>JAKSZT010054052.1:7676805-7742153 GCA_026826555.1 Tolypeutes matacus | reverse complement strand
GGGAGGGAGGGAGGGAGGAAGGAAGACACATTTAGAAAGGGAAAAGGCCATGCTTATGGACACCTCTTTGTATTCATAAGCATACTAAAGGTTATATATTAGTTCATTAAATATTTTTAAATAGGTGAATGAAAATCTATTCCATTGATTAATTTCTTGACTGACCTTGCATTAGAAACTCTGTTCACATGCAACAATATGGGTGATTCTCAAATACATTATGCTGAGTGAAAGAAGCCAGACAAAAGGCTACCTACTTTTGATTCCATTAATATAATATGCTTGCAAAAGAAAAACTATTGGGAGAGAAAACTGATCAGTGGTTGCCAAAGGCTGAGGTTGGGGGAACGGGGGGCCTACAAAAGGGCATGTGCGAATTTTGGAAGGCGATTGAACTCTTCTGTATCTTGATCGTGGTGGTGGAGGTGGTTTCACAACTGCATACATGTGTCAAAACTCTCAGAGTGCTACCCTAAAAAGTATGGATTTTACTGTTTGTAAATTATACATAAGTTTAAAATAATGGGAGAAAATTTTTTGGCTGTAAATACTGAGTAAATTTTCCATTTTTCATTTATCTAGTAAGTTAACCCAGTTATCAAACCTAGGACAAAAGGGTGAATGTATGCGTGCCACCTCTGCTTTCCATGCCCACAGCAGACATTGATTTTTGACTCTGAGGGAAGACAGAGCCAAATTCAGGAGACTTCAGCTGATCACTCCAGGCAGCCACTACCAAGCTTTAGGAACTAGCATGAGATGATACTTATTTGCTGCCTGTGTCCCATGTAACCTTAAATAGGTACTACCCTTTGCTTAGTTACACCTACCCTGAAATGCAAGAACAATGATTAGAAAGAGTTAATTTATCTTCAGATGACTACTTTTTTATCCTTTTTTTTTATTTTAGAGTAATAAATAATATCAACAAAGGGTCACAATTCGTAAGCTATGTCCAGATCTACAATTTTCAGAAAGTATGTGTCCTCCATAAGAGTGGAGAATGATTGCAGGATGTGGCTGTGGCACAAGGCAGGAGATTTGGGGCCAGAAGACCTGGGTGTGACAGCCAGCTGGGACACTTAATAGCTGGGTAAGCAGAGAATGTGAGGATAGACATGAAAGATAAGAAGCACAAACGAAAACAGATCCCATTTTGTGCCAGGCATTGTCCTAGACAGAAAGTAGCAAGCAAAACAGATATCTTCTCTTCATGGGTCTTATCATCTAATGGAAATGATAGACATTGAAGAATTCATCAGACAAATAAATCTAAACTGCTCTAAGTGCTATAAAGGAAAAGTTTAGGGTGATGGAAAAGAACAATACAAAGGATCTAATTTAAATGGGCAGAGGGAAACCCAGCAAAGCTCTTGAAGAAGTGTTTTTTAACGTCAAGACCCAAGGAAGCAGAAGAGTTGGCCAAGTGGGATGGGAGAGCACATTTCAGGCAGAGACCTGTGCTTTGCCTAATTGAAAGGTGACTGGTATTGTAGGAAAACATTGTTCTAGGAGCACAGTGACTCAAGCACAGGCTGGGGAGGAGAGCTGGGGCTAGCTCATGCAGAGCCCAGTAGCCTACTCTTTGGAAATATATATATATGTGTGTGTGTGTGTGTGCACACATGTGTATTTATATTAATATTTATATCCATATTCTTATATGTATTTATTCATGTTTATATTTCTATGTCTTTAAATATATCCTAAGAGAGGATTTTAAATGTATCCTAAGAGTACTGGAACACCTCTAAGTCAAGTCAAATCATCTTTTTTTTTTTTTTTTTTTTTTTTTTTTAGTCAAATATTTTTTATTTTGCCAAGGGACTCTAACAGTATCAGCCTTTGGCAATTCCAAGATATACAATGAACCCCAAATAAAACAAGACTCAAATTGCACTATTACAAAGAAAAAGTCCATGAAAGCAGAGAAGTCACCAGTTAAGGGACAGCAACTTCAAGAAGACAATTGTTTTTTCTTTTGCACATTGGGACACTCATTTTTCTGGTTGCCCTGAATGAACTTCACACATACTTTGTCCTGTCTGAACTGTACCAGGAACTCATCAGAAATTTCAATATTGAGCTTCTGTTTGGTCTGGCTGAGAGTTGTACAATAGAGCTTGGTGGCCATTTCAATCAGGTGGTCACTGCTGAAGAGAAAGTCTCCTTTACTGGCTGCTTCTGAGCCCTCTTTGAGGTGGATAGCAAAGAAGCCATCATTTTGTGAGCTCATTGATACCTTGGTCACATCTACCAGGGGAACTTCTGACTTGATCTGTCCAGACTTTTGATCAGCAAGAAGGAGATTATTATTTGTTAAGAGAAAAATCCGGGAAGTACTCTTTCCATTAGCACGGTTAATTTTGTTCACAACTTCAGCAATAATGATCTTTTCTTCAATGGCATCTTTGAGTTTCTTATACTTGGGGTTCTTGTTGATTTCCAGGTAAGCCCCTTGGAATGGCTGCCCAACACTAGATGGGTATAAAGCCTTCTTGTCTTTGAAGAGTTCACTGGCTTCTAGTTTCTCTTCATAAATAAGTTTCTGCTGGTCTGTGAACTGGTCCCTGTATTTTTTGCACCTCCACAGGTGAAAAATCCTTTTTTAGCTCCTGTGAGTAGAATCCAAGAATAAGTAAGTACTTGAGGGGCAGTTCTTGTCTATTGGAGATAAGGAGGGCATCTTATTTTTCATTTCCAAGAAGTATTTTTGCATGATTCTCTGAAGCATAAACTCATAAATTTTCTTTCCAGCATTGGCTCTGAAGAATTTTCTGTACTCCCTACGTACCTTAGATCCAAGCCAGTAAGCCCAAATAACTGCAATAGCATATTTATTCCTAGCCTCCTCCTTCAGCCGTCTCAGTTCCCTTCATGCCTGGGTCCCATGCCAGTATGCTGCGATGGTGGTGCCTGCTTCCCTACAGCGCTTCTGATGCTTCAGTTCCCGCAGGAGTTTTCGAGCCTTCCAACCCCGGATATAAGACTGAATTACCAAGGCAGAACTCTTTGTCTTTTGATACCACTTTTGTTGCGCATATCTCCTGTACCAGGCAGCAATCACGATTTGGCTTTTTTTTCAGTAGTAGGAAGTGTGTGCGGCATTTCCACCCCCGATATATCTTCTGAATGAGAGTAGCCAAGTCCTATAGCCGCTGCTTCCTCAGGTCTTCTAACTTGAATAATGTTCTTGGGTTTCGGATGAATATCTTTGATCTATCAAAGGAGTATTCTTCCACAGGAATCTCTAACTCACTAAAAAGAACCTCTACACCAGAGCTTGCTGGTCCTTTCCAATGAGGCCATGTTTGCTTACAAAGCATCTTGTATCTCTCTAGGCAACGTTCATAGACCTGCCTGAAGGCATAGCCTGCCCTCCTCACTCGGATATTCTCCAAAAGACCCAGGTACCTGACCTGATGACAAACCAGAGCCTCGTTGAAGATGTGGGCAGCTTTTTTATCATTTGGTTTGATACACCTAATGTAGTTGGGGTTCTTGGTCTGTAGATTTTTCATCAGAGTGGCCACGGAAGCCTTGAACTGGGATCCAGCCGTGGGAGGTCTTTTCAGGTTGATCTTGGCAGGGTTCCCCTCAGGGAACAAAGGCTTGATGAGGCAGTGGCTAGCCTTCCACATGGCTTGGGACAGGTCTCGGTAGAGAAGGTCATTGTTTTTGTCAACAAATCCTTCCACCTGGTACAGCACCTTGCCAGCATAATGCTGAATCCTGAAACAGCTGTGAGGCAGAGACGTGTCGTTGAGGAACCAAGAGCACTTGCTCATCCTGCTCTCAAAGTGCTGGTGGGTGGCACAGACTTGGTTCAGCTTTCTAAGAAGGTCTCATCAGTGACCGTGCCAGGTCTCAGACACTCTTCATCCAGCATGGCCAGGATTCCATTTGTGTTATTTTCTATTAGGTCACAAACGATAGCATTACTGAAGTAGTCAATGTGAGTCCACTCTATATCCTCCCGTATATACTCCTCTTGCTCTTCTTTAAGGGTAAGTTCAGTGAAGATTTGTTGCAGCTTTTCATTACAATAATTAATAATAAACTGCTCAAAGCTGTTGTCCTCAAAAACTTCAAAGCCATAAATGTCCAAAACACCCACGACCTTCTTTCTCACTTTCATTTGGGCCTTAATGCTTTCATTGATTCGATTTACCAACCATGAAAACAACCTGCTGTAGAGATTTTTAGCCAGAGCATCACGGGCATAATAAGCCTAAGCCACATTCAGTGTAGTTGAAACTTTTTCCTGCTTGGCCTCAACCGTTCGGAAACTGAATGCTCGCTCTAAAACGGACTGATGAATGCCGGTCGACTCACAGATTTCTTTTAACTCATTTTTATCTTTGATTTTGCTTTCATCTAAGCCATTCACTAGAGATTCGGGCTTGAACTCGATGTTCCCCAGTTTCAACACTGCTGCCACCACCTCCAAGACAGACTCAGCCTCATGATCCATAAAACCTACAATGTGTATGGCATTCCTAACAGTTCTGAAATTTGCAGCATCATCCACTCCATTAACTTAGGCAGAGTCCAGACTCAAGTAGCTATATCTGCTGAAATCCCGCTCAAGTTTAAGCTTATTGAGGAGCTCTTCTGAGGCCCCAGAGAGCAGCTGATAGAACACATGAAAGTTTCTTTCTCCTCTTGGCTGCTTAACAATGCGAGATTTCTCTAAAAGATAGTTGCTTATCACTCCTCCCAGTGGGTCTCCCTTAAAGTCAAATTCAATGTCCATATAATTGCCAAATCTAGAGGAGTTGTCATTCCTTACAGTTTTGGCATTTCCAAAAGCTTCCAGGACGGGATTGGACTGTAAAAGCTGTTCTTTGACTTGATTAACTTCTGCTCCTTTTCCACAAACAGCTGCTACGTAGGACATAACAAGCTTACTGGCCTCTGTTTTTCCTGCTCCGCTTTCCCCAGTAATGCGAATACATTGGTCTTTATCTTGATCTCGCAGGGATCTGTATGCTTCATCTGACAGGGCAAAGATATGAGGACTCAGTTCATAAAAATTTCTATTCCTGTAATCTTCTACTTTCTCTGGTGAATAAATGGGCAATGACCGGTATGGATTAACAGATATAACCACACTTCCAATGTATGCCAAAGTCCATTGCCACGTGTTAGAGCAAGACAGCTGCCGACATTTACCAGGGTTCAGACTTCTTGTGTTCCTCTCTTCGTGGGGCTGCATTTCTCTCCGGGCTTAGCTCTTCTGGTTCCTCCACAAGGTCAGCTGTAGACTATTAGGCGAACGGCTCACTTCTCTTCTGGGGCCTTTTCTCCAACATCAAAACTGCTTCTCAAAAATCGCCCAAATCATCTTTAAAACCATGATAAAACTTTTAGAAAAAAATAATCGTACTGCAGTAGTCGCTAAAATAAAATAATATTCAAATCTTAGCAGCATGAGTTCCCACAGCATTTAATGCACGCCATATGAATATCACTTGCCACACTGTGTCAATAATAAGGTATCTGCCAGACCAAGAGCTTCTGGAGATCAGCAACCACATTTGATGAATTATTATATCCCCAGGGTTTGAAGCATAGTATGTGCTCAATAAATATTTGTTGAATCAAAATGAAGTAGACTAAATGTCAAATTAATACCATTCCAAAGTCAGTTTCACATATGAATTCCCTGTTACATCCAAAAAGTGACTTCTGTTCTGACACTGGAAATCACCAGCCACTGAAAGGTGCAAAGTTACAGATGTGTCTGCCTAAGCATAAAATACCCTTTTCACCACTGTCATACATATATGCTGATCTGAATTACTCTAAGAATCTTTTGGCATAGTTCCAGCAATGTGGAGCAAAACAAAAGACAACATGGAGATAAAAATTATAGGTTATGGAGGATTATTTTCGTCATTCATTCCAAAGCCAAGAAAAACACAAGATCACAAGAACAACCAAATAGTGAAAGAATTTCCTCTCAATGGATCAAGAAGGAGTAGGAAACGGTCATGATAGCCAAGGAGTAGGGAATAAATCAAGTCAAGCTCTGAAAAATGGAAATGTGTGTGGAGCAGGGCACCGAGTTTTACAGGACACTTGGAGATTTCTCAAACTAAAGAGTATTGGCAGAGAACAAAACGGGATAGAAATAGCAGCAGAGAGAAGTTACTGGAAAGGTAATCACTGGAAGATTAAAGAGATAAAGGGACAGAAGTAGCTGAAATAGTAGATCATGGGGGTGGGGGGGAGTAGCCACCTAAGGCTCATATTTGCATGAAACAGGTTTTTCTGGCAGAAACCCATTCTCCAGAAACTGCACAAATTTAGGGCCTAGAATGATAATGTAGATTAAAGACAACAAATAACAGTAATAGGTCACCATGTGCTAGCCACAGCATTGTATGTTTTACATGAAATATTTTATTTGGTCTTTACAACCATCATGTGAGTAGATTGACTTATTTTACAGATAAGGATAATTAGTCTTGGAGAAGTCAGGGTACTTGCCCAAGGTCAGACAAAGAAAAATTCAAACTACATCACCTCCCCTCCCTTCTCCTAGTCCCTAAGAGTCTAGTGGATACAGGAGGAACCCTGAGGTCAGCAGAGAGACCAGGGAAGAATATCTGGCTCAAATATCAAGTTAATGTCAATTGAAAAGGATGGAGAATGGAATTTCTTTTTTCATGCAGACAAAAAAATTTATATATAAACATTATAAAGTTTCTTTCTTTATTTTTCCTTCTTTTTATAATTTTTACATTTCATTTAGCTGCCAAAGCAGAGCCACAAATACCCATGGCAAGGAAGTAGTTAGATTCCTAGTAAGCAGGCTGAATGCATGACAAAGTTTCTTCCACTTATAAACGAGTCTTTGAAAGATGAATCAGAATCATCAATGAGAGACAGTAGGAAAGAAGAGAATTAGACTGAAGCTTGCTGGCCACAGTTTACCAGCCATAAGATTTTGAGCAAGTAAATTACCAACAGTAAGCTTCAGTTTCCAAATCTGACTACTAATAGTTATCTTATAAGTGTGATTTCCAGTTTCAGCTCTATTGTGTAAAGAGCTTAGAAGTCATCATTCCTGTCCTTACAACCAAAAAAAAAAGCTGAACTGACTGAAAATCAATTACTTTTCTTGGATGAGCCAGAGAACTGAAATCACAGGGCAAATTCTCTCTGTGTAATCCAGAGAGAAAGGAGAATACAGAGAGTCATATTGCTCACCTAGAACAGAAGATGTTGGAGCCATAAACTGGTTGGAATGATAAATGGTAATTTGGATGAATTTCTGGAGGCTGAATGTGGATTAGATGAAGAATAGAGAAACTCCTGGGGGCGTGGGAAGGACCCACAGTTTCATGGGCTTTATCTCCAGGAATCTCCCCAAAGTTCCCCCACTGAAGAGCCATGAGAGTCTCTGTAGTGGATTGAATTGTGTACCCCAATTTGGTCTTGGTCCACATTCTTGTGGGTGTGGCCCCATTGTAAATAAGATCTCTTCAAGGTGTCACTTCAGTTAAAGTGTGGCCCAACTGAATTAGTTTGGGCTTTAATCCAGATTAATGGAGTCCTTTATAAGCAGAGTGAAAGATAGAGAAACCAGAAGTCAACAGAATCTGGAGGAGAAAGAAGATGCCACCATGTGCATTGCCATGTTGTGGAAAAGCCAAGGAAGCCCAAAGATTGCCAGCCAGTCAGAAGATATTGACCTAGGAGGAAGCAAACTTTCTAGCCTCTGAAGCCCTGAGCCAATAAATTCCTTTTGGTAAACCAAGCCATTGTATGGTATTTGTTTTAGCAGCTAGGAAACTAAAACAGCCTCCCTGCTCTGCCAAGGGCAGGAAAAGAGTAACACCATTGTAAAGCAACCCCAAGAGAGCATTCTCCATAACAAAGCCCTATTCTCCAGGGGAAAAGACCATACCATATCTTATCCCTACTGGGGTAAGGACATTTTTCAAATTCCAGGCCTCTCATAGTCTTCCCCTCTCATCTAAGAAGTGAAAAATAAAAGCTAAGAAATACTTGTTACGGGCACAACCCAGAGGCAAGAGCCAATGAAAGAGTGAAAGTCACAAGATTATAGAATAGTTCCACTTTCCCATACCTTATCACACCAATAGGGCTCCAGCCCACACCAAAAGGATGCCAGTAAAATAATAATAGATTACAGCTGAAAGAGCTGCAAGGCACAGACTCTATCCAAGGAGGAGTTTGTAGGGAAGCCCAAAACCAACAAGAGAGACAAAGACAAGGATGCTGGAGGAATTTGAAGGTTCTGGTACCTACAACCCAATTCCTAACGCAACTCCAAGCTAGATCAGTATAAACACACATGCAAAACTTACTTATCTAAATTCCTGTTACCCAATATAACATTTTTGCCTTTCAAGGAAAAAAATGTCTAAGACATGTTAAAAGACAAGAGAAAACATAGTCTGAAAATATAAAGCAAGCATTAAAATCAAATGCAAATATGACACAAACTTTGAAATTGTCATACAGGAAAGCAGCCAAGATGTCCTTCAATAGATGAAAAGATAAGCAAACTACGGTACATACATACAATGTAATATTATTCATCAATTAAAAACAACAAATAATAATAAATAACAATGAGCAATTGGAATATGAAATTAAAAGCACAATATTATTTGCAATGGCGCCAAAAAGTGAAATAATGAGGTAGAAATCTAACAAAATAAGCACAAGATGTATATGCACAAAACTACAAAACTCTGATGAAAGAAATCAAAGATCTAAATAAATAGAAAGATTTCCATGTTTATGGAATAGAAGACTGAATATTGTTAGGATGTCAATTCTTCCCAACTTGATCTATAGATTCAGTGCAATCCCAATCAAAATCCCAGCAAGTTATTTTATAGATATCAACAAATGGATTGTAAAGTTTACATGGAAAGGCAAAGACCCAGAAAAGCCAACATAATACTGAAGAAGAACAAAGCTGGACGACTCATACTATCCAATTTCAAGACTTAGTATAAAGCTACAGTAATCAACACATCATGGTTTAGGGGTAAATTAGACACATAGGTCAATGGAACAGAATAGGGGGTCCAGAAATAGACCCACACAAAGATAATCAACTAATCATTGACAAAGGAGCAAAGACAATTCAATAAAGAGTAGTTTTTCCAACAAAAGGTGCTGAAACTATTGGATGTCCATATGTAAATTAAAGAACTTAGACATAGACCCTACTCTTTTCACAAAATTTTACTCAAAATGGATTATAGACCTAAACATAAGATATAAAACTATACAATTTCTAGGAGATAATACAGAAGAAAATCTAGGTGAACCTGGGTTTGATAATGACTTTTTAGACACAATACCAAAAGCATAATCCACAAAAGAAAAAATTGATAAGTTTTACATCATTAAAATTGAGAACTTCTGCTCTACAAAAAAAAAAAAAAAACACACTAGGGAAAAATATTTGCAAAGCTCACATCTGATAAATATATCCAAATATATGAAGAATTCTTAAAACATAACAATAAGAAAACAAACAACTCAATTACAAAATGTGCAGAAGATTTGAATAGACACCTCACCAAAGAAGATACACAGATGGAAAATAAGCATATGAAAAGATGCTCAAAATCTTTTGAGCATGAAGGAGAATGGAAGTAGAATGTAGTATTGAACAAAACTCTCAGGGAAGAAGAGAAGGAAAAGTATTTTAAGATCAAAAAAAGAGGATTAAGATTTATTCCTAAATACCACCCAAGATAACAGTTTACAGAGTATTAAAACTATTACAACATAATCCTCACAGCAATCATATAATGGAAGCTCACACTCTCTCCAACAAAGCTTTTGAACTACCAATCCCCCCAAAGCTTCTCTGGTCAAGGTCAACAATTACCTCCACTCCAATGGTCAATTTTACTTCACTCTTGGCTGTGTTTGACACAATTTATCATTCCCTCCTCCTTAAGACACTACTTTACTTGTCATCTAGGACACTCACTGGTTAATCTTCTCAGTCTCTTCTGCTGGTTCTTCCTTTTCTCTCCAATCTTTCCATATTGAAGTTTCCAGGGCTCAGTGCCTGCCTCTTTTCTATCTGTATTCACTTCCTTATTGAGCATCGAGAGTCCCAGTGTTGTAAAACCTTATCTATATCAAATCCCAAATTTGTATCTCCAGCTCAATCCTCTCATCTGAACTCCAAACCCATATATTCACCTGCCTCCTCAACAACTCCACTCTGATATCTTAAAGACATCTCAAATTTAACATCTCCTGAAATGAACTGTTGGTCTTCCTCCCAAAACCTGCTCCAACTGCAAACCAATTCCCCATCTCAGTACATGGTAAATGCATCCTTCCACATTCTCAGGCCAAAATTAGGAGTCCTCCTTGATTCTCTGCTCTGGAACTTGGTATCCCTGTACCTCTCTACCTATAAGGCTCTTATCCAAGATCTAGACTTAGCTAATTCCCTCTCTTCCTTCAAATCCTTGCTCAGTTTGCCTTCTCACTGCAGCCAACCCTGACCAGCCCTATGGAATAATATATCCTGCTCATCCCTTCTCCTCTAGCACTCTTGATCTCCCTATGGTACCCTTATTTCCCTTTTTCCCATGGCACTTATTACCTTCTGCCACACATAACTTACCTATTTAATTATTTTCACAATCTGTCTCTTCTGGGCAGAGATCTTCATCTGTTTTGTTCACTGATCTATCACAAGCATGTAATACAGTGCCTGGTGCATAGGAAGAACCTCACACATAATTCCAAATCTTAAATGAGTATAATTATGTCTGTTTTACAAATGAGGTAAAGAAATGGTAGAGAGGCTAAGAAATGATGGAATGGAGTCCCAGGTATGCTTGACTTCCAAATCTTGGTACAGCTTTTATTCTCTTTAGTCAATGTACCTCAATCTTGACTATACCTAAGAAACATTAGGGAACTTTAATATACACTAGGCCCTACTTTGAGTTTCCATTCATTAGAGGTTGGATCCATTTCTATATTTTAACTTTACTAGGTTATTTTAATGAACATGCAGGTTTGTGGACCAATGCTGTAGATCCTATTCCCAAATATGGGCATGTTTCTCTTCTAGAACCTGTACAGAACTAGAGGGGTATATCTGGGAATAGTTAGCTCAGCAATGCAGCACATTTATGGGGCATCATAAAGGGATGAGCTACCCTACATTCATTCATTCATTTCCCATAAGACTGAAATTTACCCTTTTGAAAATCAAGGTGTTTTTAAGCTTATCATTTCAAATCTTAATCTTTCTGAAATCTAATGCCATCTTCTTGAAAATAGTGTATTAAGGTTATTCAGAAGGTTAAGTATAGAATTAACTTATGATCCAGAATGCCACTTCTAGGTATATACCCAAAAGAATTGAAAGCAGAGACTCAAACAGATATTTTGCACACTGATTTTCATAGCGGCATTTTTCACAATTGCCACAAGGTGGAAGCATCCCAGGGTCCATCAACAGATGAATGAATAAACAAATTTTGATATTCCATACAATGGAATATTATTCATCCATGAAAAGGAATAAAGTTCTGATGCATGCTACAACATGGATGAACCTTAAAGATGGCCTGTCAAATTAAATAAGCCAGATACAAAAGAACAAACACTGTATGATTTCGCTGACATGAAATGATTAGAATAAGCAAATCCATAGACTCAGAAACTAGAATACAGGTTACCAGAGGCCAGGGAGGTAGGGGGAATGGAGAATTATTGCTTCATGGATACAGAATTTCTTTTTGAATTGATGGAAAAGTTTTAGTTATGGATGATGGTGATGGTAGCACAGCATTCTGAATGTAATTAACATCACTGAATTATATATTTAAGTATGATTAAAATGGGAAATTTTAGGTTATATATATGTTAACTAGAAAAAAAAAATTAAAAAACACATTGGTCTGTACAACTGTACAAAACAAACAGGGAACCCCAATGTAAACAATTAACTATAGTTAATAGTATAATTATAATATATTGTTTCATCAATTATAACTAAAGTACCACAAGTAATGCAAAGTTAATCAAAGGAAAAACTGTGGGAGAAGGAGTGTATGAGAACTCTATTTTCTGCATGATTTTTCTGTAAACTTACTTTTTCAATAAAAAATAATAAAAATAGTTTGTTAAATGAATTTTAGCTTATTTTTCTCTGTGCCCTGACTTCTTCCTGGAATGTCCCATGAACCTGGACAATTCCCACTCATCCTTTATAACTAAGCCCAAGTAGTCTCTCCTCTTGGGATCTTTTCCCAAATCCTCAAGTTGGGCAAAGTTCCCCCTCTGTTCCCCATGGCTTCTCTGTGTGTATCCATTGCCACAATGTGCTATCATTAGTGACCTCCTCATCTTGCTCCCCTACTTTACTATTGTATTATTAGTCAGAACTGATTTTACTTCGGAAGACAGATACCCATTTCAAATTGGTTTAAGGAAAACAGATAATTTAATAACTCGTGGTCATTGAAAACCTCCTGGGTAGTTCCAATACCATTAGATCTAGGTACTCGATGATGCCATTACAAATCTGATTTTCCCCAACTCTCAGTTCTACTCCTTTGTCTTGGCTTCATTCTCAAGCAGGCTTTCCCCCAAATGATAGCAGGGATAGCCCTCAGCATCTTAAGGCTTCCATCCTGCCTTTTAGCAACAGGGGCAGAGAAGAACTCTTCTTCCTCAGGGAAGATAGATGTGTAAATATCAGGAAAAAAAGAAATAAACCACACAAAAATAGATATCTAGGGACCTTGCCTACTTGCCCATCCTGCATCTTCATCACCTAACATAGTGCATGGTATCAAGCATAGGGAATGCAGTTCATACTTGATTAGTAACCAGTTGAATGAATGAATGCAGTCAGGGTTATCATTAAGACAATCCACAGAGAGCTGGTATAGCTCATTGGCTGAGCACCTGCTTCGTATATACGAGGTCCCAGATTCAATCCCTGGTAAGTCCTAAAAAATAAAAAATAAAAAAATTCACCGCTGCCCTATGCCGTAATGCATGCACTCCTCAAAGGCTACAGCTATAGCGCCCCTCTCTCCTACTAAATGCCTCCAGTCTACTGGATGTGGACTCTGTCACTGTCTGGAATATAGGCCTCTGGGGTAGAGCCAAAGATGCTTTTTTTTTCCCACAAAGATATCAGTAAAAGCACTGCCAGCTCCTTAATTAAGTGTCCCAGGAGACCAGGCCCAGGATGTTGTAGGAAGACAAAGGCAACAGAAGGCAGAAGTGGAAATGTCACCCTCATTAGTGGGGCCTCACACAGGAGGAAGGGCCCACCCAGGGCCCTGAGAGTGTCAGAGGGCAGCCTCCTGCTGAGAGTCTGAAGTGAGTGTCAGAGAGAGCAGCTGCAGGACCCTGGAAGGGTGGGGAGGGACAGCCGGGTTGGGAATGGGGGCGGAAGGCTGAGGAGGGAAAAGCACCTCCAGGGCAGTGGCAGCTTGGCCTCCCATCCCCCTGGAGGATCCTACAGGACTTTCTTCCAAGGTGATCCTAAAATGTGCATGTTACGGTTATTGCTTATTTATTTCCCATTTATATTAATATACCTTGATTGTGTGTGCAACTTCTAACTATTACAGACTTGGGACCTCTGACCAAGCAAAAGGGCAGATGAAGGTGTTTTCTGAAATGCAGTTCCGTTCTCTTCCTCAATGCCCTGTCGACCTGCCTCTTTATACACACACACACACACACACACACCAGTCCAAACTGTGGAGGGATAGACTCAATGAATTTTGTCTCCTTGGACCCTTTCACTGCTCCCTGTCACAAACTGTTGGGGATTGAATCATATCCTCCTCCCTATCCCCAAAAGACACGTTCAAGTCTTAATCCTCGTTCTTGTGGGTGTGAGCCCATGTGTAAATGGGATTTTTGAAGATGCCATTAGTTAAGATGAGGCCAAACTGAATGAGGACTGGTCTTAATCCAATAGGGATGAAGTCCTTGTAAGCAAAGGAAATTGGACAGGGAAAAGAAGCCAGAAACCAGCAGATGTTGGATGAGCAGACACAAGGAGAGAGAGAGGTGGTCGTGTTGCAGGCAGCAGAATCCAATTCTGGATAAATAAAGCACAGGGGTATTGAGATCTTCTAGGGTTAAAGGGAGTTTGGAGTGCCAGGCTTGGGAATGGCGGGAACGAAAGCAGGTGCAGGGGCAGGTACACTGGGTCTCACTGCCGGGACAATCCGGCCAGGACCCTGCTGCTGGGGTGGATTAGAACACAACCATTTTCAGTCTCCTGTCCCTTTGCCAAGGAGGAATCACCTCCTTGGCCTAGACTGGGTCCTGGGATGGCTGGCCCCTGATGATGTTTCCATGAGACTTTAACAAAGACGAAACAATGCCTCAAAGGAAATGAGAGGACTTTTCGGAATGGGGACAGAGGCCACACATCCAGGAAATGCTGGTGAAAGGAGAAAGACAAATGCCTCCATTCTATTGGGAGTCCCTTCTTCTCCAGGATTCTAGATCCCCAAAAGGCCTGGACCTTGTGTGTACCCATGAAGAGGTCCAAGGCTACAGCAGGTGGGCTCAGCTTCCAAACAATAGCTCAAACTCTTTCGTTCTCCAAGGTCCTTTGCAATTTCTTCCATGCAGCTAGAGCCCCTTAACCCTCAGCCAGGTCGCTTAAGTAGAAATACTCTGCATATTTAAAGAGTTTTGCTAAAAAAAAAAAAAAAAAAAAGAGTTTTGCTAAATACATATCATAGATAATACTGTGGTGGGAAGTTATCTACCAAACCGCGTTTACAAACAGTATATTAAAGTGGTGGTCTCTGCCAGCTAAAGAAAGTCCCTCTTGAATTTTGCAGAAAGGGTGATGGGTGCGAAATCAGAGGTGGCTAAAATCTGAGTCCTCAGTGGATGTCTTCTGCCTCTCAGCACCCAAGCTAGGTACATTTCTATCCTCATTTCTGTGGTTTCTTCACTTTCTCCAGCCCCTCCCCACCACCTGGTCTCCCCACTTCCCTCCCACCTCCACCCCCACGTAACACTCCTCGATTATCTCAGCTTCTCCATTTGCATGGGGCCTCCATTCCTAAGGCTGAACCAAGGGCCCACACCTCCGGGTTGGTGAGAACAGGCTCTCCCCTCCTCCTTCTCCCCACCCACCGGTCTCTGAGGCTGCCCACAGGTTAAGCAGAGAGGAGATTAGAAATTATCTAAATCACAACAATTCCCTGGCAGCTTTTGTATGACTATAGGCTCCGATGAACTAAACTGTCCAGCTGGGTAATTGAAGCAAACATATTTATTGGAATTCACATGCTGACGATTATACTTAGCCCCTGGATATCAGCAAAGGTGACCTGAAAGAGAATTAAAAACCCCTCGCAGCATTCCAAGTAACTATGCCATACAGGCCCTTTGGGGTTGAACTCTCGTGGCAATAGAGAGCTTTGATTTCCCACACTGGCAGTGCCTCTCATGCGTTGACAGCTGGACTGCCAGGACTCAGGAAGGCTGTGAAAATGGGACCCACCGGTGCTGACATGTCCCCCTCATAAAAGGCTTCGCCCAAAAGGTGTCAGCAGCATGGCCTTGCCTTTCAGATTTCATTTTATGTTCAGAAAGAGGTGAGCTTTGATCAGCTGGTGAGTTCGCTCTGATGATAGCTGCAGTAATAGCAGATGAGTCTCTAGAATGGGCACCTAACACAAAGAGCTGACCCGGTCAAGGTCACCCTGGGTTCTACACAGCTTCACTAAGAACAGCTGGCAAAAATATCAGACATCAGGCAAAGCAGAGTATGTATTACATGCAAATATATGTATATATATATATTCCTTTAATGTAAAAGCAATGATGTTGCCCCTACCAAGTTACTGAATCACAGGTATATATAACTCAGAGACATATGCAAGGTCATCAGAACCTACCTTCTGCCAACGTTGGAGTCCTTTTCCCAAGCCCCAGTGATTTAAACCAGGGTTTTCATTTAGGTTTCCATTCATAGGCCCATCATAATCAGTGGTACCTTACTATAGCTGAGGTTTGTGATGCCACATTTGGGTTCATCAGGAAAGAATATCATGGAATGTCTGACAAGGAGTTGAGGGGAGGAGTAGCAGCATTTGTGCATGGTATTAGCTGTCTCTGAGTTCAGCTGTTGGAAGTATCACTGGTAATGAGACCCCTTCCTGCTAGATAAGCCTGGTCCTACAGTCGCGTGAAAGGTAGAAAACAACCTGAATGGAGAATTGGTAGGACATCGTTGGCCCCTTGGCCAGAAACTTGAAAGGAAATAACGGGACACCTCAAGCCCAGCCACCAGAAGTATATGGTGACAAAGGTTTATATAGGTTCTGCACCCCAAATTTGGAGGCATTTTTCCTCACAGACCCCATCCAATAATCTCACCTGCTTATTGTGGAATTTTTTTATCATCTTGAGATGTTTTGTAGCATCCAAATGTAAGCACTAAGACTATTTCTTGGATCCATGTATGATCCCCAATATCAAGCAGCAAAAGGCAAGACAGATGCCAAAATTAAATCCTACTGATTAGGGGAATCAGTAAATACTGTGACCCTAGGAGAAATGCAAACTAAAATCACTAGATAGCCCATTTGTACATAAGGAAATGCAGCAATATTTCTTGAGCAGCAATAGGACCTAACCTAAAGAACAAAGAGAAGTGACATACTGGCCAAGGGAGGCTTGACTTCTAACCCCTCACCTTTGATGGCAGCCCAACATGGCTCATCCCAACTCAGTCTGAGTTGTCCCCAAGAAGAAGGACAGGCCCCTACAACTGGAGAGTTAGGTGCTTTCATGAATTGCTGTTTGAAATTATGCAGAAACCTTATTCATTGGGCCTCTGTATTGGAAGTAAAGTTTCTGCTTGCATTCTCTGCAACAAAGGGGTTTGCAAAGTAAAATAGATTGCATAAATTCTATTTAAGAGCATTGCAAGAACAAACTGATTCTAAGGATTTTAGCAAATTAGTTGTTGGAATAAAGATGGATATAAGCAATTACAAATGGGTTCCAGAGAGTTTCTTAAGTGGTCCTCCAGGGCCTCTAGTAGGAAACACTTCATCAGCAATTAGTGCTGTTGTAGGTATCTGAAATTCGGTATAAGAAATTAAGGACTTAAAAAAAAAAAAAAACTCAGATTAGGCTACTCCCCAACAGGGCACTTCCTTCTGCTTTAAAACAAGTCCAATCTATGAAGAAAAGCTGGGTCTATAAAGCAAATAATACACTATATATTTATTTATTTATTTATTTATTTATTTATTTATTTATTTATTTATTTTTGTGTGTGTGGGTAAAAATCAAAATTTTCACAATACATACCAACATTTGCAAAATGATATACAAATATATATGCATATATGTGCATTTGCTTACAAAAATGTTATTTTTATATATATATATATATATAAATATATTTTAAGACGTGCTTAGATTACCCAAAATATTACACAGAACCCACTGGGATTCCCATGTTGCCCACCTCCCACACCTCCCACTACATCTCACACAAACGGATCTGCTATAATATTCCTATAAACAGTAAGTTCCCCTACTAAATCTAAAATTGACTCTTTCCAAAAAATAGGCTTAAGGACAACTTCTTAGGAAGATGTCAGTTATATAAAGTGACCCATATCTACAAGCAGATTTATGCCTGCAAGCCCAGGACACTTTAGATGTTCTCTTATGGGGCCAGCCCCAGTGTAAAGACAGAAAGTTTGTGACTTCACATGGCTGCTGTTGCCTGGTTGATACAGGAATGACAGCTGACCCCATTTGCCTCTGTAGGGTTTTTCTTTCATTTACACATTCAACAAGATTCTGTTGAGCACCTCCTGTGCACGCAGTATATTCATGCATATATAACTGAGACACGTGGAGTGACCATGAAGTGGACTCTAATCATTAGGGGCTGACAGGGGATCTTTGTTTATGTTTTTGACCGACTGGTATCAAGCTCCACTTCCTGACAATGCCTCTTTCTTCTTGGATTCCTCTTGTGAGACCTTAATCAGGAGCCCAGCCCTCTCCTGGGCAGGTAACAGGCTAGACCAGTTGGGTGCTCCCTCCCTGAACATGTTTGCAATTCCATCGCATTCCAAATAATGTCGTTTTGACCAGACTCCGCCTGCCACTTGAAAATGGTAGGCCTCATCCCAGAATCCTCAGGTTTGGGGAATGAACTAAGGACTAGAGTGGAATTACTGGTATTCTACTATAGACATATTGTGATTCTAGCAAAGGAAGAAATTACAACATTGATGTGGAGCCAGTGGCTACTGGAGGCTCTGGGGGCAGGGAGAGGGAAAAATAGCTGTAATACGGGGGCTTTTTTGAGACTTAGAAATCTTCCTGAATGACATTGCAAAGACAGATATAGGCCATTATATATCATCACATAACATGCAGAACTGTGTGGGAGAGAGTATAGACTACAGTGTGAACTGTGGTCTGTGCTCAAAGGCAATGCCCCAGGATGCATTACCAATTGCAATGAATGTGCCACACTAATGAAGGATGTTTATGTGAGAGGGTGTGGAAGGTGTGGGGAGTGGGGCATATGGGAATCCCTACAATTTTTGTGTAACATTTATGTAATCTAAGTATCTTTTAAAGAACAAAAACTAAAAAATTATTTTTAAAAAAGGTAGCCCAGTTCCTGCTCACTAATGGATGCTGTTGCCAAGGCCATTTCTTCAGACTTCCCTCATTCTGTGATCTTTGTCTTTCAGTATTTCTTGCTGAAGATAGCTAGGGCTATGTTCTTTTGCTTGTAACCAAATCACCACATGACATGAGACCTTGACCCCCTGCACTGTGCTCCAGAAATATCCTCTGACAAAGAAGTTAAGCCCTGCTCCCTCCAATATCTGTGCATTTTCTAGCTTCTTTTTCAGCCACCTGATTTGGGCCTCCTTCTCTTCAGTTTTTAGAAGAAATGCTGTCCCTCCTCTTTGAAATTGATCCTTCCAATCAGTAGGGTGGCCCAATTCACCTACATTTGTCTGGGGCTTACTCGATTTTAGTACTGAAAGTTCCGTGCCCTTGGAACTCTCTCCATCCCAGGCACACGGGGGCAGTTGGTCCCCCCTAACCTAGAGCTCCTAGCCCATCTCTTTCTGGGTGAAAGTAGAAAGTTTCCCCCTTCCTCTAACCAACCTTCAGTCTTGTGCTCTGATCACTCCCTCCCCTCTCCGTTCTCACACTCAGAGACTTTATGGAATCTGCTGCTAAAAGGATTTCACATCTCCAGCCTTAAACCTGCACCCCGTCTTCTCTCCAAATTCCTCCAGGGTGTTCAGGTAGAGATGCTCTGATGTCATTTCATCAACATATTCCAAATACTGGATCCCTGTATAGATGGAAACTGTCACTTCGGAGGCAATACTTCCAAATGGCAATGTGACAGTAAAGACTGAAATTTAAAATATGCGTGTCCCTTCTACCCTAATTAACACTTGCATGTGTATAAAGGAAACAGGGACAAGGATGTTCACTGCAGCATTATTTGTAGTGGTGAAACTACTCAATAGTGTATGAAGAGAAGTTAGTGGATAGATGAGCTATGGCACATCCCTACTGTGGGATCCATGCAACAATGAAAAAGAACAATAATTGCTAACTCAGTAGAGCTTACCGAGTTGGGGCACTGTTTCATGTTCTTAAGTGTATAGAGAAAGGTCTAGAAAAATGCATCTCAAAATAATAAGAGTTTACCTTTAAGAAGGGGATTGGGTTTGTGGGGAGATAATCAATAATAACTGTCATTTTCTGATATTTTATTTAGGATAATATTTGTATATGATATTTCAGTAATAAAAATCAATTTAAAAATATTCTCCCCCTCAACTCCCGATATCTGCTAATACTGCCATTCTTCATTTAAATCACCCAGACTCAAATCCATAGTATTAGTTTCTGCCACTTCCCTTCCCTTTATTTCTTCTCTGTAATCAATGAGTCCTCAAGTGCTATCACATCCTTCTTGAGATCAATGTTTGGATCAATCTGCTGGAAACTGCTGTTAATAGGCAAATGTTACCCGAAAGGAGTAGCAGATTAAATGTGTAAGCAGTCAAATCAATAACAAATACCTTGGTTCGAATTAGTTTGTCCCCTTGGGCCCAAGTAGCTTCAGCAACAGCCTAAAGGAAACCAATAGGCTGGAGCTGGGAAGAGCTGAGCCAGAGGCCCTGGGCATGGAAGAAGGTAGGGGAATGGGCTTCAGAAGGACTAAGAATGAGGACTAGAAGGTTAAGCACAAATTCTGCTTAGCACCTGGGGAGAGATTTATGTAGAAGAGATCCTATCGGAAATGCACAGAAATTAGTAAATAGTATCTCACCAACAAGGCTTTAAGAGGCCTGGCACACATTGGGGCTTGATAAGTATTTGTTGAATGGGTGAAATATACAGATAAGAAAACTGAGGCCCAAGAGGTGTAGTCATTGGTTTCAGCTCACGAGCTAGAGAAGACAGAGCCAGGAATAACTCCTAGATCTCCTGATTCCCTGATCTAAGCTTTTCTACCCCCTACTGATGCCCTGAGCCACATCCTCAGGAGCTGCCAGCCTGTCTTCTATATAAAAATCCTAGGCAGTGGGGATCGGATGTAGCTCAGGTGGTTGAGCACCTGCTTCCCACGTATGAAATCCTGGGTTCGATCCCGGGTAACAAATGAAAAAAAAAAAAAAAAAAACTCTCATTGGGACATGCCTGCGTCCCATGTACGAGGTCCTGGGTTCATTCTCTGGTACCTCTGGGGAAAAAAAAAAAAAAAAAAAAAAAAAAAACGTAGGCAGGCACAAGGCACACCCACGCGATGTTTTTTTCCACTTCACTGTCTTAAGATTCATTGGCAAAGCATGAATGCTCTCTGCCACTCTCAGCAGCCAAATGCCTGGACATCAGCTGCTCCCCCAGCTCCTAGCAAAGGCGAAGGGCCTGCCTCTGTTACTCTTTATCAGTGTAACATGCAACCTTCTAAACACCATAGCACGCCCTCTGCCTGCTTGCAGGTTTCCCCAAAAACCCTAGAGCAACAGGAAGAGAGCAAGTATTTTCATTCAATGAAATAAAATCATCCCTCCCACCTTCCCCTGGCCTCTGGTCTCCAGGCAGAGAGCAGAACAGCTGGCTGTTTCTGACCACAGCATCTGGCTGCCCGGCAGGAGTAACACGGACTCCCAAACAAAACATAGCGTGTTGGGTTGTTCTCCTTGTCTCTGATCCCACAGTCTCTCCTTCCAGAGAAAAACCAGAGTCCACTGAGAGATGACCACTCTGCCCTCCCTGCTTCCCCTCAAACTGACTGCAACTGGTTCTGTCTGGATGCTGCCAAAGAAACTGTGGCTCTTCTGGGGGTAGGCCTTATGCCCTTCAGCAGTGAGGGCTCCTGTTCTACCCACTGCCATTTTTCAAGTGGACAAAAGGGTCTAATATGCTCCCACGGAAGCTGAGCAGAAACCGCCATGTTATATTGACTGTAAAGAACGTGGATCATTGAGAAAGGCCCATTTCCTGCTTAGAGGTGGTGGCTGCCACCCAGGGAGTCTATGTGTGGGTACCCAGAGGGCAGCTCCTCCGCCCAGGGGCACAGCAAGAGACTACAAGGACAAGAGCCTTAAAATCCAGGCCCGTTTTAGCCTTGGTTTCAGGGCAGGGTTTGGGCTGGATGGTGGTGAAGGCGAGAAGGCTCTGCTATAAGCATAACTGGGCCTTGGGTGACCATGTCACACCAATACTTCCACCCCACTCCTGGCACCAATTGGCAAAAATTCCCATATCTGATTCTGCCCTCTGAGGCCCTAACCACTTTTGTCCTCCTTGAACCAGCACCTCCAGGGCTCCCTCCAATCTCACTCCTCCTGCCTCCTCCATCGCCTCAACTTCCAGGAAGAAACTCAGCTAAGGGCCAGCCAGAGCAATCTAATCAATTAAGAAATATCTTTTTTTAAAAAAACTCCCACAAACACTTTAGAAGTAAGTTGAACATACACTTGCCAGGAAATCCAGCAATCCAACTCTCAAGTATTTACCCTAGAAGCATTTACCCCGGAGTAGGTCCATTCAGGGTTTTCATATTCCCACCTGTTTTTAAAAAATTAAATGTAGGATCATTAACTCTCTCCCAGGAGGATTTAAAATTTCAAGCAAAGCCATTCCTCTCTTTCTTTGCCTTCCATTTTTCCCAACCAACTCATCCCAGGGCATCAAATCGCCAAGCCAACCTCTCCTGAGGACAGCTGCAACAGTGGCGAGATCGTCCTTGTGATGCGCCTGACTCAGGTGGGGGGAAGAGGGACAGGTCTCCTGGGAGCTGGCCCCTTGCTGACATGCCGCTGGGTTCCTGGGGTCTGTGCTCTGGCCACTGGAAGCCACAGAGTTCGACCCCCTGAGGACCTGCCCCCTAAGACATTCTGAAGCACCTCCCATCCTTTCCATAGGACTCTGGCTGTGCCCACCTTGGATGCCTCTGCTTCATGGAGCCAGCCTCTGCACACGGTGGTCTCTGACAGTCTTAAACTCTCCTTTCACTTACCCTTCATTTCTCTCCAGTCAGGACTGAGAGAAATTTGGAGAACCTTCTTATATACCCTTTGAAAAATGTACAGCTCTCAGAAGAGGTCTGGGCAACGGCCTTATTCCTCCATGCTCCATGTTACCAAATTTGCGTGCTCTCCCTATGCCAGGCAGCATCGCCGGCTTCTAGTTTCAAAGCTAAGGACTGACCTGCACCTCCCTTATTCCCAAATGCTCTCATATCTCAGAGGACCATGTGGGGCAGGGAGGATGGTAGGCAAAGACTACCTACCAGAGGTGATTTACTGAAGTTAAATATTAAGGTTAAGTTTCAAAGGCCCTTACTTGCACCAGCCCCTCCAAGTTCTTGGGAAGGCCCTAGAAATGTTTCCATGTAGTCACTTATAGTAAGATTTGCAAAAGTCAGATCTTTTCATCTCAATTGGTTAAGACTGCCATCTCTTTCTACTCTGACTTCCCCCTCCATCACAGCTCTCTCAAGTCCTGTGGCACTGGGATGGCTGTGGGCATTTTGGGAATATGGTTAGGGGTGATTTAGGTTGGGAATGCATTATTCTGGGTTTGGTAGGATATATTTACATGATTCATTATCACCTCCCTATAGAGTTAAGTTGCTGTCAGCTTTCCTGCCACAGGTGTGGCCTCAGGAAGACTCCTTTTGCTGTGCCAAGCATCCCATGTCTTCACAGGAAGGAGCAAGGAGTTGTATCTCCATCTAGATGTGCCCTACAACTCTCAGCATTGCAAAGACAAGGATAGTGGAAGGAAAACAAGGCTTGAAGTGTGCTGAGGGAAGCTACTCCGTGGAATATTCTTCCCATCCCATCAAATGTATGACTTTGTAAGTGGAAGCTTTGTTTTTCATCCACATTTAGTCAAGACAGAAGTTCTCATCTATCAGAAAAATAACCTGAATAAAGGAAAGTGTATTTCCTGGTAGGAGAAGATATTTCCTCTCTCAGAGTGGTCCTCCCACTTCAGGTCCCTGAATCTGTCCCTGTTTCCTACTATGTCTTATATCTTCTGCCTTTTTTCATCTCTTGTCTTCTAAACTCTCCTTCCCACCTTTCATCTCTCTTTATCTTTGTCAAGGTTTCTCAACCTTGACAGTATTGGCATTTGGGGTCAGATAATTCTTTGCTGTGGGGAGCTGTCCTGTGCTTGTAGGATGTTTGGCAGCACCCCTGGCCATTACCCAATAGATGCCAGTAACAGCCCTCCATCCCAGTTGTGACAACCAAAAATGTCTCCAGAAATTACTAAATATCCATTGGAGGCAAAATTTCCCCAGGTTGAGAAACACTGACCTAAACCATAGGAATGCAAGATTGCTTCTACCTCAACACATCCATTTCCAAATATTCTTTGAGCCTGGTAATGTAGAGGCCAATACCTTGGCTGTCAGTGGTGGGCTGGCTCCTGAGTAGTGGAAGACTTTACTATTTTGCTGTGAATGGGGGAGAGTTAGTATCTAAGTCACGTAGGAAACAACATATTAATTAAGACTTTAAAATGTCATCCCGTCTCAATATTAATGACATAAGGAGCAAGTCCCTTTCCTTCTCTGGATCTGAGTTTCCTCTATAAAGTGAGACGATTAGAATAAATCAACTCTAAGTTCTCTTACAGCATTCGATGCCTCAGCTCCCACTTCAAGCCCTGCTTGAGGATGACCAGAAGCTAGCTCTGGGGGAAAAGGAACTAATGCAAAGCTGTCCTTTGGGTGGGCCCTAGACACCAATTAAGGTTAAGTTTCCTTCTATGACAAGGCCACTATTCTATTTCTGGATGTCTTCTTCCCTTGCCTTAGTCTGCCTGTCTATTCAAGGACCAATATCCCATATGAGGTTTTTCAATATATTTTAATATCTGATAGCGCTATTCCTGTTCAGAGTTTGCCTGGGTATTATTTGTTTATTTTTCCCTATGAACTTTCCAATTAAATAAGTGTATAAATTGATTGACTAACTAGATTTTAATTTTGACCTTGAGTAGGAGATTTATCATCTGTAAGCTGATTATCACCTGTAAACAGAGATAATAATGCCTGTGTCACAAGGTTATTGTGATAATTACATGAATTAATGTAGAGAAGTGCCCTGCATAGAACTTAGCATGTTGCATGCTCAATAAAACAAAAGCCATTTTGATTATTTCTTTGTTTGCCCAAATAAGCAAAGGCAAAATTATAAAGCATGCAGTTAATTTCACCTAAAGGAAAGTCATTTCTAAGATACAATCTCCAAGTCTTCACCATAGCTAAAAGTGGGACTTCCCACACCATTAAATATGGATAACTATGACGGTCCAGTAGAAACACTGAACCGTAGGAAAGAAACATTGAAAAGACTTCTGGGGATGTGGTTGAAATTCAAGGCACAGGAGGAAGGGACCGAAAATTGTCTGTACATTTCCTTTTATTCAGAAAAATATCAGCTAAAGCAGGAAGCTCAACTCCTATTGTTGGGAGCAGCAAGGAATATTAGGGGCTGTGTGTGCTGAATACATTTTTTGTGTGTATTATCTTGTAAAAAGCAGCAAATTTGGCTTCATAACAGGAAGATCAAGCGTAGCAAATTTACTTAAATTCTTAGAGTGCATTACTGAATTGCACAGCCTTTCTATGTATTTCACCCCGAGAAAAAGATTTAATAACCTCTCTGCTGCATTCTTTGAGTAAAAAGCAAGGGGAAAGAGTATGCATGGATTTGATGAATTACAACTTGTCTTGGGCATAGGAAAAAGCTCATTTGGTTGTTGCAAAAGCAGAAAATTGGCAGCTCTGGTGGGTGAAAAAGCTGGCATAGCTTAGGAATAAGGTTAAATCTCACCCTGCAAAGCCCTAAGAAACCTGTCTATAGGCTCTAGTGCTCACCTGAGCAGGTGCCTAAAGAACTGAAACATGGGGAATATCCTATTTGAACAGAAGGAATGTAGTCACCAAATGCCTGATCCTTGACTTTGACAGAGTACAGGTCACAGGTTTGGGGCCCAGCCCATTGATAGAGCTGAACAATTCTTTGACTTACTGGGACTTAGAGTTGTTAAGTTGTATAGAATAGTGCTGAACCCTGAAATATTCTCCCAGTGATACTTAACCTGCCATGATTGAAACAGATTCACAATTCCCAGTGTGTCACCTTCGATCTCTCTCCAGATGAAGACTGGGTCTAAAATGTAAGAGCCAGAACACAGGTGGACATTCAATATCAGCCCAGTGGAATCTTTACCATGGTGTACACATGGCAAAAATCAATGCTCTGACTCTTTAGACACCAATACTGCTCCATTTAGGAAGGATGAACTGTCCAAGCAAGCTAGAGGCTCAATGGGACCCAGGACACCAGCCCCCAGGTGTGTCCATTCCAATCAAGGATACTTCAGCCTATCCTACACCTGGAAGTCTCTGGGATTTTTTTTAAAATCACTTTATATAATACCTATTGACAACCTCTCCAAATTGGCAGGGATTTCTCACTTGAGGAGGATTGGTTATTTGACTTGGTCAAGGTTAATGACCCACAGGGCGTGAGTCTGCCTAGATCAGTAAGTTCACACGCCTGACTTCTCATTAAAAACAACTGAGAAGCTTTTACAGCCTGTCAATGCCTGTGCTCCACCAGTGGAGATTCTAATTTAGATGGACTGGGGTGAGATCCAGGGCATCCACAGCTTTTGGAATCTCCCCAGATGTTTCTAATGGGCAGGCAATGTCAGGAACACTGGCTAGAGAGAATGCAAAGGGCAATGGAGAGCCTTAAGAGGGAGAAAGTGTGAACGCCAGTCCAACAGTCCGTGAACTTCTGGGGCACAGAAATCAGTTTATTTTGCAGTGAATAAAGGGTAAGCAGACCTTTCCTGAAATTTTTATCTGGATGTCCTGAGTGTCCCTTCTGACTAAGTAGTACTACTTTAAGGGTAGGGTCTAAAGTAAAGGCTGAATACGGAGTCAGGAGTCAGAAAGGAATGCTACAGACTTCTAGATTGTCATGACTCAGTAATTAGATGCCTGCATGCCCTCACCCATAGCTCCCTTAATGGACTCAAATACAATTGGTGCCCCAATCCTTCCAAGAACCCTTTCATGTTCCCTTAGGCATCTTTCTCTCCACCTAGACTATTCCAACATCAACTATACTTTACAAGCTGATGACTTCCACATATAGATCTCTTCCCTTAGACTCATAGCTAACTACCAAGCCAGCATCCTCACTGGATTATCCCACAGACAACTAAATTCAGTGGTGCAAAGTGGAACTCACCCCACCACAAAACTGGGCTCCCTAATTTAGCAAAGGTGCACCATCCACCCAGAACCCAAGCCAGAGACCTCGGAGTCATCAAGGACTCCTTTCTCTGGCTTCCATTTCCTGATTAATTCATCGCCAAACCCTCCTGTTTTTAGCTCCTAAATGTCTCTCATACCCAACTACTTTTATTTATGCTGGTACCCTAGTTCAGGCCACCATCATCTCCTCTGGAATAATTTCAGATTATATAATACACTCTCCCAAAAGCTTCTCTTGCCAAAACCTGCCTCCCTCCAACCTCTTCTCCATACTATAGTCCAGAGCAATCTTTCTAAATCTGATCAATTCATCCCCTTCCTTAAAATCCTTGATAAAATAAAAACTCTTTAACAAAGGTCTATAAGGCCCTTCCTTACCTGGTCTCTGTTTTTCTCTGCAGCCTTATCTCCCACCTCATACCATATGTTCCAAACATACTGTCCTTGCATTTTACTTCATCTGGCTAATTCCCTCCCCTGGTTAGATCCATTTGTATGGGTTTCCATAGCACTCTGTAATTCCTTTGTTATCACCCTTGTCTTGGTTTGCCAGAGCTGCTATGACAAATAGTACACAATGGGCTGGATTTCTCCTGGGGTCAGTAGCATTCTGTTGATAGATGATGGTGTCCTCCATCATATGGTGATCTCTTTCTCTTTCCTGGCTTCTTCTGACTTCTGGCTTCTATTAATTGACTATGTCCAAATCTCTTCTCCTTATAAGGCCTCCAGTCATTTGGATTAAGA
This sequence comes from Tolypeutes matacus, assembly GCA_026826555.1. Lineage (NCBI taxonomy): Eukaryota > Metazoa > Chordata > Mammalia > Cingulata > Chlamyphoridae > Tolypeutes > Tolypeutes matacus. Next base: position 7,714,543 of record JAKSZT010054052.1, on the reverse strand, counting down.
CCTACACTGATTCAGTCAGGCTATACCTTAACTAATCATAACATTTTTAAAAGGTCTTATTTACTAATAGGTTCACACCCACAGGATCACAGAATAAAATTTGAATGTGTCTTTTGTGGGGGACATGGTTCAATCCCCAACACTCCTGTCACTATTTGATTGTTGGTTTACTTGTCTGCCTTCCCAAGTATGCTGCAAGTTCCTTGAAGACAGATGCTAGTATTTAAGGGAGCTCCTCTCTCTTTTAAGGTCTGACTCAACTGACACAGAAATCATATAAGAATTGCAACATTAATTTTATTTTTGGAAATTTTAGTATTGGGAAGAGAAAAAAGCTTAGTCCTTAGTCCCAAATAATTACTACCACCACCCCCAATGGAAATTGCCTCCAAGTTCAACTTTAGGTTTCACCCCACCACAAGCACATAGAGGAAATAAGAATGTCTGCAATCTGGATCCAAGGGAGAAGAGAGAAGGGGGTGCTGAGCTGCTCCTTCCTCCAGATTTAGCAGTCAGATAAGTCACTCCTCTTCCCTGGAGAAGGAATGACAAAGGAGTTGGAAAGAAGAGTGGAAGTTTCCTTCCCATGGGAAGAGGGAGAAAACAGTTCCCTCCTAGAGCAGGCATTATTTCATTGCAGTATACTTAGAGGCCTACTTAGGAGACACATAGAAGATGCCTCCCCCAAGAGTTCACTGGGTGAATGGAAGGAGAAAATTGCTGAGGGGATTGCATGAGAAGGAAAGGTCTCAATACGCTCCCTCCTGGTACACAATGGTGGTCCCTTCTCTAGATGGAAAGGATGCATTAGACTTGCTAATAAGTCATTGAATTAATGCTCCTGGAGATGTTATAGTGGGATGAAGTGGAGAGAGCCCAGTCTTCCCTGTGCTCTGAGTTCAGTGGTCAGGGAAAACCATGCCTTGTGTTCATTCAGCCCCAACAACATCAGCTTTGTAGGGGGCTGTGGCTACTCTTGGGAACCAACGTCCACTGCAATAAAGAGAAAGCAGACTTCACAGTACCCACTGGTTGGCTACTCAAAAGGCTTGCTTGCCACTGGTTCTGCCTTTTTTCTCCCTGTCTCAAAAGCAGGCATAACATTAACTAAACCCTCAATATAAAGCATTTTGGGCTTTAAATTATATGACTATTCTTAAAAGAATGTTTCCTTTTTCTGTTCATAAATTGCTTTTCTGGCTCAAAGTTGAATCTACTGCAATACTAAAACTATTTCTCTCCAGATGTGAGGGAAAACTTTGCATTTTAACAGAAAGGAACCTGTGTCGTTGTCCAGAGGTAAAATGAAATTCTGGGTGGGTTTGTCCTTCCCCCTTTTACTGGGTGGTTTGTATAAGAGAAAAGCCTGACCTAGCATCCAATGCCCACCCAAAATGAAATAAATAATGTTTTTATCGCACATCCTACAAGGCTTCTATAAGCCCGTTTAGTCTCTTAGAGCTGATATACAGGGCCAGCTCCCATAGAAACCCTCTCTCTTATTTCTTCCCTCCCTCCCTCCCTCCCTCCTTCCCTCCCTCCCTCCCTCCCTCATTCCCTCCCTCCCTCCCTTCCTTCCTTCCTTCCTTCCTTCCTTCCTTCCTTCCTTCCTTCCTTCCTTCCTTCCTTCCTCTTTCTTCTGTCCATTCAACAATATTTTTGAACCCCTACTATGGACTAGCCACAGTGCTGGGCCCTTTGATTTCACTGAGAATATCCCCTGACCTCATCAAAGTTCCACTTAGAGCCCAGATAGTCAGCTTCTCAGTAAATTCATGAACACTATGCTGCCTGTTCTCTCTTTCCTTAAAGGGGAAGAATGGTTTGGGAAACAAATTACTCTTTCATGGGATCCTAACACATATTAGTTACTGGTAAATTTAATCCCATGTGATTTTCACAATAAAACAACCGAAAGCTAGATATTGTCAACCCCATTCTATGACAATAAACACTGAGGTATCTAATCTAAATTCTGCTGTTAGTGTGGTAGAATGAATTACGGACCCCACCAAAGGCCACAAGTTAGTGGAAACCAGCAGAGCAGACACAAGGGGATAGAGAGAGAGAGATGCAAGCCAAGGAGCCCCAAAGATTGTAGTAAGCCAATACCAGAATGCTTCCGACTCCAGAAGAAAGCATATCCTTGCCAAGTCCTTGATTTGAGATATATGGCTTCTACAACCATGAGCCAATAAATGCTGTTGTTTAAGCCAGTTCATCCTGTGATATTTACCATGGCAGCTCTGGCAAATGAAGATAGCCAGGCCCTTATCAATAACACTGCCCTGAAGAGGCCCCACATCCATATGCATCTGTTAGTTTCTGTCTGATACAACCTCCCATTTTTTTCTGCTCCCCCTGGACCTGGATATATGAAAAGGGGCCAGCAGACATTTCTACCATTGGCTGCCCAACTCCAGAGCAGAGGGAAGGGGTGGGATGGGTGTTCCCCAACAAATATCCTGGGTGGGCGTGGGAGAATAGGTACTTCCCCATGGGTTTCAAGGCACTGAGCTCACTGGGAGAAGCAAGGCAGAGAAAATGTGCCCTTGCACACAGCATAAATGGTGGTGAGGTGAGGCAGGTGGTGCTGCTGGGATTGCTGAAAGGGGAAGCTCCAGAGGACAGAGATCTGCTTCACCTGTGCTTGGAGCACGCAGTGTGTGCCCATATTCCACTACGTGGCCAGGCCACCCTATCCTCCTGCTCGTGTACATACCTGGTCTCTCAGAGAACCCATTGCAAAGCCTACTGACTTGATCCTTAAGATGCATCTCAAATCCATCCACTGTCCATCACCTCCACCACCCAAGCCCAGGTTGCCAGCATTCCAGGCCTGGACTCCACACTCAGCTGCTGGTTTCCACTCCTGTCCTTCTGTCATCTCATCTCAACACAAAAGCCAGAGAAATCCTTTTAAAATGGAAATCAGGTCATGCCACCCCTCTGCTCAAAATCTATTAACAGTCTCCCAGTCCCCTCTCCAGCCATCGCTAGCTTTTTCCTTCATCTCTCTCACTTTTCTCCAGCCACACTGGCCACTAGGCTATTCCTCAGAATGCCAAGCACATCCCCACTCAGTGCCTCCAAACTTGCAATTCCTTCTGCTGAAATGCTCTTCCTTCAACTATTTGTAAGTCTCGTTCCCGCACTTCCTTCAGAAGTTTGCTCAAGTGGCATCTCGTCAGAGAGGCCCTTCTCTTCCCTCTGGTCTATCTAAAATGCACCCCCTGGCACTTCTAGCCTTTAGCTGCCCTTATTCTTGAAAGTATGCATCACCTCCAGATACTCATTACATGAGTATCCACTAGAAGGTACGCTCCATGAGGACAGATTCTTGTCCATGTTTTCCTCTTACTAAATTCCTAATGTCTGAAAGAGTGTAGGCATCCAGAGGTGTTCTATAAATACTTTGAGAATGAATGAGTAGGTGAATGAATGAGTTTGTGAGTGAATGAGTGAGTGAATAAATGAGTGAAAGAGTGTGTGAATTAATGAATGAATAAGTGAATAGGTGAATGAGTAAATGTATGAGTGGGTGAATAAATGAATGAGTTAGTGCAGATTGTCTCAGCTCTCTGAAGGCAACAAGACAAGGTTGGATGGGCATGGTGTTGGGAGGCATTCAAGACCCCAAGGAATTGGAAGACTGCTCCACATCAGCCTGTGATCAGCTCTTCCCCCTAACCAAAAACAAACACACCACTAGCCTCCGCCCACAAGTAAAAGCAAACTCAAGGACACGCTGAGTCAGAAGTCATGGCTGATGTGGCGGAGTCAGGATGGTGGTGGAGATGTGGAGAAGGGGAGGTACGCCGCCCTCCCCAAAGGTCCCCTACCTCATTCTCTGTGCCTGTGACTCCAGGTGAAGTGAAGTGGCCTCAGGAATGTGACCTGGGGCCCCAGCTGACACTGGCAGGTGGACTCCCTGCCTCCCTGGGCACATTTTTCCTTCTTTCCCTTCTTCCCTCCTCCCCACCTGAAGGCCAATTGGCTCTCCAACAGCATCAAGCCCAAGGCCAGCTAGCTCGTGCCCCAGTATCTGGAGCATCTGTTGTGCTGACACAACTACCACTAGCTGCCTGCAACCTGTATACAAGAAATCCCAAAGCTCACAGAATTTGCTGAGCCATCTTCCCACTAGTCTGTTTCTTGGTGCTCTGGAAATGTCTCTGTGAAGCTTTTACCATGTTCCTCATCAGTCAAGTGACCCATTAGGGTGTTAATTGTGAAAAACACCATCTTTGCTCTCTCCTCCCATCTGTCCACCTCCTGGTGATGCAGGAACCCCTTCCCCCTCCCACCCACCGCAGATAGCAAGACTGAAACTTGGTACTAAGGACATGGAGCTCAAATGCTGATCTGGTGGAGAAGCTGGGTGGGGTCTTAGGTAGACAGACAGAGCTGGAAAGACTAGGAGGAGGCCATCCTGAGAACATAAAGACCCAGAGTTTGCAGAATATCTGCCCATGGGCCAAATCCAACTTGCAGTTGTATTTTGTTTGTCCTGTACAGTTTTGTGGGGTTTTTTGGAGATATTTGGAATTAGTTCCCAATATTTTAAAAATCAGAAAGTTCTCCTTAAAATCTGGATTTCCAGCTTCTCTTGGAAACTCATAAAATTGGTCATATCTGGTGCAATGACAGTTACATTGGATTGGAGGAGAGGTCCCTGCCCTATGCAGGCAGACATGTGTTCTCATGTTTGCCACAGTCCCCACCCTTCCGCTTTGTCCACTTGAGTGACTGGGCCCAGCTTGCACTTTAGCTTGTATATGTTAACAGCAGTTTTCAACAGAAGGGAGTGGCCTAGCAGGTGGACTCCTTGTGAGGTGGAATGCTAGCAATAAATTACTAATGGTGATTAAAGAACAATATGTGCAAGTAATTTATATTTTTAATTTTTTTTATTTTTAAAGAGGCTTTAGATTACATAAATGTTACATCAAAAATATAGGGGATTCCCATATACCCTACCCCCTCCCTCTCCCCCTCCCTACTTTCCCCCATTAACATCTTTCATTAGTGTGGTATATTTGTTACAGTTGATGAACAAATATTGAAGCATTGCTACTAACTATGGTCTCTAGTTTACATTATAGTTTATACTTTGCACCACACAATTTTATAGGTTTGACAAAATGTATAATGACTTATATCTGTCATTGCAATGTCATGCAGGACAATTCCAAAGTCCCCCAAAATTCCCTATGTTACATCTATTCTTCCCTTTCCCTCCCCTCAGAACCTCTGGTAGCCACTGCCTTTATATCAATGATGTAAGTTCTTCCATTGCTAGAATAATAAGAAGTCTACTTTAGTCCATATTTGCTTTTCCCCCTTATGTTTATCCATTCCTCATTCTTGAGGATTTAGAGATGGTGATGCCCATTATGTTTCTGATTGAGAGGAGGCTTAGATCTCATGGGGCAAGTAATTTATTTTTTAAAACGGAATCACCAATGTTATCCCTGGAATTATCTCACCCTCAGTCACTTTTATTCCAACATGGTTTCTGGAGGGAGAGAGGAAGGGAGAAAGTTAAAGCCAGGACGCACCCTTGGGTATGGATAAGTGAACATCATTTGTTGAGGCTCACGGGTATAGAGAGCTGGTCCCAGGAATCCAAGAAACAAATGCTGGAGGGCAGGCACAGTTGGTTGGTTACTCTGGGACAGGACCAGGAGGCAAGCCCAGCCAAACCCACCCTATGAACCCAAGATTGGAGTGCTAAGGGTGGGATGAGCAAGAGTTCTCCATCTCAGACAGTGCCAGGTCTGCCCTTACATAAGTCCCTCATCTGGCCTGCCTGAGAAGATGATGTACAGCTCAGATGAGGTTAAAAAGGGAACAGGGATGGGGACATGAGAAAGAAAAGCTGTGAGCGTCTGCAAGATGAGGTCCTGGGGCAGACAAAGGCAGGTCAAAGATCCCTGACTCATTAAGGGCATGAAGTCAAGCTCCCATCCTGCCCAACCCATTCTATTCACCTCTTTGCCTTTTCCACTCTTCAGAGCTCTTTGAGAGAAGGGACGGACTTCTCTTTCTCTCTATATATATATCCATTTGACTCCCAGTTCTGTGAACATGCCTGGCATATAAAAAGCATTGGATAAATATGAGCCAACTTTCCCCAGGTTCATATCCTATGACTTTAGCTCATTAAATTTAAAATAACTAAATTGCTGGTTTAAGAGACATCTGCTGATCCCCTCTGAAGTAAACTCCTTGAAAGAGTTGTCGAGACTCAATGTCCTCCATCCTCTCTTAAACCCTCACCAATTAGATTTTTGCCACAGTTGTTCCATCAAAAATGTTCTTGTTTGTGGTTGCTGCTAGATCTAAAAGGGAGTAGGGAAAGTGGAAGGTAGTCAATGAGGAAAATGTGGCCAACATTTTTTTTTGCCCCCACTTCCAACTCAGGACCAACCAGTGAGAACGAAATATACTCCAATCCATACCAATCACGTAAGATATCTTACTTCTAACTAGCCCATCTCCATTTTCCCTCTGCCAACAACCTCCAATCAGAGCTTACCTGAAGACTTCCTCTTTTTTCATTACAAAGCATTTCTACACCCCTGCATGCCTCTAAATGTCTACCAAACACAAGGGATGGTGCCTCACTCCCTTGCAAGGTCTGAATAAGTAGCCTTTGCTTGTTCTCATTGAGATGGGCTTCACTTATTTCCACAGCTGTGCAGGACTCAAGACAATTAGTAGAAGTGGAGCCAAAAGTATTGAAGCATAGAGAAGGATGGGTGTCTGGGCCTTACTCGTTAGAGAGGAAAAGTTTTCTGGAAGCTAAGTCTTACTCCAGAGTCCATAGGCCCCTGTGGCAACCAAAAGATTTCCTGGGGAGATGGGGTGTTAGTCCCAGTGCATGGAGTTCCTCTGTTGTGAGGAAGGATGGCCGGGCCTTAGTTTTCTCACATGAAAAAATGATGTATAATTATAGCTGCCTCATAAAGTCATTATAAGAATAATTGCAGAAAGAATGAATGTAGAAATGTGGTCCACTATAAAGCCTCCAATGGTTCTCTTTCCTTCCAACCACAACTCCATCCAAAAAATGGGCTATTAATTGATGGAAGAGTTATGTTTGGTGAGAAAAAAAAAAAAAAATGTAGAGCTGAGTGGATCTCCCATGTGCTAAATGCCTGCTTGGTCTAAATATATGTTTGGAAGGCCTAACAGCTGGACCTCCATCAACAGGCTACTGCTATCCAAATGGAAGCTAATCAAAGTGCCCAGAAGGAATTAATCAGCCTCTGCAGGGCTGGTCTAGGAACCCTCACTTTTTAAAGTGATATAAATTCCAACCGGTGGCTTACTAAATCTTGTTGATTCATTGGGAAGCCTGTGAGGGGCTGGAGTCGAAATGATGGCTTTGTATTGATTGTGGCTTTTAGCCAAGTTATTAAGTGGTTGGAGATAGCGGGGGGTTGTATGGCAGAGTCCCACATTCCCTCCCCAGCCTCCCCCTTCCCTGACATTTTGGCTTAAATCACATCATTTCCCAAAAGGGTATTAGCTCCTATGGACAAAGGGACTGACTTGCATTAAGAAAGGCAGGCTTTATTGCAGACATCAAATTTTCATGAGCTGCACAGGGTGTGCGGACTTGTACTCAGAACCATCAGCCCTCACTTAGTAACCTGAGAGGAGCACAATAGCTGGTGTGGCTTGGACATTTTGAGAAAGAGCAAAGGGGGTCACCTTTGGAAAGGATTCAGTGGATCTTTGGCCTTCTAGAGATGGGAAATGTGGATGTGCAAAACCCTTCACACAGCTCCAGAAATTCCCTCTCTCTAGGGTCAGGGGGAAATAAATTAAGGCTGGGCAAAGCCAGCTTCTGTCTGCTTTAGTACTGATAAAATCAATAAATGTATTGGGAAATAAATAAATGAACGGACCAATGTTATTGAGTGTGAAGTAAAGAGAAGGTCTGGCTCAGATTCATTCAAATACATTTTATCAGGTTCAGTCCATGCATTCATTAGTCTATAAAACTAGAACAATCTCACACATCTCCTCCTGCAAAACTCTGTAAGCTCATTGTCCTGTCTCATCAGATCATTCTGGTTTATCTGGGCACAGAAGAACATATTCTAGATCCTCTCCCATAATTACAGTGGATCCAATATCTAGACTAGTAGAATTATAAATGCATCCTCCCCACTGAGTCTCTGCCTAGGGATGTACAATGAGAACAGTGCTGCAGGAAGATGCTTGTTTGTGTGCAAGTTTGTGAGGAAAGGGTGACCATGATGCACACAGAGGACTGCAGATGTTATTCTTCCCACTTGGAAGAGGGAGCCAAGAGCCCAAAACCAGCAAGGACCCCTCTTGAAGCTTCTGCCTCCTTTTCCCATATTACCTCTTAAGTGTGGAGTAGTCATTTCTAAGTCCCAACTTTACCCTTTGTCTTACAGAGTCCAGCCCTTGGGGATCTTAAACTGAATCCAGCCCTTGGGGATCCAGGTCCAGAAGTCTGGAGGGAGGTGATACCCACCCTTGAAAGCCCATGAACTCAGTAAGAGGGAAATAGAATTTAATTGAGAGAGGAACTTGAAAGAAAAGGCCTTAGATACTTCAATTTAGCAATCTGCCTTTTTGCTTTCTTTCCCCAGGGAAAGATCCCCAATTATTTATAGCCTTATAGGGCTCCAGGAATTAAGGGTGCTGGGGACAAAAATCCACAAGGATTAAACCCCAAAGGATTTGAGGAGAGACTGGTGGGCAAGGAAACCATTAGAACAATGTTGAGCAATGGATCCCCACTACTGAGCAAATGGCTGACCTGCTTTGTTTCATGGCAGGTGGTCTAGTTTCCATGTAAGCTTTCAACTCTTACAAGAGAATAAGGATTAGAAGAACAAAGAGCGCCAGGGTGACCACCTGCTGACAGAGGAGAACCTTCGAGCTGGCTAGGGAGGTAGACGGGGATAGAAAGCATGGCAAAGGTGTGTCCTAAAGGGAAGGATTGGGGTCAGATCTCTGAACAGCCTGAGTGTCTGTACACCAGGTACCCCCTGAGCTGGTACAATATGGAGACCACCAGCCTGAGATAATAATCATCCAAGACAGGGTGTGGGGCAATGGTGTGGCTTCGAGTTGCAGAGCTTACCCGGTACCCAGTGGCCAAGCCTAAGTACACCACAGAAAAGAGGCTGAGTGGGGAAAGGAGTTAGGACAAATTGGCCTAAATGGAACTAATGAATCCCCAGCTCTGACTCTACCTTTCTCTGTGACCTTTACATATCTGAAACTCAGTTTTCCCATCTGTAAAAGGGAAGTGATAGTTTTAAAAATACACTTTACTGCAGATTTTGATACTAGCATGGGATCATAGACATACACTCACTTTGAGCACTACATAAATCTGAAACAAAATATATATATTTTAAATTTGTGTCTTGTTCTTTCTCAAATATGACCAAATATTAACATTCCAGTGGCTAAAAGCAGAGCCAGTTTTCTCAGGAATATTCCTTTATTGAAAAATGTAATGTGTAATGTATGTTAAGTGTGGAGCTTACACACTTAACATATGCATACAAGTAGACAAGTAGAAAGTTTTCAAGCAATAAAAGAATTTTCCATTTGTATAGTTCTGTTCAGATTATAAGACACTTCTGCATATTTCTTATGAGCACAAGGGTCTCCTCAAATCATCGTTTCCAGATTCCTTGATTCTTTCAAAATAGTACTTAATAAAGTCCCTTTTAATTCATTGAAAAAAAATCATTCTTACAATGTACCAGGCACTGTGTTATGTACTGTGAATATAGAGACAAAAAAAATGCCTTCTATCTTCACAGTTTAATGGAGAAAACCAGTAATTAAATGTGAAAAAAGTGTGATACGTGCTTCACCCAGTTTGCTATTCAGTGGAGAGAGACCAATTCAGACTTGAGGTGAGTCTCAAAGAATAAGAATGAAGAAATGAATGCTTGAAGGAATAAATAGCTCAAAAATCCTTTACCTTCAAGATAAAGCCCCACCAAGAAGGAGCAAAAAAAGGTCTCTTCATTAACTGGATACCAGTTAATGCTTCAATTCAATGTAATTCACTGTATATTAAGCACCTACTAAGTGCCAGGCATTATAATAGAATCTACATATCGAGGACACGGCAATGAATTTGATTGGGGGTTGGCAAAATTTTTCTGGAAAGTACCAGATAGAAATATTTTAGGCTTTGGGGCCATGCAGCCTCTGCAGCAGCTACTATTCTGCTATTGAAATGTGAAAGCAGCCAAAGACAATGTGTGACCAAATAGGTGTGGCTGTGTTCCAATAAAACTTTATTTACAAAAACATTTGGCCCCAGAGCCATAGTTTGTCTAGTTTGTCGACCCCTAAATCAGAGAAATGACTTCCCAATCCAATGGAGTTTACAAGCTCACCCCATCCCACTTCTAATCAACTTGAGCTGTCTTTCTACTTTTGCTGTATTCTCTCCCACCCCCAACGTTTTAGCCTGTGCTGCTCCAGCTGCTTGGAATAATTTCCCCACCCTCTACCACTGTCATCCCTCAAAATACTCCCCAACCCCAATTTTTACAAACACAACACACTCCTTATCTGGTAAACTCCTGTAGAGTCCTTCAGGGGATGGCTGAGATCTCCTGTTGATGGTTTTTGCTTAGTCACTAAGTCTTTCAAAAAGCAGTGTGGCAACCCCTTTGACAATTACATTTTTCAAATGGTTTATTTTGGAAAGGACACTAGAAGTTATATTTTTCACTCTGACATTTGGCATAACCCATATGGACATTAGATAGCAGCTGCTTTAAAAAAAAAAAAAAAAACTTCAGAATAAAGTTTTTACAGCTATGCTCTATAGCTGAGAACCTTGGGATCTCACTCCCTTGCTCATTCATGTGTTGAAATCAGCCTGAATTCATTGGCCCTAAGAGAAAGGAAGAGACTAGAAAAAGTCATTTTAGACAATACTAAGGGGAACAATATATTATCACGGAGCAGATTAATATTCAAGTACAATTTGTCTTACCCTACTCAGCTTCTGGAAAATAATTTAATAATGCCCATTGTTCCATCCTTAATTAGCAAAATGGGATAATTGCACAGCAGGCATTTGTTAGAGAGTATACTGTGAAAGGCGTTGTTGCTTAACACTTAACACAAACCCAGTTGAGATTTACTATTCAAAATCATGTCAGCCAGCAGCCCCTTGTGCAGCCTTTTCAAGATAGTCATTCGATGTCCCATGAAAACTAAGAAAAGGCAGAAACTCATAACCCTTAAAGTTAAGAGCCATCAATAGACAACTGCCAATATAGTTATTGGCTTATTCTGTAGCAGATGGAACTAGATGGTGAAAAGCTTACCCAGACTTCAGGCCCATGGTATCCCTTCTCTTCATTTATGAAGCCACCTGAAAGAAGTTAGAAAGGTGTTTTAATACTTTCCATATACCTCATCAGAGATTCAGAGCCTCTGCCAACCAGCACTCTCTTATCTTTTGAGCTTTTAGCTCAAATGTCACTTCCTCAAAGAGTCCTCTAAATATCCAAAGCGGTTATTCTCCAGTATGATGCTTTTTCTTTCCTACCAAACATTTAATTGTTGAAATATTTACTTGTTTATGGTCCAGCTCTCCCCATTAGAAGGTAAGCTATGTAACTGGAACCATGTCTTTCTTGTCCACTGCTGTTTCCCTAGAAGCTAGAACCCAGCACATAGCAGATCCTCAGTAAATATATCCTGCTTGGCTTTGGGAAAAATAAAGTTGGACCCCTACCTCATACCATTCATAAAAGTAAGTTTCAGAAGGTTATGAGTTAAGTATGATAAAAAAAGATAATATGAACTATGATAAAAGAGAATATGAACAAAATGCTTATTTTATAACTCTGAATTGGAAAAGACCATCCCTGAGCAAGACAAAAAAAAAAAAAAAAAATCTTAAGCATAACAACAAAAAAAATTTTTTTTTAATTCTCCACAAGAAATACCAAAGGCTGAGAAAAATAACTGCAATACAGTTGACTTAAAATTAATGTCCAGAAATATATGAACAGTTTCCAAAAATCAATAAGAAAAAAGAGGCAAACAACCCAGAATAAAAGTAAGCAGAAATTACAAAAGGGACATTCATGAAGAAAAATATAAATAAGAGCCAATAAAAAAATGAAAAGGTGCTTACTTTTCATACTTTTACTTAATGAGTAAAATGTAAATTAAAAACAATAATGCAATATCATTGTTGGGCCAAAAAGCTAAATAATGCTCAACAAAAATTAAAAATGATCTGTCATGTCCTACACTATAGAAATGGATGGAAATGGGCACTTTTACACATTGGTGATGGCAGCGTACTTTGGTAACACTGGTTGGAGGCAGTAATTGTGGTATCTAAATAATCTTAAAAGGGCACATCTTTAAATTCAGAAATTCTTCTTTGAGGAATCTCCCAAAATAAATACTTAACATGTGTGTTCAAATATGTGTGTTTTAGAATGCTTAAAATAATGAAGAGGTGAAAACAGTCTAAATGTCTAAGTTAAATAAATCATAATGCACTGATATTATACATATATGCAACAATTAAGGTGAGGTAAGCCTTTATGCATTGACGGGCAAAGATATTTAAGGTATGTTGATAACTGAAAAAAGGAAGTCATAAAACAAATCGTATGATTCCACTTAGTTTTTAGAGATATATGTGTTCATATGTATATACTTTAATAAAAGAGATATAACCATATATGTATAATAAATAATGTAAGACCACTGATGGCCCATATGAGACGTTTGTGCAAATTACACAAAGGTGTCCCTACTTCAAGGTATTTTACTTCTATCTGCCAGAATATTATAATAATGTTCTGATTTTGTTAGATCAAAAGGTTTTACTGCCTTCTGCTAAAAACCTGCCATGATAATTACACATAGATCTTGAATGTCTAGATGTAGCACCCTGTGAAGTTTATAACCTGAAAAACCACATATTTAAATGCTTAGAAAAAAGTCTGAAAGTCAAAACCACTGCTCTGCTAGCATTCAGTATCTCTTGGGGAGGAACTGGAAGGTGAGTGAAAGCAAGGGGAGTCATTCATATTTTACTTTCTATATATATTTTCATTGTTTGAATATTTTGTGTTGAGACTATTCAAGTAAAGTAAAAGACGATAAAAAAGAACTGATCTAAGTGATCTACAAAGACTCCAATTACCAAATAAATATTTTAAATGTAATTTTCTTTCTCTTATAGACCAGAAGTAAACATTTAGAAAATGGAATGGGAAAAAAAAAAAAAAATCCTGCTTACAGTGGTAATAAGAATTATTAAACAGTTAAAAATAAATATTAACAAGAACTGTGACACTTACCCTATGACATAGCTATTTTGTTTCTAGGTATTTACTTAAGAAAAATGAAAACATGTATCCACAGAAAACCTTGTATAAATATGTTTATGGCAGGCAACTTCATAAATAAAAAGCCCCAAATTGGAAACAGGTCAAATACCCATTCACACGAGTATATACTAAAAATATTGTGGCATATTCATACAATGGAATACAATTTGGCAATTAAAAGAAGGAAATTACTAAAATACACAATTACACGGATGAGCAAAATAAACAAGACATAGAAGAATGCCTAGTGCATGATTATAACGTATAATTACATTTATGTGACATTCCAGAAGGAGCGAAACTAAATTCTGGTTATTAGAAACAGAGCAGGGATTGAATGGGAAGGGTGGGGATTTCTTGGAATGGAGCACAAGAGCTCTTGCTGGGGTGAAGGAAATGTTCTATGCCTTGAGGGGGTGTTGATTACATGAGTGAGCACATTTGTCAGAACTCATCAAAGTGCATGGCTGATACCTGTGCATTCACTCTCTCTACATAAATTTTATCTCAGTAAAGAAATAAACAACAAAGCACAAAGAAATGTGGAAGAGTTATACGATGGGAGAGGAAACTTTCCTTGAATAAATGTCAGATTTCTAGTTGGTTGCAAAGAATGAGGCAGGCACGGACACAGTTCAAAGGTTTCTCTGCCTGCCTGCAGAGTTTATTTCAAGCCTGTGTCCGCAGCAGACTATTAGACCTCTATAGGCTCAATAATCACCTTCCATAAAATCAGGCCCTAGTAACCATCTTACACTCATTAGCAGAGGATGTCAAGGCTTCCACTAATCTGGTTCACAGGACCTCAACCAATTCCGGAGACACATCCACACACTGCTCCGTAATGATGGCAGATGGTGTTCTGCTGATAAAAACGCAAGACTTCAAGAAGGAAATCTCCAAATCTTACATAATCCATTTAGGAATGTATACAGTAAATAAATGAATACCCATCACATCAATGGGAGCAAACCTTAAGTAGATATGTATTGATTTTACATAAATTCCCCAGCAGCAAAACATGAGAGTGCATCATTTAAAAGCCCATGCAACTTATACCTCCGTATCTGCCCATCACAGCCCAAGCCTTGTTCAGCCGTGCAGGGAAAGGCAATGGCTCAAAGGAGGCTCCGGAAGAGTGGAAACAAACACCAGCTGCTCAGGCTCGGCCCTCCGCGCCTCTCCTCATCCCTTGTGCTTCACTCAAAGGCTGGAATGGAGATAATGATGCCCTGCTTCTGCTTGGGAGGAAAGTACAAATGGAGGTGGCTCGAACTTTTCAGAAAAAGACCATTTAAGTACCGATGCAGAAGTGAACTTTTTCAGACGAAGCCACTGAGCGGGTGAACTGGTTTGCTGAAAGTGCCAGACTGGAGCATCTGAAAACAGAAGACGACAGGGACGGAGGCCCTGATAGAGAATTCCCTGCTTCCCTGAATCCTGTTCCTTCTAATCCCCCATCTCTCATATCCAGCTTCATGTCCTCCATGACGCTCCCAGATGAAACCATCATTTTGGTTATTCCTGAACTACCTACACAGTTGTGTCAGTACCTGGTGCTTATAAATTTAGTCACAGGACTGACTAAAAGAGGAACTTCTAAGTACCAAGACAATTTGGCCACATGCCTCTAGCTGTGAAGCCACCACCAGGCCCCATGCCATTCCTGACTTTCTCAGGTGGCAACTCAAACTATCAAGGAAACATCAAGTCAGAGAGGAATTACATCTGGAAGCTGAGAGAGAATGTCACCTGCATGCCATTCAGTCAGCAAGTTCCAGACCCTGCATAGGTGCTGCGCTGTCTCTTGCAAATAGCCAGATAGTTCCAATAGCAATAGAGGAAAAAGCGTGAGATTGGCTTTGACATGTGACATGCTGCTGCTGCCTGGGATCCTGTAATAAACAGCTCCTTTGAACACCCACCATGAGGATCATGAGTTGAAAAGCAGAATGGCATTGAAAATTAGAAAGAAAGCAACCAATGGACCAGGGATTTTGAAAGAATTCAAAAAAGCAGGAAGAGGAGGGGATCAGAAAAACTGGGGAAACTACAACTCAAAATGTATAGTGGAAGACTGCTGTGAAAGGTAGGAGTCATTTTAGAGGTGCTTCAAGACAAGAGGAGATTGTCACGAGAAGCAGAAGGGGACTCTAGTTGAGCCAGCAGGATGACCGGGTGGGAAACCACTTGAAATAACTGGGTGGGAGACTCCTCTCTCCTCTACTTTGCCAAGCAGCAGGGACCAGACATTTTTATCCATAGGCTGAATAAGTGAACATGGGAGCTTGGACCAGAGAAAGAGGGAAGTTTCTTTTACGCCAAGAGGAATAGGGTATCTCCACATTCAAAAGACTAGCTACTGGCACAGAATATCTTGCCTTTTCCCCAAATCCCTGGAGGCAGGCTAAAGTAATCAGAAATAGCATCCAGAAAAGCAGAAACTCAAATACATGGAGAGCACATGCTCAGAAATCATCAAATAGTTCAGAGATACCAGGAATATGAAGGAGACCCACCAAATGCAACAAAGGAGAAAATGCACATTAGGTTAGATAGACCCTATTTCAAATATGCTAATATGTGGTGAATGTGCATTTTGAAATTATTGAAATATTGTAGTAGATAGAACTTGATATCCCAATAACTAGCTCACACAAATCCAGAGAGAAGAGACACTGTGAAGACAACCCTATAGAAAAATGGGCAAAGTACATCAAGGGGCAAACCACAAGTTAATCAGGGAAATGAAAATTGATGCAATATTTTTCACTTAACAAATGGGGGAAAGGTAAATCTCCAATCCTACTGTTGGGAAGATTATAAATCAGTACAGTGTTTTGGAAAGGCAGTTTGGCAGAGCTTGTAAAATTCCACACAGAAATTCCATTTATAGATACCTACCTCAAAACATACTTATAATCATAATAAAATGTATATGAATGTCCATTCAGCTGAGTCATTAAACAAGTTATGACATATTTATAGTGTAGAGTACCATGCAGAAGTTAAATAGAATGCAGTAAATCTGCAAGTACCAATACTGGTAGACTTCCAAGCCAATTGTTGAGTGAAAAAGCAGGCTGCAGAACAATGTATTATTGTTATCACTTAGGAATATCTTAATACAACTTGTTTTCTGATTATCTGTCTGCTGTAGGCTCAACAATGGTCTCCAAAAATATTAGATCCTAATTTCTGGAACCTATAAATTTTGGTTTAAATGGCAAAATCTTTCATCTCTACAGGTGTGATTAAATTAAGAATCTTGAGTTGGGGAGATTATTCCAGATTAACTGGGTGGGTCTAAATGCAATCACACATATGATTCAAGAGGCAAGCAGAGGAAGATACTACACACAAGTGATATGAAGATGGAGAGAGGGAAATTTGAAGATTCTGGCCTTGAAGATTGGAGTGATGTGACCACAAACCAAGGAATGCTGGCAGCCACTAGAAACTGGAAGAGGCAAGGAACATATTCTTCTCTAAAGTCTCTGGAGGATGCATGAACCAGCTGACACTTTGATTTTGGCCCAGTAATATGGATTAAGACTCACCTTCATTCATGTCACACCTTAACTAAAAACTAACATCTTCAAGAGGTCCAATTTACAATGGATCCATACCCACAGGAATGCAGATTAAGAACTTGTCTATGTTGGGGTATATAATTCAATCTACCACAGGCAGGAATTAAAGACTTAAAAAGAATAAACAAATCAGAGCAAGGCCTCTCCCCCTTCCCTGGCAAGGTTTTGTCTAAGCCCTTGGTGGTTTGTATAGGGCTAAAACATTGCATAGGGGAAGAGGCACATTGTTTCACAAAGTCATCTGTCTACATGGCATCTTCTGAGATAGCCATCACCCTAAGGATATCTGTCCTCACTGGCTCTCACTCCATGACCATGGATATGGAGACATCCATTGTTCCCATTCATATAACTTTAAGGTCTATGGGCTCTTTCTGTTGCTTCTATGCCTGTGAAACCATTCTGCAGTGGTGCTTCCATTCTGGGACCTGGAAAATGCGTGAGGATGACTGAGACCCCAGCTGCATGGAATATCAAACAGCCATTTCTTTCGTGGGTCTTACCATCTCCCTGGGCTCTACCTGGGTGGCAGGGGCTTGGTCTCCCCAGCTCTCAGAGCCTGCAAACCTCCCTAGGATGTTTACTGCCTCTCCAGGACACAGCCCAGCAGGCTAGTATCAGGAACTGTTCTCAGGGTAGATAAACTCTCACTGCTTCCCTTCTGACTCACCTCCCTCTCCCCTACCCACAGCCCAGGGAATTGTCTTACAGTCTAGGAACTAGGAAGCCTATTGTCTTCTTCTGAGTATAGGTCTCTTTTGAATTTCAAAAGCCAGAAAGAGGCTTACTTAATCTCTGCTTCCTTCTTTCTCATCATTTTTCTTGGACAAGGAACCAGAATAGCTTTATTGACTGAAAGGGGAAGGTCAGGGTTTACAAGACAACATATTGGAAGGTGAGGATCAATTAGCATTTTTTTAAATCCCACCATACTATACTGTATTTTGCCATTTAAGTTGTTATCACTGTGGCTATTGTCTTTGGTAGTTGAGCTAGTATTAAAATGCTGACTCCATTGTACCTTCGGTTATGAGCCAAAGGTACTAAAGGGTGAGGAGATGATGATTATAGCCAGAAAGAAAAGATGGAGAGAAAGGAACTATGAGGTTTCACGGATTTCAGAAAAAGCTATTATAAAGCCAGATAATGTAGCTTAAAATCGTAGATTAAAAATCTGAACTTGGTGAATCCAAGGTTTCCTGTACATGGCACCAGCAGCTGAGAAAGCAAAATCCTAGACTGGGACAAGTGGAAGTAATGTGTAGGTTATCTAATCCAACTGCCTCGTTTATAGATGAGAAACCGAGGCTCAGAAGGAGGACAAATACTATCTAATGACAGTCAGAACTAGAACCTGGGATTTCTAACTCCCAGAGCCCACCTCCGCAACCAAGGCTGACCTCTTCAGGTTGGCTAGATGTTTTTGCCTCCTGGGATGGAGAGAACGCATAAGAAACTTTTAAAAGTAGAGGCAAAAAAAAAAAAAAAAAAGTAGAGGCAAATGGGAAACACCTTCACCCCTATCTCCTGCAAAGCTCCAGTCATAACCACTCACATCAGAAAGCCCTGTGGACTTGGACATGATCCTTAGTGTCCTTATCTGTGAAAAAGGAATACAATAGGACAGCAGAAATGTGAGGTGTCCCCCAAGGACCTCAATGTGAAGGGGATCCGGTGGCCCTCTGAGCTCTAAACCATGACCTCAACCCATACTGAAGCAGAACAAAGCACACAATCACGTCTTAAAGACGGAGGGTGGGCTGAGTGTGGCCAAGCGGCTCGGACCGAGCAGGGTTTTCCTTACCAGTGGATTGTGTAAAATACACTGCCAATCTCTTGTCTTCTATTCACCATGGCTTCTTCTGATATCCAGGTGAAAGAACTGGAGAAGCGTGCCTCAGGCCAGGCCTTTGAGCTGATACTTAGCCCTCGGTCAAAAGAATCCGTCCCAGAATTTCCCCTTTCCCCCCCCCAAAGAAGAAGGATCTTTCCCTGGAGGAAATTCAGAAGAAGTTAGAAGCTGCAGAAGAAAGACGTAAGTCCCATGAAGCTGAGGTCTTGAAGCAGCTTGCTGAGAAACGAGAGCATGAGAAAGAAGTGCTTCAGAAAGCAATAGAAGAGAACAACAACTTCAGTAAAATGGCAGAGGAGAAATTGACCCACAAAATGGAAGCCAATAAAGAGAACCAAGAGGCACAAATGGCTGCCAAACTGGAGCGTTTGCAAGAAAAGGACAAGCACATTGAAGAAGTACGAAAGAACAAAGAATCCAAAGATCCTGCTGATGAGACTGAAGCTGACTAATTTGTTCTGAGAACTGACTTTCTCCCCCTCCCCTTCCTAAATATCCAAAGACTGTACTGGCCAGTGTCATTTTACTTTTTCCCACCTGACAAATATTCTAGAAGCTGATGTACGACTATATAGGTAGATCCAGACTGTATGATGTTGTTTTAGGGGCTAAAGGGGAGAAACTAAAAGTGTTTTACTCTTTTTCTAAAGTGTTGAGGTCTTTCTAATGTAGCTATTTTTCTTGTTGCATCTTTTCTACTTCAGTACACCTGGTGTACTGGGCTAATGGCTAGTACTGTATTGGCTCTGTGAAAATATGTTGTGAAAAGAGTATGTAGTGGCTTCTCTCAAACTGTTAGATGCTGAATATCTGTTCACTTTTTTTTTTTTTTTAAGATTTTATTTATTTATTCATTTATCCCCCCTTGCTGCTTGTGCTCGCTGGGTCAGCTAACCACGCCATGCGGGCGAGCTTGCCTTCACCAGGAGGCCCCGGGAACCGAACCCGGGGCCTCCCATATGGTAAACGGGAGCCCTACTGATTGAGCCACAGCCACTTCCCTATCTGTTCACTTTTAAATCCCAATTCTGTCCCAATTTTACCAGATGCTACTGTACTTGAATGGTTAATAAAACTGCACAGTGCTGTTCATGAAAAAAAATAAAATAAAATAAAGACGGAGGGTGCTTCCAGGACGAGGAGGCTTAAAAGTCCCTTAGTGCATGTATGTAACAGCTGTGGCCATCAGGAGGGAGTCTGGTCAGCCATTGAACACAAAGGAGGAGCTCTGGAGGCACACACTGGTGGAGCCCCGGATGGCTGGGCTAAGCCTCAGGTGAATCAGGCAGAGAAAACCGTTGCATTTAGGGGGAGATTGGACTTCTGAGAGAGAGGAAAAGCCAAGGGAAAAAGGAGTGGGGAATGAAGGTCTGCTACAGGGATCATTGCACCTTCTCTTGCAGGTTCCCCATCTCCCTCCCCAGGAGTAGTGAGAATTCCCCACTCCTTGGCCACAGACTGTCCACCCTGCCCCATCCCATCTCCTCTTCTGCTCCCAGATTGACCCTCATCTTTCCATATCCCAACCCTGCTCTACAGGATAAATGTTTGAAGTTCCTACAACACCTTGCTCATCTCTTCCCCCATGAACAAAGCCCCATTAGATCTATCTATTTTACCCTAACTCATGGAGTGGATGGGGCAGATGTGAAAAACCCTGGTGATCAGGGCAGCCTAAATGGAAGATTCCACAGATATTTCCAACTCTTGGGTTACTTATCTCAGCTACCATCCATCTGATTAATATTTTTCTTTCACAGACCAAGTTTCTCATTCCAAGTTCATTAGTCTCCTCATATGGTGCTTTTACCCACAGCGCCCTTACTGGAAAGCATATAGGAAGCATTTCTAAACAAGTATGATTCAATCACCCCATATGTATGCAATGCCTGTTCTGGGCCCAATTAGGAGATTCACAAATGATGTCTCATTTAAGCTGCACAGCACTGAAAGGTAAGTGGTAATATCCTCATTGCACAAATAAGCCAACAGACTCACAGTTGATAAATTACTTATTTCAATGATCCATAGCAAATAATTGCAGAAGCAGGGATTCAAAACCAAGACTGTTGATCTCTATAGTCTGCGCTCTTCGCCCTTCAACCAACTCATCATCAGACTTGAAACATAGAACCTACTCTGCTTCAGCGATGGCTATTTCAAAATTCCACTAAATTCACGTTGATACTTTAGATAGTTTGACATAGTTCATAGTTGTCTACAGATCTTCTTAGCTCATCATCCACCCCCAAGCCAATGCTAAAACCAAGTTTTCCTTTCCATCCTCATCCTCTGAGTTCTTGGTCTTAAACTGCTCTCAGCAGAGATTGACAGTAGCCCAGAATACTCCCATAAATTTTTCTTTGATGGTTTCCTTTTTTTAAAACAAGGGGAAAATTGTGTAAGATTTCTCTAGCTTTCCACATAATTTTCTTCTGCACAAACATTCACATAAACATCAACACGTCTGAAACCAGTCACATGTTACTTACTCAGATACCAGACAAAGGTAAATATAAAATTTAGGGTCCTAAGGCATTGGAGCTAGAAGGAATCACAGAATCTACAGGACCCGGGGATGGCCAACAGGATCCAATTCTGGAGCCTGCTCTGGTCTGGTAATAGGAAGTGGTTGTCTGGCTCAAGATGCCTAAGAAGCGGAAGTCACATCTGGGCCTTGCAGGAAGTGGTGCTGGGATCCATTAGTAATGTCTACCTTCCAGAGCTGGAGGAAGGGAAAGTGTTTGGGGGCAGCTACTGAGAAACACTGATCCAAAAGGAACACTGGAACGTCACAGGGATCAACCAGTTAAATGTGTTCTGTCCCGCACCCACCAAAGCAAACAGGCCCCACAAGGGAAAATTTTAAAAGCTTTTCTCCTGACAGGTGCCATCTCTGCCAAGGCCCTTTACAACTTACTCATGCAGTCCCAGACAGTTAAACCTCTGAACCTAAATATTCTGTGTTGTTGTGCCTTTATGATCTACATTTTAAAAGTTTTAATAGGATTCCCCAGAAATGAACTGAAAAAGAGATGAGAAAATACACACACAAAAAAGGGAATATTTTAGTGATTTTTTTTTTCAGTGATTCTGCTTTGGCCTATTGAAGTAAATCAGCAAATACAATTTTTATTAATAAAATAATAATTTCTACCCTCTCCTCCCCCCCCGCTAAATAAGTATTGAACATGTTTGTAGAGAACATTGGTTTGGATGAGGGCCAGTCAGGCCTGGGGTGCCAACATGGCCTTGCTGTCAAGTGTGTGAGAGAGACATGTGTGTCATATATTTAGCGTCCCTAATCTCATCCAAATCCTACATTTTACAAAGGCGGAAACTGAGGCCCATTTATCCACAAACACCCAATTAGTTAATGGTTCTCACATCTGCTGGACTAGCACGATTCCATAGCTCTTTGCCCCATAAGTAGATGTCCACAGGCCATCTACTTAATCACCCCATTACTTACCAAATACGAGTGTGGGAAACCCAGCAATAGAGCAGCTGTCACCAGCGACATCAGGATGCTTGCAGCCTGGTGGAGAGTCAGACATGCAAACTGAGAACTGCAGAGGACTCTTATCTTTCTGGGGAATGCATTCAAAGATCTTTGAAAATCCCCAAACACACACATCCCAATGCTTTTAGACCTCTTCACTACCATACCAGCATTGAGGGCTGACTTCCTTTCTGCAGCATTTTTTTCTCATTTTTACATGGAACCATATTTTCAAAACTTCATGATAGTTACTGTGCACAAAATAATCCAAGCTTGGGGAGCAGATGTGGCTCAAGCAGTTGAGTGCCTGCCTCCCACATGGGAGGTCCCGAGTTCGGTTCCCAGTGCCTCCTAAAGAAAACAAAACACAGGCAATGAGGGGGAAAAAATCCCAGCTCGTTCATGCCTTGTCCTTGCACATGTTCCCTCTGCCAGGAACGGCCTCTGCCGCCATCTTCATATGGCTGCTCCTTCTGGTCATCACAGTCTCCCTTCTAATGCTGACCTCCCTCTCACTTCCCATCAGATGTTTTATTTTTTCATAGAATATATCACTCCATGAATCTAAATTATTTGTGTATTTTCCTCTCATCCCCGCACCCCTTCACCCCGGAACTCTTCCCAAATGTACAGTCTGTAGCAATAGAGAACTGCATATTATTCACCACCCTATTTCCAACCTGGGGTCTTAGCATAGGGCCCAGCACACAGTGGGTACTCAAATTTATTTGTTGAACAAATGAATGTAATAAGCAATAATGTGATGCAGAGGCTGGGCAGCGGCCAGGCTCACTACCTTGCTAGGCAATTCCCTCCTGCCTGCCCATTAGGTGGAGTGAGTCATGAAAATTCACACCCTGGCGAAATGAAAAATGACTGCCTGTCATGGGCCTTCAGGGTCTCTTGAAGAAATTAGAAATCACACACGTTAAATCCTCAATGCCGGGGATCTACTGCATTATACGGAAATTGCTATAATGGGGATAGGGACAAAGGACACAGAAATGCAAAGTAAAAAACAAGTGGGGAGGATAAAGAAAAAAAGCTTTGCATAGCTCTATGCCCTGAAGAAAAGGCTGTGAATGCCCTTCCTACACAAAAGAGAGAATCACCCTTAGCATAATTGGCCAGAGAGGCTCAGGGAGGGGGAAAGTGATCCAACCGGGGAGCTCCCCCACCTTCTACTCTGACACTTTCCTAACAAGTCAGCAGATTGGACAGGTGTCCCTCTAATCCCCAAGCAGGAGGCACACCGCCTACTCCCAGAGGAACTCTTCTTCCCTTTGATCACCAGCCCTGGGAGACTGCAGAGAATTTCAGTCACTGATCCCATTACTGCTTACTACATGGCTATTTCCTGGGGCAAGGAGATAATCCAGTTCTGCTCCTTCCCAGCACACAGGCAGAAAACCATAATAATATATAATATATTATGTCAGACGCAGGCTCTATCCAGCTGGGCATTCTGTCCCTGACACCAAGAGCAAGGGATATTTTATAAGAAACTGTAATACTTGCTCCATGTGACACTGATGACAAGCTCTGCTCTCTCTCCACAAAGTCCCATTCTGTCCCTCCTTTCTCTGCTCACTTTCTCTCTGGACCACCGCACATCCTCCTTACTGGGTACACTCGGCATATGCTCACTGACCTCCTACAGAGTTCTAGGATCTGTGTTAGGAACTAGAGATACAAAGATGGAGGAGTCATGGTCCCTGCCCTCAAGGAATTCACCACCAAGCAGGAGAGACAGAAAATAAACCAATAACCATAAGACACTTTGGTAAGTGCTTTTTTTTTTTTTTTTTTTTTTAGATAGGAAGGTCGTTTATTGCAAGGAGTCTGGAGCCGTTCCACCTGGGTTCAAATCCTAGCTTATTTACCAGCCTTGTCATCTGGGGCATGTTATTTAACAGTCCTGCACCTCAGTTAACACTTTGTAAAACAGGATGTTGTGAGGATTAGTGGACTTAACACAGGTCAAAGGCTTAGGGCAGCAGAGAGCACCCAGAAATGGGTGCACAAGACATGTTAGCTATCACCAACGCTGCTGCTGCATATACCAGGAAATTCGTCTCATCAATCAGATTCCTCAGTAATTTGGATCTCTTTCCCCGCAGTCATTCTGAAATGCTCACACTTCCCATCAGCCTCGGAGGCATTGAGGTTATTTATATTCTGCTCGATGGTTTTATGTGAATGCTTCTTCTTTGGCTTCGGAGCCTTTTTGGTTGTTCCCATCTCAGTAGCACTTGCATCTGCTCTCTGGCACTCCGCTTCTTCTGGGGATGGAGCGTCTTTGCCCAGCCCCCAGAGGACCCTGTACACGTCGGCGTGGACGGCATCCACACGCACGGCATAGATCTTGGTGCTGGCATCCAGAGTGCCAGCGGCCACTTTAAAGTTGGTTGGTTCGGTATCTTTCTGTTTAAGAATCTCTAACATAAAATCAATCAAGTGCAAGCCAAAAGCATTCTTGGTAGTGATTTTATTCTCAGTGGATAGTTTGATGCAGGTGGAATAATGCTTGTAATCTGTGTGTTTGTAAATTTAGGAATCGCGGCTGACACAACCATATTCCTGGAAGGGGAGGCCAGCGCGTGTGGTGAGTCAGAGCTGAACTGCAGGTCAATGACCCGCGAGCGCCTCCGCAGCATGCGCTCCTTCTCGTGGTCATTCTGTGGAAAGTCCTCCAGAACCGGGGTGCTGGGGGTACCAAGAGGGGCCTTCTTGGGCTGGGGCATCGAGAGCACCGGTTCCAAAGGCGAGGCGGCACCAGAGGCATGTCGGAAGCAGAGCTGTTCACTGTGACTGGGCCGGGAGGCCCCATCTTGCCTCCATGCGCGCATAAAGCTCTATGTGAATATAAATGAGGGAAGGGTGTTGGGGAAATCTCCAATGTGATTTGGGCCTTGAAGGTGAGTAGAAGATGACCAGGTAGATAGAAGAGTAGAAAGGGAGTCCAGACATGTACAGAGGCACCGGTGGCTGGAAATATGATCTGTGAACAGGGTACTTAAGTGTGGTTAAAACGAGGGCTGGGTAAGAAGCAGTGGCTGCAAACGGGGTGTGACACACGTCGGAAACCAAATTCTAAAGGGTCTTCTGGAGCACGCTAAAGGGTTTGGGTTTTATCTTGTTGCAAAAAGAGACCAAGCAGAGGCTTTCAAGCAAGACTAAGGCTGAATGGACAAGGTGAAGGCGTGTGGGAGGGAGATACATCAGTGATGCCTCTGGGGTTTGTAGCTTAGCCAATTTGGTGGGGGTTGGAGGAATGTTGGGTACCTTGATAGAAAAGGAACAGAGAAGGCAAAAGTAAAGACAGGAGTGGATGATGTTACCCTTGAAAAATGCATAGAGTGGGAAAAAATTGGTAAGGGAAGAGACTTGAGAATATCAACAGGGGAAAAGAAGCCAAAAACGCAATGAAAGAAATCTAAGTGGGAGAAGACCTAGGAGACAGCAGTGCCAGGGAAGTCCAGAGGGGACAATGGGCATTAAAGAGGCAGACATTCCACAAATGTTGGATAGCCTGAGGTCCGAACAGTGGTGACAGAATTTAGGAATTAGAGAGCCTTTGGTGACCTTAAAAAGTTCACTTTCAGTATAAAGATAGCAAAAGAAAGTTGAATTGTAGTACACTGAGATTGGAATAGGAGGCAAGGGAATAGAGCAGTGGTTCTCAATCTTGGCTATACTTTAGCATCAACTGAGAAGCTTTAAAAAATGCTGGTGCCTGAGTCCCACCTCCAGAGATTCCGATTTAATTGATGTGGGGTAAGGAACCAAGCATAGAAATTTTTTAAAGCTTCCGTATGATTCCACAGGGTGGCAAAGATGGAGGACCACCAGACTAGTACAGACTATTTGGGCAGTGAGAATGATAGAGACTTACAGGACAGCTCTTAAAAGGGGAGGAAAGTAGAAAGAAAAGTAAAGAGGATGCTGTGGCAGTCAAGGTTCTCCAGGGAAGCATATATATAAACTATATTTTATATATATAATGAGATTTATTATAGGAATAAGCTCACACAACCATGGGGATTAGCAAGTCCAAATTCTATAGGGCAGGTTGCAAGTTTGGAATTCTGATGAAAGTTTAGATGAATTCCCCAGGAGAAGCTGACTGGCTGAAGCAACAGATATAGAAATTCTTCTTTCTGATTATTGAAATCATCAGTTCTCCCTTTAAGGCCTTCAAATGATTGGATGAGATTTTTCTCATTGCTGAAGGCAGTCTCCTTTGTTGACTGTAGATGTAATCAGCCATAGATGCAGTCAACTGCCTAAGGATTTAAATCTATGAAATACCCTCACAGTAACTATCAAGCGAGTGCTTGCTTGACCAAACAACTTGATACCATAACCTCACCAAGGTGACACATGATCTTAATTATCACAGATGCGGAAGAGGAATCATGGACATATTTGTATATTGGGGTGGGGGAAGACTAGAGAAAGAGACAGATAGAACGAGCATAAAGATATGAGAGAGGGAATTAAATTTTCGCAGAGAAAACAACAGGAAGCAAAGGAGTCCAAGGTACTGATGGAGGGATTAATTTCAGCCATAAATAATAACTTCTTCACATATAATCACAAAGAAATCAAAGAAAGATAAAAATACGGAGACATTTAGAAGTACAGAGGCATAGACGAGGTAAATTACATCTGATGGTCTCTTATCTCTATAGAGCCTCAGCTGGGTCCTGTGTTGGGAATGAAGAGGGTAACCTTGGGTTGGGTGGAGTGCGTGGAGGTCAGGGACAGCCCCTGGGGAGAATGTGAAAGAAAGTCAACTAGAGATAATTAAAAGATGGCTGAGGAGCGCTGGTGGCTCAGCTGAGGCTGGGAAGCTCATAAATTTGTAATGGAACCAATTTGGTGTGGATATATGATTTTTCTCCAGCAACGTCCAGCATCCCTAGAGCAGAAAGGGAGAAAACAAGCAATCGGATTGACAGAACATTGGGGATTGAAGAGGGGTGCAGCTGTGGAAGGAGGACAAGGAGATGAGGACAGGGGTGAGAGTGTCCTTGAAGGGACTAGTGATTACAGTTCACCTAGGAAGGGGAGATGGGGAAGACAAGAGGAGTCTGACAGCCTGTGAAACCAGGTGCCTACTATATCAAAGCACAGATTCAGCGATAAGGCTTGATCCAGTAGCTCTTATTATAACCCTTGGTATACATGTACCAGGTACTATTCTCAGAGCTTTAGATGTTTGGTCTCATTGAGTCCTCTCTCATTTTACAAAAGATAGCTGCAGTTCAGAGTTGCTATGTATGAATTGTGTGGTAGATTGAATCATGTACCCCAACAAAAGTCATGTTTTTTTATCTTAATCCACATTCCTGTGAGTGTGAACCCATTTGTAAATAGTATTCTTGAATATGTTAAGGTGAGTCTGGCAGTGGACTCATTTGTGAATAGGATCTTTGAAGATCCTATTTAAGTGTGGCTGACTGAATCAAGATGGGTCTTAATCTGTATCCCTGGATGCCTGATAAAGAGAAGCCAGAAATCAGACAAAGACCCAAGAGCAGATTGCCATATGATGGAGGAAAAAATGCAAGCCAAATAATCCCAAGGATTGTGGCAAGCCATCCCCAGAATGCTACAAACTTCTGGGAGAAAGCGTAGCCTGTTGAGACCTTGATGTTGGACTTTAGCCTTCAAAACTATGAGATGATAAATGATTGTTGTTTTTCAACCCATTGTGTGGTATTTGTCATAGCAGCTCTGGCAAACTAAGACAAATTGTGTCTGCCAAAAAAAGTATGTTCACATCCTAAACCCCAGGGCCATGAATGTGACCCCATTTGGAAATAGGAGCTTTGAAAATATTATTAGTTAAAATGAAACCAAACTGGATTAGGATGAGATCTTAATCCAGCATGACTGGTGTCCTTGTAATCAGAGGAAATTTGGACACAGTAAAAGAGAGAGAGAGAGAGAGAGAGAGAGAGAGAAAGGGAGGGGGAGGGGAGAGAGAGAGGGGGGGAGAGAGAGAGAGACAGAGAGACAGACAGACACAGACAAACAGACAGACAGACAGCCATGTGATGGAGGTGGAGACTGAGATATGCTTACACAAGCCAAGGAACATCACGGGTTGCCAGCCACCAGCAAGAAGCCAGGAGAGAGGCATGGAATGGATTGTTGCAATTAAGAGGAATCAAAGTCCTACTGGCACTTTGATTTCAGACTTCTAGCCCCCAGAACCATGAGACAATAAATTTCTATTGTTTAAGCCCACTGGTCTGTGGTACTCTGTTATGGAAGCCCTGGCAAACTAAGAAGCTAAGTTACTCTAGCCTTGTCTGACTCCAATGCCCATGCTCTAATCTGGCTTGAAGGGGTTGTAAAGCCAGATCTCTGAGTGTATTGTTTTGCAGCCTGAGCCATTCCATGTGATGAATAAGTTATAGTATGTAGTTGTGGGAGTGGATTGGGGAAAGAAGTGGAAGTTGTGTTAACAAAACTGAGGTGGTCAGACCAATCCGTGACTAGAGTTCAATAACAATGATGCTGAAGGAGATAGAGGCCTCGGAGACCACAAGGAAAGCCTAACGGCCCAGAAGGGTCCCTGTGGGGAAGAACCAGCCTGAAGCTAACTGGAGACTCAGAAATTTGGCAAGAGGTAGCATCTCTCTTTCTGCAACATTTCCAATTGTGTGGGGAGGGGGGCGGCTCAAGACCACCCTTGGCTTCAATGATTTACTACAAGGACTTATAGAACTCAGCAAAGCTGTTCTACTCATGGTTACAGATTATTAAAGTTACAAATTAAAATCAGCAAAAGAAAATGGCACATAGGACAGAGTCCAGGAAAACCCAGGTGAAAGCTTTCAGTTGTCTTTTCCCAGTGGAGTCATGTAGACAGCACTTAATTCTCCCAAAGCAACAATGTGTGACGGGAAGTGTTGCCAACCAGGGATGCTCACCACGGTATTTAAGGTTTTCACTGGGTGTCTCGATCATGTAGACTTGGAGACGGATCTTGATGACTCAGTCACCAGCCCACCCACCCCTAGAAGTCAATGGATACAATGTGGTCAGGACCTAGACCTTCACCCTAAAACACATTGTTAGCATGAACTATCCAGCTTACAGCCCTTATCAGGAAGGATTTTAGAGGTTCTCTCCCAGGACTCAGTCAAGGGCCAGTCCTTTCTCTGGAATGTGCAAGATTTGAGAACCCCAAGCCCTCTGAGTTAACCCTTTACTGCACACCAGTGCAACCTGAATGAACCAGATTTGTAACTCCGTAGTCCCACTCTGACTCAGAACACCATGGAGACTTCCAGGAAACATGCACCTTGTTACTTGAAGGTAAGATTTCATTTAAAACTAGAATGTCATCTTGAGTTTGGGACTTATGATGAGTTCAGGCTCTGAGAATGACCCAAGGACTTTCATATTTTAGACAATTTCTATGCTTTCTCTGCTCAAGCCTCCACTCTCCCAGTTAGCATTAAAGCAATCAAGCAAACATATAAACAGACAACTCTAATACCGAACTTTAGGAAAAGAACTCAGAAAAAGTTTCTAATGCCCATCAGGTTCCAGCAGACACAGTGCAATGAGGATCAGGAGATTTTCCTGCTGCACAATGTGTTGGGATCGTGTTCCGGGGAGTCCTATGAGCTAGAACCTACCCAGCTCCAAGCACCAGGTTGAGGAAGCAACAAGAAAGTTGGGTGGCATACTTTGTTCTAGTTTTGCAGTAAGTTCACTGGACAGAGCCCAGAGCTCCATCCTTTTGTACCTGGAAAACACAGTAAACGACAGCTATCACATTCTCCTGGGTATACTCACTTGTAAAGAGTTGAGATAGAGGTGGAGATAGAAATAGAGATAGACATAGACTTGGAGGTGGAGAGGGAAAGGAGGAGAGAGATAGGAGATGGATGGAAGCAGAGATAGAGATTAGAGTAGATGTTTTTGTTAACATAACATTTCTAGCACTCACTTGCTTTCTGATATGGCTTTTGAGAAGCAAGAAAATAAAGAGGAAGCAACAATATACAAGAAACTATAGATTGACATGTTAATTATTTATTCACACATTCACATTAATAAATACATAACAACAACAGCAACAACAAACAAAGAAAGTAAAGGGGTCCTTTACATCTAATATCTAGCCATGGACAACCCTCAGCTTGTCCTCTCCATCCAACAGTCCACTCTAAGATCTGTCAGTGCCTCTTGTTTCATTACTCACAGTGGGTAATCCTCTTGTGGAGGGATACATATTACAGAGTTAAACCATCAGAGTTTTCCTAGGTTACTCCTTGCTCTCGCATTCCCCTACCACTTAACCAGCAGTGAGATAGTTCTATTGCCCTTGGGGGAAGGTTATTCCAGCAGGAAAGAAGGGAGGAAGAAACAAATCCATGCTCAGCTTTCAAATTTCAAAAATAAACATCTGAACCCATGTCAGAGACAGAAGTTTGATAGAAAGGGAAATTAGAGTTCCAAAGCAGAGCCCAGAGAAACTTGGGGCATAACATTTATTTCAAAAAAGTAGGCACAAAGAATCTGTGATCAGTTAGAGCCAGTTTTCACTTCCCACTCATATTAGATTTAAAATCCCCTAGACTGGCAAAGGGGGGAAACTCAGAAAAGAAAAGAGTAAGACTCTGTGAGGGATCCTGAGAGGGGTTGCCCCTCTGGGGTCAAGTCTGTTGTGTTGAGAGAGAGTCATAGATCCAAGGTCAGGAAGAACTGGAGCTAGCCCGCTTAATAGGGCCTAGAAAAGTATATATATATATGAAATCTATATATATGAAATCATATATATATGAAATCTGGTTTTTCCAAGCTGAAATTTGGGATGCGTTGTCCTGACTTTGGAATGCTTGCAAAAGAGACTGTTCCAGAAAACATTAAAAGTGTGTGTGCTTGGGCCCTCTTCTTTCTGGATGAGGCTTGCAGCTATTCCTGATCAGGCAACAACTAAGAAGGTGTGTATTTCAAAGGAAGAGGTGTGTGGAGAGGTCTCAGAGGTGCAGACTGGGATTTCTGGAATGATTCATAGATAATGACCCTCCTTGGTATGGCAAACAAAACTCTTCATTATCCACACTGGCCAGCACCCTCCCCACTCCCCAGCTGTGCCTCTGTACCTTTGTACAAGCTACTCCCTCTGCCTGAATTGCCCTCCTCCTCCTTATCAGCCTGGCCACCCCTACTTATCCTTCATGTCTCAACTTGAACTTGTCTCTTCCAGAAAACCTTCCTTAGCTTCCAAAACTGGTTTTGTTGCCCTTTCCATGAACTCCCATGACACCATGACACAATGAACATACCCCAGAGGTAATGCTTAGCACACTGCCTTTCATTGTCTGCTTACTTTCCCATCTCCTCCACTGATTGGAAGCTCCTTGAGGGCAGAGAAGTGCCTTGATCATCACTGGATCCCCAGAACCTAGTGCAGTGCGTGGCAATTAGAAGATGCACAAGAAACCTTGTTACAACAAAAGGTTAATGGCTTATTGGGGAAAGAGCAGCTGGGATCTGGGCTGCTTGAGAAAATCTAGGCTGATTCCCTACCTTCCTAGAGGAAATAGTCCCAAGCCAATAGACATCAGAGCCACACAATTTTCCTCCACTTGTTCCCCCCTGGGAAATTACAGCTTTGAGCAGCAGTCTTATAAGCCTG
The DNA here is from genome assembly GCA_026826555.1 of Tolypeutes matacus. NCBI lineage: Eukaryota > Metazoa > Chordata > Mammalia > Cingulata > Chlamyphoridae > Tolypeutes > Tolypeutes matacus. The sequence continues at coordinate 7,682,532 of JAKSZT010054052.1, read as the reverse complement.
ATTCTTAACAGGAAGGAAATCCCCCAAGACAGTTAACTCAAATGAGCAGATGAACCGGCCCCTCTCAAGAGGGCCTGGTTGTGCTGGCCTCACCCCTTATTCAGAGTCTGAGCTTTTGGGGCTTTGGGGCTGACAGTATGAGCATCCCCAGGGACTGGCTGTTTGCTTGGGGTCTTTTCCTATGATTTCCCTGGGTCAGAAAGAGTCACTGGGAACTTCCTCGGCAGGAGGTTCTGTGCCAGGCATTTCCACTCAAAGTGTATGATTTCATCCTCGTAAAAATATCATGAGATAAAATGGTTACTCTCAGATTTATAAAGGTAAAAACCAAGGCTCAGGGAGGTTAAATAACCCAAGATCACAGCTAGTCAGTTGTTCTTGGGAAAAGAAATAACCCTGCATCATGAGACTGTTCAATTTTTTACACTGCTGTTGGAAAAAATGCAATACTACACTACCTGTTTCCAAAAGCTCTGGGTGACAAAATGTGTGTGCACGTACTTGTGCACACGTGTGCGTAGACACACACACACCATTAAAAGCCCAGCAGGTTATAACTGGTGTTGCCATGGCATGAAATTATGAAAGGATCCATGAAATTCTCCACAATGCTGGGAAAGAACCAGGCATTTTCTACTTTGATAACCACAATATTCTCATGCATAAGGTAAGAATTTAAGCAATAGTTTTCACGGCTTCTGGGATTTAAGTTTAAATTGTCCAAGAAGAGCAGAATGTGTCAATTAGTTAGGCCTTTGCTTTTTTTTTTTTTATTTAAAGATTATATAAGTTGTTTACTCTTGCAAATAGCTGGAAAGAGTCTGGACATCAACAGTTTATGCAGTCATTAATTGTTCCCAGGTGACTTTATACTCTGCACAGGACCTCTAATGTCCCTTACCCAGATTAGGTGGCTCAAGTTACAAATTCAAAGGCCTATGGGAAGCAGATCCCTAATATAAATACAAAAGTCCCAGGGAATGTAAGAGGAGGGGTGGCTAGTGACCACAAGAGCACGTCCTCTGCCTGCAGGGGGCGCCACAACTCAACTCCAGCCATTGGTTGCCAAGCAGGATCACAGAGTCAGTGTGCCTGGATCTTCAGATCTTTCTAGAAAAGTCACAAATCTGATTTCTGAATGAAATTTCCCGATTCCTAAAACACTGCATGAGCCAAGAGGCATATACCTGTGGAGAACATTCTGTCCAGGCTGTGGCCTCAGGATTATCGTCCGCAGCAGTGCTGTCCTCTAGGGCCCAGGCCTTTGATGAGCTCACCAGTGAGCAGAAGAGAACAGCCCAGGGCCTGAGAGCAGACAGCCCTGAGCAGGGGAGCAGCGAGCTCTGGGGGTGTGGCAGTGGGAAGGTTCCATGTCTGAGGAAGTCTTGGGCCTCCGGCCAAGGAAGAAAGGCGCTATCTGTCCCATAAGAAAACCGCAAAGCTCCGGGAGTCCTTATGGCCTGATTTTAACATCTTTTGTTATCACTCCAGCAGTAGGATCTGCTCAGGCAACAGGAGATGCAGCTTCAGGAACTTTATATGACACTTTTTCTCTCAACTCTGGGTGAGGTGAACTACAAGTACAACTATTTACAAGCAAGACAATCACAGGTACAGAGGCGCTTCCAGATGCTGGGGGCAGCTCAGAGAGAATCTGACCAAGGGATTAAACAGAGGTCCCAAAGGGCAGCCTGAGGTGTCGGGAGAGGCGGGGCCGGCGAGGAAACACATGACCATGCATTCATCTTCAGAAGTATCTTTTGTTTATTCAGCAAGGGGGTAGTGGGGCTCCCCATGTGCCAGTAATATGTGGGACACTAGGACTATAGTTGTAAACGAGCTGCCCATGTCTGTCGGCAGAAGGGAAGAGTGTGTTGTATTAGTCAGCCAAAGGGGTGCTGATGAAAAGTACCAGAAATCTGTTGGCTTTTATAAAGAGTATTTATTTGGGGTAGACGCTAAAAGTCACAAGACTGTAAAATGTAAGTTTCTTCCCTCACCAAAGTCTATTGCCACGTGTTGGAGGAAGATGGCTGCCGGTCTCTGTGAGGGTTCAGCCTTCCTCTTCCTCCTATGGCTCCGTGGTCCCAGCTCCTTCTGTTCGCAGCTGTAGGTTAGCATAAGGTTTGTCTCTCTCCCCAGGGCTAGTTTCTTTCTGAGCTTTCTCAACTATTCAGGGCTCTGGTCTCTTCAGCTGCAAACTATCAGGCGAATGGCTTGGCTTTGTCCCTGGGGCTCCAGCATCAAAACTTCAACTCTCTCCTCTGCCATGTTGTTTTCTCTGTGAGTCCCCACCCACAAAGGGAGCAGGGACTCAACGTCCTACTGATGTGGCCAAATCAAAGCCTTAATCATAATTTAATCAAGTAAAAGTGAAACCTCTGGATTTAATACAATCTAATATGCCCAGAGGAACAGGCCAGTTTACAAGCACAATCCAGTATCTATTTTTGCAATTCATAAACAATGCCAAACTGCTACAGGTGCCCTGAACTCAGCATTGTCCCAGCAATATCACCCTTCACCCAGCTTTTTCTTCCATGGGCTGTGCTGAAGGGAGCCCCAAATTCCCTGCTCCTGGAAACACTGCCTTTCCCTGCCTCCCTGCCATCTCCAGAGCCTTGCCTGAGACAACATCAGGACTGATTCCATCTTATTCTTCCTCTTTCCTCACCTCAACCTAAGACCCTTGAGACTCCTGGATCACCCCTCCTCACTCTGCTTCTCATCCCTGTAAGGCTCCATACACCCCCTAATCTAACTATTCCCAACTCTGGAAACCCTCCCACTGGGTCCTCTGGAATACCTGGCCTATTATCAGCAACATCCCTATATCTTTGACTGCATCTCTAAACATTTCCTTTCCCTCTCTATCCTAACAGAATGAAGAGCTCATTAAAAGCAGAATATTAATAAATTTATAGGAATATAACAACATTAATAGGAAATACTTATAGGCACACTTATGTTCTAGACACTGTTTCAAGCAATGGACTTATGTTGAATAAATCTTCACAACAGCCTCATAAAGTAAACCCATTACCATCCCATTTTCTGATGAGGAAACTGAGGTATGGAAAGGTTACTCAATTAACCCAAGATCATGGAGTTAATGAGTGAACAGGAATACAGGACTAAAATCAAGGCAGTTTCACTCCCGATCAGTATTCATAACCACTGTGCTATATTACAGTATGGAATGGCCTGTGGTACAAAAGAAGACAGCCCCAAGAAGGGGGGAGTAGGGCAGACAGGGAAGCAGCAGGTGGAGAGCTCCATGTCTGTTTGGGTCTAGAACCAGGCCCTGAGAAAATCTCAAAACTCCCTCTTAGGACACAGCTTTCCCTGCCATTCCCTCAAGAAGTGGCTATATTTTCCCCATACCCCTCGTTCCACCAGGCCTGGCCATAGGTAGGTATCCTCCTTGCTCTTTGTTGATCATCCAGGCCACTGCTCCCACCCCCTTTGCCCTAACACTCCCTAGCTTTGAGACTGATCAGTGCTCTGTGTTTGTTGCAGTCATCTCTAGACTCCTGGGTCATTCCTTCATTCTTAAAAGATTTTAACACCTAGCTCATTGTTATACTCTCCAATTCCACTTCAATTATGATTCTCAATGATTTCAATTTCCATAGAGAAAAGCCCTACACAATACCCTAGGCTCTCAGTTCCATGACCTCTTTAGCAAAAAAAAAAAAAAATTTTTTTCCCTCCATCCTCACTCAGCCACTCTCTCCCATGGCCATACATTTGACCCATTCATAGCTATAATTTAACCTCCTCCATCATTTCTAAAGGTCCTACTTTCCAACCACTACCTCCCATCTTTAGTTGGTTGATCCAAAACTTTTTAACCCCTTTATGAATCATGTTGATCATACCACCTTTGTATTGCCCTTCAACTCTTCTATGGCTTCATTTTTCTTCTTATCCAACTTAAATTTGAATTTGCATTATTATCGTTTCTCCCTAGCATGTATTCCAACTCCTTTTCCCTTCTTGTCTTTGTACTCATGTGGGGGGAAAAAAAACTTTATTAAATCACACTTTCTATCTATTCTGAATCTTCATGCAAGAAATGGAACTTGGTGAGAGAAAAATATCCCAGCATACCAACTGGCTTCAAGTTCATGTCGACCAGCCTCAAGAAGCCCAAATGTTATCTTCTACTCCCTCTACATTTCCCAAGTCACTCATTTATCCACTTTTCTGCCTGGTGCAATTAATTCAGTAAGAATCCGATCAAGGGACTAAACAACTATTTCACAACTTCTTCTCGATCCTCTTTTTCTCTTTCAGTCAAGAAAATGGAAGTAATCCAAAGAGAATTCCACAGGCTCCCGCCAACCCATCTATCAGCCTCAGAACATCTGGCCCATATGCTCTGCCTTCCTTGCGAATACCAAGAATGAACTTGAAAGCTCCTCTCTGAGGTCAATCCCTCCATTTGAACCCTGGATCTTCATTCCCTTTTGTAATACCAAGGTCATTGATGAGTAAATCACTCCCTCTCTGGGATCATCAAATTTACCCTCTCTTCTTGATCATTCCCAATGGACACAAAAGAAAAGCCACTTCCTGAACTTCCATTCTCTCTGGATCCTACCCCATTTCTCTCCTCCCCTTTACATACTTGTTTCCACTTCTCTCCTCTCTTTCCCTCTTGAACCCAATCTTTTATGGATTTCTTCCCTATCACTCCACAAAAACAGCTATTTTAAAGGTCACCAATGACTTCTGTGTCACCAAATCCAGTGGTCAATCCTCAGACTTTATCTTACTCAGCCTCTCAGAAACATTGGACAAAGTTTATCCCTCCTTTATTCCTGAAAGTCTTATTATTTGCCTCCAAGAAGCTCTTCTTTCTAGGTTCTCCTACATAACTGGCTTCTCTTTCTTGGTCTCTTTTCCTGGTCCCTGCTCATCTCTCAGACCTCTGAACACTATAAGATGCCTGGGCATAGTCAACCGTCAACCTTCTTTCCTCTATCCATCATCCTCTCTAGGGATCTCATCCAGTCTCCTGGTATCAAATCCCATCTACACTGATAGCACCCAAATTTCTCTTTTTTTTTTTTTTTTAATTATTATTATGGGTAAAAATCAAAATTCTCACAATACATACAAACATTTGCAAAATGATATATAAATATATATGCATATATGTGTATTTGCTTACAAAAATGTTGTTTATATATATACATATATTTTAAGAGGTGCTTAGATTACCCAAAATATTACACGGAACCCACTGCGATTCCCATGTTGCCCACCTCCCACACCTCCCATCACGTCCCACACAAACATCTCCCACAGTGTGGCCCACCACCCTCAATGAACTTACACATCCTGGAGCCTTGCCACCAACCATAGACCACAGTTCACACTGTAGACCACACTCTCTCCCACTCAGTTCTGAGTGGTGTGTGCTGATTTAAAATGGCCTACATCCGTTGCCACAACGGTACTCGGGATAACCTCCAACTCCCAAAGAAGCCCCTGTATTTCAACTGCTCATCCCCTCCCTACCCCAAAAGTGTCAAGTGGCCACTGGCTCCACCTCATTGTTATAATTTCTTGCATTGCTAGAGTCACCATATGTGAACAAGAGAATACCATCAAGTCCACTTTAGTCCATAGTTCTTCCCCCAATCCTGAGGGGACTGGGATGGTGATGTCCACTCCAACTCCAAGTGAGAGAGGGCTTATATCCCATGGATATGGTGG
>JAKSZT010054052.1:7643311-7676795 GCA_026826555.1 Tolypeutes matacus | reverse complement strand
CATGGATATGGTGGGTGGGATGATCCTGCCTGCAGATGCAGGCCCTCTCCATTCCCTGGGATGGCCATTTCCCATTGTTGTCTCCTCACCAGGTGACTTGGATGAGTCCATTGAGCTGTAGGGTAGGAGTGCACCCAAATTTCTATCTCCAGCCAAACCTCTCCCCTGAATTCCAGAGTTCTAGATCCAACTTTACCTCTCAGATTGATTTTTAATAGTCCTCTCAAACTTTATATGAACAGACCTCAACTCCTGATTCACCTGCCTCCACGCCAAAACAAACACACACAGACATATACTGTTCCTCCCACAGTCTCCAGTCACTAGTACCTCAATTCTTCCATACAAAAATCTTGGAGTCATTCTTGCTTCCCTTTATTTCCCTTGCCCCAAACAACAAGTCCTGTAGACTTTACCTTCAAAATATGTAGAGCATCTGCTTCTTACCACCCTAGTCCAAGTCCCTCTTACCTGGATTGTGCAATAGCATCCTAACTCCCTGCTTCTACCTTTCCTCCATGACAATCTCTTCTCTACATGGCAAACAGAAGAACCTTAAAGGTAAGCCAGACCATGCCACCTTATGTTCAAAACCCTCCGATAGCTTCTCATCTCACTCAGAGTAAAAGCCAGGGCCAACTCCTACCTCAGTGACTTCATCTCCCATCACTTTCACACTGGATCATTCTACATCAGCCACATTGATCTTCTTTTTGTTCCTTGAATGTGCCAAGCATGTTCTAGCCTCAAGGCCTTTGCATTTTCCATGAACTCTTCCTGAAATTCCCTTCCTCCAGTTGTCCTCATGTCATGACCCTTTGCTTCCTTCAAGTTTCTACTTGAATACCACTTTATTAGAGAGACTTTCCCTGACCACTACATAAAACAGCAACTCCCCTCATCCCAACCCCACTCCATCCTTGGAACTAGAATGGAAGTTCTATGAGGGCAGGCTGGATCTACAGGGTTCAGAACAGGGCCTGGAATGTATGCAGATAAGTTATGATACTTTGTGGTCTCAGTGGTCCCTGTTCTCATGGAACTTACACTCTAGTAAGGGAGACAAATATTGGGCAATTAATAACACAAATAACTAATTACCTGTTGATAAGTGCCATAAGGAATAAGTACAAGGTGACTTAAGAGTATGTAATGAGAGTGTTCAAGGATTCTGAAGCAGAAAGGAACATGATTTCCAAATCCCAAGCTATTTTAACTCCTTAATGATTACGTTTATATCCAACTCACCTCCATAAAATGAGTATGACACAGACATACCAAATTAATTTTTCCTAAGAATTTCCATATTCTCAGGCAGTCCCTTGCCCAGACAGCTCTGTCTCTGCCATTTTCCAGATGTTGGGCAGAGAGGGTATGGCCCTATGTGCCCAACCCTTTAGTAGTACAGCATCTTCAATTTGCCCAGACATAACCATGTCCCCATGTATACCCAGGGCCCAGGGAGAGTGGCAAAGGAAGAATTCCAGAATCCTCTGCCTGGAATAAGCTTGCTGTATGCCAACTTTGATATGCAAGTAGGCTAATGAAAGAAGAGGAATAATCCCATTCTATTTGGCAATATCAAAATATTAAGAGCAAAAAGATATGTACCTTATACAGTACAACACATGGTGAGAACTTGTTCAACGTTTGCTGGCTGACTGGATGGATGGATAGATGGATGGACAGATGGATGGAGATGGATGGAAATCAAATTATGAAGTTGTCAGATGATCTGTCTTTTTCCCGCTCTTGTTCCTTGTGTTCCTTTCCAAGCCCTGTGGAACAAGAAGGATAATTCAGAAGAATCTATGTCAGTCTGGTTATTATAGTCTCAATTTCTATCCTTTGGAGTTGGAATGCTAGGGAAAAGAATTTCCCACAAATGTGATGGCCAACAGCCTTTACTTGAACCATGGTGGTTGGAACATCATCTTGGATTGACTTCCCAAAAGTTCTAGAGCTCAAAAATGGTTCTTATGCCATTCATTGGTCCTCATTATCAGCTTGATGAGGAAAGTACTATGGGGTGCTTAGTCTATGCCAGGCAGGTTGATGTGTGTGTAATATAGATCATCTCATTTAATCTCACACTCCTCACATCTTATAATGTATTTATCTATTTAAAGCTTAGGAAATGAAGATTGACGGAAGATAAGTAATTTGCCCAAGGTCATTGCTAAAAGGTGACAGATACAAGATTCAAACCCAAATCTGACCCCAAATGCTTGCTTGTTCCAGACCACCACACTGTCACCCCAACAAGCACTCTCACTGGGCCTGACACTGTGTGCTCTACATTAAGCACATTATCTCAATTTAATCCTCACAACAACTCTCCAAGGAGGTTATCAACCACATTTCCCAGATGAGAACAGAGTCTCAGAGAGATTAAATAACCTGCTCAAGGTCATACTGCAAGTGACTGGATTTGACCCAGGACTGTCTGCAATATTAAACATCCTCATTTTATAGGGGGGGGAAAAGTATGCTAAAAAAGGAAATTGAAAATGTTCAAGGTCAACATCACTCATTTGTGAGAGAGGGGACTTGAATCAAATTTGCTGATCTCACAAGAGCACCTCAATGCCTTCTAAGAAGTGTGCTCTGTGTCCTGCCTCTGTCCCTTGCACATGGAATGGGAACCAATTAAGGGAGACCACCCCTTTGACCTTTGATGCTGGTGGCCTCCAGCCCTTGGCCCCTCTTTTCCTAGGACTGGGCCTGAGTCAGGCAGACATGGAGCCATGAAAGATGAGCAAGGGCATCCTGCTCTGCCTTTCTGGTGCATGCACATTCCCAGCAGGAGAGCAGAAAGGACACAAAAATACAGCCAGCCTCAGGGCCAGGACCTGACCCAGCCCTGGAATGTTTGCCTGGGGGCTGGAGTGTAAAATATCTGCTGGATGGGCACCACATTCATCTTGTTCTCTGTGTCCCAGAGTGTGCTGTTTACTTTCTCACTGGAGGTGCAATTATTTAATGAGGTGCTGAAGCCTGGGGAAGATTGCACATTTTAATCAAAGTACCAAATGAGCGAGCCTAGATGACTTTACAAAATGTATTTGAGGCGAATTTTGCACAGCAATGTCTGGGTATCAGGTAATTAAGTGAAAAGGGAAATAACTTCCCAAGGGGTGTAAACAAACAGACCAAGTCGGTTATCACTTCAGTGTTATGCTGAGTGGGGAAAACGGATTTCTGAGTGGACTGCGACCCAGGGCTTCTTCTCCAATGAGACAGGCTGAGCTGTGGGGCCACTACACCACCTGCAGGTTGGTGAGAGCCTTGTCAAATGCCCTAATTTAATAGGGGAAGGGAAGTGCCTTTTTCAAGGTCGCATGGCATGTTAGGTTCAGAGCTAAAGCCGGACGTGGGCTCCCAGATTCCCAATGTTGGGCTGCCAGGTGTCAACTGGCAGCACCTGCCCCCCTTGAGGTCTGTAAATAACAACAAAAACAATTGTAATAATAATGACTACTGAAACAGTGAAAGTTGATGTGTATGAGTGCATACTATGTGCTTCGTGCTTTGTGTCTATTAATGCTCAGTAAATTCTCCCAAGGACCCTGTGAAGGAGATTATTATTATGCCCAGTTTAGAGGTGAGAAAACAGAGACAGAGAGACTTTAAGAATCCAGCCCGGGGGGCACATGTGGCTCAAATGGTTGGGTGTCCATTTCCCCTATGGAGGGACCTGGGTTCAATCCCTGGGACCTCCTGGTAAAAAAAATTTTTTTAAATATAGAAGGAGCACAGGTGTGCCACCCTAGCCCCGTGAGTGGGTGAGCCGCAGGCCCCGCCTAAACACGCAGCAAGATGATGGCATAACAGGAGAGTGACAAAAGGAAGAGCAAAGATGAGACGTGCCAAGAAACCAGGAACTGAGGTGGTGGAACAGGTGGTAGGACGCCTCTCTCCCACATCAGAGGTTTCCAGGATCAAATCCTGGTGAATACAGGAGGAGAAGGATGAGAAGAGAGGGCAGAAAACAGACACAGAGAGTTGCCCAATGAATGGACACAAAACAGCAAAAATGGGGGGGGGGGGAATAAAATGGATAAAAAGTAAGTAAATAAATAAACCTTAAAAAAAAAAAGAAAAAGAAAAAGAAACCAGCCTAAAGTGACACCCGTGGAAGGAGAGCAAGGTGTCAGCCCACCTGACATGTCATATACATGAGTTTTGCCCAGTCCTAAGTTTCACAGCATTCCCCGAGCTCCTAAGCTCTCAAGAGAGTCTTGGCTTCCTGGTTTCTGCTTCCAAGTTTTCTCTCTGCTTGGGACCATGTTAATTCAAATGAGTAATTCAGTCTTTTTCTCAGTTCCCACCCAAGCATAACAAAAACAAACAAAAAAGCTAGAACAAGCAAAATGGATTATGCGTTTGGGAGTGTGGGAAACTTCACTACAGATTTGAGGGTCACGAGGAAACATTCAAAAAACAGCAATCAATGGAAAACCACCTTTAAACATTTTCTTCACAGGCCTAGGGATTTCCTGCTCGTTTCCTTACACGAATTTCTTGTTCTTTTCTCCTAAGAGGGTGTCCGCTGTTGTTTGCCTCCCCAGGTCTTATCTCTTCTCTTATCCCACCCTCTTCTGCCCTCTCCCTCTCTCCTTCCTTGTGAGGAGAAAACAAAATAAATAATTCCTTTCATTGGGCACCCATGCCTGCAGGGTCTCACCTTCTGCCCTGAGCAGCTTAGCAAGATATTTTCCTGGACGAGGCAATTTCCTTCCCTGGGAGGAATTCTGGAACTAGCTGCTAAGGAAATTCATTATTCTCTTTGTGACACCAATAAATATGAGGTCTCCACTTGTATTTTTTTCAGCCCGCATATATGTTTATTTACCCAGCTTATGGTTTCCACATGATAACCCACACTGGAAACTATAGAAGTCGAGGTTATTCATTTATTGTGTCTCTAAAGCCAGTCCTTTCTTGACTCTCACCCGTAAGATCTTACAATGATGTAAACTTTTTTCTGGACGTCCACATACCTCCTAACTCCCAACTACCTCTCTCAGAGAGTTTGTTTAGTAGAAGATCCTTGAGGGTAGACGCCTCATTCAGTTCAATTCTGTATCCTCAGAACCTAACATAGGCCCTGTACACAGAAGGCACTGATTCATTCATGCATTCAACAAACATTTATTGAGCACCTGCTGTGTTCCAGGCCCTGTTCTTGGCTTTGAAGATATAAGAATAAAGAAGATAGAGTTCCTGAATTCAAGGACATATCTATATACATGGGAGGTTCTGAGTTTTGGGGATCTATATTCCCTGGGGAGAAACTGATGAAAGCCTTAGATCATCTTTGCAGAAAATACACAGTATTTTGACATACTTTGTGGTAGGTAGCAGCACTGGCCCTGATTCTTCTCTTTTCTCTATCACATCCTTGACCATGTAGTTTATAAGACCTTCCCACCGCTTAACTTTGAACTTATTTGTATAACTTGCTTCGACCGATGGAATGTTGGTGGGAATGACACAAGCATAAGAAAGACACAGAAGCAGCTTGAAATGGGCTTGCAAGTTGAGCTTGATCTCTTACACTTCTGCTACCACCATGAGAAAGGCATGGCCCAGCTAGACCCTCGAGTCTGGACAGAAGATGAGGAACACGTGGATCACAGCCCGTTGCCCTAGCAAAGGTGAACCTAGATCATCCAGGGAGACTTTGGTCCATAAACAAGCCAGTCAAGACCAGCAGCACCCCTGGGCACCCCCCTACTGACTCCAGACACATGTGTAATGGTCTTTAATTATGGGAGGTCATCGAGGTTTCAAGGTTGTTTTATCCAGTATTTCTGTGATGTTGGGGATTGAATCAAGCCCTCCATGAATGCCATGCTCAGGAGCGAACCCCTGGTCTTGTAGGTGTGAAGTCATTTGTAAATAGGGCCTTTGAAGATGTTATTGGTTAAACTGGATGAGGGTGGACCTTCATTCAAAACAGCTGAAGTCCTTATAAGCAAAGGAAATTGGACACACACACACAAAATTGCCACAGGGAGAAGCAAGATGTTGGAAGTCAATGGAACCCAGAAGACCAAGCGGACATCACCATGTGCATTGCCATGTGTCAGAAAAGCCAAGGACCAAGGATGGCAGCAGCCAGCCCCAAAATGCCATTGTCTTCAGGGAGAAAGCATCATCTTGCTGATGCCTCGATTTTAAACTTCTCCTAGCCCCAAAACCATGAACCAATAAATTCCTGTTGTTCAAGTCAACTCACTGTATGGTATTTGTTGTAGCAGCCAGGAAACTAAAACAATACCAAAAAATTAAGGGCTTCTCTGTAGACTCCAAGTTCAGAGCACTGGGTCTCTTATGGGACATGGAGAAGGAAACAGGAATTACAGCAGAGCATATTTAGCACCATGATGGGATAAACTTGGGGGCTTTAGAGACACCAACCAGGTGTTGCTTTCCAGAGGAGGTGATGTCCAATATGAGGCATGAAGAGCAGCAAGAGTTAGTCAGCTGAAGGGAAAAAGAGAGAGGAGAGGATTCCAGGAGCGAGGACTGACAGGCACAAAACCCTAAGACCCATTTGGATGGGTCTGCGAGTATTTTAGTTTGACCAGAGACTGGCTGTTCATCAAAAGCTGAGAGAGAACCCTGGACACCTCCCATTCTTGAGGACACAGATCTATTAAATAATGAAGAAATGCTGAAAGAGGGTACAAAAATAGTGGTATAATTTAAGTGTTATTTTTTTTTTCCACCGAAAAAATTACCAGTTTTAACACCGGGAGAAATATCACGATTCTGTGTGTAGTTTTATTTGGATATAACATTAGATGCCTAAACATGTCCTTCCTGAATGTGAGAACTGGGCCTAATGGCTTTCCTGTCCCCCCACCCACACCCCAACTCCAGCAGGCCTTAGTCTAAATAAAGGGTGTGAAGGAGGAGGTGTAGGTGAGAGTTGAGTCTCAATAATTCCTTGTTGAACTGAATTAAAATTATGTGAATAATTCTCAGATGGCAACAAGGAAACGTGTCCTTGCTCAGTGAGGGTCCTCTCAAAAGGCCCCCTTGTAGGCATCACCTGGAGAGCCACAACCCCAACCTGGCACGTGGATCCCCACAAGCCTTGGAGCCTCACATTGTAGAAGGCCAAGGGACCCCAGCCATCCCGCCCAGCCCCTCAGAATGGGTCCAAGAACCTCAAGACCCAACAGAGAGGTATGGAGGTGTCGACGGTGTCACACTGCCACCTAGCGGTCAACGGAGAGAAACAAATTCTCCACCTCTGGGATTTGTGAGCAGGTGGGTCTTCTTGGGAAAAGGATTGCGGATAACTGGCAGGATCTAGAGTTCCTTTCTATATATTGTTGTTGATATAAAGCCCTTGTCCCAGAGCCTGGTACATAACAGCGCCTAGTAACTGCAATTATTTATATAATCATTAAGATTACCACGAAGCTATGGAAATACCTCAGTGTCTCTGAAATTAATGGGGCTGTGGAAAATGAAATTTTTCAAGATAATTAAGAATCCATTTCCCCTTTAATTTCATTCAATAAACAGATACTCAATGTTTAATACTACAAGCACCGTGCTGTGTAACTGGGGCGGTATGGAAAACAGATAGAAAATGCCAGCGATGTGGCCCCTGTGCAAGCCATTTCCAGTCCCGAAGGAAAGGTAAGTATAGAAACAGCCAGCTCTTCTTCAGTGCTAAATAGAGACCCCACCAGAGTGCTGGCTATGACAATACAGAAGCGATTCATTTAGATGCCTGTCGTTTCCCTTAACTCTCAGAATAAAATCACAGCCCTTTCCTTAGACCCGTATGGTCTGACCCCAGCTGACTGTCTACATTGCTCCTGGGCCTCCCTCAATCACCTGAGATGCCCCTGGCCTCGAATGCTTTTGGGGAAGCATCATGAAGTCCCCACAACTGCTGAGGAAGGCAAAAAACCAAGGAAGTCTGGGGCAGTTTCAAGCTGGATGACCCTAGGCAAGTTACTTAACCTCTCTGAGTCTTATGTCCCTCATCGGGGAAAAGGAGGGTGTTTATCACAGCAGCTACTTCATAAGGTTCTTGTGAGGATTGAATGGGCTCATATCTGCAAGGCACTTAGTTTCTGGCATGTGCTAACCCCTCTATATTTTTATTACCAACCGTGGTCTGCAGAAAGCCCCTGGGCTCTTCACGAGATATGGATACAATTTTGTAGCCTTGTAGGCATTTTCCATTATTAAAGTTTGGTCTGGTCCCACTGAAAACTTCACTTCCATTTATGATTCAGCACACACACACACACACAATTTAGGTCACTAGCAACTGGGAGTGGGAAGGGAAGCACCTGGTCAGCTCCCTTATTTCTTCTCTCCCTGAATTTTCTCCTCCATCTTCCTGTGTGTCTCTGAACCCAAAAGAGGCCCCTCACTGGCCTGTGGTCCAGCAGCAAGGAGAGAAGAGAGGAGCAGTCCACTCGTGTGATAAGCTGAGCCCATTTGACCCAGGTGCGGTGTGACGGGAGGAGACAGACTATGTCCTCTTCATTCAGATGCCGATGAGAAGGTCTTGGCGTGGATGGTGAACCTGGCTCCCGTGGAGAACTATTTGCCTCCACGCTGCCCTCCACCTCCCTCCCAACTCCTTCCTAAAGGATGTCTCTGAAGACAAGCCATGTGGCCTTTGGGGTCCCAGTTCCTGTCTTGTCTCCTTCCCCAGGCTGCCATGACTGGCCAGCTAGACCACAAATCTCGGCGGCAGGGGCCACGGCAATGGTGTTACCCTGTAGCACCCATTCTTGGCACTGTGTGGGTCTTCACAGTGCTGGTAGTTGTTCCTTTTTCAGGTAGAAACAGATGGGATTAGTATCTGGGACCACTGCCTGATGTTCTTAGACTAAGTAGCAGAAAGTGTCTGCACACCTTCCCAAGGCGCCCTACACACCTTCCTGGGAGAAAAGTGCCCACACCACCTCCAGGGCTCTGCTTCAAGCCTTGGTGACTGGAGGCTGCCTGCCTGCTCTTTTGATGAATACACCTCTATAAACACATTGGGGAGAAATTCACCTTTTTGCATCCCCAATGAAGCAAAGAGAACTGGAACATAATATTAAAAGGAGACTTTTTCCCAACTCAGAGTCTCAGCTGAGGACCCAAAGCCAAGAACTGCAGGTGCCAAGAAGATCCACATTGAGGTGCTGGCCCATCCATGCAGGCTGGCTGGGTGTGTTGCCGAGAAGCAGCTCCGCCTTCCTCGGGACACCGCCCACCTCTAGGCGAGGTAGGAAGAAAGCAAGATGCGGGAGAGACTGAAGAGGTGAAAAGGGAGTAGGTCTTTGAGGAGAGTTCTTGGCGTTCTATGTGGGTTGATCGTCACGCACAGGTGAGACAGAAGAGAAAGGTGCTTTGCTGCCACCACCTCAAGACAAACAAATGATGGGTCTTTAGGACAACTCTGAAAAGCTGGATACATGTTCCCTGGAGTCTGGATGAGAGCCAGACTGATGCTTAAAGAGAACACAGGAGAGGGGCTGTGGCTGAATCCAGAGAGCTGCCAGGGGCACAGCAGCTCCACTGAGGATGGGACAAAAGCACCTGTGGGCCAGTGGACACCTGGAGGAAAGGAACTAGCCATGAGCATCTCAGGAAAGATCCTGTAGGGACAGAATAAATTCTTCAGAAGCTAAGAATTTTTAAATAGCTGTATTGAGATATAATTGACATACAATAAACTACATATATCTTATATACATACAATTTGATATACCCGTGAAACTGTCACCACAGGCAGTCAAGATAACGAACATTTCCATCACCCCCAAAATCCTCCTCCTGGCCCTTGGTAATCCCTCCTTCCCACCCCTCCATGCTCCCCTATTACAAGGCAACCACTGAGCTGCTTTCTTTACTAAGATTTGTTGTACTTTCTAGCATTATATATAAATGGAATCATACAGTACATATTCTCTTTTTAACCTGGCTTCTTTCACCCATGGGATTCACCCACATTGTTGTGTGCATCAATAGTTCATTCCTTTTCTTTGCTGAGTGGTATTCCATCATATGGATGTACCCAATTTGTTTCCTCATTCATCTCTTGATGGATATTTGCATTGCAAGTGGTAGAAACTTGAATAATTATTTTCTGCTTTATTATATTGATTTTTTAAACATTCTTTTGTCTATGTATTACCTTTTTAACTAGGATAAAAGGTCATTGCACTGACACAACATTTTATCCAGGAACCAAGAAAAGGTAAAAATGGGCAAATATGGTAAAGAATGAAGTTGTTCTCTGCTTAACTCTGGCTCCTTCAACAAACCAGTTGCCAAAGTACTGATTGAATGGCAGAATGAGGCCACAATTTCTGTTCTAAGAGAGATTTTTTAAAAGGAAGCAGGACATACTACATGTATACATGCTTCTACCCTTACACTTGCTTTTCCAGAATAGCCACCTCTTCCTAACTTCAGTGGCTCAACTCAAAGTGTTGGCAATGCCCACTCCCATCACCAAGCACATCATAGAAGTCAAAGATTGCTCAGACCACAGAAAAAGCTTCCACCTTGGGCAGAAAGGAGGAAGCAATGCAGGTCACCGAGCTATTGCTTGCCAATGAAATCAGGACTAAAGGGAGAGTGAAGCCCTTTGACTTGTTTCCATCTCTGGGAGTCCTAAAATATTCTTTCATTGGGATCAAAGGTATCAAAGTACAGCCTTGCTCAGAGAAGGGAGACAACCCGAATTACCCTAGAATAGTAAATCCATACTGAGGCATTGAAACTTTCTGTTAGCCTGTGAAGAAAATAAATGTTCATGAAGGTCCCTGAGCTCTTCAAGACAGAAATCCATGAAGCTTCCTGAAGGAGATACCTCCTGTCCCCACCCCAGAAGAGGACTTGAAGTTGATTCCCAGAGGCAAACGCATCTTTGAAAAATAGGAAGCAGGCATTGCACATAATAGGTTCTTGGTAAATGAAAGATCAATACTTTATTATCATTCTACATCCCCTAAATCTCTTCCCATGCACATAATAGTAGCTACATTTATTGAGGCTAGTCACTCTCATTGTTGCAACAGCCCTAGAGGTATCTCATTTACAGATGGAAAAACTGCTCTTCAGGAATGTTAAATTACATTCCAAGATCAAAAAGACAGAAAGTGGTAGGGACAGGGATCAAATTCAGGTCTGTTTGGTTCAAACTCCCAAGTCTTTCCTTGATGTGGCAAAACCACCGTGGCATGTTACCACCTGAGATGGGGAGTACAACTGGTGTTGAAATGTGAAGTACTCTCTCTTGAAATGCCAGATCATTGCCACCAAGAGGAAAGACCAGCAGACTCTCTCCCAAGACACCTGATAAGCTGGTATCACTTATCTTAGGGAATTTTCCATGATCCCAAGTGTGATTCTTGGCTGTTACATCTCTCAGCAGAGAAATTTTAACCAGGCTTGGAAGACTAGCATATAAAACCAGATATGCCAATCCCTTTATTCATGGTGAGAAATTACTGACACCAAGACCTAAAAACTCAAAGTCCAGCCTCTCCTCTTAAAAAGACCTTGTGAGAAGCCAAACTGCAATCCAATCTGAAAGTTTCTGGTGAGCCTGGAATTAGAACAAGGTGAATTTGATCATCCAGTGCTTCAGGCATCCAGCCAAGCAAGCCTGATGTTTCCATCTCCGCAGAGGATTGGTCTTGCCAATGGGGCCAGAGACATTTAAATGTGTGGGCTCTTCTTCCTGCACTCATGGATCCCGTATTCTCCCAGTCATTGGCTAAGGCTCCCTCTCCCCTGGAATGTGCTGGGGTGGACCCCTGCCAATATTTGCCTCTGATATTCCTGTTTCTCTTTGCTTTTGGAGCTGACAAGTCCTTCCTTTGATGGACAAGTTCTTTCTTTATGGTAATGCATTCATTGGGGTGACTGCAGAGTCTTTTCCCACCGGGGAACTGTGCCTTCTTCTGCTGCAAAACGTGCACATCTTTACCATGACCCATTGTGTTATCCTGCAGCTTAACTCCCAAAGGGCAATCTTGCTTCCTTCATTTCCAACTCTGGAAAGACAATGTCCACTGCCCCCAAGGAAGAATGACTGTGTGAAAGGAAGATGCAATCTTTGTCTGTGAAGAACCTTCTATACTTGAATATTATATTTTAAAACAGAGTAGGGGGAAACAGTTTTGATTAAGGCACACACAATAATCGTGTGCAGAGAACTCAAAACGGAAGGGATGGGTACTAACTCTCAAGTGCTAAATAATGAACTGCTACTGCACTAGGGGCTTTTAATTGGTCCAACAATCCTATGATTGTTACCCCCATTTTACAGTTAAGAGAACTGACGCTTAGAAAATGTAAGTAACCGATAGTTTCAAGAGACTGAGATTTCCACACTGGCTTGTCTGACTCTGAAACCTTACTGGGAACCCAAGAGTCAAGAAAAGTGCTGAAGGAGTGAGGATGTTTTTGTTTTGTTTTGTTTTTATTCGTCTTATTAGAGAAGTTGTAGGTTTATAGAAAAATCATGCAGAAAATACAGAGTTCTCATATATGCCCCCCCGCCATTAACACCTTACATTAGTGTGCTGCCTTTGTTACACCTGGTGAAAGAATATTACTATAATTGTACTATTAACATTAGTCGATTAGGTTTCGCTGTGTTGTACAGTCATGTGTTTTATTTATTTACTTTTATTCTAGTAACATATTTACAACCTAAAATGTTCCCTTTAAGGCACATTAAAATATATAATTCAGTGCTGTTAAGTGTGTTCACAATGTTGTGTTCCCATCACCACCATCCATTACAAAAACTTTTCCATCACCCCAAAGAGAAGCTCTGTATGATGTAAGCATTAATCCCCCCTTCCTCCACCCCGGCCCCTGGTAGGTAACCTGTATTCTAGTTTCTGACTCTATGAATTTACTTATTCTAATTATATTATACAATGATATCATGCAATATATGTCCTTTTGCATCTGGCTTATTTCACTCAACATGATGTCTTTCCAGTACATCCATGTTGTCACATATATTAGAACTTCATTCTTTTTCAGTGTGAGGATGTTTTGTGAGCTGTCAATGAAGTATCATTATTGTTTTTGAGATGAAAGTTGGGAGACCACACTTCCCAATTCGCAGGCTACTTTTTCAGCTAAAACAGGAGTAACCTTGTAGAGTGTTTTGTAATGAGGCTGTGATACCTGATACCTTAACTGGGTGCACATGCACCGTTTAATTCCAGCCAGATAGAGTCTTCCTTCTACAAACCAGCTCAGCAGCTCCTTCACTTAATTCCATCCTGGATCGCTAGGGTGATAAGGTCAAAGGCTGCCAAACTGCCTTTGAACATAAAAGAAAAAAAAATGTTACTGTCTGAAAACTGTAGCTACAGCAGTGTGCAGAATTTGCCTATACTTGTCAGCAGTGAATTCTTTAAAGAAATAGTAAGCTGCTCAAAGGGACAGGGACAAAGATTCCTCTAGGCAATGACCAGGATGTAGTCTGTTGGAAATTCTCCAGTGGTGCCCAAAGAGCACTGTCCTGGCAGCTTCTACTTGGCAAACCCTAATGCATCCCATTCTTGGCTTCTTGATCCTTGTCATTGTATGATGTTAGAAGAGAAAGACAAAAAGAAGCTCTGGGGCGTTTCCAGTACCAGAGATAAAAAGACACAAAATATGAGCAGAAGAGGAAAGAAAAGATTACAGATTGCGATCATGGCACAACATAGGAAGTCCTACATCACTTAGAAGCATTCTTGTTGTATTCGGTTCATGAGGCTGTCAAGACCTGGAAGGAAAGGAAAAGGAAAGAAAAACGAGCAAGAAAATAGACAATTGTCAAGTTTTTTTAAAAAATATATAGTTGATTTCATTTAATTCTCAAAACAAGACTATTATTATCTACATTTTATGGCTGAGGACATTGAAGCACAAAGATGTCACATGCGTGCCCCAAGCCACACCACTGGTAGACAAACCTGGTAAGATTGAACCCAGGCCTGGCCGACTGGAAAGTCCAGACTCTTTTTCACTTAAGAGTGGGTTCAGGGGCTCTTAATATGCCAATCAGCAAAGGCAAATTTACAGGTTTATGAATTTATCACCAACATTTCCTATTCCAAAAATGCATATTCTTAAAGATCATTAATATTTTGCTCACTCTCCTTCACAGGTCTCCTTTTAACCTATAGAACTGTAAGATAATGAATTTGTGCTGTTTTATGCCACTAAGTTTATGGTAATTTGTTACAGCAGGAACAGAAAACTAATATGCCACATGCTAAACCAAATCATTATACAATAAGGCACTTGCTTTCATGTTGATATAGAGTAGTGGCAGGACATGAATCTCAGAAGCACACTGGGCTCGAATCCCAGCCAGCCTGACCGTGTCTGGCTGAGATAGCCAGATCCATCCATCTCACTCACAGTAGGATGATCTTGCCAAGGAAAACTGAAACAGACAGTCTTTTGGCTAAAACCGCATCTTAGTTAGAAATGGTTTGGTTACATGGAACAGATACCCATTCACTGAAGCTCAAGTGAAAAGGGAGGCTGTTTAGATGCAGAGCAGAGTTTATGGGACCAGCAAATTAGTAGGTGGCATTCTCCCTCTCTCTCATCCCATCCCTCTCTCATTCTCTCCCTTCCTGTCTTTCATCTCCAGTTTTCCGTGTGTATCTTGTCTTTTCTCCTTACAGACATTTCTTTGCTCACTCCTGTTTGCACGAGTCTTCAGCATGGCCATTCCATGATGGCAGCCTCTATCCCAGGGATCTTCCAGCCTTCCAACCCCACAGCCAACTGATTCAGTCTCCCCATCCCTCAGTCAAATGCTCAAGAGAGGGAGAAACTGATATGCCCAGCTCCAATATGTTATCTACTCCTGACTCCATCAGCCAAAGTGCAGGTGAATTTGCCACAAAGGCCTGCCTCTTCTGGGGCTGAGGTTTAGGCAGGATCTTTGAGAAAGCATCAGAGCACTGGGAGGAAATGACTGGCATCTTCAGTATGTCTGTGCACCCTTGGGACGGCCTTGTCTTTGGAAACAGAAGTGCATTGTAACTGTTAGCTAAGCTGCACAGGCTGAGTTGAAGCCTCATTTGCCTCTGCAGCTACTTTTTCTGCTCCTCTGTCTGCTGATTGACATACTCTTTTGTAATATATTAATATATTCAAACAAGTTACATCTGAACAGTGCTCATCTGGAAACCACTCTGTATACTTCTGGTGAGTTTGCATATTTCCAAGTTTAACTCTCAATGGAAAAGAATGATTGCCTATCTTTGAGGGAAGTTCTGATGATGATAATTAATAGCAATTATTATAATTTTCTTTAGGGATTTATAGTTAATAAAATGTAATCCTTACAATAACTTAATGTGGTAGAGAGTAAGTGTCTTAGTTTTCCAGGTTGCTATGACAAATACCACACAAGGGGTTGGCTTAAACGATGGAAATTTATTGGCTCCCAGGGTCGGTAGCCTTCTGGCTTACTGCAATCCTCTGGGTTCCTTGGCTTTCATCTCTGCTTGGTGTCACATGGTGATGTCTTCTCTTTTCTCTTCTGGGTTTTTGCTGACCCTGGCTTCTGGTTTCTTCTCTTTATAAGAACTCCTGTAATCCAAATTAAGGCCCACTCTGCTTCCATTGGCCACACCTTAACTAAAACTAACATCTTCAGAAAACGTCCTATTTACAAGGCAGTCACACCCACAAAGATGCAGATTAAGTTTAAGAACGTGTCTAAATTGGGGTACATAATTCGATCCAACATAGTAAGTAATGAAATAGATAATGAAAATGAGACTTAGAGAGTTGAAATGATCTAGGCAGGTCCCACTGCATTGTGTGAAGCTCAGATCTAAAGAAAACAATCATTGTTTTCATTTACTGAAAAGTAGTGCCAGGTACTCTATATCTGCTATTTCTAATCCTCAAAAGTAATGACGTTACCCCAACTCCCAAAGTTAGGAGGAAGGACTGACTTCGATGCCCAGGCCCTTTCCCTTGCACTCCATTGGTGTCCCTGAATTCTCTGGAGTGTCGTAGATGAGATCTTTCTGTCCATCCTTCAAGGCTCAGCTCAGACACCACCTCCTCCAGGAAGCCTTCCCTGGTTCTGTCTGCAGACTTTGTTGCTCCTTCACCAGGATTTCCCCTGCAATCAAATCATCTACAGACACTGAGGGCCTTCTGTACACCCGGCATAGCACTAAATGCTGAGAAGACAGCCAGGAAGGAACCAGAGAGGGTTTCTGCCCTCGGAGTGCTAAAATGTGGTAGGGAGCTAGCTGTTGAGAGCGTTCAAAAGAAACACAAAGTGCCGAGGGACTGTAAAGCCTTCAGAGGGGCTTTCTGAAGAAGTGGCATTTATGTTAAGACCTGAAGGAAGAGTATAGTTTAAGAAGGCAGAGGAGGGATCAAAGAGAGTCCTCGGCTGGGGTATGGCATGTGTGAAAGCAGTGAGAGACTCAAAAAAGGCTACAGAGTTAGGGCCTTTGGACCAGGCAAAGAATATGGGGCTTTATCCTAAGGTCAAGGGGAGTCATGAAAGGTTTTGTTTTTCATTTTGTTTTTTAAAAACAGGATAATGTCATTTTATATTTTAAAATCATTTGTTTGCAAAGAGTAGAAATCAGCTCAAGCTAGATTAAGAAAAATTGGGGAATTTATTATAAGGAGTCACAGAAGTTTCATGCAACCTAAGGGCAAGAATGGTTCTCATTCCAAGAGAGACCTGGAATTTGGATCTTGAAGACCTTCAGAAAGTCAAGACAGTTTATCTGCATTTATTGGTTTTGCCATTCTGTGTGCCTGCTTCATTGTTGTCTCTTTCTCACTTTGCAGCTTCTCTTCTTCTGCTTCTCCAGCAACATGATAGACAATGGTCATCATACCACTGGGCCTAATGGATTACACACTATGGTTCTAGCCACCCAGAGAGACAAAATGGTGTTGGTTAACTCCAATTCTAAATTCCTTTTAAAAAATAAAATTAAACAAAAATTCCTGGAGAAAGAAATCAGTTGACCCATCTTGGGTCAGAGTATTTACCCCTAATTCAATGAGCCAGGAGTAGGGAACAGGAAGGCCAAGACCACATAATACAAACATAGCTCCAGGAAACAAACTCTGTGGATAAAATGGAAGATCTCAGAAGAGGAAGCATGCTAGCTCAAATTGCACCTACTTAGACATAATCAGATATGCAACTTAAACAGATCACCATAACTGCTGTGTGGGGAGCAATAGTACAGCTAAAGGGTAAACCAGAAAGTTACTCCATCCAGGAAAAGAGCAGGCGAGGACTCAGACCAGGATGGTTGGTGGTTGAGAAGCTGGGGAAAAGTCCAAATGATATTTAGGAGGTAGAACCTAAAGAACCTGATGATTTGTCATATGTGAGGCATATGGGAGAGGATGCCAGGTGATTGCCAGGTCTCTGGCTTGACCAGCAGGGTGGACAGTAACATTATTAGTAAAACATTGGGCAGGAAGCAGATGCAACTCATGCAGTTGAGTGCCTCCTTCCCACATGGGAGGTCCCAGGTTCGGTTCCCGGTGCCTCCTAAAGAAAAAAACAAAAGCAAACAAAAAAATAAAAAAAGAAAGAAAGAAAAGAACACAACTCAGGAGAGCCTCTGTGGCTCAGTGGTTGAGCACCAGCTTCCCACATACAAGGTCCCAGGTTCAATCCCTGGCCCCAACTATGTCAAAAAAAAAAAAATTAAAAATTAAAAAAATAAAACATTGAGGACAATGGAATAGGAACAAGTTGGAGTGGGCGTGTCCAGAGAACAATGAGTTCTATCAGGGACATATTGAATTTGAGGTAGGCTGTGAGATATCCAAGTGGAGACATTGTGTGGGCTGTTGAATATATAAATTTAGAAGAAAAGGGTTACCTTTAAGAGATGGTATAAAGGTGGTAATTAAAACAATGGAAATGAAATAAATGGTCTAGAAAGAACATGGAGCACGAGAAGAGAAAGGAGTTAAGACAGGTCCCAGGGAATGCCAAATTTTAATTCTTGGGTAGAGTGAAAGAAGCTTACAAATGAGACTGAGAAGGAACAGCTAATGAGATCAGAGGGAAACCAGAAGAATCAAGATAAGTGGATGTTAGAGAAAGAATGGAAATGTCTTCGACAAATGCTACTGAGAGATCAATAGGGAAATGACTGAAAGGAGCCCATTAAAAAGTTTTTATTGTATTATATTTTTAACACGTATATTTCTCCACTAGACTGGAAGTTTCTCTAGTAAAGGTGTTTTCATGTCTGTATGCCCAGTAATTAACACAGATGCCTGGCACAAATAAAATCTCAGTAACTATTTGTTGAATGAATGAATGAATGAATGAACAAACAAACAAATGAACGATAGGCCACCAGCGTTCAAAGGCATTTAAAATTACTTTTTGATGAAGTAGATAACATATAATGAGTCTTTGGTAGTTTAGAATAAATGAACAGGGAGGTCAATAGGATCTTTGAAAAGAAAGGTGATCTCACTGCCTCTATTTATATGAATAACCAAATGATAGTCCGCCACGGTCTGCCTAGTTATAATTACAATCACTTCAGTGACCACCATCTAAAGAGCTACTTGGGTACTTGAGAACAGTTTTATTTATGTGTTTTTAGTATTCAAATTGTATTTGCATAATTAAATTTCATTATCTTCAAAGTCAAGGTCATCTTCAGTCTAATCCTTGCCTGAATTATCCAAACTCTGCCATTAATGAAATTTTTCTCTATTTGTGGAATGCAAGTATAGCTGCATGTATCAATAGACTCTCACAGCCTGAAATCACGATTGACCCTACTTAGCTAAAAACATACTCATAAAGAACTCTAAAAATCACCTTTCTTTTCATTTTTTGGAAGTGTAAACAGCCACCAACTCAAAATGGAGTAATTTTCTTCCCTGAGTGCATAGCTATTATCAGAGATAATACTTAAAATATTTAGCCACGGGCATGGCAGAGGTTCTGATAACTCAAAAAGAATTCTGAGAATGATGCTGTGTCAAGAGGCATTAGATGTTAAACCTGAGTTGGAGGTCCAGGAGCCTGTGATCAGCAGCACTGGGGAAGGGGTATGGACAGAGGACCCTTGGATCGTGGGTTATTTATCAATCAGTACAGAAGTCTTTCAACATGCTAATCTCCACAATGGCTATATCTATTTGTACCTGCTAGAATAAAGGCCCATAAGTCAGTAGCAGGGGAACTGGCATTAGAACACAAGTCTCTTTATTCCCAAATCCAGTGTTTGGGTCTGCGTGACAACACATTTCTGACTCTTACTACCCACAGTTAGTGCAGACTTCACAGGTTAAGGACACAGTCCCTACAAGACTGTCCTCACTCCAGATACCAGCTACAAGTTTGAGGGTTCCCAGGGCCACCTTCACATCTGACCAAATGGCTATAAATTCAGGGGTTTCACACCACCCGCTCAGATTTGGTAATTCACTAGAATGACTCAGAAAACTCAGGAAAGTGTTATACTTATGATCATAGTCATTATAGCAAAAAGGGAGAGGAGTCAGGATGTGTCACTGTCCCAGCACATCAATGTATATCGCCAATCAGGGAAGCTCACCCTGGCTTCTGTGTTCAGAAGTTTTATTGGAGTTTCATTGTGTTGGTATGATTGATTGAGCCTTAAATCAGTAACCATGCTAAGTACAAAATCATATCACAAACAGTTTAAAGAAATACAGCTTGTCTTGGGGAAAAGTCCCATCTGGCTGTTGACCTCTGAAACTTACAAAACAATTTATCTGCTTCCAATATACAATGGGACAGACAAAGGATAAATATTTGCATTGCCATAAGAAGAAATTGGGAGGGAAACATGAGTCACTGGTCCCCTACAAGGTCCATAAACCTGCAGGGCATACTCCATTAGATTTCAAAGTCTGAGTCATTCTTAAGATGACAATTTCTACTCCCTGTGGCCTCATGGGGGCCCACCCTTTCCACAGCCTTGCCCAATGGCTGTTTTCTTGGTTCCACCCTCATCAAGCATCTGGGTGGAGACCAAGCTCTAGACCTCACCCTCCAAGAATGTTGGGGTGATGGCCACACTTTACCCAATCTCTGGGATAGAGTCTCAACACCCTTAGTGGAGTGAGGTTAAGGCAACATTCTCCCTAATGTCTGGCATACAGGCCCAACCCTCTCAGAGCAATGAGTTGGTGATCTGGTCTTCCCTAATCTATGGGGGACAGGCCCATCCCCCTCAGACCTATGGGGTGTCAATCTCACTCTCCCTGACCTATGGGAATAGGTCCACCCCTCTCAGAGCAGTGGGGTGTTGACTCACTCTTCCCTGCCCTTGGGGAATGTGCTCAACCCTCTCTGTAGCCTGGGGTGGCAAAAACCTTCCCTGAACAGTGGGCTGGAACTTTCACCCTCTTCAACTGCAGGGGCAAACTCACCCTCTCTGTACACATGGGTGGAGTTCCTCTCTTGGCCCAAGGAGATGTCTTAATTCCAGACCTCAGCTTCCATGGTCTTCCTCTTAAAGCCATTTTCCCTTTCATCAATCCCCTCCACATCCCTTTTAGTCCAGGCTGACAGTGGTTTTGTTCATATAGCACTCTCAAAAAGCGTGTTATATAATTAATTTCTATTATATTAGAATTATTATTTACATTTATAAATGTTTGTTTCTATACTATCTATTTCTCATAATTGATTATATTAAATCTAACCTGACCTTGCACTCTCTTTTAAAATTTGTAATTTCTTTCAATCTGTTTTTCTATTTATTATTAAATTTTACAATAAAGGTCTTTTTAACAGCTAAAAAAAGCCATTGATTATATACTTCAAATAGATCATATGGTATGTGAATATATCTCAATAAAACTGGTTAATAAACAAATAAGTAATTATGCAAGAAATAGCAGCTATGTACAGCAGGGGAAAAAGAAATTGAGAAGGGAGAAATTTCCTTGTCTGTTTATTATTACTGAAATAATGAAAATGCTTTAATAATGATTGAATTGATGAATACACAACCATGTGATTATACCAAATACCATTGATTGTACACTTTGGATAAATTGTGTTTTATTAATATGTGTCAATAAAATTGATTTGTTTTTTAAAATAGGGTGGGTTTGGGGGAAAATACACCAAATGTTACATATGGACTATAGTTGTAGTAATATTTTGAAGATGCCCTTACATAGTTTGTAACAAGTGTATCACAACAATGCAAGGTGTTGGTGGAAGGGTGATGTATGGGACCCCTGTATGATGTTATGCATATTTATTTTGTAAGTTCACAACTTTTATTATATACTTATTGTTTATGTATGTTCATGTATGAATGATATTCTTTAAAAAAAAAAAAGTGTGTTGGTTTAGCATGCAGAAAACAGAGGTCCAAGCCATCAGACAGTAACACTTTCCACAAGTCTTTCCTGGATAACTGCATTTTCAATCCTGATTTACAAGTTCCAAGTTTAGTTAATTCCTTAAATGGGGCACTAATGTCTGGGGGCTTTCCACAGGTTTGGAATTTCCAGAATTAATTTCTAGTTTTTTTGTGTGCCCAACAATTCCATTATCAGCTTTTCTCTTTCCTCTAACATATTGCTATAAGCTGCAAGGAGAAGACAGGCAGCATTTTCCACATTTCATTTGGAAATCTCCTTGGCTAAATGTCCAAACTCATAATTTTTAAGTTCTGCCTTCCGTACAATGTCAGGAGTCAATCTTGCTAAGTTATCTGTGACTTTAAAACATGGATCACCTTTCCTCCAGTTTCCAATAATAGTTTCATCATTTATTTCTAAGCCCTCATCAAAAGTCTCTTTAGTGTGCATATTCTTACCAACAGTCTCTTCAAAGAAATCTAAGACTTTTCTATCAAGCATCTCAAAATTCCTCCAAAAAATACCCCTTACCCATTTATAAATCTGTTCCAATACTTACCTGGCAGGGGAGATACCACGATCACGAAGGTGATTTTCCCAGGGCGAGTCTTATCCATTGCACTCCGGATGTGCTGACCCCTGCGATTTCCCCAAATGCGGGAAACTCTGCATAGTTTGTAGTAGTGGGGAACTGCGTTCGTGCTCTCCCCTGGGGGTGGGGAAAACTGTTCCAGCATTTTGGTAATTGCAAAAGCACAACCCCACTTTTCGGTACCAAATTCTATATTAGTCAGCCAAAAGAGGTGCTGATGCAAAGTACCAGAAATCTGTTGGCTTTTATAAAGGGTATTTATTCAGGGTAGAAGCTTACATTTACAAGGCCCTAAACAGTCCAACTCAAGGTACCATAAGAGGTACTTTCTCACCCAAAGTCTGCTGCCACATGTTGAAGCAAGATGGCGGGTGATGTCTGCAAGGGTTCAGCCTTCCTTGTTCCTCTTAAGGGTCCATGGGTCCATCTTCTTCCGATCTCAGCTGTAGCTGACATAGAGCTCATCTCTCTTCCTGGGGCTTGTTTCTTTCTGGGCTCAGCTGCTCTGTTCTCTTCACAAGGTCAGTTGTAAACTGTCAGGCGAATGGCTCATCTCTCTTCCTGGGTCCCCAGCATCAAGTTCTCTCCTCTTCCATGTCTATGGAGCTCTATCTAGTCCTCTGTGTATCTTCTCCTGTGTATCTATTTCTGTGTTCTTGATTGAGTGTCCATTTATTTAGCCCACCAAGGGGCCAGGGACTCAACCCTGCACACCCTAATGATGTGGTTGAATCAAAGCCCTAATCTTGATTTAATCAAGTAAATGTAAAGCCTTTGAATTTAAATCAGTCAGAGGATATCATGCCTAGAGGAACAAACCAGTTTACAAACTTAATCAATATCTCTCTTTGGAATTCATAAACAATATCAAACTACCACAAGGCTAGTTATGTTTTAATTATTAACCCAATCATATGAGTAAAGCGTTAGGTGGTAATTTAACACCTTCTCTACCACTTAATACCTGCTCACTCAGCCACCAAGCTGGTAGGCTCTTCAGAAGCAATTTACAGAATTTGTTCTAGAAACTGGTCAACTGCAACAGGGTCCCACTTCCTCATGTCCCTAACCTCATTTCTCTGAAACTTTGAAGCAGGAAAGGGATTGGGAGGAGCAAGAAGTGACATGTCCTGGTAAACTGTCATGACCTGGGTGCACTAGAGTGAAATTGCAATGGGGAGAGATGGCCAAGGAGAACAGTGGATGTAAGCCTGGATGTGTGAGCACTGTGTTTTAATGGTGCAGTTACCTCACTCTCAATTCCAGAAATTCTTGGGGATAATGTAAAGGGTGAAGAATGTTCTTGGATTTGGAGCATTTTTCTGGACTTCCCACTTAAGTATTGGGAATTGAACTAGTGGATTCAAAACTTCCATAGTTACTATTTCTTCCCCATTTCATTTCTTGGGTTTTGCATGTTCTTATTCTTCAAACAGAGTCACTCCATTTTCCTTAGAATGTTAGTGCAATCTATTTAAATGTGATATTTCTCTGACCAACCAACACTAGACCTAAGTAGGGGAAAGCCTACATGATGGAGGAAAGAAAGAAGAGAGATCATGGGGAAAAGTTGTGACCCAAGGAAAATAGACCTCCAGGATTTTCCCCTGGAACCCCATTGTTGTGAAGGTGATCATCATCAAAGGAGATTCTGGGAGCCATGTAGGAGGTCCTTCCATCAAGACCAGGCACTGACACTGAGATTGGGAGGTATGACTTGATTCTAAACCAATCACATGGAGGGACAGGAGCTACTGATTATACTTTTCATATCTCAGTAAAGGTTGGTTTTTAAAAGTGGGGCAGGATTGACGTTTGCCTTTGTGACGTTTGTAAATATAAGTCTGTCCGAATGTCTATGTATTTAACAAACACAAATCATACTACACTTATTGATTATAACCCATGAATTTTTTCTCTTAATGTACCAAAAACATCTCTCTACTTCAATAAACAGACATGCTTAGTTTGTCACTGTGATGGCTGCATAGTTTTAAAATGTATTTCACTCATTTCCTGTTGTGGGACATTTGCTTCAAATTTTTCACATTTATACACAGTGCAGGGCTGAACACCCATCTTTTCCCACTGACCTGATATGCTGTTGTCACCATATCCTAAATTTATATTTATTTATATATATATATATCACACACATATATGTTTGTGTGTGTGTGTGTATATATATATATGTTTGTGTGTGTGTGTGTATATATATATATATGGATTTGTTCTAGACTTTTTGTTATGTTCCATTCATCCCTCAATCTATTTATACATCAATTCCACATTGCTTTAGTTATTATAACTTTGTTACATATTTCCTCATATGTAACTAACACTTGAAATTATTTTGGAAGTTCTAGGCTATTCTTGTACATTTCCATACCAGATGCATTTTCTCTTCTATTTGAAAAAGTTCATGAAAAATCCTGAGGGCTCTTATTGGAATTGCTTTGGTAGAATTGACTTATTAACACTACTGGGACGTACAGCCAGGAACACAGTGTCTTCATAGTCAGGTCTTCCTTTGTGTCCTCCTGGATGGTTTTATAGCTTTCTTCATATAGAAAGCCTGATATTTTCTAATTGCTTACTCCTAATACATAAAATCACTTTTTAATTTTTGAATGTGGCATTCTTATCCTCTCCATTTTTTTTATTAGAGAATGTGTCATTTTCCTATGGATTAATTATGCTTTCTCGAGTTTCAAAGAAGTAGGTTACCTCTGCTGGTGGGATAAGATGGTAACATCCAAAGAACTGATGACTGGAAGAAAATAAATGGAAAGATTATTCAAAATTCTAGGTACCTCAAATGGCCCAATCAAATGTCCTCCCCTCGGCTGTAGGTTCCACTAATCCCCAAACCACACACCATTACTGTGACTCAGGTACTGCAAGTACTGCCCGCTTTTCTCTACCTGATGGCTTCTGCTGTGCATAGCTCTAGTTGTCTCATGAGTGTGCTTACTTTTGTCTTCCCACCATCAACCACTAACTTTCCAAACTCTCTGAGAAGCGGGGGGAGCTCATTGTTTTCATTGATCACTCGTGTTCCTGTCGAGGACATTAGATCCCACCCTAAATTGCTATTCAGCTTATATAACCAGAGGAACACAGCTCATGACATAAATCAGAGTTTTTCAAACTATAAAGCACACACAAATCCTATAGGTATCTTGGTAAAATGCAGATTCTGATCACCCCAGTAAGTCTGGGGTGGGGCCTGAGATGCAGTCATTCTAATAAGTTTCCAGGAGATGCCTGGAATGATGGTCCATGTAAGCCCTTACTTTGAGTAGCAAGGGCTTATAGCACAGTTTCTCAACCTCAGCACTACTGATATTTTGGTCCAG
Organism: Tolypeutes matacus; assembly: GCA_026826555.1. NCBI lineage: Eukaryota > Metazoa > Chordata > Mammalia > Cingulata > Chlamyphoridae > Tolypeutes > Tolypeutes matacus. The sequence goes on along the minus strand of JAKSZT010054052.1, from coordinate 7,651,451 downwards.
ATACCTCTGTTGTGAGGAGCTGTCCTGTCCATTGCAGGGTGTTTAGCAGCATCCCTGGCCTGCACCCCACCAAATGCCAATGGTGGCCTCCCTCCAAGTTGCAATATCCAAAAAACGTCTTCAGACATGGCCAAATGTCCCCTGGGGAACAAAATCATCACTGGTCGAGAACCATAGGCTTAAAGCATAGAGATCTGGAAGTAAGATATACCTTAGAAAGGACTTCAAGTGTGGCAGACTCATCTAAGATGAGAGCAAAGTATCTCAGATGAGAGCAATTTACTTGGCCTGTCCAGAGTAATGTATAAGAACTTTCTATATATGAAGTATTTTACCTCTTTATCATATACAATTCAAATATTTCCCCATTTTGAAGCTCTGCCTTCCATTTAAATAGTGCATAAGACAAAAAGTTGGTATTTCCTTCCAAAAGCAAGAACAAAATATATATTTAATATTGTTTCTTTTTACCCATGGAACTATCAGCTATTCAGGAATTTAGAGTTGGTCAGTACCGCCAACAGGAAAAAAGTTCTTGCCACAGTCTTAATTCAAATTACTTAGAAATTACTTTCACTGAGGTATCTCAAGTGCAGAACTTTTCTGGAGGTGGGGGGAGTGGGAATGATCCTCTGCAATACCTATTTCAAATCATATGTGAATGACCACCTGCCTTCCCTACCCATTTGTCTTAGTTTGCCAAGCTGCTATGACAAGTACCACACAATGTGTTGGCTTAAACAACAGGGATTTACTGACTCATGGTTTCAGACATTAAAAATAAAAAATCAAGATGTCAGCAAGGGGAAAGGATGTAGCTCAAGTGGTTGAGCACCTGCTTCCCAAATTAAGGTCCTGGGTTCAATCCCCAGAACTTCCAAGAGAGAAAGAGCAAGAGAGAGAGAGAGAAAGATATAAGCAAGGCTTGCTTTTCTCCTGAAGACTGTCACATTCTTGTGCTGGCTTCCAACAATCCTTGGGGTTCTTCAGCTTCTATTTCTGCTTCCAGCCACATAGTGATGTCCTCTCCTTTCTGGCTTCTGTGACTTCTTAGTCCTCTTTATAAGGTCTCCAGTAATATGAACAAAGACCCACTCTCATTCAGTTTGCCCCCTCCTTAACTAAAAATAACATCTTCAAGAGGTCCTGCTTACATTGGGTTCACACCCATAGGGATACAGATTAAGATCAAGAACCTGTCTAAATTGAGGTACATCATTCAATCTACCACACCATGTGAGCATTTGCACAGTATCATTGCACTGTGATCTTGAACCAAATACACCACCTTTCTGGCATGCAGTTTTAGCATCACTAAAATATTCACTTTTGACATTTCTTTCTCAGAGGGCTTGTGAAGATCAAATAACCCAATAAACAAGTCTCAGAGTCAAGGATCGTGCTTAAGTATTCCTGACTCCGGGGAGCCCACGCTGCTACCTGGTAGCCCCTTGCCTCTGGTCAGGATGGCCTTAAGTGGGGGAGGCGCTTCCACCTGCTCCTTTGGAGGAGTAGTGTTTGGTCTCAGGTCCCACCCCCCAGTCTTCCCAACCTTGGCTGTATCCTGAACTCCAAGGGTTTCACACAGTGCATGCCACCCCAGCCTGGCATCCAATCGCATCCCCTCATCTCCCACTCGTCGTCATCTCTTGGCCACCCCTCAGGACTTATGAAGAGTCTGCACCCAGGCCTTGAAGCAGGCACTTGTGGAGTATAGTCCAGGAGGGGAGAAGATGGTAAGTCTTGGCCCCTGTAGGAAGGAGCACAGATGGAGAGGGTGAAAGGAGGGCCCTTTAAAGAACTATTATGCAAAGTATGGTTCCAGAACCAGCAGCATCAACATCACCAGGGAATTTGTCAGAAATGCAAATTATGAGACCCCAGACCTGCCTGCCGAATCAGAAACTCTGGGGGTGAGATTCAGCAACCTGTGTTGTGACAAGTCCTCCAGAAGATTCTGATGCTCGTGAAGTTTTGAGAACCACTGTCTAGGGCAGCTCTTGCTACACAATATGTGATCCATGGGTCAGCAGCACCAGCATGATCTGAGAGCTTGTTAGAGATGCAAATTTATGGGTCCTGGCAGACCTACTGAGCCAAAACTGATGAGGGTGGAGCCCCACACTGTTTGCACCAACATAATCTCTGAGATTCTTAGGCACATGAAAGATTGAGAAGCACTGCTCCAAATCAGGAGCTTGTCTTTCTCCCCTACTTCATTGCTGTATTCTTAGTAAGGACTATTTAAGAAAAAAAAAAAAAAAAAAAACAGAAACTCACCTCAGATTGGTTTAAGGGAAAAAAAGAATTAATCATCTTATGTAATTGAAAAATTCATGAGTAGGTTTGGCACTACTGGATCTACACCAAGATCAAAAGCAAACTACAGTCTATGGGCCAACTCTGCCCACCACCTATTTTTGTAAATAAAGTTTTATTGGAACACAGCCATGCCCGTTCCTTTACTTACTATCTATGGCTGGTTTCATGCTACAAGGGAACAGTTGAGTAATTGCAACAGAGACCATCTGGCCTGCAAACCTAAAATATTTACTGGAAAAGTTTGCCAACCCTTGCTCCAAAGCACAGGGCCCAGGGCAGTCACTCTTCTTGCCGAGGTATAAGAGGGATATTGGGGATTACCAGCTCCCAACCTGGGAGCTCAATGGGCTGTTATACATTGTTCATTCAAAATCACTAGAGCCAGTAGTTTTAAGACTAGCCAACCACTTTTCCTGAGATAAATTTACTTTACCAATTTTTTAAAAATTATTGAATATATACATATAAATCTATAGATCACTCCTTTACATGTAATGAATTCTCTGGAGCAGATTTTATATAGTGCTGTTTGAAGCACTCTCCCTACCACCCCTGGAGTGTGGATTCAAATGTTAACTTTAGTCTACATTCCAGGAGTAATTAATTAACTTATATACACATCACATTGGTAGTACTGAGTTAGGTTAAGTTATAGAGACTCTAACAGTAGCTAAAGAACTTTTAAGAATAGTCAGGAGTGACTGGCATTGTTGCAGTCTATACGAAGTAGGGAGCCTTGTTGTTACATAAAATCTTCCCTGCTTCTCCAAAACTACTCTTTAGGTGGTGTGTTGGTCAGCGTTCTCCAGAAAAACAGAACCAACAGGAGATCTTATACATATTTATGTAAATATAAGAGATTTATTATACGAATTGGCTCATGTGACTGTGGGGAATGGCAAGTCCTAATTCTGTAAGGCAGGCCACAAGTTGGAAACTCGATGAAGGTGAAGTTGAATTCCTCAGGAGACTCTAGCTGGCCAAAGTAGAGAAAAAAATTCTTCTTTCTGACTTCTTAATCTTCAGTTCTCACTTTAAGACCTCCAGCCAATTAGATGAGGAGACTCCCCTTATTCCTGATGGCAGTCTCCTTTGTTGGTTGTAGATGCGGTCGGCCATAGATACAATAAATAATGATGTTAAAGCCATCTATGAAATACCCTCACAGTAGCAATCAGTCCAGTGCTTGCTTGACCAAACAACTGGACACCATAACCCTAGTCAAGTTGACATATGAAATTAACCATCAAAGGTGGGGAATTTGTAGAATTTGAGAGTATCAATATGGGGGGATCCAAGAAAGTGCCTATGGGACAACACTAAACTGTATTAATTCAGCTAAAACAATTCCCTGCAGCCAGAGATAACCGTGAGATTATAAGCTGTGCCCACAGAAGCAGCACAGCAAATTACAGAAATCTGGGGAGAGCCTTGAATTTCCACAGGGTTCTTGAATAATCTTACCTAGATTTCAAGAACGAGATCCAAATCCATGTTAAGACTTTCAAAGGCACTAAGCCATCTTCAAGTTTGGAGACTCCCAAACTCCCATCATATTAAACATTAAAATATGACCGCATTGAATATAATCTATATATAACTATGTAAGCATTGAGTTGTATTTTAGTGGGTTCAATGATTTAATGTCTCTTGGCAGAGATTCACTTAATTATTTTCTTTCTGTGTTTTGGAGCCAGAGACATTTTTTAAAACCTCAGTTAGTTTTGCAGGCCCTTGTGAAGCTTGTAGGGCTCTGTCATAGGGGAAGCCCTGGACCTAAGCCTAGAAGGCCAAATGGACCTATCCAGACTGGGTGGTAAGGGACAGAGTGTGTGGACATCACTGGTGTGGCAAATTCAGGGAGAAGAGGTCAGACCCCGGGGTGTGTCATCTGCATGAAAAAAAAAAAAACAGGACATGAGAGTTCTGTGATTTCATTGTTATTCTTCGTCCAGGACTCTAACAATACTGTCTGAAATTGACTAATCCATCTCGAGAACCTCGCCAGGGTGGACAGCTTGAGTCAAACAGGTCCACGGAGAAATTAGTGTGAAAGGACAAGCAAATGTCAATTAAAACCAGCAATTGGCTTTGCAGACAGAGCTGGGACTTTATGGCAAAACACAAAATGCCCCTCCTTAGAGATTGTAATCTGTTAAAACAGTCCTCCTGCTCGGTGAGATTCACAGCAAAACAAATGACCTCATTAATTAAATGGGTTAACATTCTCACCATGCTTTCCTTAATTGCTCTTCTGACTTTGGGGAGAGGCATTTTCAAAGCAAATCGAGCACCCAGAGCCTCCAGTAATCAATACCACCATAAGCCTGTATGCTTTGAAAGAGAACTGCACACAGAATGTGCTGTCCAACTGGTCTCAACCTTCCATGGTTCCCACGAGGAGTCCCATTCCTAAATGCCCTGCAGAATTGGCTTTGCTCTCCCTAATAACCAACCTAAAATCCAAGAAGTCCTTCATCATCATCATCTCCCTACGGAAGATATTTTCTTTCAATGTAGAGACATTTGTTTATTGAACAAATATTATTTGAAGACCTTTAATTCCATTCTAATGACAAGAGATAAAGCAGGAAACACAATAGACCAAAATCACTGCTTTGAGGCTTTCATTCATGCCATTGGGTGAGTTTCTTCTACAGCCTAGTTTGGGGTTGGTTGGTTGGTTTGTGTGAGAACTAGTCCTTTTCTGTCATCTGCTACCCAATACTTACTTCTGTTACACTTGAGAACAGAGATCCTTCCTTATTCAAATTTGCTTCCCAAGTGCCTAGGACAGTACCTGGCACAGGGAAGTTGCATCAATTACTAACTGTATTTGGCTGCAAGTAACAGAGACTCCTCTGCTTTCCAAAAAAAAAAAAAAAATTCAGAAGCTTAATCCAGATAATTTTTTAAAAATCATTTTGTCCAAAGGAAGTCTAGGTTTATCATGGTGACTCTACCATATCATCGATGAGTAAAGCTCCTTTAATTTCCTGTTCCACTGTCTTTACTACTTGGTTCCATCTTCAAGACTGTATCACTGCCCTCAGGTGGTTGCTACAGCACCAATAATCACATTCATGGTCCAGACAGGCTGAAAGAGAAAGGGGGAAAGGGCAAATGAGCCATGTGCCCCCCTCCTCCCTGTTTAAGGAGATTTCCTGGAAACCTGCCCAATGTCTTCTTATATTTCCTTATCCTGAACTATGTGTCATGATCTCACCTTTCATCAAGAGTGTGGTGGTTTTCAAAGATAAATTCTTGGATAAACCTCCCTTCCAAAGTTGGAGCTTAATTTGTCTCTCTATGAGAGTAGACTGTACTTAGTGACTTGTTTCAAATCAATAGAATGTGGCAGATGTGATGGCATGTGAACTCTGAGGCAAGGTTATAAAGGGCATTGTGCCTTCTTCCTTTCTCTCTCTCTCCCCCTTGAATCATTCTTTTTGGAGTCAGCTGCCATTTGTGAGGTTGTAGATATGTGCAGTCCAATGGAGAGGTCCTCGTGGAGAGGATCCAATGCCTGTTGCCACTGGCCAGCATGAACTTCCAGGTCCCTTGGAAGCATGGAGTGAGCCACCTTGGAAGAAGATCCTCCAGCCCCAGTTAAACCTTCAGATGACAGCAGTCCCAGCTAACATCTCGACCACAGTTTCATGAGAGACCCCGGTCAAGAAACATCTAGCTACTTAATTTTTGACCTACATAAAGTGTGTGAGATAATAAATGTTTATTGTTCCAAGCTGCTAAGTTTTGGGATAATTGGTTACATAGCAATAGATAATTAATACACAGGGGGACTTTGAAATGTCATATTTGGTTGGCATTGTGGTAGAGACTACTAGTTTTCCACCAAAATCTATTTACCACATTTTGGGGCACATAGCTAAATTGCATTTTCCCAGCCTCCTTTGCAGTTAGATGTGGTCATGTGACCAAGTGCTCTTCAATAGAATGTAAAAGGACCTGATATATACCACTTCTAGGCTTGCCCACCCCCTAAAATTACATATGCTTCTCCAAACATTTTCTCCTTCCAACCTGAATTTTTCTCCTCTTGCCAGCTCAATGCAGACAATAAAGGCCCTAGGAGATGGCAAAGCTACAAGATAGGAGGAACTTGCAACTCTGGATAATCAAGTGGAAAAAGAACTCCTTACCAATAAGAATATCTGCCACAAATTGTTATGAGAGCAAGAATTAAATTGCTATTATTTTGAACCACTTAAATTTTGGAATATTTTTCCTATCTCAGCCTAGTGCATTGTGCCCAATACAGAAATATTTCTGCCCAAAATGAAATTGCCATTGTTAAGAAAAAAGAAGGGGTTACAGGGTAGACCACTGGAAGTCTTGGCCACAGGATATTTGGTGAAAAATTTCCCAGTGAATGCACGAATGCAGCACCTACTGGCCTGCAGCAGGAAGGTCTGTCTCTGAGTTTATTCAGGTGCACCTAAGCAGTCAAGGATGGAATGATCTCATGAGCTCAGAATCCCTAGGCCCTCAGCTCCACCAGTGAAAATTCCTCACTGGAGAAGGCAACTTGTGTCCCTTAGCAAGTTATCCAAAACCAGACATGTCAAGAGATTGTGAGGCCACTCCTGACCTCACTGGACGTTGAGTCCCCTCTCACAAGTTCTGTGTTACACCTAGACACACCTTCTGTGTCTGCCAGATCTCAACTCTGACAGTGAAGCTGGCATCTTGAGAAACTGAGGAGGAGGATGGGAGTTTAAATAGGGTAGGTGGTTTGTAGGCCCCCAGAACCACCAAACACTGACTTGAAACCTCAGGAATCACTCAGTCTGCCCTTGCCTGCCTCCTCCCCGAGCTCACGTAGGAAAATCTCCTCCTTCACCTTCACCAGAACATCATCAACACTGTATCCTGGGACCCACACAAGGCTACTGAAGGTGACATCTTTCTGATATTGCATTCATTCCTACATGGAAGCTGACGTTCATGAAGACTCTGTGATGGATTATCAAGGCCTACAAGGTCCAGTGAGGTCTGCTTCTGCTTACTAACCCAGCCCCTTCCTGAGCCTTCTCCCTGGGGCTCTGCCCTCTGCCACCTACCCCTAAAGAAGTCAGGCTCTTCTAGGCAATGGGTCTTGATATGTGACGTCCCCTCAGCCTGCAGGTCTCTTTGAACTGTTCCAGCCCCAGGGAAGCCTCTCTGATCCCCCCCAAACTAGGTCAAGTCCCCCATTATATAGTCTCATGGCCCCTGTACTTTTCCTTTCTGGTCTTCATCACATTCATTTCTAGTATAATAACCTAGTTAATGCTTACCTTCCCCACTAGTCTGAACACTCGAGGAGAAAAGGGATCATATGACTTTTATTTGCCATGCAACAGAAGCATCCCAGGGCCTGATACAGAGCAGGTAGTGAGGAAACATTTCATGAATGAATTAATGTACTAGATGCAGTGGGGAGGTGGGAGGGAATCTCTCACCATCCTTGCCCTTGAGGAGTTAAACTGACTAGGGGGAAAGAAAAACATGTGGACAAGTTAGTGCAATAAAGTATATCAGGTTGAAAAGAAGCTCTCTTTTCAATGAATCTAACATAGGGCTAACTGTTACAAAAAAGATCACTCAATGCCCACCTTCAGTAAGCCTTCTGCACTGATCAGAGAACTGCCATCCTTTCTTATAAGCCTGTAAAGAAGTGCCCTTGTTAATTATAATTAGGCACTCACCTTCCCCACCCCAGTGCACACTTAGACCTGTAGCAGGAGCCTAATGAAGGAGCTTTAGTCATTTTATTTTATTTTATTTTATTTTATTTTATTTTATTTTATTTTAT
>JAKSZT010054052.1:7513954-7643301 GCA_026826555.1 Tolypeutes matacus | reverse complement strand
ATTTTATTTTATTTTATTTTATTTTATTTTATTTTATTTTATTTTATTTTATTTTACATTTATTTATTTATTTATTTATTGCTGTTTAACATCTTTTTTTAATTTATTTTGTACATTTAATAATTGATAATATAAACAAAAACTAAATAAACACAGATGAATAAATATATACATTTCTTAATTAAATGTACTGGATACATATAAAAATTTTTTTGAATCAAACAATACATTACACAATATATTTGATTCATGGTAACGCATTCATACAGTATTTGTCCTTTTGTGTCTGGCTTGCTTCGCTCAACATAATGTCCTCCAGGTTGATCCATGCTTTAGTCATTTTTAATGACAGAACCTATTGTTCACAACTTGCCTGCCCTGTTTAAGTCTAGTGGTGGGATCTACAAGAAATTGTGGTACAGGTCTTTGGGGAAGAATCAGCTAAGTGTGACCTCTCCACAGTACTTAGAGGTGGGAAACCATTGTCCCGAGGGAATAAGTTAATAGACTATTCAGGTAGTGATTTTTTCTGTGGCCCAGTGAAGCATGTCCCTGACACTAAACCTTAGTATTCAGGACTCTGGGAGAGACCAGGGACATTTGCAGAATAGTCTTTCCACTGCATGCTAAAGAAATGCCCTTTCAAGTGGCTTATAAAATAAGGACATGGATTATCTCACGCAAGAAGCCCAAAGATAGTTTGGCCCCAGGCCCGTGTGGTCTGCCTCTTGCTCTGCTTCTCTGCAGTTCTCTGGATTCTGCTCGACACTGGGAGCCACTTCTTCCCTTGGCTTAGCTCCTTCCGTGGTCACTGTACTTGCCCTCACACTGATAGTACTTCAATGGGTTACCAAGGTCTAAGATCTGGTCCATAGCTTTGCCTTTTTGAAGGAGTCTGACACTGTTCCCCTTACAAATATAAGCTCCAATACCCTAAGCAGGAAAACTTGTAAATCTCAGACCAACAGGATCAAAAGTCATTGGAATAGCCTCTCTATTAATGAGGCCATTTCCACATGGCCTTGTGCATTGGTGTTCTTGGTTAGAACCCCTCTTGACTGAACCCAAAGATGTGCTTGAGCCCTGCCTACTAAGAAGCCAGGTTGGACTGGCCCAGACACTGACAATAAGAACAAAAAAGTCCATAACAAGGATGATAGAGTTAAGAAAAATGCCTTGAGGGGAGATAGCCTTTGCAACAGTTTGGAGACTTTTGTGGATCCCAGAAAAGATCATGTTCTTAAAACTAATCCATTCCTGTGGGTGTGGGACTCTTTGATTGAATTAGATTCAGTTAAGGTCTTTAATTGGACTACTTCAGTAAGGCATGACCCAGGGTGGGTTTTGTTCCTCTTACTGGAGTCCTTTATAAATGGAAGACTGAAAGCAGAGACACACAGAGAAAAAACTACAGAGATGGACAGAAGGAACCCAGGAGCTCAGAGAGGAATCCAGGAGAGAGGAAGCCACAGATAGAGAAGCCAGAAGGTGAAGCAATGAGACCCAGAAGAGAAGCAGATGCCTCCATGTGCCTTACCACGTGGAAGGAGTCCAGATTCACCTACAGCCAACCTCAGCATATCTGATGATGCCTTGGTTTGGACATTTTCTCAGTCTTAGAACTGTAAGCTTTTAACCTAATAAATTCTCATTATAAAAGCCAACCATTTCTGGTATATTGCATTGGAAGCCTTTAGCAAACTAAAACAGCCTTCTCCACCATTCCACTGTCATTCTATATTCTCTCTCCCCACTCTACCCCCTCAGCACTGGAAAAGGATTTGCTGGGTAAAGAGGAAAGAAAAGAGCTGGAGGTAAGGTAGGAAAATATAGATAGTAGTGATTTCCAGAGACAGGAACCCTGTGCCCTTTGCCTGGTCTGAGCCTAAATTGGTAAAGTGCTCAGGTAGATATTAGGGAAACTTCAGCAGGAAAGACCAAAGTTCTTCCACCAAGTGGAACTCCAGCAAAGAGGCAGGGAGGTGACCAGATCCTAAGGAGGGGTGGATGTTTATGTATCTAAGGAAATATTCTCTCAGACAGCTGCTCAGCAATTCTTTATGCTCTGACGCAGTGTGGGATCAGTAGAAGGATTTCTGAGATTCCAAAAAAGGAGTCAACATAGAGATGAGAGTCCCTGAGCCTCAAAAGGCCCGTGATGATAGGAACCAGCAGAGGCTCAGCCTGACCCACATAGAGCAGCAGATACGGATAACTTGAATGTCAGATGTCCCTTCTCCAGACCCTGGCATCTGCCCCCCAACCAAGGGCAACTCCATAAAAAGTGGAGAGGAAAAACAGATCAACAGAAATGAAGTTTGTCACCCAAAAAGAATCGTGGCTCAAAATAGAAATCAAATCGTTATTTACAAAATAAATAAATGAAAGGAGAGTGATATTTCTGGCACACTCGAGTGAACTGAGATCCATGCCCACACTAGTGGTTTAGGTCCAGGTCACACACGGTCCTCAATGTCCTGACAAGGAGCATGGACATTATTCCGAGGGCAATGGAAATTCATGAAGGAGCATGGTCCATGAATTGAGAACAAATTCAGGCAATCAGATAGGTGTGTGGAGGTATCGCCTTGTGGATTTACTTTGCATTTCACTAATAGCTAATGTTGAACACATCTTTTCATTTACCTATTTGCCATCCTTACATCCTCTTTAGTAAAGTGCCCTTAATACAATGAAAAGATAAGCTACATACTGAGAGAAAATATTCATAAATCACATATCCCACAAAGGACTTGTAGCCAGAATATATAAAGAAATGTCAAAACTTTGACACGAAGAACACAAACAATCCAACTTGAAAGTGGGCGAAAGACATGAGCAGACATTTTTACCAAAGAGGAAGTAAGGATGGCAAATAGGCTAATGAAAAGATGTGTTCAACATCATTAGCTATTAGAGAAATGCAAATTAAATCCACAATGAGGTACCACTACACCCCTATCTGGCTAAAAATTTTTAAAAGGTTACTGATAATGCCAAGTGTTGGTGATGATGCAGAGCAACCGGAACTCTCGTACGTTGCTGGTGAGAATGCAAATGATTCAGCCACCCTGGAAAACAGGTTAGCAGTTTCTCACAGAAACATGCACTTACCATATGACCCAGTGATCTCATCCCGGATATAACTCTAGAGACAGGAAAAACACAAAAACCTATAAACTAATGTTTGTAGCATCTCTCTTTATAATTGCCAAAGCCTGAAACAACTCAAACGCCTGTCAACAGGTGAATGAATAACCAAACTGTGGTACATCCATATAATGGAATACTATACAGCAACAAAATGGGAAAACTACTGATTTGTACAACTTTGATGAAACTTGAAGGCATTCTGCTGAGTGAAAGAAGCCGGTCTCAAAAGGTTACAAACTATATGATTCCATTTATATGACATTCTTGAAACGACAAAACTATAAGGACTGAGAACAGATCAGGGATTGTCAGGGATTATGAGTGGGAGGAAAGGGGTAACTACAAGGGAAAGGGAGAGCATGAAGGAATGCCTTAGGATGAAGGAACTATTCTGTATCCTGGTTATGGTGGTGGTTACACAAATTTATACATGTGCCAAAATTCATAGAACTGTACATCAAAGGAAAAAGTCAATTTTACTGTATAATAAAACTATATTTTAATGCAGATATCCCTGGGAAAGGTTCAGCTTTCTATGTGAGCCCAGCTGCTGTTCAATAAAAGTGTTTTGAATCTGAAAAATATATATATAAGTGCTTTATTGCCTGGAAACCCTGCATTGCCTCACACTTGGAGTGGTTGTCTATAAAACACTCATAAGCCCTGTGTAGTGGAGCTCTGGGGTGACTGGCAGAAGATTGGAGGTCTGAGGTAGAAATGGGGTGAAAGGAAGCCAGGAGGTGCATAGAGGATTGGCCAACCCAGTAGCCCATGGCAGACAAAGCTCCTTTCTCCAAATATTCTATTGACAGACAGTTGTTTATACCTGTTTCCCTGTGTTCTTCCTCCACTAAACTGTCAAGCCCCCCAGGGGCAGAGTCTATAACTTATTCATCTTTGTATCACCTGTATGCCCAGCCTTGCACATAGTAGGTGTTCAAAACTGTTAGTTGAATTAAAAAGGAGGGAGGAAACTAAAGAAGGGAAGGAGGAAAGGAGGGAGTGGAAGGATGGAGGAAAGGAGGAAGGGAAGGGAGGGGTGGAAGAAGGCAAGGAGGGAAAGGGGAAGAAGGAAAAGAACAAATACTTCCCATTCTTCCTGAGGTGACACAAGAGAGGAGACCAAGGCAGGGAAACCTGTGAGCAGGCTATTGCAGGAGTCCAGGCAAAACTGCACCAAGGACCCACCCTAATTGTCCAAGGTACCAGGAGATGCTGCTATTTTTAGCAAGAGAAACTAGGGCACAGTGTAAATATTAACAGAAGAATTGTTTAAACATATTAGATATAATTTGCTTGGGATCCTTTCCAGTTCCAAAATCCTATGATATTGGTAGTACAAATAGAATGCTTGGTTAGAACACATACTACAACTTTTATATTGGATTCTTTCTATTCAAAACTAAACCATTGGGAATTTATCACATAAGAAACCAAGAAGTTTTTGCCTCTCTACAGACTGTTCTTTCTGTTTGAAATATCTCCTGGTCATCACCACAACCTCACATCTGCTGCTGGTACCAGCACCTCCACCATCACCACCACCACTACCACCACTGCCGTCTCCACTTCTAAAACCATCTTCTCCTCCATCTGCACCTACATCACCTACATGACCATCACCACCACCAAAATCATCACTGTTCTTCCATACCCCAATACCACCACGACCACCACTGCCATCATCACCACACCTCCATCTGCCCCCACCTCCATCTGCATCCACCTCTGCTTCCATCTGCATCCCCATCGCCACCACCACCTCCATTACCTCTTCCTCCATCTCCATCTGCATCTCCATCACCACTACACCTCTATAACCTGTGCTTCCATCTCTATCTGCATCCCCATCACCACCACCTCCTCACCTCTCCCTCCATGTCTATCTGCAGCCCCATCACCACCATCATCTCCATCTCCTGTGCTTCCATCTCTATCTGCATCCACATCACCACCATCATTTCCATCACCGCCACCCCCATCACCATCACTATTTCCAACCCAACCACTACCACCTCTATCACTACCACCAGGTCAACCTCCGCCTTCACCTCCACACCTTTTACCAATTTCATTGCCTTTATGAACCCATCACCACACCTTCCACAATCACCTCCACTTCAACCACCTCCATCTCCTCCACCACCCAAACCTCCATCATTGCCACCATTCTTTTGTATGGCTCCTATATGCCCTTCAAACTTCATCTAAGCCATCATCTCCTTCAAGAAGCCTTTTTCTTTATATATCCAGTTGCCACCCTAAGTCAATGTGTTTTTAAAATGACCCTCCTTTCTGTTTCCAAAGCATAGAACAGACATATCTGAATTGATGGGTTTTTCCTTCTGGATTGAAATTGTTTGTTTTCTTGCCTCTCTTCCTCCACATAAATTGTGTAATTCATTGAGTTCATAGCTGTATTTCCAGCACCTAGCCTAAAATAGTGCCTGCTACATAATAGATCCTCAATAAAAACTTGCTGAAGAGATGAATACATTAATCTTTTAAATTATTTGAAAGTTAGAAAGTCTTCTTTATTTTAGATTTTGAAATTGTGGTGACTATTTTGTGATATTTTATTTATCATCAAACATTGTTGAGTTGGATTTTCCAATGTTGACCACTAACAAGTCCAGTGTTCATTACCAGATCAGAGTGCTGGGCAAGCAGAGACCTAGGAATGCTTGAAGTCAACTTCAGATAGCAACACTACTTGAACCACACCACTAGGTGGCAGCCGCACCCCAGGAGCAGGCCACCTCTGCCCTCGGACCACACCCCTGGCCCAGGCCCTCCCCATCCTGGCTGCAGACAACTGGTCCCACCCATTTCCAGTCAAGTGTGAGACTGGGGCTCCACCCAAGGAGGAGGGCTCGTTCTGATAGATATTGATCGCCCTGGGACTCCCCAAGGAAAAGATGCTCCTTCCTCCCGCCCTACCACTTTTACTTCTTGGAAGCAGTACCCATACCTTCATCCTTCAAGACCCTTCATGTCATCCTTCTGCTCCCACCTCCCTCCACCCCCCACCTTATAAAATTACTATTGCCCATTAGTGCTCCGATTCCCCAAGCAGGGCCACTGCTGTCTCTCACACCATCTGTTCAACTAATATGTATTAAGAAAGAGAGGGGGGCATATCCCCTTGAGTATACCCCAAGAAAATCAAAGAATCTTTAGGACTGTTATGTGTGTGAAGCAGAAGCAGACATGAAGGAGGACAGACAGGGACAAGGTGAATGAGCATCAGAAGAGAGGAGCAAAATGGAGGTGGCTGGACAACATGGTGAGAACTCACACTAGGTCTGTTTGGCTTAGCTCCATCCAGGCAAGGAGACCATTTCAAGGGGATGCCTTGGCTTAACTGAGTCTCCCAAGAAGACTGAAAAGCAGGCTAGGGCCTGGGGACCAGACCAGATAAGATTAGGACCATAGAACCCCTTCTCCTTGGCCATGGGAAAGGAAAGGAGGCAAAAATAAACATGAAGAGTGGGGGTAGTGCAAGTGGAAGGTGGTGGCTTCTCCCTGGGGCTGCCAGATTTGATTGTTTGTTTTGCATTATTTTCCTGGGCCCTGGGAAACAAAAAGCCTGCTCATCCTCCTTAGAACAAGCTCTTGGACAAAGGGGCCCCTTCCTCTCTGCCACATCCAACCTGGGACTGGGGTCCTGCCCTCCAAACCTGCCCCCCCCTTACTTACTTTGTCTCCAGATCTTGCTATGTCCTTGGGCACAGTCTGGGACAGAAACTTCACTAGTTGTGGGAGCAAGGGACTCCCTCTGAGCATATTCTCCAAACATGGTGGCAGTATCTCCATCTAATATCACAAGTCACCAAGAATGGTTGTTAGACTAGGATAGGCATGTTGGAGGGGAGCAGATGTAGGTCAGTGGTTAAGTGCCTGCCTCCCATGTCCGAGGTCCCAGGTTCAATCCCTGGTACCTCCTTTTAAAAAAAAAACTATGCTGGAGCAGACTATGGGAGACAAGATGTCAGCCTCGGTACTTCCTTGTCGGGCTTGTTCTCCCCCACAACCAATGGGGTTGCCCGTGCCCATTCTCCCTCCCTTGCTGATCCCCATCCCAGATCCCCTTACCACCATTAGAACCTAACTCCACCTCTCAACTGGCAGTATCTGGAGACACCCAGGGCCCAGGAGAAATTCCTGTTCTGGAAACTCTCCTCCTCTGAAAAGGACTCTGAGATCTTCAGTTAACCTGAGAGTCCTTAACTGTTAACCAGGTAACTTTATGGGAGAGGTGGAGAGGGGGTGATGGACGTGATCACTGCATTCGGAATCCTCAATCTTGATGATTTGTCCCAACATCACAACTGAGAAGCCGTGGGATGTATAAAATAGAGGCTAGTGGCTCTGCTTATGTCAATGGGTTACTGGGGGGGACCAAGTGACCTAGAGGCAAAGGCCCTCTACAGATTGTAAGGAGTTGCGTGAATGTCCCATTTGGCCATTTATTCAACATTGGCTGGGCGCGTCTCCTGGGCCAAGTCATTGTGCTAGGGTCCAGGGCTGCAGTGCAAACCAAGACGCAGCCCTTGCAGAATAGAAGGGGACTGTTAAATGGCCCCAGGAGGAAGCAATCAGCCAAATCCAGAATGCGGGGTGTTCAGTAATCAAACCACCTGCTATCTCCAATAAATTAATGGTCTGAAAAAGGAAGGAGTGGCTAGTACAGATGAAAAGACGCCTTAGGACATAGCTACTGAAAGTAATGGCTGAGCTTGTTTGGATCCTGATTTGAAGAAAATTGACTATAAAAAGATACTTGTGAAACAGGGAAATGTGAAGTGGAATGGGTATGAAATGGCATTAAGGAATTATTATGATTGTTACATTTCATGTATGATTATGATGGCATTGTGGTTATTTTTTTTAAAAAAAAAAGAAGGAAGGGAGAGGGGAAGAGAGGAAAAGAGGAAAGGAGGAAGAGAGGACGGGAAGAAAGAATCTACATGCAAAGATTTATGGAAGAGTTGATATCTGGGATTAGCTTTAAATCCAGCAGACGAAAAAGATTGAACACTGATAACTATTGAAGTTGCATTGTGGCTACATGGGAGCTCATTGGATACTTTTCTCTGTTTTTGTATATGTTTAAAAATTTTTCATAGTAAATATTTTAAATTTTAAAATATCGTTCCAAGGAGCTTGGGGTCATGGGGAGGGGGACTGATAATCACTGAGAAGCATAATAGATCAGAAGAGCCCCTGAGAAGGCACAGAGGAGGGCTTTGAGGCCAGCCAGGGTCCTTCGGAGTTGCCAGAGGTTGCAAATGAAGATGGGCAGAAAGGACATTCCGGGAGAAGAGGGCCACGTGTGCACAGGCACCGAGACATGAAACAGTGTCAACGCCCAAAGCTTTTGAGTAGAGTGACCAACTCACCCACCTGCCTGGTTTTAGCATTAAAAGTCCCACATCTTGGGAAGCCCCTCAGTCCCGGGAAAACCTGGGTGTTGGTCGTCCTGTCACACTTTGCTGCCTGTGACATGGGGCTGGGCTAGCCCGGTGGAGGGGAGGCAAAGCTGAGCTACAGGATTCAGAATTAAAGGGCTCAGAGCAGTCCTCCAGGCACTGCCCAGACTGCCCCTTCCATACCACAGCACCAGCAGCAGCAGCCCCTTCCTCCCTCCCAGGGCACTTGGAGTCACAGCCCAGGGGGCAAACCAGCTTCTCGTGCCTCCTCCCTTGACCTGCTAGGGAGACCCCTGCAGACAGCCCGGCTCTCACCCTGGACACTTTCTCCTCTGACTCCAAGGAGTCAGAATCAGACTGTGTGTGAGTGTGTCTTATGTGTGTATACGTATATGTACACACACATATGTATGTATATATACAAAATATACATTATACACGTGTACATTACATATATACATATATGTACAGACATTATGCATATTATATACATTAAATATACACATATATATTCATTAAGCATTTGCTCTTGCACTTCCTCATTTAATCCTCACAAAAACTCCATGAGGTAGCAATTCTCACAATCATTTAATAAATGAGGAAAGTAATAAGGCTCAGAGAAGTTAAGTAATTTGCCCAAGGCCAAATATAGGGATAATCATACACCTCAGATACCCACCTCATAGGGCTGTGTGTGGATTTAATGAATTATTGTATAGTACTTAGAATAGTGTCCAACATGGAGGAAGTGCTAAAGAAGAGTTCAACTCTTACTGATAGTTATTCAATCGCGCTACTATGCCGGACAGAGAGTGGGGAAAAACACAGAAGTCTGAACTTAGTTAAAAACAAGTTACTTGATTATTTGCATTGCAAAAGAATTTGCCCCAGGGTTCCTTCAGCTGCCTGGACATTTGGTTAGCAAACTGATCTGAACATAAAGTTGGGAGGCATCTATGGCAGAGCAAGGAATAGCCTCAAAAGCCAAGTTCAATTCCCTCAGGGGCTCCTCGTCTGCCCCCCACGCCCCATTTCTCTAAGCAGAGAATGCTCATCTTCCACAGAGGACAGCCTCTCAGAAGAAAAGCCACAAAGCCTGCCCCCCTCACACCAACTCAGTGGGCAGTTTCGCCCTCATAACTCCCTTCTTCTAGAGCCATTTATCGCACATCAATCTCTGCAGTCTTCCCAGTCTGGAAATTTCCTAATTATTTCACAGATAAGGACGTCAAGATCTCAGAGACAGAAGAAATCTACTCCTGCCTTGGTCTTCCAGCTTCCCTGGGTATAGCTCCTGGGAGAGCTTCCCCTCCAGACTCCAAGGGACCGTTATGAGGGCAAGGACCCTCCCCTACCCTGCTCCCCACAAGCCCTGGCTGGCGATGTCAAGTTAGTGTGGAGAAGGGCAGGATAAATCTGGCTTTCAGAATCCTCCCCAATTCTTTTAACCTCAGCATCTTGAGAACTAGCAACTCAAAACCTCACACTCAGCTTCCCCATGCACCACTGGATCAAGGTTTATAGTGGTGAAAACCCTTTGGTCCCTGTGGCAGTTTGATGTAATTATGAATTCCAAAAATATAATTGGATCATGCTTGTAAACTGATCTGTTAATCTGGGCATGATTAGGTTAGGATTAGGGCATTGAGCCCCACCCCTTGGTGGGTGGGGAATTGAATATAAAAGGCAAGGCAAAGGACAGTTGAAGCAGTCTTTTTTTTTTTTTTTAAGATTTTATTTATTTATTCATTTATCCCCCCCCTTGCTGCCCGTGCTCGCTGGGTCAGCCAACCACGCCGTGCGGGCGGGCCCGCCCGCCCTCACCAGGAGGCCCCCGGAACCGAACCCGGGGCCTCCCACATGGCAAACGGGAGCCCCACTGATTGAGCCACAGCCGCCCCCCAGAAGCAGTCTTTTGAGAAGCAGTTTTGATGTTGGAAAGAAGGCCCCAGGAGAAGAGAAGCAAGCCATTCGCCTAATCGTCTACAGCTGACCTTGTGGAGGAAACAGGAGCTAAGCCCGGAGAGAAACGCAGCCCCGGGAAGAGAGGAACCCCAGAAGCCTGAACCCTGGCAAACGCCAGCAGCTGTCTTGTTCTAACACGTGGCAATGGACTGTGGTGAGAGAAGAAACTTAATGCTTTATGGCCTGGTATCTGTGGATGTCTACCCCAAATAAATACCCTTTATAAAGACCAACCCATTTTTGGTATTTTACATTAGCACCCCTTTGGCTGACTAATACAGTCCCCATCACACTGTTTTTCCTCTTGTTCTTCTCATCACCATAACAGCAGGCAGCCCATGAAAAGCAACAGGGGCAGAATCAGGAGAGATGGGACAAGCAAGTGTGAATATGCAGCTTTGGCCCCCTGTTCAGAGATGCCTGAGGCTGGGCAGTGCCCACCCACAGGCACTGGAAAGTTCCCAGAGGTGTCCCTGCTATCTTGGAACCAAGGATGTACCCCTCTCCGATATCCAGAACAAATAGAGTTCTCAGATCAAATTATAGACTGAACAAATAAAAACAGCTTACAGTGAATGACCATTTGCCATCATTTGCCTGGCACATTTCTTTACATGCCTTTACTTCCTTAATACTCACAACCCTATGAGGTATGTATTTCCATTATCACAATTTTAAATATGAGATGCCAAGGCACAGAAAGGTTAAGTAACTCTCCAAGGATGCACAGCTTGTAAGTGATGGCACCAGGTATTATTGATGTTATAAAAGGTAATTCATGGGAGCCGATGTGGCTCAAGCAGTTGAGCTCCTGCCTCCTACATGGGACGTCTCAGGTTCAGTTCCCGGTGCCTCCTAAAGAAGACAAACAAACAACAAGCAGACGTCAAGCAAAAACAATGAGCAGACAATGAGCAAAAACAACAAGAAAAGACAACAAGCAAACAACAAGCAGACAACAAGCAAAGAAAAGGCAATTCAGGTAACTAACCACCTGAGACCTCTACCCATAGCTAAGAAATAAATGACATACAAAATAGCTATAAACACACAGCTTTCAGGGGGACAAGGGTTGTGAGATGCATTAATTTTAGAATTATTTCCCTTAAGGCTGGAGCCTAGAAAGAATTTAGCTGAGTTCCAAAAACCATGCCCATTTTAAGCCTCCTACCATAGGTATCTGTTAAGCAAGAGGTAGTTCCTTAATATGGCACTGGCAAGAAATCACTCTCAACCCAACCAACTTCTTGAATCTTTTTGGATATTTCTTTCTTCCTTGCCTCCCATCTCTTTTGACCTTTTCCTATACTTATTTCTCCTCCCCTTCTTTCACCCCACCTCACCTTAGAGTCCCTCCAGTTGTCTTGGTTTCCTTCAGGGAAGGGTGAGAGAATGGGGGCTGCAAGAGCAGGAACGGTCCACTGGGTGGTCTCAGGTGAGGGTTCATTCATTCATTCACTCATCCATTCACTCCACATATTGAACAGCCAATACTGGGCAAGATGGTGGGAGAGAAAGATGAGGAGGGATTTGGGGGAGGGATGGGCTCAAAGGCCAGTGGGAAGAGTAGACAGAAAACCACACCTCACAGTCTATAAAGAAAGGGTCGGGAGAAGAAGCCCATGGAAATGCGCTCTCAGCTCTTGTCTCCCTGCTCTTGGGGCTGCTGGGTCTGGGTCACCTGACTCATGAGGACCCAAGTCCCGCAGACTCATGAACCCCAAAACCTGGCCCTCTTTTCTCCTTCTATCTATAGCATCCATATCATTCCTGGTCTTCCATCCATCCAGCTTCCGCCTGCCCCCCATCCCCACAGTCACCACTCTTGCTGCCTTCCCCTCTCTCAGAGGTGGTCTAGGGTTTGCAAATCAGTTCTGTTTCTCCAGGGAGCACTTGGACAAGTTACTGCTTTTCTCTGAACCTCATTTCCTCATTTGTAAGCTGGGAGTGGCAACACTGCCTTTGGGGGCTATTGTGAGCATTTTGTAAGATAACTCTGAAGCATGTGGTTCAGGTTTGTATCAGTTACCTATTGTGGGTTTTTTTTAATTAAACCAAAACTTAGCTGAGACAATAATAATGGATTTGCTCACACAGTTTCTCTGGGCTAGGAATTTGGGCATGGCTTAGGTGGATGGTTCTGGCTTGGGTTCTTTCATGAGGTTTCAGTCAAGATGTCGGCTGGTGCTGCAATCATCTGAAGGTTGGACTGGGGCTGAAGACTCTGCTTCCATGCTGGCAAATAGATGCTGGCTGTTGGCAGGAGGCCTCAGTTTCTCCCCACATGGACAGCTCCACAACATGGCAGCTGGCCTCCTCCATAGGGACTGATCCAAGAGAGAGCGAGGCAAGAAGGAGTTCCACAAACCTAGCCTCAGAAGTTATACCCGTGGTTTCCTCACTATCCTATTGTCGACACAAGCCTGTCCTATTCAATATGGGAGCATGATTACCCGGAGGTAAGAATCTTTGGAGGCCGCCTTGGGCTCTGGCTACCACAGGTTCTCATGGGTAGGCATCTATCTTATGCCAGCTTCCCTCCTGCCTGCCCATTCTACCTACTCTGGCCATTTCTCTGAACAGTAACCATGCTCACCAAGGCCTGCACCGAACAGAGCTCGCATAGCCTCTGAACAGTAAGGAATGATCCACCTCTGGCAACCCATCACTACTGCCATCACCATCACACACCTCCACCAATCCAGAAATTCCAGGTCTTTTGGTTTCAGAGCCTGCCCAGAGACCAACTGAATACAGGTCTCCACCAAAACTTAAGAAAGACTGCAGAGCAACCTCATTAATTTTGCACAAGATTCATCTAATAGCAGCTGAGCAAGGCGGAGCAAGCCCCATGATGCATGCCTGTGCCAGCAGCCTGCAAAGGGTTAACCCATTAGCCCATATCCTGGTGAGATCATCCCTGCTGGAGCCTGCTCTGTTGCTGGGATTCGCAGACTTCTGGATGGGGCCTGGGAGGCTTTCTCTGACTGGGATGAAGGATATGAGCAGATACTCATTGCTAGCTATCTCGCCGCATGAGCACCAAGTGATTCCCAGGTCCCCTGCTCTCCCCTGGGATACGGAGGACAGTAAGTAAGGAGAATACCTATCCCCCTCCTCTTCTTTCTATTTCCCTGGAGGAACCAGCTAGTTGTAACTTTGCTTTAGAGTACGTTGAGTCTTTGAACTGGAGTTGGAAGGCAAATGAGAATGATAGGCAGAGGAGACAAGCCCTGCCTTGGAGGGGGACAGGGGTGGGGGTGGACGCAGCTGCCAATGGGCTGGAGGGGACTACCCAGTGAGAATCCCGGCAGAGTAGCGGCAGGGGGAGGAGGGGGCTGCCCTCTGCTCTGTGCCTGGGAGAGTGGAAGCTGTGTGCAGAGAGCTGCTGCAGCCTTGCAATGTACATAGCACCCAGCCTTCTCCCTTGGAAGCTACTGGTGGGGAAGGATGGGCAGGGAGTTACACCCCAAATCTAGATGGAGGCAGGCGGAGTCAGGGGCAAAAAAAAGTCAGACAGTGAAGCGCAAGGTCCCCTCAGACGCCAGAAGACACGGGCGGGACCTCAGACCCGATGGCCCTCCAGGGCATCCCGAGTCAGACCAGCCGTTCCCCTCCCCTGCAGGTGTGGCAGGCGGCCAGGACAGGTGCCAGGGACACAAGGTGCAGTAAGCTGACTCGGACGGGCTTTATCTCAGAAAGGAGGTACAAGGGAGGCCCCCATCAACACGGCTTAGTGCCAGCAGGTAGACAGAGTGCGGCGTGCAATGCATTCAGACAAAACCAGAAAATGCCCCATGCCTTATCACCTGAGTTATTTTCTTTCCCTCACTGGCGCCCTGTGTGATGTGAAGAGGGGGTGAGTGGCACTCTCCACGTCAAGGATAACCTTTGGGAGACCTTCCTTCCCAGAAACACTTAGCCTGGGAGCAGGTGACACATGGCCGGCCGTGGTGACAGCGGCAGCTTATTCGGAAAAGCTCCAGCTTCTAGTTTATCAGCTCAGGCACTGGACCCCACCAACCTTATCAGAGGGGTGGACAGACTTCACCAAGTGCTGGCTCCCGGGGAGGGGAGGGCAGAGGGAGAAGGTAAGAGAAAGACAAGACTCTGAGAAGCGGTACTGGCCAGCTGGATGGGGCATTGGTGGGGGCTCAGTGGGAAGGGAAGATGATCTGGCCACTCCTTGGGAGTTTCAGAAACAAGCCCACGCTGCGGTCTTCATCAGGAATAATAAATTATGGGTTGTTTTACCTGCTATTTCTATTTTGAGGCCTGCCTTCCACTCTTCTCCTACCCTGACCCTGCTCCCCAGGGCCAGTCTCCTTGCTCTAAGGTAGCGCATGCTCTCTGGCCTCTGCCTGGCAAAGGAGGCTGCTCTCGGTCCTTGTAATTCCCGGAAGAGCCCAGCTCCCATCAGAGCTCAGGGTGAATGGGGCTGGGGAGAAGCTTGGGAAGGAATCGGATGGCTGCAGATCCAAACACACAGGGGCCTCGTATGATATCAGGGCATGTCCTATGATATAATATAGGATGCCCTACATGTTATATAGGGTGTTAAATTTGAATTTCCCATATACAGTGAATAATTTTTAGTATAAAATAAGTATGTCCCAAGCAGTATTTGGGACATACTTTTACGGAAACTTATTCGTTGTTTATCTGAAACTCAAAGTTAACTGGGAATCTGGTCATTTCATTTGCTAAATCTGGTGACCCTATTAATACTGACCATATCTCAGCACATGCAAAGGAGGATGAGGTCCAGGGAGTAAGTTTTGAGGTCCAGATCTGCAGGTAGAGGGGTGGTGGGAGGCTAGAAAGGAAGGTGGTGAAGAAAAGGAGAAGAAAAAAGATAGGGCTCCACCCTTGAGAGAGCATGGAGCAGTATTTAATAGACCAGGATTTGGGGTTGGGCAGCTCTGAGCCTCAGTTTCCATAACTGTCAAATGGGAATGATAATGAGAGTACCATCATCCTAGAGCTATGACGATTAAAGGATATGTTCCAGGAGAAGAGAGTGACACATAGCAGGAGCTTTATGCTCGGTGTGGGGGGTGATGATGGTGGTGACTTTGTGGCCCCTTGACCATGGGCTCTTTTTGCTTTGCTGGCTCCAGCTCAGAGCCCCCAGCCTCAGCCTCCATGTCCTCAGAAGCTCTATCCAACGGTTGAGTTCTATTCACTGTCTATACCCCATTTCAAGTGTCTGTCCCCACTCAGATGTTGCTCTAATTTGAAAAGAAAACCAAAAGCTGAAAAGGCTCGAATCAGGCTCTGGAGCCAGGCAGCCTCCAAAAGTCACACTCTATTCCCGGTTGGGTAACTTTGGGCAAGCCGTTTAATCTCTCTGTACCTCAGTTTTCTTACCTGCAAAATGGGATGAGATTATACCAATAAAGCACTTAAGCATAGTTCCCAGCACATGGTAAGATTGCTATAAATGACAGTTGTTATTGCTGTGTGAAAAGTATCGACCCTCCCCAAGTATATCACTTACTTCTGCTTTGGAGAAACAACTCAGGGTACCTTGGCCTCTTTAAGAACTCGGGCCAACAGAAGACAGTCTTAGTGAAATGGGCAGTTGATCAGAGAAAGGAGGAGGAGGAGTTGGTCAGAGTGGCCCCCCTCCCACCCGGTTCCTTCTCAGCTACCCCTCTTCAGCCATTCTCAACCTACCAGCCTTGCCCTAAGATCCAACGGCATTGCTTACAAAAGCCCAGTGGGGAGGGCTGGGAAAAGTGCCTTGGTGCTGCAAACACCCAACCAGCAACTTGAAAGAAAGCAAATTCACAGAATAAACTCTGTTTTGCAAATAACCAGCAAAGCCCTCTCCTTCCTCTCCTGAGATAGCTCTCCTGCTTAGTTAGTCATTTAGCAAACGTTCTCTGAATGCCTAGCTGGAGAAATTAGGAGGGAAGTAAGACCCAGCCCCAGCCCTCAAGGCCTCTGGAAGAGAATAAAGAACTTCCAGCCCCAAAAGTACAGAGACACACACTGGTCGTCTCCAGGGCAAGAACTCACTTATTTCACTTAAAACTGACGTTCCCCTAAAGTGGTAAATTTTAGACACTTGGGAATCTACTGAAGGGAAAAATATTTGGTCCTTACTCTCTTGGATGGTAATTGTTGTTCACCAGTTTACATAATCCTCACCACTAAACCAAATTTGAAGGGATGAATATGTGTGTGTGTGTGCGCGCATGTGTGTGTGTGTGTGAAGAAAAAGTCAAAAGTACTATTTTCCAGCCTGTTCTCTCCCCTCTCATTTGAGACATCTCTTCACCTCATTTGTTTCAATGCCACTGACCAAGCGAACATAGCTGCCGTGAGCTCTTCTACAGACCGCGACACCATCTTAGACATGTTTGCAACCCTCAGTGTCTGGCACACAGCAGTTGATAGGAAAGTGTGTGTTGAAAAGTTGGTGAGCAGTGTCAGCTGAGCCCAGGGGGAGACAAAATCAATAGCCAAATGCTGAATCAGTGTGCGTAGGTCTTGGAATATGGGGCCAGTTAAAATACGCACAGCAGATGTGTAGTCTTGTTCTAACAAGATTAAGAGACAGCCCAATTAGGTCCCTCAAGTCTGTGTGCTTCTGTCTGGCCAACTACACCCAGTCCTTTTTCTGTCCATGACCCTCTGGCGCCCTAAAAGCCTTTGTTTTCCGTTTCCCTTCAAGGGATGATATCTTTCTGGAGTCAGTTTGAAATTCTCTTCTTCCTCCTCCTCCTTCTCCATTTCCTCCCTCCCTGTCTCTTCCTCTCTCTCCCCTGTCTGCAATTTTTCCACAAAGCACCTTCTCTCCTTCTCTTTCTCTCTCCCATAAAAGCCAGTATACGCCTTCACTCACGGATTTCCCTTTAAGTTCTCTGCCCGATGTTGGTGGCATTTGTCCCCTGTCCATGCTTCTATTTTCTGACAGATAGAAAGAACATTGGCTTTGGAAAGAGAGAAATCTTGATCCGAATGCTACCTTCCCTACCCTTAAGCAAGTTACCAGTTCAGAGTAGTAAGGAAGCCCACACTGATTGAAGTCTTACTATAAATTATTCCCTTTATGCTATCTTGAATAGATATTCTTGAGTCTATTTTAGATGGAAAAACAGAAGGTCACAGATGTGAAATAATTTTTCCCAAGGTGATGCAGCTAAGAAGAAGAATCAGGAATTAAATTCAGTCTGTCTGACATCCAAAACATGAGATGTTATGTGTTTGCAAGATTTGCCTGCGTGCCAATGTGTGTTTGGGGTTGGAGTGGAGGTAGGAGGGAGAATTCTCACACTGTGGTTTGTGCTGTGCTCCCAGAGTTGATTCTGTTGCTAGAGTAAGCAAGAGTGAGATCAAGGGAGCCAGAGGTAGAGAGAATTGGAGGTCTCCAAATGATGGCCGCCAGAGGGTCTTAACTCCAAATGATGGGTTAAGAAAGAGGCATGGCTTCCTCTTCCCAAAGCCTACATCTATTCAGTGGAGAAAATAATAAACTAATTGAGTTGTTGTGAAGATTAAGTGAGAAAACATAATGTGTTGGACATGCCATGGTTTGGTTTTATTTCACTTTTCAATATGCGAAATTTCAATTTTATATAAAATAAATCAAATAGTATTATGGACCCCCAAAAGCCATCATCTGGCTTCAACAAGCATTATCATCCTTCCATTCTTGGTTTGGCTATACCTCCACCTAGTCCTCACCCTACCCACTCGGTTTTTGTTATTATTAAGATTTTTACAGTTCTCTTTTAGCATAATTTACATACAGTGAAATGTCCACATCTTAGTGTACCATATTGACAAATGGATAATCCCATGCAACCCACATAATTTCATGGGATAGAATATTTCCACCCCAGCAAGTTCCCTTGTATCTCTTCCAATTAGTCCTCCCCTGCCCCCTGTGCCAAGAAGAGACAACCACTGTTCTGACTTTTGTTACCTTAGATTCGTTTTTGCAGGTTCTAGAATGTCATATGAGTGGAAACATATATGCACCCCTTTATATCTGATTTCTTTCACCCAGACTAAAGTCTATGAGCCTCACCCATGTTGTTGTGTATATCGGAAGTAAGCTTCTATTGCTGAGTGGTATTCCATTGTATGAAGGTATAACCGTTTGTTTATCCTTCTTTATGTTGATGGGTATTTGAGTTGTTTTCAGTTTGGGGAAATTGTGAACAAAGCCACAATGAATATTTTTAAACAAGTCTTTTTGTGAGCATATGCTTTCATTTCTCTTAGAGTAGAATTACTGGGTCAATGGGTAGATATGTGTTTAACTTCATAAGAAACTACCAAACCTTTTCTAAAGTGGTTGTATCAATTTACATTCCAACCTGTAATATATGAGAGTTCTGGTTTGTCCACATCCTCACCAAAATTTGGTACTGTGAAGTTTTAAAATTTTAGCCATTGTAGTGAATGGGGAGGAGAGAGGATATCTTATTGTGTTTGTTTGTTTGTTTAAGATTTTTTTATCCCCGCCCCCCACCCCCAGATGGTTCCCTCATCTATTTGCTTGTTGTTTTTGCTCATTGTCTGCTCATTGTTTTTGTATATTGTCTGCTCATTGTGTTTTTGTATCTTCTTTAGGAGGCACCGGGAACCAAACTCGGGACCTCCCATGTGGGAGGTGGGTGCCCAACTGCTTGAGCCACATCCGCTCCCTGCTCATTTTGTTTTTGCTCCCTGTCAGCTTGTTGTCTGCTCCTTGTTTTTGCTCAATGCCTGCTTGTTGTCTGCTTATTTTTTGTTTGTCTTCTTTAGGAGGCACCAGGAACTGAACCCAGGACCTCCCATGTGGGAGGCGGGGGCCCACCTGCCTGAGCCACATCTGCTCCCTCATTGTGTTTTTAATTTGCATTTTACAGTTAACTATCAATGCCAAGCACTTTTCCATGGGTTTCTTGTCCATTTGTTTGTCTTCATCTGTAGACAGATGAAGGGTCTGTTCAGATCTCCTACCCATTTTTTTTAATAGTGTTATTATTTGTCTTCTGGTTATTCAGCCACAAATCCTTTGACAGATACACGTTTTGCAGATCTTTCCTCCTAGTCTGTGGCTTGCCAATCATTTTCTTCACAGTATCTTTAGATAAGCAGAAGTTTGGAAATCATGATGAAAGCTACTTTATGGATTTTTGGTCTCTCCTGGTTATTGCTTTCTTTATCCTAAGAAATCTTTGCCTGCCTCCAGGTAACAAAGATATTCTCCTATGTTTTCTCCTAAAAGCTTTATAGTTTTAGCTTTTAAATTTAAGTTAAGTCCATGATCCAGCTCAAATTAACTTTTGTTTATGGTGAGTTTCATTTCTTTTTCCCATGTGAATATCCAAGTTTCCCAGCACAATTACTTGGAATGACCTTCCTTTTCCCATTGATGTGCTTTAGCACATTTGATGAAAAGCAGTTGTCCTCTATGCTTTTTCTGCCCTTTTTCTCTTCCCTTTCCTTGACTTGTGTCTAGCAGCCCAACCACATCTCCCCTGAATCCATAAATAAACCCTCCCTTCAAATCAGGAAAGGGGACCGACCCATGTTATACAACCAGGGATGCATCCCTTTGGGATCCTGGGCATTTTAGGCAGTTGCTCAGGAGGCTCCCCAAACCCTCTCACATCCAGGCCAAGGCCAAGGGATGTGGGAGCCCCCTTCACCCAGAACCACTGCAGAGTGAATCCTGGCACTGGCCTCCCAGGGAGGCAGCCCACCCCTCTCAGGCCAAGGGAGGCCTGGGCTTCTCACACAGGGACCTGGGGGATTTTAGGACCCATTCCTTCAGAAGCCAGCTTTTCCCCCTTTCCTCACAATTCTGACCTCCTTGGGCAATGTCCAAAATATACCTCCAGTTGTGTGCTCACCCCTCACTCTTGCCCACCTCTCTCAGCATCAACCTAAATCTAGGAATGCTGCTCCCCTCTGGCCTCAAACGCACTTTGAGGCTGAAATTTTAGGACATCAAGAGACAGAGACCAAGCTAAGAGGTGTGACACTGGCCCTTTACTTTCCTGTAAGACATAGAGCCCTGCCCTCTGCTTGGAGGTAAGAAAATGCACATATCCAAATGAGGCCCCAGCACAGGTGGGAGGCACCTGCTACCTGCAGTGTGGCTCTGACATTCCACCCAAGGGAGGGCACCCAGGCTGGAATGCTGATTTTGCTGATTTCCATGCAGGCGATGTGAGTTGATGTGACAGTCAACAGCAACCCTCTTACCTCTTTAACAGAGATGTTAAAAAGGAACTGATTTCTAGACAAAGAGGCACTTTTAATAATTCTATTCTTCATCCCTTGTTGCAGTGATAGTTGGTCTCCTGAGAATTAAGTCCATAGACCCTTGTGAAACCTTCTTTAAAAACAATGGGGGGTTGGGGGACGGATGTGGCTCAAATGGTTGGGCGTCCGTCTCCCATATGGAGGGACCCAGGTCCGATACCCGGGACCTCCCGGTAAAAAAAATAAAAAATAAAAAATAAAAAATAAAAAATAAAAAATAAAAACAATGGGGGGTGGGGAGTGGGTGTAGCTCAGTGGTTGAGCACCTGCTTCCCACGCACGAGGTCCCAGGTTCAATCCCTGGTACCTCCTTAAAAAAAAAAAAAAAAAAAGAACAATGGGGAAAACAGCTTGGCAGTTCCTCAAAAAGTTAAACATAGAGCTACTATATAACAGGGCAACCCCACTTCTAGGTATGCACCCAAAAAGTTGAAAGCAGGGATTTGTACAGATATTTGCGCGCTGATGTTCATAGCAACATTATTCACAATAGCCAAAAGGTGGAAGCAGTCCTAGTGTTCATCAACAGGTGAATGGATAAACAAAATGTGGTATATCCATACAATGGAATATAACTCAGCCCTAAAAAGGAATGTTCTGATACAAACTACTACCTAGATGAACTTTGAAGACATCATACTAAGGCAAATAAGTCAGACACAAAATGACAGAAATTATATGTTTCCTCTTAAATAAAATAGTTAGAATCTGCAAATTCAGAGAGACCAAAAGTAGACCACTAGCAACCAGGAGTAGGGAGAGGAGAAATGGGGAGTCAATGCCTAATAGGTATAGAATTTATGTTTGGGGTGATGGGAAAGTTCTGGTAATGGTAGGTGGTGAGGGCACTGCAGCATTGTAATGTGATTAATCCCACTGAATTGAATGCTTGGGAGGGGTTAGGTGAAAGCTTACAGAGATGAAAACAACTAAACATAACACATGGCTGTGATACATGGTCCTAACTTGGCTCTAATAGCAGAGGAGATAATGCCCAAAAGGACATTATTGGGACATATGGAAAAATCGGAATATATATATTCCTGAAGGGCAGGGACTATCTAGGTAAAATCAGCTGATTGGGGAATGGAAGGCCACATCTCTAGGGATGGGCCTGTTTGTGGGCGAGGGAAGACGGACTGGTGGCTTCACACTGAGCTAAGACTTAGCAATGGGGTTATTAGTTTCCCATCCTGAGCTTGAGGTTAAAGAGGGATGATATTCTGCATATAAAGCCAAGCATGGCCCAGCCCAGGGCCAGGGGCACTAAAGAAAAAACAATACCTGCCTCCCTTCCTCCTTCTGACTTTTCTTCCAATTTCCAGAAGCTCTGAGCTTTTGGGGTCAGACTGGCGCTCCTCTCCTGGCTATGGGCAGGAGAGGATTCTGGAGACCGTAGACAAGGACGGGCTTGTGCCACAGACTAGGAGGACTGGTGGCCAGGAAGAGGCGAGTGTGAGGTGGCTGGTGTGTCTCAGACAGGCTTACCCAGACCTGAGGCTGCTGGAGAGCCGGCTAGGACAACCACATGGCATTGGGCTCTTCCTAGCAGCCGCAAGCAAGCCAAGCACAGTAGGGTTCCCCCAAGGTGCGCAGATGTGATCTAGGGATCTGTCCACAGGTGGCAGGACTCTGGCCTACAGGCTGGGGGTTCCGCGACTGCTCCAGTCCCAGTCTGGGTGGAGCAAGGCCAAGCCTGATGTGGGGACCAGGACTCTCTTCACCAGTTCGCAAGTACAAGCCTGGCACTCATGGAGGAAGGACTTATTCCTGCACACACGGGGTAGGCCCCCTGAGGGTGTACCCTGGTCCTGGGTGCTCCTGCAGCTGGGTGGGGCTACATCTCTAGGTATGTGAGTGTGATGGGGCGGGGTGGGGGCGGGGAGGAGGTAGGTACATGGACCCTCCAGTCCATGAGCTCCAGGGTGAATTTGAGACCTGTGGCTCTGGGAAGCTACTTAGTACAGCCCAGAGAGGAGAGGCGTCCTGCCCAAGGTTACACAGCTTGGGAATGGAATTTAGCACTCAAAGGGGACTGGGAGGGCAGCATTTTAGCCCAAACCACAGCCAGCAGAGGCAGGACTAGAACTCCCAGCCCATGGGTTTTTTCACCCCTTCCAACATATATTTAACATATCTTCTTATAAAAATTTGAGAACACACATAAAAGTAGAAATAACAATAAAAATACCACACACCCATTACTTAGAATTAACCTTTTTTTTTTAGCATTTTGCTGTATTTGATCTGATCTTTAGTATTTTAAATTAAATCATGGCCTCATGACATTTCATCCCCATAGGTCTCAAGCCACAACTCCAAAACTATAAAGACATTTTCTTTCACAATCACAATACTGTTACCACACCTAATAAAAAATTTAAACCTTTAGTGTCACCCAATACCCAGTCCATATTCGAATTTCCTGAACTATCCCAGAAAATGTCTTTATACAATTGGCTTATTTTGACCAGAATCCAAAGAAAGGAACATATTGCACTTAGTTGTATCTTTAATTATCACTGTTTAAACATTTTATTGACGTATAAAGCACACAGAGGGGAAAACGGTCACTTCGTAAGTGTGCAGCTCAAATAGTTCACACCCACACTCCAGCTGCCAGATCAAGAACTGGAACCGTCACCACCCCCATCAAAGCTAACCATGACCCTGACCTCCAATTCCATAGATGTTAACACAGGTTTCTGAGTTTTATTAAACGGAATCATGCAGCATGTATTCTGTCTTGGCAGCATTGTATTTGTCAAGGCCATCAGGTAAGCTCTTGTAGCTGTAATTCCTTCCTTCTCACTGCTGTGTAATCCCAGACCAGTGCCCTTTTGTGTTACCAGCCTGCAGCCCACCTATCCTTAACCACGTGCTACAAATAAGCCTCTACCCCCTGTCTCTGTCTCCTGACATGACAAAGTTGGCCTCCAGGGGAGTAAGACCCGCTTTCCCTTTTCAAATGGCTGCCCTGGAGGGTGAGCGACATTCAGATCTGAGCTTGGGACAGGAGGGATGGTGCCCCAGCCTCTCTTGGGGTCTCATCCATTGCCCACCTTTGGGGACCTTAATGGAAGGTGAGGGAGGAATCCTCTGAGACGTGGAAGCCAAACCCTGGTAATTCAACCTGAACCTGAAAAGGTGGCTCTTCACCAGGTCAGCGTCCCAGCATGCCACCTGGTCCTCCCACAGGGCTGCCCTGTAGGACCCACATCCTCCAAGCACCTTCTAAGGGCCAGGCGGGGGCCCTGGGGCTGGGCCGGATGGGAAAATCAACTCAATTTGAGTCTGAGGCAGTTTGCAAGCTCTGAGGGGAGGAAAGGCAGGTCTAGAGCAGTGGCTTCTCAGCTGGGGGTGATTTTGACCCCAGGGGACATTTAGAAATATGGAGGGACAATTTTGATTGTCATGACTGGGGAGGGGGAGTGCTACTGGCATCTAGTAGGTGGAGGCCAGGGACACTGCTAACCATCCTACAATGCATGGGACAGCTCCCCACACACACAAAAAAACAATTATCCGATCCCAAATGCCAATAGCGCAACTCTTGAAAAACTCTAGTGGAGGAAAAAATAGAATCTGATTAGCACATTAATAAAATATTAAGAAAACTCATATATTGAATTGGTGATTTTTCTAAAACCTGGACTCAGAATTCAAGCTTGAGTCATTACCTATGACCTATCTAAAACAGTTTTAGAAGTCAGTCCAACTCCTTCATTTCACAGATGAGAAAACAAGGACACAGAAAGAAAATAATCCAAACAACAACTGTGCCATTTCTCGAATGTCCATAATGTATCAGACAATGTAGTAGTGTTTTATGAAATGTGATAGCCATGGCAACACTGTGAAGTAGATGCTCTACTATCCCTGTTTGATATACGGGGCTGGCAAAGCTCAGGAGAGTAATTAGCCTTTCCAAAGTCCCACAGTTTTAAGGGACAAGGTTGGGTTCCAATGTCAAACACCGGGATCTTTCCATCACATACAGCCACTGCAGATATGTTTCACTACTTGCAACTTTGAATGAGGGGGCAGCTCAGAGTTCCAGCCAAAGCTCTACCCTGACTACCTCCTTTTGTTTATAGCTGCTCCTTGCTTCCTGCCTGTCCACAGTGAAAGAGAGACAGGCAGATAGACAGACAGACAGTGAGTGGAGAAGGCACCGGCCTCATCCCTCATGCCCAGGGGCGGAGAACCTCCTCTCTTTCGGTCACAGCCTAGAAAAGACAGCCCTGTCTGCCCATTCATTCTCCCAAGGACCCATCCCTCCTCCCAAGTCAATCAACTTAATTAATGGTTCCCATTCTTTGGGACTTCATAGGTCATTACAATTTTGTTACTACATATATATATAATTTACACAGGATGGCCGAATTTTTTTCTTGGCAAAGACAACCAAACCAATGTCCATAGTCTATCATGGTCATCTCAAATAAAATCATCTTTTAACACCAGGAAAAGGAGGATGGGTCGCTCCTCGGAATAATTGTAACGTTATGGAAAACTCACAGCGTTGTTCTTATCGCTCGCGCTATGCGGTAGATCCGCGTTAGGGAGTTAGGCAGCTACATCGTTGCGTTTTCACTGAGAGATTCCTTTCCTACAGGATGGAGGCCCAAAGTGGAAAGTTCACGGAGATTCTCGTAGGTGAAGGGAACCTCAGAAGTCGCCTAGACCCCCGGGGTGTGCTGCCAGGAGCTTTGGGAGCAAGGTTATTGGCCTGGGTCCCAGCGCAGTGACTCATGAGCTCCGGGGCTTTGGCCAAATCCTCTGCTCTCTTCAGGCCTCGGTTCCCACCCTCCGGGGTAAACTCCTCACGGGGCTAAAGGATGGAGCGGATACTAGATGCTCCCCACGAGGACCCCTCACAATCCAGGAACCCCAGGCAAGTCGGTCCTGCCGCCAATAGCACTTCTTGTTCTCTGCGATGACCGCCTCACACCGCAGGAGAGGTCAGTCCTTCCCCGCCCTGCCCAGCCCTACTCTCTGGCGCAGGTGAGGCTCGCCATCTTCAGACTTCTCCAGGGCAACCCCTCCAAGCCTGATGTCAGCCGTCGTGTCTGCCCTGGGTCTTCATTGCACGGTGGTACCAATGGCTGCCTGGGAAGGAAATCCTCCTGATGACAGCAGGACATCCTCATAGGAAACCAGATTGCAGCACAAGGCTCCTGCCGGGGGTTCACAGCTCGCCCTGTGCTCGCCTTCCTTCCTGCTCTGTCCTTCCCACTCCCCAGCATACAGCGGGGGAAAGATGGCCTTAAAACTGACTACTTCGCTTATGCCAATGGACCACAGGATCAAAATGGAGCTCTATACCTGCGTGTCTACGTTACAAAAGTGTGTTTTCAAAGTCTTTGGAAGCCGAGATCCAAATAACCTCTCTCTGAGTGTATATGAATAAGAGTCTCTAAATTCGGAAGAAGTGGATTTTTTTTTTTTTTTTTTTTTTTTTGAGGTACCGGGGCCAGGGCTTGAACCCGTGACCTCATATGTGGGAAGCTGGCACTCAACCACTGAGCCACATCAGCTCCCCCGAGCTGGTCCCGTCGTCTGTCTGCTTGTTATTTGTTTTTGTTCCCTTTTTTTAGGAGGTACCAGGCACCAAATCCGGAACCCCCCATATGAGAAGCAGGTTCTCAACAGCTTGAGCCACATCCACTCCCCTATCATTTACAATATCTCTTCCCTCCCTGTCAAAGAGCATGGAACTGCAATCCTGTGGTTCTTGAAAATGGGAGCATTGTGCTCCAGGGAGGGTGGGAACGCCATTCCGGAGTTTCAGCCACAAGCTGCAGGCAGGGGGGAGTAAGTTTTAAATGAGCGTAATAGGAAGGGTTGGAGGAAAAGATATTCGGTGAAGGACCCTCCTACGTGTGCAAGTGTCTTGGTAAGGAGGAGGGGGTGGGCTTCAGAGATTGGGCTTGGGGACCACCAGCTCCAGACACCATCCCCTTTATTCTAAACTGTCTTTTATGCAGGGTCTAAGTAACGTGTCCAAAACTGTGACTACACACATGCACACACACACACAGTTGGGTCTGACTCCAGCAAATGGCACCCTATTGGGGAGGAAGGGAAGGGAAGGGAAGGGAAGGGAAGGGAAGGGAAGGGAAGGGAGGATTACATTTATTCATCACTTATTCCTTCAATTCAATTTGTAAAAAACCTCTAGGCACCATGGAGACAACTCCAAGATGAATTAGGGCATCGTCTTGATGAAAACCTCCAGAAAGGGCACCTGGGCTCTCTCAGCCTCCCCTTCCTCCCAAATAAAACCTGCCTCAAGGAAAGTAGTGACTATCAGTCATCTATATCTTATTGCCTTATTGTAAATATATAGGCATTTGCATTATGGAATGCAAGGTTTTAATCTCACATTGAAGGGTTTGGAGATCACACTGCTCCAGTGAAGAAGTATTTGGCAGGTGAGCAATGTCTCCTGGTAGCTCTGAGCTAGCTCACCCCAGGGACTCTGTGTGTGGGGCCAGGAGATGTAACTGAGACTGATGGAGACGGGCTCTGGGTGAGAAATCAAAATTAGCAGTGGGGCTAGGCTCCATAACTCTAACAGGCCTGAAAGCAGGAGATAGAAACCTGGCTGGATGTAATTGGGGGTGGGGGTGGTCAGGGAAGGGTGGCATTTGTATATTAGAAGGTGCACCCTCTCAATCTGAGGCATCACTAGTTTGTGCAGACAAAGCACATAAAATCTCTCCTAGAAAAGAGCAAAAGATGTTCTCCAGCTTAAACAAGAGGAGACTGGGCTTGAATCTGTATCCTATGATCTTGCATAAGTTACTTCACCTCTCTGAGCCTTCACTTTCTCATCTGCAAAATGGGGCTAATGTTCACTTCACCGGGTTCCTGTGAGAATTCAGTTTAATGACGGAAGTGTTGAGTGCAGTGCCTGGCACATAGTAGACACTCCACAGGCACACACGTGTACACACACACAAATTATTGTTATCTTAATAGGCAATTAGTACCATCAATAGATTGTTTGTAATATGCCAGGTACTTACGTGCATTATTTTTTTATGTATCACATTTAATTGTCATTGTGTCTCTTTTTTTTTAACCTACCTAGACTCATTCACACTTATACATCAGCAGTATTATACTCACTATAATGTTACCATCAATGCTATCCATGCATTACATGTTGTTGCTGTTTTTTATTATTTCCCTCCCCCCTTCATTGTTTTGCGCTCGCTGTCTGCTCTCTGTGTGTTCTTCTGTGTCTGCTTGTCTTCTCTTTAGGTGGCACCAAGAACTGATCCTGGAACCTTCCAGAGTAGGAGAGAGGTGCTCAATCTCTTGCGCCACCTCGGCTCCCTGGTCTGCTGTGTCTTTTATTGGCTCTCCTCTGTGTCTCTTTTTGTGGTGTCATCTTGCTCTGCCAGCTCTCTGCATGGGCCAGCTTGCCTTCACCAGGAGGCCCTGGGAATTAACCCTGGACCTCCTATATGGTAGACGGGAGCCCAGTCTCTTGAGCCACATCCGCTTCCTGCATTACATGATTATTAACTCATTTAATCCTTATAAAAAGTCCAATGAGTTAAGTAGTGTTACTATCACCATTTTATGGATAAGAGGCACAGAGCGGTTAAGTAACTCACTTAAGATCACATAGCTAGAAAGTGGTCAAGTCCAACAATGAGATGCCATTCAATAAACAGTAACTTCTTGGTTGTTTTCTTAATGGCATCCCTGGTCCATGTCATAAATACTAAAGGCAGTTGATTAGAATGATATATTTCTCTCCCACAAGCAAAAGTCATACCAGCTCGGGTGGTTTCTTATGTATGTGGCTTTTATCTGATCTTTCTTCTGTCTTTGGCACAAAAAGCCATGTATCACCCTCCACTGAGTGCCAGGCTGAGTACAGGAAGGGCCTGCGAGGTTTCCTCGGGCTTCACCTTTGTTTCCAACTCTCACCGACACCAGGTGCGTGGGCCTGAGGAGCCGTGGCCATGGAGGTGCTCCCCCAGGCCCTGGAAGTCGACGAGAAATCCCCAGAATCCAAGGACCTGCTGCCCAGCCAAACCGCCAGCTCCCTGTGCATCAGCTCCAGGAGCGAGTCCGTGTGGCCCACCACCCCCAGGAGCAACTGGGAAATCTACCGCAAGCCCATCATCATCATGTCGGTGGGCGGTGCCATCCTCCTGTTTGGGGTCATCATCACCTGCCTGGCTTACATGCTGGAGCGGGAGGAGAACAGCACCACCGTCCTCAA
Organism: Tolypeutes matacus; assembly: GCA_026826555.1. NCBI lineage: Eukaryota > Metazoa > Chordata > Mammalia > Cingulata > Chlamyphoridae > Tolypeutes > Tolypeutes matacus. The sequence goes on along the minus strand of JAKSZT010054052.1, from coordinate 7,614,231 downwards.
GATGACAGGGCCCGCCTTCCTGTCCCTGGGGCTCATGATGCTGGTGTGTGGCCTCGTGTGGGTGCCCATCATCAGAAAGAAGCACAGGCAGAGACAGAAGTCCATGTTCTTCCAGAGCCTCAAGTCCTTCTTCCTGAATCGCTGATGGTGGGCTCAGCCTCTGTCCTCACCGTCATCCTGCCACCTGGGCCAGGTGGTCCAGGTGGTCGACACCCAACATCCCCACATCTTAAGTGGGGTTTGCCCTGAGACTGCTCCGGGCAAACACGCCTCCTGGCCCTGTGCTCCATCCCCTGGGCAGGCCAGGGAGCTTCGACTGGATGCATCTCACTCGGTCTCTCTGTTTTTGCTGCAATGCTTCCCTTAGCTCCTGGCAGGAGTCTCCCCCTTTCCTGGCTCTCCAGCCTGCTCAAACCTCCAGGCAGCCTTCAGCTAATTCTTTCTGCCAGCTGCTATGCATGTTGGGAAATTCCTTGGGGGCAGGGTTATGCTCCAAGGAGAAGCTCATGCTTGCATATCCAAGGGCCTGAGGGAGAAAGCTGTATTATACACCTGCATCCTTCTAGAACCAGAACTGACCAGAGGAAGTCCTTCAGGGAAGAGGGGAGGGAAGGCTGAGTTCTGGCCTGTTGGTTTGACAGCCCCAGTTCCCTTAGGGGGCAAGACACTGATGTGCATTTCAAGAGACCAGACAAGTCACAAGTAGCAAACATTCCAAAGACCCAATAGTGAAAGGGGTGCTGGGAAAAAACACTCCCAGGAAGGTACTTCCCCTGGACATGGTCTAGGAATCATGCAGCTGAGAAAGTTTAAATCCCAATTATAGAGTATTTATCCAGAGGCTGTGGGGTAGGGTAGAGGGTAAGTTTCCCCTTGACCTCCTAACCCAGGGGTTCTTAAGGGGTCCATGAGCTTGAACTGAAATTCATGAAAACATTATTCTTGTGGGGACGTGTTGGTGCAGGGGTGATATATTTATTAAATAATATACATTATAGTGTGGACTTAGTAAGGGGTCCGTGGTTTTCACATTGACTGGCAAAGGGGTCCGTGGAACAAAAAAGATTAAAAGGCCCTGTACCTAACCCCTTCCCACTGACTGACTATTCACTCCTCTGAATGTGGCAATTAGCTAGGGACAAATGCATGTTGCCCTTAGTTCCTCTTTCTCACTACCCCTGCGGCTACCCCTCATTCTAGAATAGCAGGATGGAGAGGTGCAAGGGAATTTTGTAAGATTGTTCTTCCTTTCACCTCTATCAAGAATCTAAACTGAGGTCAAGTTCCACATCCGAAGGGTTTATAGGTTTCTTGAAATGGAATTCACTTTAGAAAATTCCAACCTCTGCCATCCCTGCCCCCTCTACCGCCCCCCCCCCGCCCAAGCAGGCAGGTATTTCTTGAGTGCCCTGAGCTGGCCACAGAGGATGCAGCAAGGAGAAAGACCAGGCCTGCTCTTATCTTGCTTTGCAAAGTGAGAGTGACAGCCAAGCCAACAAGCAATTAGAAAATTCTCTGCTGAGTTCTTGATGGAGGAAATGCAGGTGGTTGTGGGAACAAAGAGGCACCTAACCCAGACTCAGGAGAGCACTGAGAAATTCCTGGAGGCTGTGTCATCCAGGCTGAGAAAAACAGGAAAGGTATGAGTTAGCAAAGAGAGGAAGAGCCTGTACAAAAGCTCAGAAGAAAGAGAGAGCATGGTAAAGTTAAGAAACTGCAGCCACTTCCCCTGACTCCCAAATGCTCAGTCTCAACCTGTCTCTCTTGGCCTGCTCCCCACCTGCTTCCCCAAGTGCCTTACACACAGCTTCTCCTGTGGGGAGCTCACCGGTGGCCTCCTGCTATGGTAGAGACAGGAAGTAGGTTTCCAGAGGGCCTTGGCACCTTTCCTATTCTCAGCAAGCAAAAAGTGCCCATAAGTAGATGTTCCCTCAAATTGGGGCTTCCCGTAGCAGCCAAAAGTCCCTTAAGTGAGAGACCAGGAGGTGGTACCCGGGAGGGAACTAGCCCCACAGCCCTAGACCAGGCCAGATGCCCAGTGGAGAGAGTTTGACAATGAGTTTTGAAAGAAAGGTGGTCCCCAACTATAGTCATCTTTGGCAATGGGCTGACTCCCTGGCTGGGTCACCATGGCGACCGTTCTCTCTAACAGGCCTCCAAGTGTCTCTTTCGCAGTACTACTATTTGCAGATTCAGAAATCAGCCTTGCTCCCTCTGCATCCTGTGACATTCCATAAAGGAGATACCTCCTGCCTTATTCATTTAAAGAGCCAGGGAGCTCCTCAGAGTTTGGGGATGGGGGACAGTTGTGGTCTTTGAGGCTGGGCCAGAATGGCCAGGCCTTGCACTCAGACCCTTGCCAGTGTGACTGGATCCCCCAGTCTACCTATTCCCCACACATGGGTGGGTTGGGACAAAGGCATTGCAAGTGCTCTGTCACTAGTTATAGTTCTTGTGCCTCAAGTGACAGGGCTTGCAGATCATTTATTTATCGCAGCTAGCTCTTCCCTTGTCTCATGGTCTGGGTCCATCTCTGGGAGGAGAACCCTGATAGATGCTTCTACCCAGTAAGTCTTGGTGGAAGGAAGCATGGAGACAGCCACTGCTCTACCAGGTGTCCAAGTCTGGATTCATCTTGAAGTCTCCAGCAGTAGCTGCCTCCGTTCCGTGCTCCTTAAGCTAGTTCCTCAGTAGAGAAAGCGATGAGAGAAGATCCCCAAGCATCAAGGCCCACTGGGAACCCTCACATGCAGGTGGGCCTGGGGATATGCCAGTGCCACCCAGGAGTGGGATGTCATGGAGTCCTTTGCCAAAAAACACTGCCCCATGGAAGCCTGTGGCATGGGTGTGCCTAATGTGTGAAAGCAGCCCAGGTCAGATGCCACATTTCTAGAAAAAAAAGCATCACCTGCAATGAATGCTTTCCTGCCTGTGGATTGGAGGACAGGACCAGCATCCACGTTTTAGGCTGACTGGCTTGTGTTATCCTACCCGGAGCTATGCTGTTTGAGAGTTGGCTGTAATCTGAGGTCTAAAGGAATCTGTGAAATGTTGAATTGTATTATACCTAACAATGTCTGCTGTGTTTTCATTCTGTCCCATCAGGAATTCCAAGACTATGCCCACTAGTCCAGTCCCCTAAAATGCCTCCCCTCATTGCTTGTCCTTCTCCCCAGAGTGCTGCCTGGGAGAAAGGGGACAGCATGGGTGCCATGGCACCCCACAGGAGCTCATGGGCCTGACTCTGAGATACTCACAGGGGCAGACAGAACAGCAGCCCCTGGCTCTTTCCACCCCCACCACCCCAGCATTGAGACCAAGGAAGACATGTAGAAAAGAGCCTTCCAGAATCAATCAGTGGTCCAGGATGAGGAGGCAGATGGTCCAGGGCCAGCCTGTCCATTCTCCTAAGAATTGAGAGAACGAGCACAAGGAGGCATGGCAGCTCAGCTCCCTTTGACCTGCAGGCCCTCCTCCTTCCCTCTAAGAGTCTTCTTCCTTTTTCCTAGTCCATCATCTTCTGCTTCTCGAGGTCTTTCATCTTGACTCTTTGCTGCTCAGCTGTCCACCACAATCGCCATGTCCTTGACTTTCTGCAAGCTCCAGCTTACCCTGTCCTTAAAGGAAAATGAAAGAGGAGGGTGCTGGGTTAAGGTAAAGCAAGGACTGTTTTGTTCCTTCTTCGATTCCTGCAGCATTGTCAAAAAGGCAAGATGCCCCATCCCCCCCATCCTTCATATCTACCACTTCATCACTGAGCCCAGATCTCGGAGGTCAGAGGGCCTTGGAAAACTGAACCCTAAAGCCCTGATGGTGTCTGATGTCAAATGTGTGAAAGGTCTTAACTGCCTACAATGTACCTGGTGAGGCTGCTGGGGCCCCACCAGCTGAGTGCCATGGGGGCTTTGGGACAAGGGGGAGGAAGGGAGGAGAGAGGGTTAAGGGGCGATTGGCAAGGAGGGATTCTGGAGCTGTGTCTCAAGAGCAGAGGAAGGGATTAGTTTGAAAATAATGAACATTTCTGGAGCCGCTAACTATGTGCCAAGAACTGATCCAAGCACTTTATGCATTCACCCATTTAATCCTCTCCAAAAGCCCCGCCCTTGTATAAGGCACTATTGTTATCATCACCCCATTTTATAGATGAGATAAGAGAGGCACAAGGACCCCCAAGCCAGGATTGGAATCCAGGGACCATATCCCAAACTCCCAAGCCATGCAGCCCCCTAAATGCCCAATGCTGGGAAGCCGATGTGGCTCAAGCGATTGGGCTTCCGCCTACCATATGGGAGGTCCCATGTTCAGTTCCCAGTGCCTCCTGGAGAAGACAAGCTGGCACAAGATGACACAACAAAAGAGACAAAAGAGGAAAGACAGTGAGAGACACAAGAAACCAGGGAGCTGAGGTGGCTCAGGTGATTGAGTGCGTCTCTTCCACGTGGGAGGTCCCGGTTTCGGTTCCCAGTGCCTCCTAAAGAGAAGAAGAGCAGACACCGAGAGCACACAGCAAATGGACAGAGAGAGTAAATGGTCACAGAGAGCAGACAGTGACTGCAAACAACAAGGAGAGGGGGTAAACAAAAATAAATCTTTTAAAAAATCATATTAAAAATAAATAAGTTAACTACCCAATGCTCTGCTGAGGAGCAGTAGAAGGCGCCGCCAGGTGTCACCATGGTGGGCACTGGGTGGGAAGGTGGGACAGCAGGAGTGGATCTGGGGTCAACAGACAGGCAGGAAGGGCAAACCAAGAAGCAGGGGCCTGAAATGCCACCAGGAATGTGGGCAGCATTCCTGGCCAGGAGCCAGGAGCCAGGAGCCTGGAAGAAAAGACAAAAGGAGCCAGGAGCTGGGAGAAAGCCCGCATCCAAGTACAACATGAGCCACATATCATGTTAGGGACTTTCACATCATTTTCTCCTCATTTAATCCTTTGTAACACATTTTATAGAGGAGCAAAGGGTCTCAGAAAAGTAAGTTACTTGGCCCAGGTGGCACGGCCCATGACTGTGGAGCAGAGATTTAAGCCCAGAGCTTCCATGTGTTCACATCCCTTGAGCTCCTGTTCCCCTCATGGCCCCATTCTCCTTCTTCAAAGCCAGCAATCACATCACTCTGACCTCTTCTGTCATCCCATCTTCTCTGACTCTCCTGCCTGCCCGCATTCACTTACAAAGGCCCTGCTGATTACATTGGGCCCCCCAGACAATCCAGGATGATCTCCCCATTTCAAGCACCTTAAGTTAATCACACCTTCACCGTCTCTTTTCCTCTGGAAGGTCACTATTTACAGTTTCTGAGGATTCTGGTGTGCACATCTTTAGGGGACAATTATTCTGCCTACCTCAGAAACATTCACTTAATGCCTTCAGCATTTTAAACTCAACCTGCCCCGAATGAATTTCATCCTCCTCCTCATCCTATGTCACCTGTCTCAGGGAATGACACCACCACTCAGTCGTTTGCCCAAGCCAGGAATCTGATGTCCTGGGGGAGATGGATGTTCCTATCCAGCATCCTTTTCCCCATCTTCCTCAGTAATAAAACCTCTGCTTTATTGGTGGCAGCAATATGTCAGCTAAAATATGATATTCCCCAGCAGATATTCCCAAGCCTCCTTATTACAAATTAGCCAGTGAGATGTATATGGAAGTCATTAAGTGGAGGCCAGAAAAGCTCTTCATCTGCCAGAAGCTCTCCTTGCTTTGCCCTCCCTTCTTTGAATGCAGACCTGATGGCTGGTGCTGCAGCTGCCAGCTTGGGACCATTAATGCATCTTTAGAACAGAAGACATTGGCAAGGAGAGCAGAGCAGAAAGTTAGAAGGATGACATCTGTAATATTGGTGACATCAGGGAACCAGTGCACTGCCTAACTCCAGGCTTCTTCTACAGGAGAGAAAAATAAATCCTTATCTTATTTAAGTCACCATTACTTTGGGTCTCTTATTTGCAACCAAATGTGATTCCTACTTGTAAACCTGCCAACTCTGGGGGAAGAGTTATTCTCTTCCACTAGTCCTTTTTTTCTTTTTTTGTTTTTATTAGATCCAGAACTGATATAATCTGAACAAAGGCCATCATAAACAAGTTCCAAAGTAGTGCAATTTTGCAATTGTTTGTCCTCCACCTCTAAACATTCTCCGAGTCCCAGAGAAAAGGGAAATGGGAAGAAAACAGTAAAAGCAGCCTGACTATGTTGGTGGCAGACCTCTTGCTCCTCCTTTCTGAAGCAGCAGGGACACTCCTCAGACTGAGCATTCGGTGGTAGACAGGAGAGTGAGTGGGAGTTGACACAGGGCACCCAGTTTTCTCTCCAACCGGTCAGGCTGCCCCACCTATTCTAAGAGCTGAGGCAGGGGTGGGTGGGAGAGAGTGGTAGGCGAGGGACTGATTGTATCAAACTGGCTCTGTTAATTGGAGGAGACACAGAGGTACTCAGCTCTCTTTCTCCCAGGTTTCAATCTCCACAGTTGTCAAAACTAAGGTAACCTAACCTCACTGATAAAATTATATCCTGTGGGGGCGGATGTGGCTCAAATGGTTGGGCGTCCGTCTGCCATATGGAGGGACCTGGGTTCGATCCCCGGGACCTCCCGGTAAAATAAAAATAAATAAATAAATAAATAAATAAATAAATAAATAAATAAATAAAAACTTAAAATCTGAAACACATGAATAAAATATTAAAAAAAAAAAAAATTATATCCTGTACTGGTTAAGAGTGGCGGCGCTGGAGACAGACCGCCTGGTTCATGCCCCACCTGGGCCTTGCTTGCTGTTTGACTTGGAAGACTTCTCTGGACTGCCGACTTTGCAACTGCAAATGGGGTTCATCGAAGTACGTACCACCTTCTGAGCATTAATTGGGATAATTCACCTAAAGCTCTAATTCACATAAGCACTGAATAAATATAATTTAATATTGACATAATGGATTCACAAGGCAATCTGGATAAGATTCAGATGTTCTCCTACGTGATTTTGCATAAGGAAAGAATGCAAATTTGTGCATTTGTGAAGTGATTAGGAAAAAAACTTTGGGAGGAGGGAGTGGCTGTCTCTGCACACTGTACAGTCTGGCAACCAGAAGCCTGATACCAATGATTTTACCCAGATCCCATTAATTTTTATTCTTCCCTCCCCTTCGGCTTCACAGTCACCCCAGTCATCACCAAATCCTGTAATTTCTACCTCCTCAATATCCCTTAAAGATGGTCATTCATCTTGTGGCAGAGACAGTTCTCTGTCCAACAAAATTGCCCCCAGTCCCATATTGAGGAGTGAAACATTTGTCCCACCAGAAGCATGTGTCCCAGGCCTCCCTGCATCCAGGTGTGAGCAAGCAGGTGACAAATTCACACAAACAGAACATGAGCAGCAGTGGGTTATGGCTCCGTGGGATGAGGCCTTTTGGGAAGCTGGCACATTGTCTTCCATGCTCTCTTTCCCCTTTCCTACCTCCATGCTGAGCCACAACGAGCAAGAGCTTGGGTTCCGAGCCATCAAGGCAAGCAAAGCCACCTGAAGACTGGGGACTCACCACATTGGGCTGCCGATGTCACGTGAACTAGAAATCAACCTCTCTTTTGCTTAGCCATTGAAATGCTGGAGTTTCCTCATCACAGCAGCCAGCCGTGCCCCCCTAACTCACCTCCCTATTGTCATGGTCACTGCTTTCATCCCAGCCAGTGCAATCTATCTGCTTGAGTACTTTCACAGCTTCTTAAATCGTCTCCTCCCCCTGTCTTGCTCTCCTATAATCCATCTTCCATCCTTAAAATTCTTCCACAGCTCCATACAGTCCCGTGTTAAAGTCTGAGCTCTTCAACTGAGCTAACATGGCCTTGTCTCTTGCCCCTCCCTCCCCCGCAAGCCATACTCAACGCCCCCTGCACTTCCTCACACCCGCTCTGCCCCTCTCGAATCTGGTCTTTCGTCTGCGCTAATCTCTGTGCCTGGAACATGGGCCATCCTCACCCCACCCTGTTTCTCTACCTACCTCTCACTCCCCCTTCTCCCTTTTCCAGTGGCACTTTCTACTTCTACAAAAATGCTTACGACCTTCTGTCTCGATGGCCCAATTCAAAACCAGCTTGAAAAGTCACCATTCATTGGGTGAGAGGCCGTTATAATCTTAGGAGAAGCAGAGGCTTTCGCGCTGAACCCACCTGGATCCAAAACCTGAGACTGTCTACACCAGCTAATCTCTACACCATGTGACTTTTTACACGTCCATCTCAGAGTTTCGTGTGAGAATGGTAATTACCCCATTCGGTCATTAAATAAGATAAAGGATTACATAAGATAACAGAAAGTGGCCATTAGGATTCATTCACATAGTAGTTGTTCAATATCATGATTATCTTTGTTCCAGAAAGAGAGAATTCCAGGCTACAAACATAATACAAGGGAGTCCCAGCTGCAAGCCCTTGGGTTAGAATCCATTTACATGTGCACATTTAAAGCCATAAATAGACCCTGCCAGGCAGGACCCAGATCTGTGATCTCAAAGAAACGCAACAATTTTGCAACCAAGCAGAGGTTCATTTGTGTGATGTTGTCATGCTTAATATAAAGCCTCTTCCCAGACTAATTCATATATGCACATGTTCACATTTTCATACAGAATTTTGCTTAGAATCCAAGTAAGGAGCTCATAAAATTCGGGCAAGAACCCCAAATGAATAATTCTGGGAATGGTTACTGAAGGATCCACTGGTGCCCATTCCCTAGGAAGAGGGAAGAAAAGCCCCATTCAAAGTGCCCTCAGTAATTACCAGTCCCCCCTGCAGGGAAGGCATGGCCTCTTTCGGGACTGTGCGAAGTAACCAGGCTGAGGAGTGGCACCAGGCGTGAAGCACAGGGAAGGCCAAGACAGCAGCTTTCAGATTCCTCCCGAACAAAAGGATGAAAGGGAGGGAGGCCGGTGCCTTCTGAGAAGAGGCAGGCTGGGTCAGGTGTGGCCGCTGCATGGCCAAACAGGTGCTCAGAGAACAACGGCTGCCGGGAGGACGGGCGGTGGCCAGGGGACAGCACTGAAGGGCGTGTAAAGCCCTTTCCCATATGATCAGTGAAAGACGATGTTCATTCATTCATTCAACAGATGGCCATCGAGCACCTCTGAAAGCTGCACTGGGTTAAAGAAATGAACAAAACGGGCAAAACCCCTGCACTGCTGAAGTGTTACCCCCTGGTGGGGGCAGACCAGCCACCAACAAGGACGTCATTGGAGGAACAAGATGGTGACAGAGAGTGATAAGGGCTCTGAAGCCAAGAAGCAAGGAGAGGGGATCGAGAATGGGTGGGTGGTTGCGGGAGGCAACTGTGGCCCGGGGGACATTTGTATTGAGCCCTGAATGAAGAGGAGGCAGCCGAGGGAAGGTCTGGGGTCGAGGCTACCTCTTCTCTTCTTGCCCTCACCTGCCCTCTCACCTTGCACTGCACCCTGTGGTCTGACCTCCAAGCCCACACTGCCCTACAGTGGTCCCTGTGAGGACACGGCATGGAGGGAGGCCTCCTCGGGCTGCATCTTCATCACGTGGCCTCTCTGGGGTCCTCTTTGTCCTCTTGTCCATTCATTGCTTGGTTGCAAAAATGTCCTGCCCTGGTCAACCTTCCCAGGCACTTCGGACTGTCCACACCCAGTCCCCAGCTTCAGCTACCATTTGCATATCAATGTCGCCCAAATCAGCGCTGTGGCTGAAACCTCTGCTGAGCTCCAAAAACACACCCCAGCTAGGCGGCTCCATTTGGATGGCCCTCAAACTCCCGCTCAGCCAGTGTCAAAACAAACTCATATGTTTCCCCACACTGCCCACCACCAAATCAGCCAAGGGTAACACCATCAACCAAACCAGATTGCTGGGCTAGCTTCTCTCTCCCATACCTCCTACACCCAGTCTGTCTCCTGAATTCCTCACAGAAGCCTCCTTTCCTCTATCCCCAATGCCACTGCATAAGCCAACAGTTCTTTTCTTTACAGGACCATTGTGTCAGCCTCCTCGCTGGCCTCCCTGGCTTTAAACTTGTCCTGCTCCAGTCCATTCCCCGTATTTCAGCCGGAGCATCTTTCTAAAATGTAATTTTTGATCATGTCACCATTCCTGGTCCTCTTCCTTAATCATGACCTGCTCCTGATATAGCAAGCTGAAGCTCATACTCCTCCATTCAGCTTATATCTTCCCAGTGAATGCCACTCCTACCCCAGCCTTGTCTCTATCTCTTCCTCTCCAGACCTTCAACTTAGTACATCCCACATCATGCCTCTGCATTTTTATATAGGCTCCTTCCTCAGCTTAAGCCTAGAACATTCTGATTCCCTTTTCCACATAGCTACCTCCCTGCTCAAGCATCGCCTCCTCCAGGAAGTCTTCCTGGAGTATCCCAGGCTTCTCTCCCAGGCACAGGCCTTGCTGATTCCTTCTCCACTTTACATTTAGCATGTTAGCTCATTGACGAAATCTGTGGCACATGGTGCTTGTTAAATGAAAGAATGGTGACAGCTTGACCCTGCATAGTAATAATGGTGGATATCACTATCCCCATTTCACAGGTGAAGATATTGAGAAGCAGGGATGTTTAACAATGTGCCCAAGGCTATAAACAATGATAAACAGTGAGAAAATCAGCTCAGGGAAAAGTCAACCACAACCTCCAATCACATCCTCCTTCATCCATAGCCCTTACCTTCTCCAGCAAGTAAGAGCAGGGATTCAGCGGCCTGGGAAAGGATGTTCTGCTTTTTTTTTTTTTTTTTTTTTTTTTTTGAGGTACCAGGACTCAGGGATTGAACCTGGGGCCTTGTATGTGGAAGTGAAGCAGGCTAGTAAGATAGGGAATCAATAGATGGATCTGGAAACTGGCAAGAAGTCCACATGGATATCGATACCCCCAAGATGGCTGCTGGAAGACCCTCGCGAGATTTCTGCCACCCAGAATGAGATTCCCTCCGGAAGCCAGGAGAAGCCCCAGGTAGTCTCCAGAGACATTATCATTGGGCCCACCTGGGAGAATTGATGGGTAGGGTAATCAATCAAAATAGCAAAGAACTGGCACTCCTCCCATGCCATTAGCAAAGGGGCAGAATAATTAATGGTTCAAAAAGCAGGCACAAAGGCTGAATACCCCTTCTTGCCTTCTGTGCCCCGCTCTTGCCATGTTCCCCCTGCATGGATCAACACACAGGTAAAATCTGGGCATTTATAACCTATAACAGGAAATTGTAGTCTATAAACCAGCCCTCTTTATCACTTTTCAGCCCCTTACTCTCTACCGGGGACCCATGATCTGTTATTTTCTCCCATTTCTCTTCCCTCCCTACCAATAAATTACTGACCTAACTAACCCGACGTGCTCTTGAAATTCATTTCTGTAGCATAGTCAAGAAACTAGACAAAATTCAGTAACAGAAGGCCAGCATTCAACCACTGAGCTACATTGGCTCCCTTGAGTTGGTTTTTTTGTTTGTTTGCTTGTTGTGTGTTTTTGTTTGTTTTATTTTTAGGAGGCACCAGGAACCGAACCAGGGACCTTGCATATGGGAGGCGGGCACTCAACTGCTTGAGCCACATCTGCTCCCTCTGCATTTCTTTTGAGCTTATGAGAACAGGTCTCAAAGAACCCAGTGCAAGGCCAAGTGTCCTGAGCCCAGAGATGTCAGGGCAACTGCAGATTGAGCCCTGCCTAGGGTGGGCAGCAGCCTGCTCTATAGATGTAGTGATGGGTGGGCCTGATCAAAAGCCCTAGTCCCCTTCTACTCCTCACTGTTCCCTCCTCCTCCTTTTGCAACTGCCTCCTCCAGGAACCTTCTGTCTGTCCTCAGGCACCAACATCGGTGCCTCCCCTGGGGTAGAGCTCTGTAGATCCTCAGAGCCCATGGACACCAGTGCAGCACATATACAGCAGGGCTGGATGCCAATACCATGGCTCACAGGAGGCAGAATCGGGCTTGAAATTGGGTCTCCTAATCCCAATGTCAAGGACACCCACCTGAGCCAGTCTGGCCAAAGAGAGAAGGGCCAGCTCTTTTGACAGATGAACCGTGCTATCCAGCATGGTAGTCACAAGCGGCATCTGACTAATTGCATTTACATTTAAATTAATTAAAATTAACATACATTTAAAAATAAAAAATTAACTCAGAAAAAAAAAAGAGAGAATGGAATTAAGAAAAAAATTTAACAAACACTTCCTCACTCTCACTAGCCACATTTCAAATGTTCAATAACTACATGTGACTGGCAGCTGCCATATTGGACAGTGCAAATTAAAGAGCATTTCCATCATCGCAGAAAGTGCTACTTTAGACAATACATGTCTATATAGACAATACTTGTCTATATAGACAATACTTGTCTATATAGACATGGCTGAGAACTCACCCAGGAACAGGATTCTTAAGACTGACTTCAGGCTCCTATAATTACATTCCAATTGTCTTCCTGAATTTGGAAAAATAAAAGCCTTTCTCCATTTTGTCTTTTTGTCTCTTTCTATTTCATGTTGAAATTCCCTCTGCCTACTTTCTTTGGTTCATATTGTGGGTTTTTTTTTTTTTTAATTCCTCATCATGAATAATAGCTTTTAAAAAATGTGATAGTTATATTAAGTCTTTGATGTTCTTAAATATGCTTTGACTATTATATCTGAAATTCTGAAAGAGGTATTTTGAAAGCTCCCACTACAATTGTATTTTTCAATCAAATCCTCCAAACAAAGGCTTTAGCTCCCCTGTTCAGTTTTCCCAGAGCTCCTCAGTGACTGCCTTGAGGCCAGTGCCTTGGATCTCTGAACTAAGCTCTTCTCATGGTCTCCGGAGTTCTGATTCTGGCTCTGGGTTTTCCATCATTGGTCTCCACCTCTTATCCATCCTACAGGTGAAAACTTCCCACACTGGGTTCCTTCTCTTCAGATTTAGGAGAGTCAAGGCCCTGGCTCAAACCTTCTGGGCCCACCTGCTTGAAGCCCTGGCGGCCCCTGGACTCAGGAAAGCCAGCAGTTGCACTGCAGAAGGGAGAAGAAGACAAGGCCCAATTTCCCAGAGTCCCTCTCTGCTTGTGTCTTGGGAAGATATTTTACAGGACTTGACTTTTCAGAAACATTCAATGCTGTTGGCCACTACTTTCTTCTTGAAACATTCTCTAATCTCAGCTTTAAGACATAACCATCCACCCAAGACAACTAACAAGGAGGTGAGAATTGACAACCACCATACCAAGGAAATGAGAGAGGCTACAACTGCAAACAAGAGAGTCCCATTCATTGGCTGTATGGGATTGAAGCTCCCTCTCAGTTAGAGGTAGAGTGGACGTCACCATCCCAGAATCCTCAGGATTGGGGAATGAACTATGGACTAGAGTGGACTTACTGGTATTCTGCTATAGACTTGTTTGATTCTAGCAATGGAAGAAATTACAACATTGATGTGGAGGCAGTGGCCCCTGGAGGCTCTGGGGGCAGGGGAAGGGAAAGATAGATGTAATGTAGGGGATTTTTCGGGACTTGGGAATCGTCCTGAATGGCATTGCAATGACAGATACAGGCCATTATATATCTTCCCATAGCCTGCAGAATTGTGTGGGAAAGAGTGTAGACTACAATGTGAACTATGGTCCATGCTCAGTGGCAAAGCCCCAGGATACATTTGTCGATTGCAATGAATGTGCCACACTAATGAAGGATGTTGATTATGTGGGAGAGTGTGGGAGATGTAAGGAGTGGGGCATATGGGAATCCCTATATTTTTTGTGTAAAAGATAATCTAAGTATCTTTTAAAAAATTAAAATATATATTAAAAAAAAAAAAAAGATGCAACCAACTCCTAGTTTCCTCCTGTCTCTCTGGCTCCCCTTCTTCTGCCTCTTTTGTTGGCTCATCCTACTTCACCCAGCTAGTAAGTATGGGAGAGCCCCAGGGGCCAGGCCACCGTCTCCTTCTTTTAACTATACTTCAAGGATGCTTGAACAATCTCATCTCTGCCCATGGTGTCAATTACCACCAATCTGTAGGTGACTCACAAATCCATGTCTAGCCCAGACTTCTGCTTTGAGCTCCCAATCAATGTATCCAGATCCATTATACCCAAAATTGAACTCATGATTCCTCTACCAAACCAGACCATCTTCCAGTGTGACCTGTCTCAGGAGCCAACATTAGCACCTAGCTTTGCAAAACAGAAACCTGGTGGTCAACCATGGCCCCTTCTCTTTCCCTCATCCCCATATTGGATCTGTCACCATATCCTGTCGACATCACTCACTGGTTATCTCCCATATTGATTCACTTCTTTCTATCACCACTGACACCCCCTTGCTTAAGTTTTCTCCACCTCTTGTCTGTCCTAATGGAACCAAACTAAATTGTTCAGCCTGCTATACATCCATTCTTGGCTCCCTCCAATCTGTTCTCTGCACAGCATCCAGGGTCCTCTTAAGAAAAAATACAGATGACATCACCTTCTACGTTAAACACTTCAATAGGTTCCCACTACTCTTAGGAGGTAAACATCAACATGACTCTTTGCCCACTTTCCTCCTCTCTGTTCCAGCCATCCTGTCTGAGCCACCTGCCACCACACAGACTTTGCACAAAGCCCTGTTTAGTAGTTTGGCATTATTTATTAATTCCAAAAATAGATATTGGATTTTGTTTGTAAATGGGTTTGTTCCTCTGGGCATATTAGATTGTATTGGATTCAGAGGTTTCACTTTTACTTGATTAAATAATGATTAAGGCTTTGATTGGGCCACTGTCAGTAGGACGTTGAGTCCCTGCCCCCTTGGTGAGCAGGGACTCACAGAGAAAACCATACAGCAGAGTAGACAGTGGAGTTTTTATTGCTGAAGCCCCGGGAAGTAAATATACAGAGAAGCAGATACATGAGGAAAGAGAGAAGGCTCCATTAGACATGACAGAGGACCTGGGAATAGAGACAAGCTGCTTGCCTGATAGTTTACAGCTGGCCTTGTGGAGAGAGCAGAACAGCTGAGCCTGGAGAGAAATGAGCCCCAGGAGAGAGTCGAGACTTATCCCAGCCTACAGCTGATATTGGAAGAAGCTGGGACCATGGAGCCTTAAGAGGAAGAGGAAGGCTGAACATAGGCAGCCATCTTGCTCTAACACCTGACAACAGACTTTGGTGAGGGAAGTAACTTATGCTTTACGGCCTGGTAACTGTAAGCTTCTACCCTAAATAAATACCCTTTATAAAAGCCAGCAGATTTCTGATATTTTACATCAGCACCCTCTGGCTGACTAATACACTGTACCTCTGCCTGGAATGCCAGGACTCACTGCTTCTCTCTGCTTTACCTAGCATGAACTGCTCATCCTTTGGTCCTCAGCTCAAGCACCAGTTCCTTCAGTAAGGCTTGATCCATCTCTTCTGTTTCATGTTCTCATAGGACCATGGTCTTTTGCTTTCTACCACTGATCTCTGTCATATTAAGAAATTAATTACACAGTTGTTTGATGAGCATGATTTCCACCTCTCCTTTCTCCCCCTACTTCCCTCACTTGAAGCTCCCTGAATGCAGGTACCATGTCTCCCTTGCTTACTTGAAGCTGGTGCTACATCTAAAATATCTGCCTAGCTCAAGAGAGCTGAGACCCAGTTCCTGGAGGAGCCCCAGGGAGGAGAAGCAAGCCTGAGGCTATTGACCTGGAGCATGTAGGTGAAGACACAAAAGCAAAGCCCCTGGAGTTTGACCCTGGTCCTAGCTGGGAGAGGAAGGGGGTCACAGACCACCGAGCCCTGCGGCCACTTACCCCTGAAACCTTGCAAAAAGGCTTTTTGCAGGTGATTGCTCCTGAGGCAGCTCAAAGACTGCAAGAAAAATGAAGGGAGAAAAATAGGTTCTTGTGCTAACCTCAGCAAATATTCTTTCTGGTGATGCCTTAGGATTTATATTTCTGACATCTCTTACTATGAGTCCAGCAATTAATTCAGAACTAAGTGCCAGCAGAGATAGATGACAAAACTAAATGGAGGTGGAAAAATACTACAAGTGCACAGATCTCCAAAGAACTGGATTCCCAGGACCAATAAGACTTCAAGGTATTATTATGGAAGAAATTTGCTTTGGAAAGGAGGTATTGGAGGTGGGGAGGGGGCAGGCAGGGTTATTTCATCATAAACAGGAGAGAAGGAAGAGAGGAAAGATACAGATTATGGAGCAGAATTGAGGGGAATTCTGGTGAAAGAGCTGGAAGTGCCCTAGGGGTTATCACATGAGTCTATTCAATAAACACTCCATGCTTGTGGTGTTACCAAGGGGAAAGCAATGCCTCTCCCAGGGATGCCAGCCTAGTGAGGGAGACAGAGGGTTAGACCGATTACTTCAATAAAGTAGAATAGTTACTATTGTAAAAGTAACTGCCAAATTAAATGGGGATGAGAAAGAAATTAACCTGGTTCTCCAAGGATGTTAAGGAAAGAGTCAGCATGGGAAGGGGAGCAGGAAAAGGTGGGGGGCGGGTATTTGTATTCAGTACAGACTAGCCAAGGGGATCGGGTTATAATCATTCATCGCAGCTCTGCTGTTTCCTAGCCGGGTGGCCCTAGGCAAATTTCTTCACTGCTCTCCACTTTGCAGCAGGAACAGAGCTGCTGGGAGGACAAAGGAGATGCTGAATGTGGATGGATGCCCATTAGCACACAGTGCCACTGCATGGCAATATTATTCTCTGTTAAGTAGGGGCAAGGCCATCAGCCTGCTGAGAGTGAAGGTGATGAGCTAGGGGAGGTGGCCCTGGGGAGGGGGCATTTTCAATTCTGGAGGAGAGAAATAAAGGTTCAGATCAGCTACCTGGGGAAGAAGGCCAAGGAGAGGGCTAAAGATTTTGCTGAGCAGAAGGGAGGGTGCCCTGAGGAAGGGGGCAGGTGGATTCCAGAGGCCCAGATCGTACCCTTTGGAGAATCCTCTTAAGGACTCCCGGTGGCCTAGGAGAGGAGAAGCAAAGGGCACAGGAAATTGTCAGGAGTCCCTAAGAGTGAATTTGTTTCTGAAAATACTGACCCTACGTTCCAGCCTGGCAAAAGGAAAGATAAATGAAGACTGATTGGAAATCATCAATCAGGGCCGACGTTTTCACAAATTCCAGCACTGGCTGAACCTCTGCGCATGTGTGAAAGGGTTTCGGCTGGCACCCGGACTCCCATGAAAAGGTCCTGCATTTTAATTCTCATTCAGTCTTTCATATCACTTCCAGGAGAAAGTCTCTGGTGGTGCTCTTATGTTTAATCCACCCCTCTGGTATGTGGGACTCTCAAGGCTTTCTTTAAGAAAGAGAAAACAGGCCTCAAATGCAGCGACTTCAATAGACAACAGTGTTTGGTTCAGGGGTGGGCAAATCTGGCCCATCCCCTGGATTTGTAAATAAAGTTTTATTGGAACACAGCCATGCCCATTCATTTACATACAGTTGATGGCTCTTCGCAGCCGCAACCCCAAAGCTGAGTAATTGTGACAGAGACCATACAGCCCACGACGCTTAAAATGTTTACTCTGTCCTGTTAGAGAAAAAGTTTGAAGATCCCTGGTAACTTTAATTACATGGTTTTGGTTTCAGTGTAGATATTCTTAAACACCTTCTGTCAATTATTAGTGATGCCAGTTTTCTATTGACAGTGATGATACATTTAAGTTATAAAAAGGATCCGTTTAAAGAAATAATTATCAAAATAATATATTAACAAATTAATATAATAACAATAGTATGATATAATAAATTGTAGAAACTGGCTGCAGCTGTGGTGAAATCAAAGGGTAATATGTATGGGAAGCGGCTGTGGCTCAATCAGTAGGGCTCCCGTTTACCACATGGGAGGCCCCGGGTTCGGTTCCCGGGGCCTCCTGGTGAAGGCAAGCCCGCCCGCACGGCGTGGTTAGCTGATCCAGTGAGCACAAGCAGCAAGGGGGGGATAAATAAAAAAAAAAAAAAAATCTTTAAAAAAAAAAAAAAAAAAAAGGGTAATATGTATATATAATAACTAGGACTTGATGAACACTGGATTTTGAGAACAGGAAAAGCTGAAGGATTTGAGGAAGATGAAGACCAATCTTTTTTTTTTTTTTTTTTTTGAGATTCCAGCTTTTTTTATTTTTTCCCTTTTTACAAAAGTAGAAGAAAGAATATAGGATTAAAACTGCAAACGTAATCAACAGAACATATACACTCAAAAAAGATCTAAATAGAAAGAAAAGCTTATTTACAATGAGGAAATACATGTAAAACAAAGGTAATTTTCATGTGAAATATTTTTTAAAAACAAACATATGCTGCGTGTACACCACTATCTACAGCAATATTGAAGGGGGGACATATTGAGGGACTGGAATGAAAAGAAGAGAATTTCTTAAGAATGAGGGATTTTTGTCCATCTAAGTCTCAGCATATCCTAAGGGACCTGGGTGGGGGATGGGGGACAAGGGGACAGAGCGCTGCAACCAGGCTATGCCAAGAATGATAAAGAGGTGGAAATGGCAGTGCAGGAGAGTATGGATCCTTTCTAAACAGGGATTCCCTCCAGAAGGTCAAAGCAGAGGGAATATAAAGGTAATGGCTGGCAACCACAACAGTGGCATTAGTAGGCGCTTACAGCATGCAGGTCCTAAACACTTTACACCTAGGAATCTATTTAATCGTCGCAGCAACCCTGTGAAATAGGGATTCTTTTACAGATGAGGAAGATGAAGCACAGAGAGGGTAAGTGGCTTGCCCAAGGTTCTGAGTAGCAGAACCAGGCTCTGAACCAGTTCCCGGAAAGGCAGGAAGGCCAAGAGGACCTGCCCAGCCTCCCAGCCCTGTCACACTGAAGGTGACTGGCTCATGATCGTTCAGATAGTCAGGACCAGGATTGTGACTCTGGGTCAGCTGAGCACTCATCTGGCCCATCCCTGCCGTGCTCTCGGCCTGCCCTTTGGGATCCAGGTCACCGAAAGGCTGTCATCCCTATGATGTCACAGGGAGGTGTCAGATCATGATGACACTGCCAGGGGAGGGAGCGGCAAGGTCTCAGTTGCCAAGAGGAGGCAGAGCCGTGGGGCAGCAGCAGCAGGACAAACCACTCTGAGTGAGCAGAGGAGTAGAGAGGTCCCAGGTGACCAAGCCTGAAAGTCACAGCTCAGGGGCTGGGTGTCCAGCCGTGCCTGTCCACGGTTCAGAAAACAGACACTGAGAGCAGCCTAACAGACGTCTAGAACTCAATCTGTGTTCTATGTCACTGCTTTTGTTATTTTTCCCATCGTATTTATCATCATCTAAATTTATTTACGTATTATTTTAATTACTCATGATTTGTCTTCCTCTTAAAATGTTAACTCCATGATGCCAAATTCTGTACTTTATTTTGTGCCCTGCTGCCTGACACATAGTAGGTGCTCAGTAATATTGGCTTAATTTAAATATCACTTCACTTAAAGTGTCTAAATGTGTAGGGGTCACTCGGGGTCACCCACTTGCTAAGG
Organism: Tolypeutes matacus; assembly: GCA_026826555.1. Lineage (NCBI taxonomy): Eukaryota > Metazoa > Chordata > Mammalia > Cingulata > Chlamyphoridae > Tolypeutes > Tolypeutes matacus. The sequence goes on along the minus strand of JAKSZT010054052.1, from coordinate 7,594,763 downwards.
GGAGCAGAGCGGATGGTCAGCCAGAGCCTCGGCTGCCAGAGAAGGCCCTGCCTCTTCAACCTTGCTTCTGGGGATGTGGGGCCAGCCAAGGCCATCTCGGGGTCCCTGGGGCTTGGCTTGATATTTAATGGGGTGGCTATAAAGGGGTGCTGGCTTTTTTATTATGGGAGAGTTTCTGAAAATTTGGATTGAGCATCTAAATTTTTCATCTATACCACAGCCAGAAGTAAAAGGATGGTAAAAAATAATAATAATAATAATAAGTAAAAACCCTCTTAACTGTTTCCAAAAGTGAATCCTGGACTTGACAAACAGACAAGTCACAAAGGATCTCTGTGGGAGGAAGAGGGAGGTGGCAGCATTCTGGCTAAAATTGGGCGCAACAAACTGCTCTTTGTCAGGTCAAGCAAAGGCATCTTGCTAATGACCAGCTTTTGGTGTCTTGGCCAACCTATACCCCAGGCCTTTCCCAAACTTCCAGCCACTCTCCCCAACTTTATTCTTGTCTCCTGCCTCCTCTTCCCAGCCCAGCCAACTCCAAGGCTCCAGCCTCACCTGGCTTTTCCTGAAACGTCCCAGTTGGTCTCTCCCAGCTGTGTCAATACCTCAATGGCATCAGCACACAGAAGATGTAACTTCAGGGCACAGGAGCTGGGGAGACACACAGGGCAGGGGTGGGCAGCTCTTCACGCCCTGCCCGGTCTCCTGGCCAGGGTCAGCAAAAGGGAAGAATGATCATGCATTGTGACAGAGGAATGACAGACTGTAGACAGAGAGTATAATGCAGCCCAGTTTTGTAAGAAAGAAAAGAAGTACTTGGGGTTTGGGAGGATGACTACCAAGCAGTTGGTATGAATTAGCACCATCCAATCTATGGACACCGTGATTGTGGGTGTTTTTGATTTTGCCCCTTTCACTTGTGAATATGCCATGGGTTTTCTGTTAGAAGTGTGTGTGTTAAAAAAAAATCAAACAAACAAAAAAACCCACAGTGATATAAATATTGAGGAGACCTAGAACCTTAAGGAGCCGGTGTTTTCCTGGGCTGCTAAGGTCTGTGTTAGGAAAGTCTGACCTGAAGTCAGAGGGCGGCAGGGAAACTTTCCCTGTCATGGGCTTCTCTTTGGAATTAGCATTCCAGGTGGGAATAGGGACTAGGGTGACCAACCATCCCAGGAGATCCAGGAATATGGGTTTCCTATGACCCAGAAATTTTTGGTGCTGGAACCAGGACAGTTGGGCACCTGGCCCAGAGCCCGCCCACACACAGGACTCTGCAAAAGCACCTGGGAACCTGCAGGTTGCTAGGCCAGGACAGCTCAGCAGCTTCACCAACGGCCACATTAGGGATGCTTGCTCAACCCTGGGAGAAATCGTTGCTGCCCATCCACTGTTCTTCCCAAGAAACTCTCGTAGTCAAAGCTGGAGTACAGTAGACTGGGAGTCATGGCATCCCCAGCACTTGGAGGTGTTCCTGTATTGGTACCTAAGCCCTTCACAGGTGTGCTCGGAAGAGGACACAACTGTTGGCTAGAAGACTGGCCTCAGTTGCTCTCACTCTGAGATGCTAAAGATTGGCTAGCTGGCTTTGGTTAATCTCCTGGTGTTTCAAATCCTAAAAACGGTGGTTTATATAATTTCCCCTCCCCAAGACTTGTTCTGGAAGTTTCTCATTCATCTTGGCATAGAAAACTAGATTCATACCATCTATGTATTCTCACACTCTGGGGAAGGCAAAAGAAAGAGTGGAAATATCTCCTACATGATTCTGGGGAAACTGAGGCCCAGAGAGGGTTGGCATCTGGTTCGAGGCCCTGCAATGGATCAGGGGCAAAGGGGTGGCTGTGGTCTATGGCTGCATACTTCTCATGGGATGCTCACTCCACTCTCCCTGTAACTGGCCACAGGCATAAGCTCACCCTGTTTTATACAGAACCCCTCAGGAGTGTGTGCAGTGTCTGGGGGAGCAGGGAGGTGGGGGGCAGACAGGCACAGTCCATTACCAGAAAAAAAGCAACCCTAAGGTGAACCAGCCTACAAAGGCAGAGGCAAAGGACAGTGGAAACATTCCTTGATTTGTCTGAAGTTGCCTTTTGATCCTTACCAAGTCTACTTGCAAACAAGTCCCATCTCTGCCTGTTCTCACCTCTCCATTCTCTCAGTCTTTTCTAATCTTCTGCCCCTTTCTGGAGTCTGCCTTTATCCCAAAGGGCTGTGCTGGAGACTTAGAATGGTCCCTTTGATCTTCAGAGTAGAGAACGTATAAGACTTTTCTCTTGTTAATATCAACCAATTCTTACAGGGAAATTTCAACATCTATTTATGTCAGTAAACTCTCTTCCATAACTTTTTACATAAAATCTCTCCCTTTCCCACCATAAAGATTAGGGCAGAAGAGATAAGAGGGTAGAACTCCCCACCCTACCATATTAGATGAAGAAAACGTGTCTCAGAAAGGTGGCAGGACTTGCCCAGGACACACACAGGCTCTCTGGCTTCCGAGTGAGGGAACAAGGCACAGGGCAGTCCCTCTTTTGGGGCCACGGGGCACCCCTCAAAGGTCTTAGACCCTAGCACTGCAAATCCAGTCCCAAAGGCACCTGGATTCCTTCCCTGTCATGGAAATGGTTGGCACCAGTGATAACCTATCCAATTAAAAGCAATGCCAGGCTGTTTGGGCAGGTGTCATTCCTGAGCACGGAAACAGTTAAGAAACCTCCTGCCCCACTGGCTGCTGTACTCATAAAGGTGCAGGACCACGTGGACTTCCTTGTGCCTCAGAGACTCGCTGCCTCACTCACTTGCCCACACCCAGCGAGGAGAGGAGGCAGCAGGAGGCAGGTGTGCCACCCTCCCCCGCAAATCCCGCCCCGGAGTGCTGCTGGGCTGCTCCTGGGCAATGCTTCTGGGGAGGCTGTGGGGAGGATGCAGCCCGGGGCGCTGTGTGTTCCTCCTGGCCATCGCCCTCCTGCTCGATGCCGCCGGCCTGGCCCTGCTGCTGCTGGGGATCTTCGCCTCGCTGGATTACTGGGACTTCTTGGTCTACACTGGCGCCCTGATCCTGGCCTTCAGCCTGCTTTTCTGGGTCACCTGGTATTCTGTCAACATCGAGGTGTCTCTCGAGGAACTGGACTTGTAGTCAGGCCGGGCACAGAGCGGGAGGGACGTAGGGCCCACGCAGCTGCATCTGGATCCCTGGGCAGTCCCGCGGTCTGAGGAACAGGGACGGGCTGCGGCTCCCACCAGAAGGTTCCATCAGGGACCAGGTGAGTGGACCACGAGGCCTCTCGGGCCGAGTGTCCAGGAACGCTCAGGTGGCAGGGGCAGTCAGCAAGGAGCGGGGAGGCAGTGGCAGGAAGCATGGTGCTTGGAGGAACCTGCAATGCTGGGTTCTGGTCGGTTCTGTGGTGGACTAGGAGAACGGGGTGGGGTAGCAGTTTTCTCCTCTGGGGACCCTGCTGCTCGTGGAGGTTGGAAAGAGGGTCTCCGTGGCCCCTTCCAGTGCTACTACACCACGAATGGTCCTGCAATGCCAAAAGGGACGTTACCCCTTGAGCTTGGAACCTGGGAGAAAAGAGCCCATCCTGATTCCTGCTAGAGAGAGGAGCCTATAGCACCTGAACAGAATGGAAAGTTCCCCAAGGCTGCTTATGCCCTTGTGTGGCTGGAGGGGTGTGAGCTAGACTGTGAAGGGGAAACCAGGGCAGAACCATCCAGAAGGGCCTTCTCCATTGCTCTCTCCCTGCAGCTGCATGGACAGGACACAAAGGAGAGACTGGGGACTTGCCTCCATTTACACTCCCGTGTAGCCTGCCTCCTCTCCCAACAGTACTCCCCCACTCCCTGTGCTCAGGCCAACCTGGGAGACCCCCGGGGTCAGGAGACCACGGCCACTATTGCCATTTTCATCAGCAGAGCTGTTCTTAATGTGACTGCATGTTACTGAAGAGACAGATAATTGGGAGATTTCTCACATGGAGAGGGAGCCCGAAAGGTAGAGCTGGGCTGGCCCTCACAACCCGGAATTAGAGCTCAGCAGCTTTCCCATGGAGACAGACATGGGAGCTCTGGCTGGATTGGCCAGCATGCCACCCGGTGCTCCTTCTTGACTGTGCAAGGTGAAAGCAAAGGTTCCTGCTGGGTTAAAAGGAGAAAATAATAAGCATGTCTTTTGGGGCGATCACTCCTGATCCTCAGGGCTGAGAGAAAAGAGCAGCAATTTGAGGAGGTATCAGTTGAGTCGGGTAAACATGTACCTAGGAGATGATGTAGAAAGAGATGAGAAGTCAGGGAAGCTGGGTCCTGCTACGGGCTTCACCACATGTTGCCTGTGTGACCTCAGAACGGGCTATATTCCTCTCACAGCCTCAGTATGCTTATCAGTAAAATGGGGTTAATATGACCTGCCCTTTCACCAGGATCAAAAAAAGGTAACACAGGCATGAGCTCTTTGCAAACAAATGTCCAGGGCCATTATTAAACCTAGAACATGGAGGGAGTAAAGTGACCCAGAATCCAGTTTTGGTGGACCTTGGCGGACCTTAAGTTGGTGATAGGTGGAGGTGGGAAATCTGTTCACACTTTGCATCATGGCACTTCATAGCAAAGAGGAGCCATTAAGTGGTTTCCTCATTCAGCTGAGTGCACCAGGCACCATGCAAGGCACTGACTGGGATGTGCTGTGAAAAACAAGACACACAGTGGCCCTGTTCTCAGAGACTTTGCCATTAGGTGGGCAGGACAAAAAGTCACACTAACAAAAGTACAGGGAGCGAATATGGCTTAAGCAGTTAAACACTTGTTTTCCACATGGGAAGTCCCAGGTTGGGTTCCCGGTGCCTGCAAAAAAAAACAACAAGCAAATAAATGAGGGAACCAACTCAGGGGAGCCAATGTGTCTCAGTGGTTGAGCGCTGGCTTCCCACATACAAGGTCCCGGGTTCAATCCCCGGCCCCAGTACCTCAAAAAATAAAAAATACAATAACAAATTCAGATGAGGGCTGGAAAGGAAAAGGGACATGGTTCTACAAGAGCATTCAACAGAGAAACTGACTTAGGTGGGATCAGGGCAGACTTCCTGGAAGAGGTGATGTTAAGGTGACCACCAAAGGAAGAGTAAGAGCTGACTGGAAAGTCTTTGGGAGAGAGGCAATGGCTTGGGCAAAGGTTCTGAGGTGGCAGGAAGTAAAAGACAGTTAGGATCACTGAAGGGTGAATGGCAAGTGGGTGAGAGAATCAAGCTTCTATAGGAGACAGAGACCAGTTCAGGGGGGTCCTTGAACAGTGCTCTTGCAATTTGGGTCATTATTTTAAGAACAATGGGTAGCCATTGATGAATTTAAGTAGGGGTGGTGGCTTGACACAATTTTGTTTCCAAATGACCACTTTGGCTACAACGCTAATTATTATTGTTACCCAGCCCAAACCCAGCCTGGGGCTAAGACACTTGCCCAAACAACAAGGAGTCCCCAGCACAAGGCACCTTGCCCTATACATCCTTCCCTCTCGAACAGAAGTTTAATAGCCCTGTGGTGAAGGCCATGAACCAAAGAGAGAGACTGTTTTGTTTGAATCCAATTCTAATATTTACCAGCTGTGCGGCTGAAGGCAAGTTACTTCATCTCTCCACACCCCAGTTTCTAAATTTGTAATCCAGGGGCTAATAATAGCCCCTGTTTCATAGATGATGCTATCTCCTAAGGATGTTGCAGAGAGTAAGAGGGTTAATATTTGTACAGCATGATTCAAGTGATAAGTAAATAAAACAAGGTACATTCCATTCAACCTCAGTCACAATGAAGGTAGCTGGCATGTAAGAGGGTGGCTGGGCCTGACTTAAAGATAGACATCCCTGAAGCATTCTGATGGCGTGTGAGAGTGAGAGATGTCCCAGGACTGCAGACTGTGGCCCAGCCTTAAAGGGCCTTCAAAAGTTGTGAAATCCATGGTGTTCTCTATTGAATGCAGCCACGCAAATGTCACTTCCATCTTTTCAGTCCCCAGACTCCAGGACCCTCAAAGCCAGCCCAGTCATCTGGTCACCCTCCTTCCTTCCAACCCCAGGAATGTCTTGGGCCTGGCCTAGAATGGGCTGGGATCTGCTGTTCTGGAAGCTGCCCACCTCCCCCTAGATGACCTTGGGCTAGTCATTTTATTTCCTTTTCAGAGTGACAGTTTCAGACCGTGCTCTGTGAAGCTCTCCTCAGAAGGCGATGGGGGAGAGAAGGAACAGAGCAGCTGGGTTTTCAGCGGCTTTGACTTTGAATGTGCACATAAGGCTGAGTTAAAACACAAGCCTCTGATGCTTACAGATACTTCTGAGAACTACCAGTCTCAATTTCCCCCACATTCTCTGACCTTTGGCCTGGGTGTCATCTCAGGCAGATTCATGGCTCACAGGCAGGTTGTAACTGGCTCTGCCAGTCCCTGCTCTCAGAGTGACTTCAGACCCCGGCAGTCCCCTTCCCTAGCCGGCCCCGAGGGTCTCAGTAAGATGAGGTTGGGAGGACCTACAGAAGTGAGGAGGGCACGTTCCTGGTCAAGGGTCTGGTCTGGACCTGAGTCAAGGTGGGATGGGGCAGAGCCTGGCTGACCCGCGGTTGCTTAGCCTGGAGCTGTCACGGGTCTCTGGAGAACCTCAGAGCTCCCACGGGGCTTTTCAGGATACGTGGCTTGTTTTTATGGCCCACCTCTGTGTACCAAGAGGGACATCCTGCTGCTTCATTTTATTACTTGGTCTCTGTATTTCCAGATCCTTTGTGTGTCCCATGTTTCACCTGCTGCCTGCTGGGCATTTCCCACAGAGAGATCAGCCCCCAAAGTCAGGTGAGGGCTCTGGTCCCTTTCCAGGAGGGTGTCCAAGAGACTGAACACCCCACAAACACACACACATCCTCCATGCACACCTCCCTCTCCCACTGTACACACAACACATACTTATCCTGACACAAAAACACACTCCTCACACACTGATTCCCCCTCCTTCACCTTATATACACACACACACACCATCCCGTGTGCACACACATAACAGAAATACCCACTCACAGAAACAAGCCCACACCCACACAAGCACACCCACTACTCAGCCACCAAAGACAAAAGACATGGAAGGCTCAGAGCCCACAGCCCAGAAAGAGCTCGGCATTGCGAGGCCCTCTCTCTGCCCACCCAGGGGGCCGGAGGGGTTGCCTGTCTGCGCTGAGCCAAGTTCAAGGCTTCCACACCAGCTCAGTGAGCACAAGTCACCATGTCCAGGCATGGAACTTGGGACTGCGGGGCAGTTCAAAGGTTGCTTTACTCCCGGAAGGAATTTTTAATCCAGTGGCAGAGATAAGGCAAGTTCACAATGCTTCACAAAAGCAAGCGATAAAGTGTGTTGCTTTAGATAAGAGCGATCTGTCAAGCATCCTCGGAAGCTGAGAGCAGGAAGAGACCCTTCAGGCTGGGTGGGGAAGGGGGACAAGGGTCTGGCCTGAGGCCCAGGTAAGAACCGTAACAGACGCAGGTGGCATCTGGAGAGCGGCCATCAGGGGAAGCACGCGTTTAGTTAAAATGCAAAGTCTGGTCTACATGGGCAGAACTATCCAATTAGCAGTTGAAAGTGCAGGTTTTAAACTCAGAAGCACGACCAGGCAAGGAGATTGAGGGAGGGGTTGGACACATGGCTGTGGATGAGATTCTTGTGGGTGAGAAGGTAGAAAAGGGAAGGGGGGCGTGGAAGAGAAGCAAAGACAGAGAAGGCATGGACCCTTAGAATCCCTGACCAGGAGCATTGCACGTTATTCTATTTCACCCTCTCCACAGCCCTGTGAGGTAAGTGTTATTATCAGCCCATTTTTACAGATAAGGGTAGTGGGAGCAGAGAGGTTAAGTATCGCATCCACCACAATGGAGCTAGTGAATGATGGAGCCAGATTGTGAAACCGGGTGTATCTGACTCTATTGCTCATATTCATTTCACCAGGGTGGGGTTTGGCAAACTCCTGCCATGGGCCAAATCCATCCCGCCTCCTCCTAAGTTAGCTCTTACTGAAACACCGCCTTGCTCATTCGTGTAGACCCACCATGGCCACTTTGCACTGCAGAGGCAGAGTTGAGTCGTTGCGAAGGAGACTGTTTGGCAGGCAAAGCCTAAAACATTTACTCTTTGGGCCTTTACAGAAAAGTCTGCTGACCACCCTAGTAGGCACAGATGATTTCCACGCCTGCATCTGGGGAATGGGAAGAGGAAGGCAGTTCCGGGGAAAGCAAAGGGGAGGTCACAGTAATAAAAGGCACCGTCGATTAGGGAACAAAGAGGGTGAAGGAGGAAATATCAAGAGTTTCAGAACCATCAAGAAGGGGGGAGCATGAGGAAAAGTGCTTGGATTTGGCAACGAGCCTTTACCAATAGACTCATGGGGACAAAAATTCAGATTAGGGCTACTTACGGAGTGGCTGTTAAGATATATAAAGAGTGAATGAAGATTCATCTTTCAAAATATTTGGTGATGATGGGAGCAGGGCAGGAATCTGATGAGTTAGCTGATTTGAGGTATGAACTTTTTTTTTTTAGAGGAGGGGGATACAGAAACTTGAGCAGGATGCTTAGCTGGGTAGAGGAAGCCAGTAGAGAGGAAACGAGGATGTGGAAGTTAGAGAAGATGGACCTGTGGCAATGTCCAAGGTGTGATGGGGGCAGAATCCAGGTTCAGAGAGCAGGATTAGCTTTGCCTGGGAGGAAGGGGAGGTAGATGGAATTGAGATTTGATGAGCACCTCAATATTGATTGGGTCAATCGCTTATTTATATCACTCATTCAATGCTCACAACTTTGTGAGTTAGGGATTCGCGTGGCCACAGGGCAGGCGGGTCTCAAAACAGTTTCACAGCAAGCCCCAGGTAAGTTGTTCCCCCTCCCAGGGGCAGCACTGGGATTCAAACTCAAGTCCGGCTGACTTGAAGCCATGCACAAGCTTGGAATGATTGCATTCGAGTCTGGGGCTGGTCCACTGCTTTATTTGTTCAACACAGGTCCTGTCTGATGTTGAAGCACGTTAAGGAGATGTCCTCTCTTTGCAGCATGTCCTTTAGCAATATCCAGGAGGAACCAGCGGCTTTCCAAGCACCCACATGGTTGCCCCCTGACTGCCCATGGGTGCTAAGCTTCCTGAAGGCTCCAAGCTCAGTCAAGAACCCAGTATCCCTTGCACCAGGCCACTGACATCATTTCACCCTCACTGTTGATGAAGAGCCAGAGAAGCTTTAAAATTCCCCCACTGGATGCGTTTATGGGGAGATTTTATGGCAACAGACTGCTGCAGCCTTAGACACGGAAAGAGAAGTCCCACCGCCTGATGCTCCTCTTGTCCATGTCCTTTTTAAAAAAACTAACAATTAGACCCAAGCACAGAAGCCCAAATGGGATCTCCTGAGAGAACCCATCACCCTGTATTGTTGTTACTTCTCTTCAGCAATTTCAGAGAGCCTGTGCGCCCTGGAGGGTTCACCTTGCCCATCTCTTGGTAGCGTATTTCAATGTTAGTTGCAAAAGCAAATACCCGGATAATGCCGTTTGCAAAAGGACTCCCTGTTGCTTGGTGCCGGGCACTGCACGGTCACTTTATTTGGACAACCAGGACACGTGGGCAGCTCACAGTGAGCTTTGGGTCCACTGAAACCCTATGGGCATTTTTCTGACAATTGAGCTGGACCTCTGCTGTGCTATGCCCTTGGGTCATTGTTTCCTCACTGTTAGGACAGGACTTTATATTTATCTTAATTCAATTGTGTCCGGTCAAATGCAGGCCAACTCTAGCAACTATGAAGGTCAGTCTTCATGGGCTAAGCGTGCTGGCCCTCCTTAGTCGCCCACGCTTAACCTGCTCCACTAATTTATATTTCCTCTGGTCTAATTTTGTACATTTTATTTATATTTTACCCTAAACCTATATGTGTTTTTTATAAGCTGCCTCAGCTCTTTTATGGTATGAGGCAGGGACCTAAATAAAGAAGTTGATTTGCCCTTTTGTTTTAACATAATGTAGCATATTTCTGAGTCTGCGTGGTCTGATAGTAATTTTCTGACTTCCAGCTTCAGGGCATCCTCTTTTGTTAGTTTAACCGGCCTTTGTGCAAATCCTGGAATCCCACATCAGGGCAGTTCCTCCTGGCTGACAGAGGCAGTATACAAGTTATCCTGAAGCTATGGAATCTTCTAGCATCTCTGTGCTCAGCCACAAGTCCAGCATCTCAGAATTAGGCTGGACTTGGAAACTTGAAGCAAAATCATGAGAAAGCATTCTAGATAAGGGATTGGGTAGAAAGATTTTTCTCCTTCTCATAGGCTTCCTTGACCACCTTCCAACTTATAATCTTATTGGAAATACTTTTCCGTTGGAAATTTCTTTGTGTGTCTGACCTGACTGTATACAGTGAGTGGGCATCTCCTCTTACTTAGGGTTCTAAAGTTAGCACATACGCAAAAGTCACGTGTACCCAAATCACTCTGAAAAAATCCTTAGGAAGACATGGTGTTGGAAGCTAAATAAACTCCTCTTAATGAGACCAGCATCGTTGGTCTTTACTCTAGCAATGGAACAGGTTTCTGTTTCCTTGGCTGGGCATCAAACGCAATAGTTGGCTTTCATTTAGCAGCAGCGTGTTGTGGGAAATGCAAACCTTGAAACACTAGGATCATACTTGGCCCAGAGCATATGTTCACATCTGAGAGGGGCTGGTGGAGCTGAGACTGGCTGGGCGACAGCAGTTCCCTGCTCCCAGGGCAAACTCCAGGGAGTTTCCTAAATGTTTACATCTCCCACCCCCTCTCTCTTTCTTTGGCTGTTAGCATGCAAATTAAATGCATATATGATGTTATTCCATATAGTGCACTAGCTCAACTCTTGAATAGTCTTCCAAATTAGAGGACGAGCTACTACAGGACAGGGCATCTGAGTACAGCTTAGGAGAGTGAGAATATGGTAAATATGTAATAACAGGAGTAGGGAGTGAATTCAGTTCAACTCCGGCTCATTACTCACTGGCCATTAGCTCCCACCCCACCCCGCCCCCAGAAGAAAAGGGAAGTTCACAGAGGAGGGATTCTTGGAATTTATCATCCACCATCTGGAAACCACTTTTATGGCTAGAACTGAGAAGCCACAGGTAGGCAGTGCATATAGAAATTGGAAGCCCATCTGTCTGGGGCAAAGCTTGGTCTACAATCTGCTGGGGCAGTGCTCAGGGACTCTCGTGGTACAAAATTAGAAGACACACAAGCGTTGGACACATGCAGTCGTAGCCATCATCTGAGCTGAGCCTCTCCAGACCACTGGAGAACCTTGTTAAATCTAAGTTCTGATTCAACAGGTCTGGGACGGGGTCTGAGACTCTGCATTTCTAACAAGCTCCCAGGTGATGCCCACTATTGTTGGTCCCCCATGACACTGCAAGGGGTGAGGGTCCAGAGCAAGTCCCTTCTTTTGGAGATGGGGAAACTGAAGCCTGCGGGTGAAGTAACTTCCCCAAGTTTAAGGAGCTTAAAAGCGGCAGCCCTAGGCTTGGAGCTCAGGTCTCCAGGCTGCCTCGTCCCCTGCAAAAACTGCTGACTGCCTGCTCCCGAGCCCTGCAGAGTCTCAGGCAGCGGCCCGGGAAGTGAGGTGAGCTGGAGCTGCGGGTGAGTCACGCACCCTCGGGCCTCCGGCATCAGCCTGGCTGTGCCGCACGCCCTGGAATGTTGTCCAGGCCAGGCCTCCATGCTCGGCGTCACTCTGGATGCCCGGGCAGGGTGGGGAGGGAGGGAGGGAGGGAGAGGCAGGAGGGGCCACGCTTGCACCAGGCAGGGCCACAGGAGCCGGGCCGCTTCTGATCTGGCCTCATGTTCACAGAGTCCTCCCAAGGAGCTGGGCACAGAGGCTGCTAGGGGCTGCTTGGGCGGGGCTCCATGGTCCCTCCTCCCGTGTGTCCCCTGGGGAGGCAGCTGGTTATTTTAGTGACCGGGGCTCAGAGGGCCATGGCTCCAACCCCTACTCTGCCACTTAGAGGCCGAGTCACCTATTAGGAGAGAATAACTTGGGCGACTTCCTCAATTGGCAAATACCTTGGAACATGTCATTCCCCCCTTTGTAGAAATCAGAAAGTAAAGCAGTACAATTTTCAGGCATCTCTTCAGACTCTTAATGAGCCTAAGAACACAGGACCAATCATTTTTAAAGCTATTTACAGTAACGTCTACCACCGATAATCAAGCCTGAATGTCACACGACCTTGTCTACCCGGTTTCCTGCAAACATGGCCAACAGGGGTCCACAAAGCTGGGTGGAAGCGGGCAAGTGTGGAAGGACAGATCTGCTCCCGGCTCTACAGCCCACCCAGACGGCAGCCTAGAAGCTCCTCGGATTCACGACCTCACTCACGAAACTACAATGTCCTGCAGGGAGTGGGGGTTACCCTGGCTGGATCACAAGCTGGGTCCACCACTGTTGAAGCAGGCTCAGAGGTGTATTTGCTACCAGGGGCAGGACTGGGGAATGGAGCATTAAAGCTTCATGGGTGCAGAGTTTCTGTTTGGGGTGATGGAAAGGTTTTGGTCATGGATGGTGGTGATGGAGGCACAACATTGTGAATGTAATTAACCCCACTGAACTGCAGAGTTGAAAGTGGTTAAAATGGGAAATGTTATGTTGTATTATGTTACCAGAATAATTTTTTTTTTAATTGTAGAACTGTATAGCACAAAGAGTGTAAACTACAGACTACAGTCAATAATAAAATTGTAATTATATTGGTTCCTCAGTTATAACAAAGGTACAATTCTAATGCAAAATGTTAATAATAAGGAAACTATGGGTACATGGGAACTCTGTTCTTTCCGCATGATTTTTCTGCAAACCTATAATTGCTAATAAAAAATGAATAAAACTAATTTTAAAAGAAAGGAAGAAAGGGAGGGAGAGAGAGGAAGGAAGGAAGGAATGCAGGCGGGAGGGAAGAGAAGAAATGTATTTGCATGAGGGACCAAAAACCGTCTGGGTAAAACCAACCCTTAGGGAAAAGCGAGTCTGACAGACAAGCCCAGTAACAGAGATTTAATATAGGACTTGAAGGAATTATACTGCTTCTCTCAGGTTCAAACAATTCATGTTTGTTCTGAGGGAAGAAGGGCTTAAGCAGGATTAGACCTTTATCTGAAAATCGCAATAGGAGCTATCTGGGTCTAAATCTGGTCATTTGGAATCCTCTAGCACAGATTTGGGTTCTGTTCATTCTGGTACACACAGTGATATTTTGGCAGAAAAAAAAATAAAGCAGTGAGTGCCAACTAATAACTGATGGAGCTTGTTTACAAGCTGAATTGGCTTTTCCAAGACTCCTAGAAGTTTCTGGGCAGGGTTAGGCATCCAGGGGGATGGGGGCCAGCCTGGGAATGCCAACTTTTGACTATGTGCAAAAGTGCTTTGTAGAAATCCAAGGACTAAACAAACGGAGGATCCAGTGGTAGCTGTCTCTGAAGCATGGCAGCCACCGGTTCTCATTCTTTCATTCATTCCTTTATTCAACAGATATTCACCTCTGGTCTCAATCCCCCTGGAACCCAAAGACTGCTCCTACATAGATACCTTTCAGCACTTGAAGCTGGTAACTTTTAGGAAAAAGGAGGGGGAGGTGGGATTCCCACTGTGGCCTTCCCCACCCCCCACATCTCTGCAATGCCCCCTACTTTGCCCCCACATATTTCTGAAATGTCCCCCACCCACTGCAATGAGCTGTGTGCCCCCAGACACACAAAGTCAGCCACTCCCTGGTGATACATGAAGAAATAATTTGCATGTAAACCCTATGCAGTATTTTACAGATGTGATGGTAAAGTTCATGTGTCAACGTGGCTAGGGTATGGTGTCCAGTTGTTTGGTCAAGGTAGCGCTGACCTGATTGTTACTGTGAGGATATTTCACAGATGGACTTACATCATTAGTCAGTTAATTGCATCTATGACTGATTGCATCTACAAGCAACAAAGGTGATCACCCTCAGCAACGAGGGGAGTCTCTTGATCCAATCAGTTGGTGGCTTTAAAGAAAAGAAGAATTCCTGTCTCTTCTACAGCCAGCCAGCTTCTGAGGAATACATCACCTTTAACAGAATTTCCATCTTACATCCTGCCCTACAGTGTTCAGACTGGCAGATTTCAGAATCACATTTTTTGAAGTGTGCAGCTTGCTCCTTGCCCTACGGAATTCAGACTTGCCAATACCCACGGTGATATGAGCCCATCCCTATAATAAATACTGAGAGATAGATAGATAGATAGATGATAGATAGATAGATAGATAGATAGATAGATGATAGATAGATAGATAGACTCTGCTTCCCAAAAACAGCCACCCAGTCTGCCAGTATTTCTCTTTCTTTCCTTCTTTGCTTCCTGTCCCCAAGCTGCCAGGTCCTGCACGAGCTCCAGCCCCTGAAAACAAGCCTTTTCATCTTCACTCAGCTTCACTTCTGTCCCAAGCCACAGGCCCATGGCACAAAGAGAAGGGCAGAGGCCCCTCAGATTGAGGCACACACAGCCTCAGTCGAGTTCCCCTCCTCCTGACCCCATCTTTCTGACCAGCCCTCCCACCCCCAAGCTTTAACCCGTAGCCAGAGTTTCCCAAGTCCACATTGCCCCTCCCCCAATGTGGTATCAGGAGTCTGCATTCTGGCTTCTGCCCAGAGCCCCTCCGGAGGAGGAGCCCAGGGACACCACGCCCAGTTCTGGGCATCTACAGGGAATGGGGTCTCAGGGGAGCAGCCCCTGGGAACTTGTTAGAAATGCAAAGTCTCTTCCCCTAAGCAGTGACCAACTAGGACTTTCCTGGTTTCAACAATCAAAGTCCCATGCCCTGGAAACTGAATCAGAAACTCTGGGGAGTGGTTTGCAAGCTCTCCAGGGGGATTCTGATGCATGCTCAAGACCTTGAATGACTACCATAAAGGATTTTAGAGGCTGAACTCATGCCTACCTGGAGGCTGTCCTCTGGGTGACCCCATCTCTGCAACCCTGAACTCCACCCTCTCCCTGGGCACAGGGCAGCAAACCTTGTCCTTCTGTCACATGGAGTCCTGGCCGCTCTGCCAGTCCTGACCCTGGCCCCAGGCAGGTCTATCAACTGTGAGGAACTTCACGTTCAGGCTGGCCCATACTGTCCCAAATCACCAGCACCTGGTGTCCCCTACCGGCAAGGAGGATGGACTGGTTTTCCTCCTGTCCCTTGCGCATTTTGCAGAGTTCAAGGAAACCAAGTTTCCCTTTGTTTAGGAAGGTGTGGGAGGCTGCTGGGGCTAGTATATGAAAAAATAAGGAGGAGGCAGGAGAAGAGTCAGAGGGTTGGGGGGGAAGGGGGGGAGGTTATTTATTTATTTATTTATTTATTTATTTATTTATTTTGAGGGACCAGGGACCAGGGATTGAAACCAGGAGCGCTCAACCACTGAGCCACATCAGCTTCCATGAGGTGTTTTTTTTTTTCCGTTTGTTTTGCTTGTCGTTCGTTTTTGCTTTTTTCAGGAGGCACCAGGAACTGAACCAGGACCTCCTGTGTGGGAGGCGGGAGCTCAACTGCTCAAACCTCATCTGCTCCCTGGGTGGAAAGCATTGAGGGAGATGGTGGAGGAGAAGACAGAAGGAAGGCTGGGGTGGGGAAAGGAGATGGGAAAGCTGTGCAAGAGAGGAGCTGAGGATGGCATAACAGGGGGACGAGGCCTCGCTCTCGAGGTGTGGCCCCCAATCAGCAGCTTCAGCATCACTGGTGCCTGGTTAGGAATTTGCATTCTCAATCCCACCCCAGACCTACTGAATGAGAAATTCTGGGGCTTGGGCCCATTTGCCTGTGTTTTAACGAGTTCTGGTGATTCTGATGGATGCTACAGTTTGAGAACCACTGGCCTGAAAACTATAATGGTAAGCAGGTATGCTGCAGCGGTGCTATTGAATTTCTGCCTTGGATGGAGTGACTTGGAAGAGAGATGGGGATCTCCCTCACATGGCTGTACCACCTCTTTCTTGCCATGGACCTAATGCCTTCCAGAATCTGCTAAGATGAGAGCAAATGGTTCTAACATATCCCGCTCACCTCTGTAACTCTTGCTGTCACTGGCACCCCTGGCAGCTCTAGCTTGTGTGGCCCCTTCCTGGAAGGTTTTCAGGGCTGGAAGGAACCCTCTGGTCTTATGCTATGTCCCAACCTATTCAACTTCAAGACGCTCTTTTGCTATTTTTCTGCCCTCCTTGTCTCCTTTTCTTGAAATATGTTGGCTGCCAAAGAGATTGTCATCATTAAGGAATAATTAATTCATTTCCCCATGATTTATTAATCATATATATCCATAACCGAGTATGCAAAAAGCAGTAAACAGCAGTATTATCATTTCCATTAGCGTTTTTTGAAGCATTTAAAACAGTCCATTACAATCTCTGTGAACCCCTGGGGACCTGGAGAGGTACAAAAGAGATAGAGTTTCCAGACCTCAACAGCCTGTGTGTACAAAGGAAGTACATGAAAAGTAATCAACAGAATGCTCACAGCTCCTGCCACTCTCCCCCACCCTCAAAGAGTTCCCTATCTGAGGAGCGGATATAGTTGAGCGCCTGCTTCCCATGTACAAGGTCCTAGGTTCAATCCCCTGTACCTCCTAAAAAAAAAAAAAAACAAACTAAAGGTAAAAAACAACTCTCACTGGGGAAAGAGTGTAGCTCAGTGGTTGAGCGCTTGCTTCCCATGTACAAGGTCCTGGGTTCAATGCCCAGTACCTACCAAAAAAAAAAAAAAAGGAGAGAGACTTTGCCCCCTTCCACAAACTCCACCCTCACCACATTTCTGGGAGAGGAGGGTCCAAGTCCAGTGCTCCACTAGGCAAAGTTCTGTGGGACAGCTGCTGCTTCTGGTACCCATACCAGACCCCACCTCCACCTCCTGCAAGCACCTTCAGTCTTCACCATTAGATACACCAGAACCCCCATAAGACACCAAGCTGCATGATGGTGGGGCAAAGAGGGGGAGAAATCCCCTCTGACGTGGGTGTTCCCCGCCATCAGAGGCATCTCCAAGCCATGCTTCTGTGCCACAGTGAGGTGCAGGGTGCTAAGAAAATGATTTTTCCCATTTCCACCCACAGAGCCCCTGCTCAGCTTTGAATTCAGGGGAGGATAGAGACCATGATACTCAAGCTGTGTCTCTGCTCCAATGCCTAAAGCTCTGCTGCTGCTTCAGGCTTGGTGGACCTGCCTCCTTCATTGCTTAGGACACTTGTCAACCAAAGCAGCTTGTTTTTAAAAAAATACTGTTGAACCAAATGTAAGATAGAGACTATAGTTAGCAGTAATATCTTGATGATGCTTTTGCATCGTTTGCAACAAATGTTTCACAACAATGCAAAGTGTTGGTGGAGAGGTGACATATGAGACCCCCGTATGATGTTATGTATGTTTATTTTGTAAGTTCACAATCTTTACTATACACTTATTGTTTATGCATGTCATGTATGAATGATATACTTCAATAAAAAATATTTTTTTTAAATACTGTTGAGATTTATTGCTTAGCAGAGTCTCACCCAAGGGTCTTGCAGGTTACACCACCACTGCTAAAGAATTCCAAAGTTAGGATTTCTCCATGAATTCATACTCACTGTAGCTGCCAGATAGTGAGTGCCAGCTGTTTGCCTGGCCCTGCACTGAGTAACTGACACATGTCATCTCCTTTCATCTCTACACAACCCAGGGGGGTAGGTGCTTTCATGATTCCCCACCCAACAGATGGGGAAAATAAAAATCAAAGAAGGCAAGTGACTATTTGCCCAAAGTCACAGCCTAATTCACTAAAGCATCCTAATGGCAAAGGAGAGAGGCAGGAGAACTCAGACTGTTGCTGGTAGAGGGTTACCCTAATCATGGAATGCATTGAAAATCTCTTTTTATCTTCAAAATGTATATGAATTTTATCTGTTTGTTCAGTACTTTAAAAATGTCCCCAGGGGAGCAGGTGTAACTCAGTGGTTGAGAGCCTGCTTGGCATGTACGAGGTCCTGGGTTCAATCCCCAGCACCTCCTAAATATATAGGAGGTAAATAAACTAATACACAAATCTTCAAGTAAAATTGCCATCGTTTTTCCTGAAGGCTGACTTTTCTCCCAGCACAAAGGCAGCCTCAGTCCCCCTCCCCACCCCCTGAGAGCCACATGGCCCAGTTGAGAGGGAATTCTCATGGTTGGTAAGAATTCTCTCCCAGGAGACTCCTCCACCTATTATGTGTGGAATTCAGCCAGGCTCGCTCCAGCAGGCAACCAGGCAAACCCAGCCAGCTCTAAATTTCTTTTCCAAGGTCAGGAAGTGCCACTCTTGTCCAAGCTCCACATTGCCACGTGAGAAAGCCAAGGCCCAAAATGTAAAATGACTCACTCAAAGCCACACATCCTGTAACTGACAGGGCCTGGACTGGAACCCACACTTCCTGACTCCTAAACTAGTGCTCTTTTTACCATGCCATTCTTCTGGTGGTGGTACAAGGACCCACTCAAGGGTGGGAACCAAAGACTGTGCTCAGGTAATCTTGTTTTCAGTGACCTCGTCTATGAAATGGGAATATGAATGTTAGCATTATGTAGCCCAAGGACTTTTGGGATGTGTGTGCTGGGCAACATACATAAGGGTGCTTTGGATAGCTATAAAATACATGACAAAAGGGGTTGTGGTTCCTGATCCTGTGGCTGAGAAGACCTTGGTGAAAGTTGCTCATTGCACTCTTGCCCCTTCTCTCATCCTATGGACTACAGTCCAGTGCATATGTGGGGATGAAGTATTGGGGTCTGGGAAGCAGAGTCCATCATAGTGCTGGCAAAAACCTAGCAATGAACCGCCCTCCCCAACATCTGCCTCCAAAGCCAATGAAAGGCATCATGTAACAGGTCATGTACTTGTGTTGCCGGGTACTGATATAGCCTCAACTCAACACACCAGGAGCCACTACCAAGTCACTGGGACCAGCTCATGAGATGAAGTCCCTTTATCATTCCTATTATTTACAGGGGACATAAGCCAATTATCAGGAGTCAATCGTGCAGGTGAAATTAGAGCAGCTGCCACAATGGGTAGACACCTCCAAATCACTTCACCCTGTAATACGAATTACTTAAACTGGAAAACGACCTGATTAATTACAAACTTACCAGTCAGGATGGCTCTATGCTAAACCTGTATTAGTGGTATTTTTATTGTCCTTCTTTCCAAAGTCCTTTTATCCTTTTTGACGTGGTAAAATGTCTTCATACTTCTTGTACATAACTTTTGAGATGAACTTGGTAGACCTGGTACTAAACAGAAAAAATACCCTGATTCCTCATAAACCAAGGACACTTACAAAAAGAACTCAGACAAGATCTGGAGATGGAATTAAAGTATTAAATTAAGAAGAGATGGGAGGTGGATGTGGCTCAAATGGTTGGGCATCCGTCTGCCATATGGAGGGACCTGGGTTCGATCCCCAGGACCTCCGGTCAAATTTAAAAAATTAAAAAAAAAAAGAAGAGATAAGATGAAGAGATGGATCGCTTGGGATGGGCTGTTAAATTCTGCAAACCTGAACCAAACAAGTTAGTTGAGTGGCCTGAGTTTGCGTGCTTGTCATTTACTTTAGCCAGTGCAGTAGTATAGATCCTACCCTGTATTATAGATATGTATACACTTGAAGAGTTTCTGAATGTACTGTACTAGAGCAGGTGGAGGGAGAGTGGGAATGAGAGAGGTAGCAAAAGAACCAGATCACTAATCTCACATTCCCAATTCCCCCAAATAAAAGAGTTCCACAGAAGGCATCACTGGAACTCCAGCAAGGAGTCTCACCGGAATATGAAACCTGACAGTTTGGTGGTTAACTCCACAAAGCTGAAGGCTAATGGCTGATTTGACTCTTATGCAAAGTGTAATGCAAAGTTTATCCTCATTATTGCACACACACACACACACACATACACACCTGTGGTCCCTTTCACCTCCTGAGCACTCTCCTCCTAGATGTCAGAGTCAGCTGAGGTAGGAAAGCTTCCGACTAGAAGTCAGACCTGAGTTCCAGTTTTAGCTCTGCAATTTGCTGGCCAAATGACTGTTTCAGTCAGTAAACCTCCTTCCAAGGCTCTTATAACTATCAAGTGGGATAATACATAGAATAATAACTAAAATCTATTTTCTACCATGTGCCAAGAATTTATCTTGTCTATCTCCTTTAATACCTTTTATAACCTTATGGCACTGTTATGACAGATGATACAAAGAGGTCAAGGAACTTGCCCAGCGTTACAATTAATGACAAGTAGATGAAGGACTGGACTCCAGAGCACTTTGGTATCCATAAAGCACACAAAATTGCAAGCTAAAGGTGGAAGAAGTTCTGAAGTCAGTGCTTCTTAAGTTGTGTTGAGTGTACCTCATCAAAATGTAGATCCTTTACTCCCTCCCCCATACCTACTGAGTAAATATTGCTAGGTAGAAGGCATCTGCATGTTAATGTTTCTTATATACACCAAACTTTGAAACCTTCTAAATTAAGAGTAGACCATAAAGTTCTGCTTCTAGCCAAGATGGAGTAACTGGGACTGTATTTACCCTCCTGTCTGAAACAACCCAAACCAAACAAACAAAACATATGAAACAACAATTTGCAAGACAGTGAACACCAGGCAATGAAAAGTAGTTACAGGTAAAGGATGGAAAATAAATGAGGTTAGCCCAAAGATGGCCTCAGCTTCTTGCCTTAAGAAATTTCCAGGCTGTGGTGCAGAGAAAAGAAACCCAGACTCCATGAGTTTAGGAGATGGATCTGAGATTCCAGGGAGAACAAGGTAGCTAGAGTTAAAAGGACAAAAGATCAGAGAGGAGAGAGCTGCCCAAAGAGAGATCTACAGAGGTCGCCCATTGATTATTTTTTCAGAGAACTGATTGGAATGTGCATGTGAGGAAAATACCCAAAGTTGAGGAAAGAACCATCTGAGAGGCTTAGAGGGTACAGAACTTGGTGCTCAATGGGGCTAGGCAGAGTGCCTGATCCAACCAGACAGACTGAAAATCTTCATTATTCATGGAGTATTAAGTAAAGTACTCAGAAGAATCTTACCTCTGTAGTAGGGAATAATTAGCTCTTGACAATATGCTACACTGGTCTCACATAACAAATCTAAAACCAATATATAAAAGGATCAAACTACTTCCAAGTAACTTTACTGCATCACAGAACAAAGAGCAAAAATATTTATAAGAATACAAAGATTTCTAGGATGAAATATTTAAACTCACAATGTCTGGCATCCAATAAAAGATTACCAGACTCACCAAAAAACAGGACCCATGAGTAGAAAAATCAACCACAAGAAACATGAGGAAAACTAGCCAAGACATATATATTCAAATAGCTGAAAGCCAGTGATAGAGAGAAAAACTTAAAAGCACCAGAGACAAAAAGATATGTTACGGACAGAGGAACATAGATAGGAAGACAACAGATTTCTTGTCAGAAACAAGGCAAATGAGAAGACAGCATAGAAACATCTTTAAGGCACTGGAAGAGAAACTGATAGCCAAGAATTCTACACCCAGAAAAAAATATATTTCAGAAACAAAGGCAAAATAAAGTCATTTTCACAAAAGCTGAGAAAATCCATTACCAGCAGAACTGAACAACGAGAAATGGTAAAAGAAGGCCTTCTGGCAAAAGGGAAAATATACCAGATGGAAATGACACCAAGGAATGAAAAATACCCAAAAAGGTAACTACACGGGTAAATATATAAGGTTTGCCCCTATTACTTAAATCTTTTTAAAAGATCATACACCTGCTTAAATTGTTTAAACAAAAATAATAACAGTGTATTGTGGAGCTTATAACATATATATATTAAAAAATATATGACAAAAATTGCATAAAGCAGAGAGCAGATGTGGCTCAAGCAATTAAGCACCTGCCTCCCACATGAGAGGTCCCGGGTTTGGCTCCCGTACCTCCTAAAGAAGACAAACAAACAATGAGCAGACAGTGAGCAGGCATTAAGCATAAACAATGAACAGACAACGAGCAAAAACAACAAGCAGACAACGAGCAAAGACAACGAGCAGACAATGAGCAGGGAGTGGATGTTGCTCAAGTGGTTGAGCACCCACCTCCATCATGGGAGGTCCCTGGTTCGGTTCCTGGTGCCCCCTAAAGAAAAAAAAAAAAAATCAGACAATGAGCAAAAAACAACGAGCAGACAACAAGCACAAACAACGAATAAAAACAACAAGCAAACAGATGAGGGAGCCATCTCGGCGGGGGGGGGGGGGGGGGAATATTACATAAAGGCCAGGAGGAGACAAATGAAAGTATAATTATATTATACATGAAGTGGTACGATAACACTTGAAAGTAGAAAGAAGTATGTGAGATGAGAAGGGGGAGAGGATACTGGATGCATATAGAATGTTTAATAAGGTCAAATGCAAAAATGTGGTAATGGATAGACTTGATGGTAATACATTATAATAAATGTAACAAGCACTGTCAATTTAAGGATGTGACTAGTTGAGACGAGTAGCATAGGGAGATTAATGTTAGTTGAAGGACAGCTGGAGGATCATATAGGGAATGTATAACAATGATTTTGGAAGTGGATGAGGATTGTGGTTAATGATATAGATACAGGAATGTTCTTCTACTAGAAGGTGTTAAGAATGTGGTGATACATGGGAAAATATAACTAATGTGTTTATAGACTACAGTGAACAACATTGTAATGTTTTTGTAGCAAAAGCAAAGTTGGTACTATATTAATGCTAAAGGTAAAAAAAATATGGGGTTTAGTTTGTGAGATATTAATATGATTAAGCATTCTTTTTCTCTACTTCATTTTTCCATTAATAAAGAGACCTTGACGATGTCATTTAACTAATCTGTGTTCATCTGTGTATCTTTCTGAACACTAGAGGAACAATTGAGTTAGTTGTTGGAATTAGATGAGATAAAAGTGCCTGGATAGAACTTTTAGGAGTAATGCTTCCATAATTTGTTGAGCTGCCTTTTCCTGTTTTCTTTTTTTAAAATTTGAAATAAGGTTTGAATAAAAAAGAAAGTATATTTTAATCTAAAAAGAGTTATAGCTAATAAGCCAACAACAAAGAAAAAGAAATTGAATAATAAAAATATTAAATTAACCCAAAAGAAGGCACAAAATAGGCAAAGGAGAACAAAAAACAGAAGGGGTAAATAAAAAAAACAAATAGCAAGATGGTAAACTTGAACTATTTCAATAATCAAATTAAATGTAAATGGTCTACACACCCCAATTTAAAGGGATTGTCAGATTGGATAAAAAATCAAGACCCAAATATATGCTGTCAACAAGAAATGTACTTTAAATATAAGGATACAAATAAGTTAAAAGAAAAAGGATGGAAAAGATATTCCATACTAACATGAATCAAAAGAAAACTGGAATGGCTATATAAATGTCAGGCAAAGTAAATTTTAGAGAAAGAATATTACCAGGGAAAAGAAATGTCATTTCATAATGATAAAGGGTTATATTCATCAAGAAGAAATAACAAGGGAGTGGATGTGGCTCAAGTGGTTGAGCACCTCACACATGGGAGGTCCTGGGTTTGGTTCCTGGTGCTGCCTAAAAAAAAAAATTTTTTTTTAATTACAAAAGCAAGCAAACAAATGAAAAAAACAACTCAGGGAAGCTGGTGTGGCTCAGTGGTTAAGCACCAGCTTCCCACATACGTGGTCCCAAGTTCAATCCCCAGCCCTGGTACCTCGAAAAAAAAAAAGAAGAAGAAGAAGAAATAACAATCTTAAATATTCGTGAACTTAAAAACAAGGCCTCAAAAATACATGAGGCAAAAACTAATAGCACTGCTATGAAACATAGATGAATCCACAATTATAGTCACAGAGTACAATACCTTGTCACAATAATCGATAAAACAAATGGAAAATTAGCAAGAGACAAAATCTTGAACAACACTAACAACCAGCTTGATCTAATTGGGATTTATAGAACAGCCCACCCAACCACAGCAGAATACATGCTCTTCTCAAGTGCACAAAGAACATTTACTAAGACAAACCGTATTTAGGGCCATAAAACAAGTGTCAATAAATTTAAAATGAATCAAATCATACAAAGCACCTTCTCCGACCACAATAGAATCAAATTAGAAATTAATTATCTAAAGATGCCTGGAAAACCCCTAAATATCTGGAAATGAAATAACACCCTTCTAAATAAACCATGGGTCAAAGAAAAAATTACACATTTTGAATTGAACAAAAGTGATTTTTAAAATATCAAAATTTGTAGGCTGTGGCTAAATCAGTGCTTTCAGGGAATTTATAATTTTAAATACTTATATTACAGAAAAAAAAGAAAGTTTCAAGTCAACAACCAAAGTTCCATCTTTTTAAAAAGTAGCAAAATAGACCCATCTCAGGCAGAAGAAAGGAAATAAAAAACAAAATCAATAGAGGAAACCAGTTAAACCAAGAGCCAGTTCTTTGAGAACCAATAAAATTCACAAGTCTCTAGCCAGACTATAATCAGGAAAAAATGAAAGAAGACACAAGTTACCAATACCAGGAATGAGAAAGGTGACATACTAAAGACTCTATAGATTTTAAAGGTATATTAAGGGAATATTAGAAACAACTCTATGCCAATAAATTTAACAAATTAAGTGAAATGGACAAATTCCCCAAAAGTCACAAATTACAAATACTCAGGAAGAAATAAATAACCAGAATAGCACTATATCTGTTAAAGGAATTGAATTTGTAGTTTTAAAAAAAAAACCTTCCAAAATAGAAAATTCCTAACCCAAATATCTTCCCTGGCAAATTCTATAAAACATTTAAGAAGAAATAATACCAATTATATACAAACTCTTCAAGAAAATTGAAGAGGAGGGAACTCTTCCCAATATTACATGAACAAGTGAGATTTAGATCAGGAATGCAAGGTTGGACTAACTCTCAAAACTCAATCAATGTAGTTCACCATAATAACAAACTAAAATAGAAAATTCATATGGTCATCTCAATGACACAGAAAAAGCATCTGACAAAATCCAACATCCATTTCTGACACAAACTCTCAGCACCCTAGGGATAGAAGGGAACTTCCTCAACCTGCTAAAACGCATCTATAAAAATCCTACAGCCAACATAATACTTAACAGTGAATGATAATGATTTTACCCTGACACTAGGAATAAGACAAGTATAGCTGTTCACACCACTTCTATTCAACATCATACTGAAATCTTAGTCAGTACAATAAGAAAATATGAATAAAAGGCATCCAGATTGGAAAGGAAGAAGCAACACTGTCTTTATTCACAGGCAACAGGATCATCTATGTCAAAAATCTGATGGAGTCTACAAAAATAGCTCCTAGAACTAATAGTGTGTTTGGCAAGATTGCAGAAAACAAGATCAATATTCAAAATTCAACTGCATTTCTATATACTAGCAATGAGTAATCAGAAATAAGAAAAAAATAGCATTTACAATACCATCCAAAAAATATAGAACAGTTAGGGATAAACCATAAACAATGTTCAAGACATTTATACTGAAAACTATAAAACATTGCAGAGAGAAATTAAAGAAAACATAAATAATGGAAAATATGCTGTTTCCAATCATAGAAATACTCAATATTGTTAAGCTATCAATTCTCCCCCAAAATGACCAATAGATTCAATGCAATGCCAATCAAAATCTCAGCAGGCTTTTTTAAAAATAGAAATTGACAAGGTCATTCTAAAATTCAGGTGGAAATACAAAGGACAACTTTGAAAAAGAACAAAGTTGGAAGGATAACACTACCTGGTTTCATGACACATTGTAAAGCTATAATAATCAAAACAGTGTGGTATTGATTCTAGAAAGATAATTAGATGAAAAGAACAGAAGAGAGAGTCCAGAAATATACCCATGCATGTATGGGGAACTCATTTTTATATAAAGCTGCAAAGGCAATTCGGTCAAGAAAGGACAGTCATTCCAAGAAATGGTGTTGTAATAACCAGATATCCATATCCAAAAAAAAATGGATACATATCTAACATCTTATACAAAAAAATAAATCAAAAATGGATCAAAGACCTAAATGTAAAACCCTAAACTATAAAACTTCTAAAAGAAAACTTAGGAGAAAATCTTTGTGACCTTGGGTTAGGATAGAAGTTGTTGGACATGAACTCAAAAAACCAATCAATACAAGAAAGAAAAAAAAGAAGATACATTGTACTTTATCAAAATTTAAAACTTTTGCTCTGAGAAAGACTGAGAAGGAAAAGATGAGAAATAACAGGATATAATACTTGCAAATTATGTATCTGATAAAGGACTTGTATCTAGAATATATAAAATACTCTCAAAACTTAAAAAGAAAATACACAACCTAATTAAAAATAGGCAAATGATAGACACTTCACCAAAGAGTGAATATATGAATATATGGAGGGCAAATAAGCACAGGAAGACATTCAACATCATTAACCATTAGGAGAACGCAAATTAAGCCCACAACAGATACCTCTAGGTACCTATAAGGGTGATTAAAATTAAAAGGCTGGGAAGCAGATGTGGCTCAATCGATAGGGCTCCAGTTTACCATATGGGAGGCCCCAGGCTCGATTCCTGGGACCTCCTGGTGAAGGCAAGCCTGCCCAGCCCGCACAGCGGTGAGCTGACTCAGTAAGACGACCCAACAAAGGGAGACAAGCAGACACAGAAAAACGCACAGCAAATAGACACAGAGAGCACAAGCAGCAAGGGGGGGGGATAAATGAATAAAAATAAATAAAAAATCTTAAAAAATAAAAAAAATTTTAAAAGGCTGACCATACCAAGTGTTGGCAAGGATGTAGAGTAACTGGAGCTCTCTTGCATTGGTAATGGGAATGTAAAATGTTACAACCATTTTGGAAAGCAGTCTGTCAGTTTTATAAGTTAAACAAATACTTACAATACGATCCAGCCATTCTACTCCTTGATATTTACTGGAGATAAAAGAAAAGACTTGTCCACCAATTCTTAGAGAAGCTGTATTTGTAATCGCCAAAAATTGGGAACAATTCAATGTCCATCAACAGGTGAACACATGTACAGATTGCTGTATATCCACATAATGGAATACTACACAGCAATGAAAAGAAAAGAACTATCAATACAGGCAACCACAGGATGAATCTCAAAATAAGGATGCTAAATGAAAGGAATCAGAGGATAAAAGCATATATTGTATGATTCCCTCTCTATAAAACCCTAGAAGATGAAGACGAAGCTATAGTTAAGAGAAAACAGATCAGTGGTTGCCTGCAGGGAACGGGTAGTTAGAGAAGGATTACTAAGGGGCATGAGGAAACTTTTGGGTTTGATGAATATGTTCACTGCCTTAATTATGGCCATGGTTCCATATGTGTATACATTTGTCAAAATGTATTAAATTGTATACTTTAAATATGTGCCTTTTATTGTATGTCAATTAAACCTAGGAGAGAGACATGGGGGGTAGGGGGGGGGTAGGAAAAAACTTGGCCAAAACATTCTATACTAGGTTCAGTGGGAAAAGAGAGTTCAAGAGAGGGATTAGGAAGCTAAAAGGTGGGGCCCAGAATAAAAACAAGACAGCACTGCAGAAGTAAAAGTCAAGATTCTGATTTGTGTTTTTAAAACAAATCTGCTATATTGCTTTTTTTCTTTTTGCAACTTGCATCACTCTTTGCGAAAAAGAAAAGGGATGCTTTAACTAGCGCCAAGATTTTCTATGCTATTTTCATTCTATTGGTTGGGTTAATTAAACTAAGACAAGTGAATTCAGAGTTACTGGCCTACATGCTATAAAATGTATGAGTAGATGCAATTTCTCATCGAAGCCATAAAAACATCATTATATTCCCCAGGTTAAGGGTTGTATAATAACACACTAGTCTTTCCACTTTGGCAAACAAAACTGCTCAGTTTTATGACTGAACCGTGCAAGGGCAGATTTCACTTTAGATAAGACCTTTACCCTTACCTGGCAAATATTGTTTTGTTTCTTGTAAATATGTATTCTTCAACCTACCCCTTATCTTTACAACAAAGGTTAATAATTAACAGTTTTTAACATTCGCAAAAATTTTTATGACTGCAACTTCTTTACTCAAAGTTTCACTTTTAAGTCGAACTCAAAGTTTCACTTTTAAGTCAAAGTCTACTTTATGGCTCAACTGAAGTTTTAACCAAAATTGAACCAACATGTCAGGTTTCACAGTTTCCTGACACAGCAGCTATGTGTTAGGAAAGGGCAGGTTACCAGATCTGGACAATTTTCCCCAAAACTTCCCTCATCAGAATCAATAGGGGATGCTTATTAAAAGAAAAAAAAAAAAAAATACATGTCCCTAAGGCCATGTCCTGGGGAGATCCTGATTTAATGGATATTAAACACAGACCAGGAATTTGATATTCAGCAATTATCTCAGATGATTTTTAGCATCAGTTCAATTTTGTAAACTGCCTCTAATATAAATCAGGAAGGGACAACTGAGCATGCTGCTTCCATAAAAGACAAGTGAAATCTAGGGACTCTATCTAAAGCAAGGAAAAGCCATGGAAGCCTGCCCACTACTTCTATTACATCAGGACCAGTCCCTTCTCCCTCCTTCCCTTCAACAACTGGAAACTAGGCTGGGAATTTGCATGAGTGAATCTTTTCTAAATGCGAGTAGATTGCCAAACTGAAAATTAGTTCAATGTGGGGATTAAGAGATTAACTGCCTATTTTACTCCCCACTCCAGAGTCCAGACAGACATTGCCAGCTGAACATAACACTTCCTCCCTCAAATCCAGACCTGCCTTCAGCATCCTTCTCAACACAGTCTCAAGGTGGTCACTATTAATTAGTTGGTGGTGGCTCTCCAGATGGAATCTTCTTGCTTTCCTACATATTTAGGCAAAAGGGACATCCCTTGGTGTTTGTCCTGAGCCCTTCTCCCTGGGTCTTCCATCAGATAAGCCAGCACTTGGGTTTTATCTGAGCTTTTGCCACTCACCTCTCTATCTTCTCAGCCAAAAGGCTCCAGCCAGCCTGGGCTTGGGGTGGTCTGGGAAGTATCTGGGAGATATACTGCTTCCCCTGTCTTGCCCACCTCCCCTTGTTTCTAGCTGCTTTCTATGGTCTCAGATTCCCAAGGGATAGGCATGATGGGAACAGATGACTTCAGGGATAACAAAATTGGCATGTGGTCCAAACAGATTTTAGGGGTTGGTCTGGGGAGTAGGTGATAACTGCATTGTAATCTCCGTAATGGTAGGCATCTCTATTTGATTCTTCCACATATTCCAAACACCTAGAACAATAACTGGCACCTAGTAATGCTCAATAAATATTCACCGAATGAATAAATGATAAACATTTTAAACTCTTCTCCTTTCTCTTTTCCCCCATCAAGTGACCATTGTTCTCTTTTTCCACTGAGAGCAAAGATCGATCTGATATCATTTGTTCAGAGCCTCCTGCTGCCTTGTAAATGGTTTCAAATCAGGGCCTGGAAAACAGTAGATAAACAGCAGCACTGGACCTGGGGGTGGGGTGGGGGGAACCCTGGGAGAGGCCTGAATAGGAAGTGCCTGACCTCAAGGTCCTAGGCAGGGTCAAGGGCTAGAGAAGCTGCCCACTGGCCTTTGGGGAGTAGGATCCATAGATCTTTGAATTTTCCTTGAGGAGTGAGAGTGCTGTGCTTTTGTGATTATGGGTGTGTAATTAAAATTAAACTACATTAGTGTTGTCTACAGATTTTGGAGAACTAACAATGAAAAAAATATATGAAAACTCAATTTAGCAGCATAATGCTAATTACCTATTTACACATCCTACTTACCATTAACACCGAATTATCATGCAGCCCAGTGAGTTGCATATACATTAAATCTAAGTCAGGAAGCACTGCCAAGGATTTGGTCTCCCAAAAGCCTCCAGCATTTGCCGGGGACTTTCTTTAAGAAGCTTTGGTGAAGCGCGTTTCAATCCCAACTGCCAAGAGAATCATCCGTGGAAGTTTTAAAACAACCCGCTGAAAAAAACAAGGAGTCTGGGATTTGCTTTAAATGAACCAGCATGAAAAAAAGGGGAGGGGAGGGGAAGGGATAGATGAAACAAGATTGGTGAAATGCTGGTAATCCTTAGAGCTGAGTGGTGGGTACATGGAGGTTCATGATACTATCATTTCTATTTGTATGTATGGTTGAAATTTATCTCAATAAAAGGCATGTAGGGAAGTTTCTTTGGCATATCTGTAAGGGCACAAAAGATACGCAGTGATGTCTTGGTGGGGGTGGTATCAGTTTCCAATCTCATCCCATTTGCATATCTCCCCCACCCCCCAAAAAAAACAAATCTTGCTTGAACAATTTTCACTGGTCCTATCTAATTGATATTCTGCATAAAATGTTTTTGCTCAGAAAAATTTGATACATAATTATATTTGTAAATAAATACCCATCCCACTCTGGACCAATCGAATCAGAATCTCTGAGGACAGGGGAAAGACATTTTTTTAAGGTATCTAGATAACTCTAATGTGCAACCAGGGTTGAGAACTTCCTATTAGAGGGAAAGTTTCTGAGGGGAAATCTCAGGTCAGTTGTTTGAGAGAAAAAGAGGCCGTTTCGCATATCATGAGAGTGCAGAGTACACACAGAAGGACAATACTCACCACCACCTTTTGCAAAGACCTCCCATGGCTGTGTGAGCTCCTTTATGTGCATCATCTCATGTGTCTCCTCATAGCTGTCCCATAAAGAAACTGAGGCTGGAAGAGGCAAGGTCACTTCCCCAGGATCATGTGGCTCACAAGTGGCTGAGCTGGGATTCAAACCCAAACCTCCAAGAGTCTCTTTGCTCCAGCTACTCTGAAGGTCCAAAGAGAGGCATCAAGAG
Source organism: Tolypeutes matacus (assembly GCA_026826555.1). NCBI lineage: Eukaryota > Metazoa > Chordata > Mammalia > Cingulata > Chlamyphoridae > Tolypeutes > Tolypeutes matacus. The sequence continues at coordinate 7,563,785 of JAKSZT010054052.1, read as the reverse complement.
GTTCATGGCTCTTGAAACACTCTTCCCACCCTTAACCCATCCTCATTTTAGTCATCTCCCCGGTCTCCCCCAAGATAGCTTGTCTCCTTACTCTTTCTAGCCTACATTTCAGCAAAAGCACCTCTTTTTTTGCCCCTGCTTCTCCAAGTTTCCTTCATGTATGCTATCAAGTGTTAAAAGCAAGCTACCGAAATGATAGCATTCTATGGCTGGTGCTTGCTTCAGGTGTACTCTATAAAAATCTGCCCTGGAAATGTTTTTCCTTTAAAAGAAAATAAAACCATATTCACCGCATTCTGCATGTAATGTTTATAGCCACGTGTTCAGTCAGGTCTCAGAATGGAAGTACAACCAGGTAACCAAAGAGCTCAAGTACTTGGTGGCATGTTTAATGTACTTCAGGGCTAGCTATATGACGTAAGGTAAATACAATATAAGAGAGTAGGGTAGGGGGCGGATGTGGCTCAAATGGTTGGGTGTCCGTCTGCCATATGGAGGGACCTGGGTTCAATCCCCGGGACCTCCCGGTAAAATAAATATATATATATATATATATATAGAAGGCGCATGGGCTGCCAGGCTCTGTGTGCCGGTGAGCCGCCAGGTCCCGGGAGCCATGCAGCAAGATGATGACGTAACAGGGGAGAGACAAGACGATATGCTTCGAAAGTACTGAAAGCCAGGAACAGAGGTGGTGCAGGTGGCAAAACACCTCTCTCCTACATGGGAGGTCTCTAGGATCGAATCCTGGTGAAGACTGGAGGAGGAGGATGAGAAGAGATGGCAGGAAACAGACACAGAGAATTGCCCAGTGAATGGACACAAAACAGCAAATGGGGAAGGGGGGAGGTTAAAGTGGATAAAGTAAATAAATAAATTTTTTTAAAAAAAAAGAGAGAGAGAGAGTAGGGTAAAAGCACCTACATGAGAGATAGGTCTCTACATTCCACCGGAAGTGGTACAGTACTGATTGTAAATAAACTAGGTAAAGACAAACATAGTATTTATATTGTAAACTCTAAAGCGACCACTAAAAATAAAACTGTACAAAAGGATATAGTCAAAACACAAAAGGTAAATTAAAATGGAATACTAAAGAGAGTTGAAATAACACAAAAGAAGGCAGAAAAGAGAAAACAGGAAACAAAAATACAGAGAAAAGAGAAAACAAATAATAAAATGGTACATCTAAATCTAACACACAAAATTAAAAGTCAAAGATTACTCAAATGACCCAATTATATGTTGTCTAAAAGAAACATACTTCCAGTATAATTATTTTGATATGTCAAAAATAAATGGATGGAAAAAGATATATCGTGCAAATATAAACCAAAGAATGTTGGAACAGCTACATTATTAAAAGACAAAGCAGACTTCAGAGTAAAGAAAATGACCAGGGCTAAAGAAGGTCATTATAGAATAATAATATCACTCTTCTTCACCAAGAAGAAATAACAATCCTAAACACATATATACCTAATAAAAGAGCTTTAAAAAACATGAAGCAAAAACTGACAGAACTGAAAGAAGAAAGAGACAAGTTCAAATTTTGTTAGAAGATTTCAACTCCTCTCTCAGTAATTGACACTAGTAGAGAGAAAATCAGCAGTGAAATAGAACCGGACATCACCATAAAGCAACTGAATCGAGTTAACATTTATAGGACTCTCCACTTAGCAACAGCAGAATATTCTTTCCTTCCAAGTGCGCATGGAACATTCACCGAGATAGACCATATGCCAGGTCATAAAAAAAACCTTAACACTAAGGTCAGGTATATCACTAAAAGGAAAGCTAAAAAATGTAACATGGGAATGTATAGCATAGTAAAGCTGCATGTGAAATAGGAATATGGGTAAAATTGCATATATAAGACCATTTTTCTTAGAAACTGAACTAATATATGTTAATACTACAAGATGTTACTATCAGACAAAAAAATAATATGATGCTAAGTGAAAGAAACCAGGCACAAAGTACTACATATTGTATGATTCCACTTATATAAAATGTAAATATAAATCAATTTATAAAGATGAAATTATATTAGTGGGTATGTAGAGCTGGGGAAGGACTGCTAAGAGGTGTGGAGTTTTTCTTTTTGGAGTAATGAAATTGTTCTAAAATCTTTTGTGGTAATGAATGCACAACATTGTGATTATACTAAAAGCCATGATTATACACTTTGGATAGATCTAAGGTATGTGAATAAAACTCAGTAAAATTGCTTAAAAATAAATAAATAAATGAGCAAGAATAGCCAGAAATAGCAGCTATGTACAGGAGGGGAAGCATAGAGAGATTGAGAGGTGAAGAATTTTCTTTTTCTTTGTCTGTTTTTTGTTTTTTATTATTATTAATCTTATTGAAATAATGAAAATGCTCTAATAATGATTAAAGTGATGAATGCACACCTATGTGATTATACCAAATACCATTGATTGTACACTTTGGATGAATTGTATGCTTTACTAATATGTATCCAAAAAATTGATATGTTTTTTAAAAAAAACCTTAACAAATTTCAATGAATTGAAATCTTATGAAATATATTCCATGATCATAATGGAATTAAATTTGAAAGCAATAATAAAAAGGAAACAGAAAAATATCCAAACACATAGAAATTAAACAACCCATTTCTCAATTACCCATGGGCCAAAGAGGAAGTCTCAAGGGAGATTTAAAAAAAATATTTTGAAGTAAACAAAAGAGAAAATACAACATATTAAAATTTGTGGGACATGGCTAAAGTAGTGCTTAGAAGGAAATGTATAGCTCTAAATGCTTAAATTACCAAAGGGAAAAAGTTTTCAAATCAAATAAGTATCCACCTTAAATAAAAAAGCAAAATTAATGCAAAATAAACCTAAATTAAGCAGAAGGAAGGAATGATAAAGATAAGAGAAGAAATCAATGAAATCAAGATCAGAAAAACAATACAGAAAATCAAAGCAGCCAAAAGCTGGATCTTTGAAAGGATCAATAAAATTGATAAACCTGTAGCAAGGATGAAAAAGAAAATCATAACTGGAATCATGAATAAAAGAGGGGATATCACAATAAACCCTGCAGATCTTAAAAAGTTAAGGTAATAATATGAACAGCTCTATGGACATAAACTTGACAACTTATTCAAAATGGACCAATTCCTCAGAAACTAGAAACGAACATAACTCATCTGAGGTGAAATAGATAACCTAACAGTGCTATAGCTTTTAAAGAAAATGGGGAATTCATAGTTTAAAATATTTTGAAAAAGAAATCTCCTGACCTACATGGTTTCACTGACAAATTCCATGAAACACTTAATGAAGAAATAATACCAGTTCTATACAATATCTTCCAGAAAATACCACAGGAGAGAACACTTCCCAATTCATTTGAAAAGACTAGCAATACCTTGATACTAAAAACCAGACACAAGCAGTACCAAAAAAAAATAAAACTACTGGGGAGTGGATGTAGCTTAAGTGGTTGAGTGCCTACTTGCCATGTAGAAGTCCTAGGTTCAATCCCTGGTACCTCCTTTAAAAAAATCCTAAACAAAATATTAACAAATTGGGTGGGTGGTGGAGCTGCAGTAGCTCTGCATGCAGGAGGCGGTGGGCTCCACCGTGAAGAGTCTGGAGATGGAGATGGAGGAAATCATGCTCTGCTGCAGCGCCAGCTGTCATGAGGACAGCCAGACTTCCATGCAGTAAGTGGGGGGCTGTGCACTGAGCGCTACCCTGCGCCTCTGGCTCAAGCCCAGGCCCTGGTGACCAACCAGTTTAGAAGTTCCAGGACCGCCTGGCCGGGTGCACCATGCATTGCTACTTGATGGATGCAGGGAGTAAGGAGCTTCAGGTGAAGTGGCAGCTGGAGAGCCGTGTGACCAAGTGTGTGGATGACCACAGGCACCTCATCCCACTCATGACCAAGAAAGTGGAGTCTGTCTCATCCATGGGGAAATAAGAGTCTCTTCCAGTGCCATTGGGGATGAAGGCGGGAATCTTTACAAAGAGAACCAGGGGTTTTAAGTGAAATTCATGTATGAAGAAATTAAGGATGGATGGCAGCAAGGTTAAGGAATATGATGCCTGCTTCTGGACACCAGTTCCTTTATATACTTCAGTGCATAAAAAGCGAAATGGAAAAAACTGGTGCTAAAATTTGGATCAGAAATAGCACAGGAGAGTTTTTTAAAGCCTAAATTTCAAGTGCCAAGTGCTTATCCTGGCAGTGGGACGCTCCTTTGCTGTACCATACCAGAGCCCTCCAACATACCAGAGTCTTCTTGGTACAGAGGTACTAACAGGCTGGCAGTTTCCTCTAATTTGCCTGTTTGAAGAGGGGTATTTCTGTTTGATGCCAACCTCCTGTTTACCAGAAGTATCATCACAGCATTTTCCATATGTTGTAAAACAAAATCCGTGAGGTCACTAATTTATGAAGGGGAATAAAGGTTTCTGGGTCTTTGATTTACTTGATTTTGTTTTATATACAAGGACCTGAAATTAATTAAGATGTGGAGCTGTAAGCAAGTGTGCTTCGAATGAGATTTTTGAGGGACTTCTTGCAGACACTCTTACCTAGTTGTGTTTTACTTGAAATTCTCACACATTATATCTTTCAGCCTGAAGGCCATGCAAAAACATGAGAACTGATGTCACGCCAGGTATGGAAAGCAGAGCTTCTCTCTCACTGACTGTCATGATGGCCCCTGAGGCTGTCTACAGAAAGCAAAAGGACAATCTTGCAGTGACACTGCCCCCTTGAAGGGAAAGGGAGTTTTGAAAGTGATATATACCAATATCTGGGAATGAACAGTAAAAGAGGAACTGCTGGCTGCTTAAGAGTTGTCAATTACTGGATTTGGAAAGACCTTGTTTTTTGTAGAACAGAATGGAGTGAGAGGCTAATCCCAGTATTGCCTGCTTAGCTCCCTAAAATAATAGAGGCCTCTTGAGACGATCCTCTAGCAACAGTAAAGTCAAGGGAGAAAAAGTAAGCAACTCAGGGGCTTGGGTGAGCTGGGACTCCCTTAGGGCAAAGGAGAGGCAGCCCCCATTACCAAATATCATGTTCAGCCTGGGGCCTCTACAACAGGCCACGTTCCTGCCCCAGCACTGGTACCTTATCATTTTGATAAGGACCTTGTCTTTCTACCAGCACACTACTTAAAGTAATAATAGTAGCCTGTCTGTTTGCTGTTTCAAGACTGATATATTTTCCTAGCAGTTTGGTTTTAAAAATAAAGTTTAGTTCCCCCCCGCCCCCCAAAAAAAATATATTAGCAAATTGAATCTAGCAATATATAAAAAGAACAATGCACCACAAACAAATGGAGTTTCTTCCAAGAACACAAGGCTGGGGTAAAACAAAAAGCTCTTAAACATGACATCAAAAGCATGAGCCATTAAAAAAAACAACAAATTGGACTTTATCAAAATTTAAAACTTTTTCTCTGCAAATGGCACCGTCAAGAAAAAACAAGCTACAGAATAAAAAAGTGAAAAGATTTGCAAATCCCATGTCAAAACAAAAAAAGATTTGTATCCAGAGTATATAAAGAACTCTCAAAATTCAGCAATAAGAAAATAAACCACCCAATTTAAAAATCGGCAAATGAGTTTAACAGGCACTTCACCAAAGTTTGCCATATAGAAGGCAAAAAAGCACATGAAAAGATGTTCACCCTTATTAGTCAAAAGGAAATGAAAATTAAAACCACTCTTGACATACTACTGCATTCTTAGAAAAACAGCTAAAATAGAAAATACTGTAAATACTAAGTGTTAGCAAAGATGTGGAGTAAGTGAAACTCTCATTCAGTGCTGGTGGGAATAGAAAATAGTATAAGCACCCTGCAAAAACAGTTTGGCAGCTTCTTATAAATCCTGGGCATTTTTCCTAAAGAAATGAAAAGCTGTGTTCTCTCACACACATAAAATCCTATATCCAAATGTTTATAACAGTTCTACTCATAATTGCCAAAAAGTAGAAACAACACAAATATCCTTCAGTGAGTGGATGGAGAAACAAACCATGGTACATCCATCCAATGGAATATTACTCAGCAATAAAAAGGAATGAAATATTGATACCTGCAACAACTTGGATGAGTCTCAAAAGCTTTAGGCTGAGTGAAAGAAGTGAGTCTCAAGGGTTAAATCCTGTTATGACTATAGAAGGTACTCTAAAAGACATCTATGATTAGAGAAGAGGTCAATGCTTGCCAGGATTTAGGGCTGGGAAGAGGCATGACTACAAAGGGATAGCCTGAGGGAGATTGCAGGAGCCATGAAACAATTCTGTACCCTGATTGTAGCGGTTGATATACAAATCTATATATGTGTTGAAAGTCACGGAACTGTACATCTCCCAAAAAAAAGCCAATTTTACTGTACATTAATTTTGAAAAGAATAAAAACTCAAGATTTTTACATTTTGCATGTCCTGAATTCCACAAAACGGTCTATGCCTATGGGCCACAGCAAAAGTTCTTTGGACTTTCCTTTCTGTCCCATGTATTTACATGGTCCAGCTGTTTCTCACCTCTCTCATCCCCCATTCCCAAATCCCTTAGCTAAGCACTAAGGGAGATCTGTGAGAATCTCCCACAGTCTCCATCCCTTCCCTCCTTTAATATTGATGATAGACATGCTGAAAGGTCAAATGCAGTTTCAAGTTCCCCACTTCCAACCAGACTGGCACCCCTAAACCTTCCCCATGTAGAAATCCTGGGGCAGGTTACAGCCCCCAGCCCTCCCTTCTCACTCTTTCCTTCCAAGTCTGCAATACAAGCTCAAAAGAATCCTTCTGGTGATGCAGGGCCTGCAGTGATGGTGGGGGAGGCAGAATAGGCTATGCCAGCATTCTCTATGGGGACAAGGAGGAGATAGAGTTTGGAAACTCACCTTACTATAGTCATACATGCATCCAGATGAGTCCTTCAGAAACAGCCAAGCTGGAAAGCTATAGCCTTGATACAGTCATGCTGCTGTCACAGCCCAAAACATTTCCAGAATTTTTGAGGGGATGACCTCCAAATCAGTATGAGCTGCAAAAAGATGCTAATAATGGCCTTGACGATCTGAGTCTTTTAAATGCATTAATTTATTTAATTCTCACAATTCTATGAGGTAAGTACTAGTATGATCCCCATTTTATAGATGAGAGAACTAAGGCACAAAGCTTAATCAATGGGAGTGGATGTGGCTCGAGCAGTTGAGCACCTGCCTCCCACACAGGAGGTCCCGGGTTCAGTTCCTGGTGCCTCTTAAAGAAAAAACAAAAACAGATAAGGAGCAAAAAACAACAAGCAGACATCGAGCAAAAACAATGAGCAAACAGAGAGGGAGCCATCTCAGGGTGGGGGGAAGAAAGCGTAATCAAATTGACCAATTTCCCATGGCTGCTAAGTGGTAGAGGCTGGCTTTAAAATCAGACACTAAGCTATGACACCTATATGTACATTTAATTTATTTTGTGCAAATTATTGGATTTTTAATCTGAAATTTTATCAATCCATTTGATGTCAACTGAATTTTAGTTATTTCTAAAAATTAACCAATCCTCAAAGGAAAATTAGCAACACAGAATAAATACAAAAATTTGCTGGAGGCTCTGGAAGTGGGTCCCAAGGAAGTTTCACAACTGCTTGAGCAATGGAAGCCTGACAGGATTACCTATTCTGTCCAAGTCTCCAGAGTTATATTATTGGCTCCTGAGTGTTGATTAAAAATAACCAACCACGTTCCTTTATATTCATACCCAAAACCAAGGAGGCACAGATACGGTGGGTGAGTGAGTGTCTCTTCTAAGACACTGTACCCCCTTTCTTCTCTATAGTTTACTAGAGATTACAAGTCAAATTTCTAAATACTCCTCCCTGCTTCAGACATGGGTGATTAGCGCTTTCTTCCCATCCAGGTTACTACTGCACACTAGGAATAATATTTCTGCCCAGTGTCTTTGGTGAGCTCCAAGCCTTGGGGAAGGGGTAAAGAAAACATAGCTCAGCTATCAGCACCCCTCTCACACCCTCCACCTGGAGTTTTGCCCACCGTGAGTTCCCTCCCACCCCTCTCACTTGTTCACAGCAGAAACCACTCCTTTCAGATAATCCACAGCAGTCCTAAAGAGACCCTCACTCTGGGACAAGGATCACTCGAGGGTGGCTGGGACCATGTTGGAAGGAGAATTGAGGCAAACCAGGAAAACAGTGAAGGAATGAGGGAACCAGGAGGCTTAGGAGCCCAGACAGAAAAATGTGGGTCCCCTGGGGAGCTATTAAAATATACAGATTCCCCAGGCTGCTCCTCGGGCATTATGGAGTCCACGCCTCAGAATTTATTAAAAGCTCTCCAAGGTGGTTTTAATGGACAGTCAGGGTTCAGGTTGGGGGTGGCAAACTTTGGGTAAAGGAACAGACAGTAAGCACTTTAGGTTTTGCAGGTCATATACGGCCATTCTTTCCATCTACCTCCTCCACCTGCTCTTCCTCCTTTCTTCTCCTTCTCCTTTTTCTTTTTCTTTCTCCTCTTCCCTCTCCTCCTCCTTCTTCTTTTGACAATCCTTTAAAAATGTAAAATCTCTGCTTAGCTAAAGGGCAGTACTCAGCACTAGGCTTAGATTCAGCCCACACAACGCAGTTTGCCGACTCTGCCCTCAGTAAATAATCCTCAAACATTAGTCCCGGATGGAGATGGGTAGAGTCAGTGGTTTGCTGGTAACCTGGCTCTCAAAACCAGAAGCTCTGATTGGTAGCATTTGCTGAGGCTCAGGACGTAAATCCTCCCATCATGACTGATTTCAAGCCACCAAGGCAATGTCATTGAACACGGTGTTGAGAAGAGATGTACAGAATTGTCTCTCAAGAGCCGGCACCAGCCAACCCGAGCTGGCCCCTCCTAGGGATCATCTGCGGAGCTGACTTACCACACCCTTGTCCCTAGAAATTCTGATGCCAACGAGTGCGGGAAACATTGCCCTTGGTTACACGAGGAAACAACCTGTTGTTCATCAACAAGTGTTTATAGAAGGCAAAGTGCTAAACTTTGGGGACCCAAAGGCACCCCCCAAAGAGTTCATAGACTAGAGGAAGAGACTGCACAAGCAAACATGCATTTACAATACAAAAACAGGTTGTGGTAAGTGAGTCTTAGACACTATGAAAGCACAAGGTGTAGCACCTAACTGGGCTTGTGAGTCAGGGGAAAATCTCTATGGGAAAATTACCCGAAACTTAGAAACAAGACTGAAATATGTCTGTGTTACTATTTTTTTTTTTTTTTAACAGATCTCCTTTCTCTTTTATTATTATAATTTTTTGGAGGTTCCGGGGCCAGGGATTGAACTCAGGATCTCGTATGTAGAAAGCCGGTGCTCAACCACTGAGCTACACCAGCTTGCTATGTGACCATTTAATGTCATGCTAGAGCATTTTCTAGTAAGACCACAAAAGGATCATCTGATTCTGTTATTTATCTTTGACAAATTCTTGATTAGGCCCTAGACATAAAATTAGAAGCTAACTTACATAAAACTGATATAAGAATAGATGATTTTTTTTATGGCCAGTAAAAACAGCTGACACTTTACCCGGCTTCCAACTCCAGTATCACTAAGCTCTTCATAAACCAGTTAGGAAAAAAATTAAGCAAAAATAATAGAGTCACCTTTACTGGTTCTCATCCTCTACATAATAAAACCTTAACTATGCCCTGTAAATCTGATTCCCTAACAAAATCCATTTTATACCTGACGTTTTCTATGTGGATATCTGCAGATATTTCATGACATTTGAGATGATAATAAGGAGATATTTTTCACTATGAAAAGACTAATGTAAACTTGACAAATTGGTCATTTTACAGTGTTTTCTTTAAATGCTTGTGTTTTATATTTGTCAAAGCAGCCCTTCTGAAATCTGACCTCCTGGTACCCTTCAAAGGTAAATTTTCCTTCAATTTTCTAAATGCTTCCACCTTTGAGTCTTTGACAGAAGATAACCCCAAAGGTTACTTTTCATTGCCCTCTTGGATATTAAAGAGTTTTATATCTAATTTAGCAGTCTTATTTCAGCACTCCTTTTCCAGTGACTATATAAATCCAGTTTCTCAACAAAATAATAAGAAATTTTAAAAAAAAGAATAAATCCCAGTTTCTCAAATCTCCCATGAGCCAACTATTTTTCTTTCTGCTGATTCTCTTGTGGATGAGCTTAACTGAATGGCTTAAAACAACAACCATTTATTTAGTTCATGATTCAGTGGGTTTTTCTGGTCTGGAATGGCTTAACTAATCTCTACTGGGCTCACTTATGCATCTGCAGTTAGATGGTAGGATACTTGGCAACCGGATAATCCAAGATTGCCTCATTCCCATGTCTGGTGGTTGCTAGCTGACCACCAGACCGGCAGGGACAAATGGGCCCTGGGTCCCCCACCATCCAGCAGGCTAACCCACGCGTCTTTACGTGGCAATCACTGGGTCCCTAGACCAGCCAGTGAGGGCGAGCACCAACTCACAGGCTCTTTTCAAATCTCTGCTTAGATCCCATTTGTTATTGTCCCACTGTTGAAGCAAATCGCATGGCCAAGAAGAGTGGGAAGGTATAGATACCTTGGATAAACTGGAGACCATTACTGCAACAATTTTCCACATCTCACTAATAAGTTGAAAAGTTTGGCACATGTCAACAAATAACCGTGAGAATTATGCATCTGTAGGATGAAGAGATGACTAAGGGGAATCCTGAAGAAAGAGTGGGGTTGGAGAGGTGAAGGGGCAGTGAAGGGACGAGTGTTCCAGGGAGAGGGAATAGAATGTGCAAAGTCCTAGAAGTAAAACTGCAAAGCCTGTTCCAGAAAGAAGCTCACTGTGGCTGGAACAACAACAAAATCAAGGATACCTTGCTTTAAAACTTCTGTTTTATTCAGATGTATTTTTATTTAAACACTAAGAGGTAGAATATAAATGTTTCGTTTTTCCTCCTAATCTTAGGCCACTGAAAAGGTTGGGAGATTAAGACCTCCCTACTCTGGAAGATGGACAATCTGGTTTTTGGTTGATTCGGGATCAGAATCAAATAGAAAAAGGAAAAAGAAGGAAGGAACTTGCCTCTGGGGAAAGGAAGGATTTCCCAGAAATTAAAAAGGAGCTTGGAGGAAGAAGGGAAGAGGGAAAGAAAGATGTAATAAAGGATTGGCAGGGAAGTGAGTGGCAACCCCAGAGGATTTGCCTAAGAAGGGAGCGGGTATACAGTTGGGAAAAGTCGTATGGGGGGAACCTGACAAACACCCAGAGTAAAGGGCCTTGTCCCACAGTCCAGAGGCTGTGTAGGTTCCCAGCCTTCCCTCAGAGCAAGTGCCTCTCAAAGGCTAAGGCCAGTCACCCCACAAGCGACTCTCCGTATTGGTGCTCTCTGAAGACTTCCACTTCGACAGCATCCAACAATTTGCCCACTGACCTTCTTTCTTGGTCCCTGTCTATGTACCCCCTCTAAAAATCCAACTCTCTATGCTCTCAACGCCCCCCTAAGCCTAAGAAAAGGGCAGTTGGAAGCTGGGTTGCTAGTGAAATGGTGGGGTGAGGGGAATGTCCATCTCTCTACCTATTCTTTAGGGATGGAAGTAAGACCACACTAAATCAGCTAAAGAATCCTTGAGGCATCCCTGACTCCATTTTGTATGAGAACAAGGACCTACTCAAACACCTAGTTCCCTTCCCAGAGGCGTTCGCTGTTCATTGTTTCTTGTATATTGTTCCAAGGATTTTTTTTGTGTGTGTATACAGATAGACCCATAACATCCCCAGTTGTGCTCTTCAGATGTGTTATCAAACAGAGAAAAAGAAGTAAAGAAAAAAGCCTGGATTCTTACAAGAAAGCCCGATTAAAGTTGCTGGGAGGTGGGGCGGGCAGATGTGGCTCAAATGGTTGGGCATCCGTCTCCCACATGGAGGGACCTGGGTTCGATCCCTGGGACCTTCTGGTAGAATGGAGAGAAATATAGAAGGCGCACGTGCTGCCAGGCCCCGCCAAGCCACACAGCAAGATGATGACATAGCAGGAGAGAGACACAGGGGAAAGCCAAGGTGAGATGTGCCAAAAAAACAGGAACTGAGGTGGTACATGTGGTAGAACGCCTCTCTCCCACATCGGACACCAGGAGGAGAAGATGAGAAGAGAGGGCAGGAGATAGACGTAGAGAATTGCTCAGTGAATGGACACAAAACAGCAAATGGGGAGGGGGCGGTTAAAATGGATAAAGTAAATGGATAAATAAATCTTTTTTAAAAATAAATAAAGTTGCTGGGTTGGTTCTATGAACCTAGTGAGTTATTTTATGCAAAGTAACATACCCAGGGGTGAGTTTTGAAGATGGAGGGCATGAGTGATTTAGGTTCATTACCAAAGCAACTCTTCCTCAATTGCAGAAAGAAGTGTGTCAGTTTTTACAATTACCCACCCTGACATCTACATTTCCCTCTCCTGATCAGAGAAAGGAAAGAAAGACAAAGTGACTTGCAAAGAATGGGCCCCTGGGAGCAGAAAATGAGATTCTCCCCTTGAAAGCAAGGTGGGGGGCGGGGGAGGAGCAGAGAAGCCTGGATTGACAGAAAGAGCAGCTCAAGAGCTAATTAAGTCTGCAGAGGAGCCAAGCAGCCTTCTCTCTGGTTCACTGCCAGCAAGCAAAGCTTTTTGATGAAACTCTGAAATCTGAGGGGGCAGAGCCAAGTTCAGGCTCAAGGATAAGGGTCTGTGTCATAATGGCCAGAAGAATAAAGAGAGGAAGAACTTAAGAAGGGGCCTCTGGGAAGAGAAAAAACCACACTCTTATTATGCAGGGATAGTGAAGAAAGGCATTTAACCCTAATCTTGAGATCTAAATGACTATTTCAGTAAATAATGCTATTTTAACCAAAAGGGGCAAAAAAAAAAAAAAGTCATCAAATAGCTGTCCATTCCTCAAGTCATGAGCCTCCTAGTGTCATCTCTTGGAATTACAAGCATAGGAGTTATCTAGGTTAGACTGGACTTGCAAAGCTAAATTATAACATGCTGGCACATAGCATTCAGCTTTTCTTTCACTGCCATCCTGCTCTGATCATACACCATCCTCTAGTATCATTTTTTTTTTTTTTTGGTCTGTACAAAGGGCTAACAAAAATAATACTAATAATATTTCCTTGCATTTGTATAGGCTTTTACGATATACAAAGCACATATACGCACATAATTTCACAACCACCCTGTAATATGGGCAGAAAGGTGTAATTATCCTTATTTTACCAAGGAAGAAAAGTGAAGTCCACAGAGACAAAGTCCCCTTCTCAAGGTCAAAAATCATTTAATGTCAGAGCCAGTTCCCAAACCTCAGTTTCAGTCTCCAAGTACAGCTTCCACAGATCCCACTAAAATCTTTCTATGTCCATCTCAGGAGAGATTGAAACTTCAAGTGCAAGCTCCAAAACACCTGCAGAGTTTTGAAAACAAACCAGTGCCCAGGTCCCACATCCAGAGATTCCTTTTTTAACTTGTCTGGAGTAATATATCGGCATCGGTATCTCTTAAAAGCTCTCCAGATGAAGTTAATGTGCAGCCAGAGTTGAAAACTACTGCTTTAGAGAAATAAATCAGAAGGATATAAAGTAATTATGCCTAAGTCTCAGAGGGCTGCCTTGCCACTAAAACAGTAGACACTCCAGAAATGGTCTGGAATGTTATGGAAGCAGAACCCAGAACTGCCCCCCCCCCGACCCCTTTTTTTGATACTATAGCTTAAAAACTAAAATTTATTTCAGTCTTGAGAAGAAGAAATAAAATTAAGATACATTTGAGGCCTGGCTCTTTGTACAAGGATGAATAATAGGCTGATTCTGGCTCTTACATCCTGGCTTAAGCTGGAGATTCATTCTGTAGGTTGATACTGTAATGTTTTGCTTGCCTTTGACTTGTTCTCTCCATTGTTGCACTATAATATTCATCCGTTGAGTACAAATACCCCAAGAGAATTAGTCCAAGGATAAAAGATATCCATTCTTCATTTGACAAAACCACTGCAATAGTAAGCATTGAATATCCTAAAATAAGAGGAATGGTGAATTCCTGTTGCAGAGGCAATGCTTTCCCTAGACGCTCAATGGTTTCTAAGATGGTATTTATATCAAGAGCATGCAGGCTCCCAGGCATGGTAGATTCTTGCTTATTTATGAGGACTGGTAGATCTTTTGCCATGGATGAAGAAGCTCTCAGGTACTTCTGTTCTTGCTATTGCAGGCACCTTATGTATTTCCTCAAAGGTGAGCACTCATCCTGAGGATGCTATTAGAAAAAGTAGCTCTTAGACAATGAATTGGAAGACATTTCCAGAAACAGACAAGAAATCCTTTTGCCTGTAGAGACAACCTTAGAACTGCCCCTTTGATCCCCATCTCCCCAACACACACACAAATACACACATGTATATGAACACATACATGTGTACATGCATATACATGCACACACATGCACACAACACCTCTGACAATGCCACACTGTATATGGGACACATTATGCCTTTCTGGACACAGGTTCACCATTTTTCTAAATGAGTTTCCCAGGTTCAACCCTCTTTCCTCTGGGTTTACTGAATGCTATTCATCGCCCTTGTCAGATATCAAGAATCAGGACTATCTCCCAACCACCACCCCCACCAGCCCTGTTATCTCTGGTCATAGGACTACAATATCCAGAATAATCTGAGATTAACCAGTTCATGGCACCCAGGGAGAGTTTTCCTCCAGAGTTGTTCACACAGAAAACTGGAGCAACTGGATTTCCTGAACTTCAAATTTCACTTGTGCAAGTCCCACAACATTTTCTATACTAGGGGAAGAGTGGGTTAAGGTCAAGTTCACAGTCAAACACCAGCTGCCCTCCCCAGACCTGTCTGGCCAGAACCCTGGTCCAGCCAGAGCAGGCTAAGGCCACACCTACACTGAAGCCAGTGATGCTGGGGTTAGCAGAGGTAGCTATATTCAAGTTCAGTCTCAACTCCATACTCAGTGCTAGGAGAGAGCACCCTCATCAAGTCTTCATGTCCCGTGGCCATGAGTACAGAGCATTCATTCATTCATTCATTCAACAAATATTTATCAAGCATTAACTATATGCCAGGCACTGGGCATATACTGAATAGACAAAAATCCCTGCCCTCTTGGAAGTTACATTCTAGTTAGGTAGACAGAAAGTAAAGACAAATTAACAACACAGACACATAAGTTGTAGCTTTGGAAGAAGATTCAGAGTCAGTTCTACAACCTCAAAGAGTGGGGAGGGACAGAAATGGGGGCACCAAAGAAGTGATGGCCCCCTGGTTGGCTTGGCCTCCCTTACTGGGCAGCCAGGAGTTCCCACCCAAAGGCCCCAAGAGCAGAACCTATACCTCACCTGGAACCCCCAGTAGTCAAAATGCCTGATTAAATTGATCTTTCAAGAAAACTGGGAAGATGTACAATGGAGCCTTCCAAGTACCCATGTTGGATGCAGACCAGATCCTATCTGGGCAAAGTTGCCCAAATTGGAGCCAGAATTTTCCAGAGAGCTACCGAAGGTGGGAGGTAACCAGGATAGAGAAGAACCTAAGGATCTTTCCTTCTAAGAGGAAAGGCCAGAAGAACTATGAAGTTTTACCCAGATGAGGGGAAGGTTCAGTGAGGCCATGGGAGGCCAAACAGTAGAAAGAAACGAGATTAGGTCTGCATGGACCCGGACATGGAGGAACAGGCGGAAACTTAAAAGTGGAGGTTTTATTCAATACTGAAAGAACTGTTCTAGGAGCAGGGAGGGAGTTTGCACATACAGTGTCCTTGTGGGGAAAAGGAAAAGATGTCCCCCTCCACCCCTGGGAAGATCACTTATGAAAAGGGCATCCCTTCAGGCTGATGCACCCTGACTAGAGCACCAGGCTTGGTGATCTGAGCCCACGCCTGAGCAGGCACAACCTACCCAAACTTGGGGGGCAGCCTGTTTGTGTGTCAGGGAGAGAATCATGCCCCTCCCCAAAAGACAAGTTCAAGTCTTAATCTGCATTCAAGTGTGAATCCATTTGTAAATAGGACCTTTGAAGATGCTATTAGTTAAGATGTGGACTCGTTTGTAAGTGGGATCTTTGAAGATCCTAATTAGATGAGGCCAAATTGAATGGGGTGGATCTCAATCCACATGACTGGAGGCCATAGAAAGAGAGGGAAATTAAGGTGCAGTCAGTCAGAAGAAGCTGGAAGAAGTAGAAGTCAGTGGAAACCAGAAAAACAGACTCAAGTAGAGCAAGCTCACCATGTGATGGAGGATTACCAGAATGTGAGGGACTCTTGGAGAAAGCGAGCCATGCCCAAAACCTCGAAGTTGGACATCCTGCCTTCAAACCCGTGAGACAATAAAGTCCTGTCGTTTAAGCCATCCATTGTGTGGTATTTGTCGTAGCAGCTCTGGCAAACTAAGACAGCGAAATGATGTGCTGCCTTGAGAAGCAGTGAGTTCAGCATGTCCCCATTCCCCACTCAAAAGCTTAGTGGCTTAAGACAATCACAACATTAATTTTGCTCACAAATCAACAAGTTGGGTAGGGCTTGGTGGGTACAGTTTATCTCTGCTCCACTCAGCGTCAGCTGGGGCAGAGGAAAGCTGGGGGCTGGAATCACAGAAGGGCTGGCTCTCTCCCGTGGCGGTCGATGCTCACTGTTGGCTGAGACCCCAGCTGGAGCCGTCCGCCGGAATTCTCACACATGGCCGCTCCATGTGGCTTGGGCTTCCTCACAGCATGGCGGAGGCATGATCCACACAGAAGCACCCCCAGGGAGAAACATTGTCTTTCACGACCCAGCCTTGGAAGTCACCCAGCATCACTTCTGCTTTATTCTTTTCATTGAGGGAGTCACAAAATCCCATCCCATTTCAAGAGGAGGGGAAATGGACTCCACCTCCTAATCGGGGGACTGGCAAGGCACTGGAAGCACATGTGGGACTGGAAATATTGCGGCGACTATTTTTGGAAAAGACAATCTGCCACACAGGAGAAAACAATGTGATTGTCCTTCAGGGGGCTGAGTGCTGCTTGAACCACTTCCAATCCAGGGCCCTGGGAGACCAAATATCCTGAGACCCCACTGCACAGACCAGTGCCGCAGGGGACCAGAGCACTGCTAAGGCAGTCAATCCCAAGGGCAGCTCTGCTCTGTGGAGAGAAGGACTCTGAGTCCCCAGCAATCCCATAACATACACAAGAGTTCTACCCCAGAAGAAGGAGCTCCTTGCAGGAACATAATAGAGACATGCCCTGTTACCTCAGTAACTACTCCAAAAGCATGGGCTTTGGAGTGAGTCCACCCTGGGTTCAAATTCAGCTCTGTTACTGTGTGTCTTTTGGAAAGCTACTCGACTACTCTGAGCCTCAGTTTCCTTAACCCATAAACTGTGGCCCATCGTACCCAAAGGTACTGAACACTTGCAAGGATTAAATATATTCTCTATGTACCGTGCCTAGCATCAGACCACTGACGTGGCTGAGTGTGGCAATAAGACGGATGCTGGTGGGGGCCTCCCACAGAGAGGCACATTGGTACCACCTGGACACAGCAGCGTTCTCACCAGCCCTATTTAGTTACAGTCTGGAGAACTTCTGCCCCACCCCCTGCCACACCCAGGCCAAGGAGAGGCTAGTCCTGGAGGCAGCATTCCTGGACAAGGAGCCCACTGCTACCGAACATCCACCATCCCAGCAGGCCTGCAGCTGAGCGAAAGGGAGCTGAGGCTAACAGGATTAGGTTAATGAGGTCGAGGCCGGGGTGGCCTGCCTGTTTCTTCATAGTTGCATTTTCCAACTGATGATTAAGAGACAAGCCCTGCAGGATTCTGGCTCATTACCATGTAATTGAATCTCCTCCCACATGCCAGCTGAGGCATGGAGAGGTTAAGTACATTTCCCAAGATCACAGAGCCAGCCAAGCTGCCATCTGAGCTCCACAGAGTTCTGGGATGCTGGGAGGCATCCGGCCCTCTGGGGACAGCACTGGGTGGGAGAGCTGCTGCAGCCGGCTGGTGGTGGGCCCAGCAGCTGCTCTGGGCAAGGACTGCAGGTGAAACGCCTCCCGCCTCTCCCCAGCGTCTCCCCAATGGTGGCTTTAGCGAAAGCCTCAAGTGATCCTCAAGTGACAGAGCCACAGACTGCTAAAAGCACCCGGCTTGCTGCCCATCCTGGGAGTGGTCACAGGAAGAGACTTGGAGGTGGGGATGGCAGGGAGTGGGGTCTTTCAGCCCAAATCCTGGGGAGATGTAGCTGAGAAGGGTGGGGAGGTAGCATGACTAAGGGGTTAAGTGCAAGGGCTCTAGCAAGCAATTCAACTACCTGGATTCAAAGCCCACGGGATCAACTTCTCTGGGCCTTAGTTGCCTCATCTGTAAAATGACCATCATAAAAGCATAATTTCATAGGGTTGCTGGAAACACTTAGAGCGTAACCAGCATAGAGCCCTGGTCAGGTGCTTGCTACAGCTCTGCTCCCGTAGCTTCTGGGCTCCCAGGGGCTGTGCAGGAGCAGTAGCCCCCAAGCATCCAGGTTTGCTTTTCCTGTTTTTCTCAGAACTGAGCAGGAAGATATCAGCAGCATTAGTTGTGCCTGCCTTGCATCCCCCGCAGATGTGTAATAAGCACTTACTACGTTCCAGATACTGAGCTAGATACAGACTGATAAAGTCTAACTTGCTCTTCATGAAATGTTATGTGGGAACAGGCTCTGAAACGAGGAGCTGTAAGAACCTTGACCAAGTTGTCACGTCCACAGCAGTGCCAGGGCTGGGGTTTGAGCCTGGGTCTTCAAGACTCCAAAGCTCATGTTTATGCAGAGCGTGACCCGTTAGCTGAAGGTGGTCTTGACCTCTAGGAGGAAATTAATAAAAGGAGCATAAGCTGAAGACACTCTTCTTCCTCCTTGTCTAGGGAACACAGACGCCTCAAGACAGGAAACACAGCATTGTACACTATTTGCGTTGGTTTGCAAGGGCTGTCATGACAAAGTACTGCCGACCGGGTGGCTTAAAACAACTGACACTTATTCTCTCACAGTTCTGGAGGCCAGAAGTCCGAAGTCAAGGTGTTGGCAGGGGCATGTGCCCTCTGAAGTCTGTATGGGAAAATCTGTTCCGTGCTTCTTTTGGCTTCTGGCTAGGCTTGTTGGAAATCCATGGCGCTCTCTGTCTCCATCGCCACATGGCATTCTCCTTTCTGTGTCCAATGTTCCCCTTCTTATCAGGACACCTGTCATATTGGGTTGGGGCTGACCCTAATCATCTTAACTAACAACATCTTCAAAGACCCCATTTCCAAATCCCTGGTCTCACAGGACCAGGGTTTAGAACTCAAACATGTCCTTTGGGGGGGGGCACAGTTCAACCCATCCCACTATGAATGTGTTATTTATTGGTCTATTTTTCTCTTTTTGTGGACCCAGATCTCTGTATATTCTTTATAGCACTGTCCATGTCACTATGTCTGTGGTAGACAATAAATTTCCAGAGGCATTTTAGAGGGATCATCACAGCGACATTAAGGCAAGTCATCTTGAATGGACAAAGCTCTGGTTTGTGATGGGGGAAACACAGAAAGCAAAAGGGACTTGCTAATTACGCTATTATTTAACACGAGGTTTCCCAGCTTTTTTCAGTATGATTGACGTTTTGGGTCTCATGAGTCTTTGTTGGGGGGGGGGGGGCTGTCCTGTGCATTATAGCAGGTTTAGCAGCATCTCTGGCCTCTAGCCCGTAGGATGCTGGAAGCACCCCATCCCCACTCAGGACAGCCATTGCCAAACATCCCCTGGGGGACAAAATCACTCCCAGTTGAGAACCACTGTGTTAACTATTAATGCTTTCCAAGTAAGGTCTAGCCATTGCAATCAGACAAGTAAATGAAATAACGTTAGTTTCACTTCCTTATATAACATATCAAATTAATTGCAGATGGATTAAAGAATTTAGGTTTTTAAAAAATCAAAGAATTAAAAGATGCATGGGAATGTTTATCTGACCCCGCCATCTAAAACTTAAGGCTTCCCTAAATCAAAAACACCATAAATAAAATAAAAGACAAAAATGCAATCTGATTCTGCATGATTTTTCAGTAAACCTACTATTTCTCTAATAGAAAATTCAATCTGGAAAGAATTGCTCTTATATGACATATAAAGGGTTAATAACCATACCTTATAAATAACTTTTATAAATAAATAATAAAAGACAACTGTCTCAATAGGGGGAATAAAAAGAAAAGGATATGAACTGCATTTGCACAAAAAAAAGGAAATGCAAGTAGTCAATAAACTTTAAAGCAACTAATCTTTTTTAGCAACCAAAATATGCAAATTTAAAAAAATGTGCAATGTATCTTTGCATCAAGATTGGCAAAGACTGGTTTTAAATAATAATATTCAGTTGTGGGGAGAATGAGCAGGACCTGGCACTGCTGGTGAGAATTTATATGATTTTTGCCTTTCCAATGGAGAGTTTGGTGGTAAAACAGGGAAGGTTTTGGACCCAAACATTTCACTTCTAGAAATGTATCCCAAAGAAATCATGATGAAGAAGCACAAAATTGATCAACAAGACTTTGTAACAGCAAGAAGCAGTTGGTTATGTTAATTGGACTGTAGTCATAGAGCTGAATACAGTGCAGTCTTATAAAAAGGATATGCAGAGCAGTGTTTTTCCAGCTGGCCTCTTCTGAGTTCAAGGGTTTCCTTAGAGTTGCCTCAGGGATTACATCTGTTTGAAGGGGGGTCGGTAGAAGGTGGAGGGGATGATGGGCAAGAGCAGGTGGGACTTGGGTCCAACTCCACTTTTACCTGCTTTACTTATTGGGCTTCTGGAAAAACTCACTTAAAGAATGCATTCCAGAGCTAAAAAGGAGTCTGCAAAACACTATTGAGGTATAGCATCATGATGGAAAGCACAAGGGTGGAGTGGTCAGACAGATTCGGTTATAGTCCTAGTTCTGCCGCTAAACAAGCTGTGTGGCCTTGGGCCAGATACTTTATCCCTCTGTGCCCTGGTTTCCTCATCTGCAAAATAGGAAAATGGTTCCCATTTTATGATGACCATTATGAGAGCTGAACTAATACAGGTGACATGCACAGAGTTTGGCATGTAAGAGCAGGTGAACAATGATGTTAGCTATTGCCATGGGTCTAAGGAGATGCCAACATGTTCACAGATTGAACAAAGATTATATAGAGCATAATCATATATGCCAGTGTATGTATGAATTAAGTGAGTGAGAGAGAACACACACATATATAAGAGCACTGATTTTTGCTGGGAGGTGGAATTACAGGTGGTTTAGAGTTGTAACTCTGCTTCCTCCCCAGAAAGTATTTTTATAGACCAAGAACCTGCATCGCTTTATCTGTAGGGAGGACCATCTAATATTGTCCACATTCCTTTTCATATCATTTCTACAGCCCAGACAGAGCTAGACTTCACCTTTAGCCTCTTTGACAGGTAGGATTTATGTCATCTTTCAGCATTTATATTGTCTACTGATGCCAGACATTTCAGAGATGATATACTGCTGTCAAGATTTGGGAATCACGTAAATCTAACTGAAAAATTTTCTCCTGGGAGCTGAGGGAAGGGTGCTGTATATCACGAGATGCCAGCATCTCATAAGCCCTGAGGACAAATATCTCTGAAATGAGGTGGGGACGAGCCTGTGGAACGTGCAGGCTGCGTTTCCTGTCTCTTTTGATATAAATGCTTCTGCTTATTATGGGATGCCCTTGATATTGTGATAAGAAAGGGCAGAACAGAAAATGAGAAAGGGCATGGCCTGTATAAAACCCTCTCAGATTTATCATTTTAGAGCTAGGCTTGAGACCACATTATCTGGCAGGCATCAAGAGCAAGAGGGCAATAAAATGTCATCAGACGAACCCGGCCCCCCTGCCACCCAGGACACCGCAGCTACTGGTGAGAACATGCATGCATGTGTGCTTTACAGGGTGTTTGGGGTGGTGAGGCTACAGGTCAAAGTATCTAAATCTAGCACAGAACTGCCCACTAAAACTCTCTGCAACGATAAAAATGTTCCCTCTCTGTCCAATGTGATAACCACTAACCACGTGTAGCTACTGTGCACTTGAAATGTGGTTACTGGGACTTAGGAACTGAATTTTTAAATTTTATTTAATTTTAATTAATGGATGTTTAAATAACAATGTGTGGCTACTGGCTGCCTCAGCCTGGGGGTTAAGAACAAGGCTCTGGACCAGACTGCCTGGGTTTGAAGTGCAGTTCCTCTTCCATGTACTTTGGATGAGTTATTCAACCTCTCTGTGCCTCACTTTCCTTGTCTGTAAAATGGGAATCATAATAGTATCAAGGGTTGTCCCAAGAAGCCTGTGAGTTAATGTATGCACCGTGCTCCTGACAGCACAGAGTAAGTGCTATATGGGCGGCTGTACTGGACGTGCTCCATCGGCCCTTCCAGATCCACTCTCCAGCCTCCTCCGACCACTCTGTGCTCCAGGAACTAGCCTTTATGGAGTACAATGGCTCCCTTGACTTCTGGCTTCCAGTGGGGTTTAGCTAGTGAGAAGCACCACGGGGCAACTGAAGGGCAGAAGGACAAAGGTGCCAGGGTATTTGTTCCTTCCCTGGAAGGCTGCCTGGTGTGTCCCTCCCCTGGAGGCCACAGCTCCTGCCAGGAGGCACTCTCCCACAACCACCCTCTTCACTATCTAGTAGCAGCTCCAGGCCCTTCCCCCCGCAGGCCTAGAGGCAGTAGGGACAGACCCCTGGCTTTTGTTAGCCTCAGGGCTTCCCCAACTCTCTTACCTCCATTCCTCTTAATTCTGCCTGTGCCTGGGTGAACAGTCCCTTTAACCAACTCAACTCAATTACTCCATTTTGGGGTGCTTTCCATCTTCTGCCAGAGCCTGACAGAAACAGTTGTTGTTGTTACCATCATCATCATTTTCACTATCCCGCATCAAACCGCAAGGCAGTCTGAAGCTGCCTTCTATCACTCACCAGCTGGCTGGCTCTTTCCCTCTGATGGACCCCCTAAGCCTTATTCACTAATCTCAGCTGCTTGGCTTGGGACCTTCAGAAGTAGGAAAACTATCATCAGTGAAAAAGAAAATGTGTTCTCGTCACAAGAAACCCTGCCCCCAGAGGACAATCAGATATACTTCGTTAGCAATCCAAAGCCAGAGATCATCCTCAATTGCTGCTTTTCTGTGCTTGGCAGGGGAATACTGAATCCATTTTCCTTGTTCATGGGAATACTGAAAGCCTGAATCCATTTTCCCTGTTCCAGTGGGAACAGCACTCCCTCCCAGCCCACCGGCCTGCCTGCTTGTCACACCCTTAACCACAGCTGTCACTGCGGACAGAGGGGATTAACTAGGTCTCCCTAAGGGAGAAACACAAATGGTGTCTCTGCCTCCATCAGTCTTCATGGGCTATAAAGAGGGCAAGGTCAGAGGTGGTTGCTAGGCACTGGAGGTGGGGGCCAAGGGCTAAGAGACTAAGAAGAAAGCTGGAACAGCAGCTTTGAATCTCAAAGTGATCGATCCCCTATATCAGCAAACATTTCCTATTTGTAAGGCCCCCGTGAGTCAGGGAGGGTCCATATTTTGCAAAAGAAGTCAACTCTGGCTGATTTAAGGAGAAAAGCAATTAATTGAGAGGATAGTGAGTGGGTCTCAGAATGGCCACAAACACTGGAGAGCCCGGTTCTGAAAACAGGCATCTAAAAAAAAAGGCTAAGTTCCAGAGACAGGCAAAATCATGCCAACAAGCCAGCCACATGGCCCACATCAGGACTGGGTTCCCTGGATGACCCCACGGCACTGTTGCCTCTGGGAGCTGGGTCCTGCAAAGGCCACCACCAAAATGTATTCTTTCCCAACCCTTGTTTGTTTGTTTTTAGGAGGTACCAGGGATTGAACCCAGGACCTCGTACATGGGAAGCAGAAACTCAACCTCTTGAGCTACATCCGCTCCCCAATGAGAGATGGGTTTTTTTTGTTTGTTTGTTTCTTTTGTTTATTTGTTTGTTTTAGGAGATACTGGGGATCAAACCTGGGACCTTGTACGTGGGAAGCAGGCACTCAACCACTTGAGCTACATCTGTTCCCCAAACCTTACTTCTTTGGGTAGCTAACTCCTGATTCAAATTCAAATTTTGTTCTGTAGCATTGCCCTAAGAGATAATCCACATTTCGACTAGATCCTTACCCAAGACCTGGTCCTTCAATTTTCCAGAGTCTGTGAGCTTCCGTGTGCCCTCCTTCTATCGGTCCTTTTGATTAAATTAGCTAAAGCCATTTTCCACTGCATACCACCAAAGAACCCTGGCTGATAAATAACACTCACTCACTCTGTCTATTTCAGAAAGTCTGTGTGGGGATTAATGAGCTAAACTGTCAAAGTGCTGTACAGATGTAAAGAATTAGAGCTGGACAACAATTTCATCTTCCTTAGGCCCTTAGTCTCCGTCAGTGTTGGATGTCATTCATTCATTTGGTCAGTCACGTGAGAAACACTTGCCAGCAGTCGGGTGAGGCATGGTGTCTCAGTTTCTTAGAGCTGCCATAGCAAAGTACAACAAACTGGGTGATGTAAAGCAACAGAAACGTATTGTCTCAGTCCTAGAGGTGGGAAGTTTGAACCAAGGTGTTGGCAGGGCTACACTTCCTCAGAAGTCTATGTGGTTTTGGAAGTGGCTTGCCCAAAATCCATGATGTTCCTTGGTGTGCTGGTTGGAGTCTTCTGTGGACCCCAGAAAATTATGTTTTTAAGCTAACCCATTTCCATGCATGTAAACCTATTGTATGTGGAATCTTTGGGTTAGATTTCATTAAGGGCCTTTAATTAAATTGCGGGACCCAGGGTGGGTCCTGATCCTCTTACTGGAGTCCTTTGTAAATGGAGGACTAAAAGCAGAGGCACACAGAAAGAAGCAGCAGAGACAGAGAAGAGCCCAGAAGCTGGAATCAACAGAACACAGAGGCTGAGAGGAAGTCACTTTAGCCTGAATCTTAAAGAGACGAGGTCTGGAGGAGAAGGGAGAGGTGAACCACAGCTGATCTCAGGGAGAAAGTGAGCCTGGAGGAGAAGGCAGGGACCGGCAGAGCCGCCATTGTGCCTTGCCACGTGCCAGGAGTCCAGGATCACCAGCAGCTGGCCTTTGGTGATACAGAATAGCATCTCTGATGATGCCTTGATTTGGACATTTTCACAGCCTCAGAACTGTAAGTTCTTAAGCTAATAAATTCATATTATAATAGCCAACCCATTTCTGATATACTGCATTGGCAGGCTTTAGCAAACTAAGACACTTGGCTTGTGGGAGAACTCAATCTCTGCTGCCTTCGTCATGTGGCCATCTCTGTGTGTGTGTGTGTGTGTGTGTGTGTGTGCCCATCCAAATTTCCTGTCCTTATAAGGACACCAGTCGTAATGGATTGGGGCTCATCCTAACTCTGTCCAGCATCCTTTTAACTAATACCAGCTTCAAGCATCCTATTTTCAAATAGGATCACAGGAACAGGAACAGGGTTTAAAAACTGTTTATACCTTTTGTAGGACACAATTCAGTCCATACCATAAGTTGCTAGACTAGTCTGTAAAGAATACAAAGATGAGTGCAGCATGGTCCTGACTGCCGCCGCCCCCCTGCCCCCAGCACACACACACATTATGAACTGCTACCCATAATCATCCTTCACAGAGGAGGGAGCATTAATGATGGCCTTGGAGGTAAAAAACGAAGAAGGATTTAGATAGAGATGGGCCAGGAGAACAGAGGAGGGTGGACAGACACAGGGACAGCCATGAGTGGTTCCCAGAAGGTGCAACCCTGCAGGTATACTCAAGTCACTGCAAGCAGCTGGCATTTCTCATACTGGGTAAGGAAACAGGGGAACTCTGGGGTCAAGGGCTCAGCTCAAGGAGATATGAAAACCAGGTCACAGATTTTACTTGATTAATAGCTGTAGCACTTAGGTACAGATCCGAGGGGGTTAAAAGCTGCACTGTTGGAGGGAGAAGAACAGGGTAGGTTCATGACTCACAAATAGGTATCGAGTGTGTCTGTCTCAAAGCTCTCTCTGCCCCCACCCCGCCTCGCCTGGGTCCCCATTACCCTCTTGCTTCCCTAGGGTTAATCAACCCTTCCAAGGCTGTCTACCCCCCTGCCCCAAATCAATCAGATCCACGAGGGCAAGGAGAGTAACTTCTTCCTCACTGTGCCCTTAGCACTCAGCAGGTGCTCCATAAATGCCAAATGAATGAATGAGGGAGGGATCCTTCCTCCTGCCAGATGGCCCCAAAGCCCTTCTGCCTTGCACTCCCCATTGAAGGATCAGATCCGAATGCTGAGTGGGCATTCAGCACATTCCTGTGGATCATGGAATCCGCCATCTTGGTCTCTTCCCCTCGGGGCTTTGTGCAGAGCTTTTGTTTACCCTGGTAGATAAGCAGAACCCAGGTCTGAGCAAAGCGAAGTTGAGCACAGCTGGGTCATGAACCAGGCAGCAGTGGAAAATCCCCAGCCTGGCCCCAAGCCTGCCAGGTTTCACTGCTTCCCTGGTAGATGCATGAAACTCCTGGGAGTGGGAACCCACTATGGAAATCCTCCCTTATTCAGCCCATGCTTGGAAGCCACGGAGGGCATTCTTTGCCCACAGGTCCCCTTTGCCTCCCACCCTATCCCTTTGATACCTGGAAGGGCTGGAAGGAGGATCCTCTCATCTCATCACACCCCACCAGACCCCTCCAAGTTCTGAAGAGGAGCTGGTGAGTTTCTTCCGTGAAAGGCTGGATAGTAAATGCTTTAGACTTTGCAGACCAGATGGTCTGTCCCAACTACTCAACTCTGACCCAGTAGCAAAAGAGCAACATGGATGATATATCAATAGATGGGCAAGGCTGTGTTCCAATCAATCTTTATTCATAAAAACAGGTGATGGGGCTAATGCAAAATGTCAATACTAGGGAACACTGTGGGGGGCAGTATATGGGAACTCTGTACATTCTAAAGGACTTTTCTTTAAACCTACAACTGCTTTAATAAAAATATATATATTAAAAAAAAAAAAACAGGCGATGGGAGAAAACTGGATATCTACATGCAAAAGAATGAAGCTGGACCCCTAAACCACACCATATATAAAAATTAACTCAACATGGATCAATAATCTAAATATAAGAGCTAAATCCATAAAACTCTTAGAGGAAAGTGGGGTTAAATCTTCATGACCATGGATTTTGCAATGGATTCCCAGATATAACACCAAAAGCATGAGCAACAAAAGGAAAATATACATTTACTAGGAAAAAGAAACAACTATGATAAGCTTACATGCAAGAGACAAACATAAGGAAACTCAGGGAAAAAAAAAAAGAGAGAGAGAGAGAGAAGGAAAAAAAAACAAGAAAACAAAAACAAATAATCAAACAAAAAAAAAACAAAACAAAATATAATTAGCGGATTGGGACATTCAAAAAACTGGGCAAAAAAGCAAAGGAAATGCCTTTAAATATATATATATATATTTATTTATTTATTTATTTATTCTTTTTTTTTTTTTTCCTTTCTCTTTTCATTTTTTTTCCTTCCTTTTATCACTGTGTTATCGGATGTCCAGTGTGCCGTGACAACTCAAATAAGTCCTCCCTGCACATGGTTCATCAGTCCCTTCTATTCAAACCTATATGTGATGCAGAAGTTCTTAGGTATACTTCCAGAGACTGGAGCCTCTGGCCTACCTATGTGTCAGGTGTGCGTGGAATCTCGGTGGAGCTGCAACTCCTACCCTACAGCTCAATGGACTCATCCAAGTCACCTGGTGAGGAGACAACGATGGGCAACGGCCATCCCAGGGAATGGAGAGGGCCTGCATCTGCAGGAAGGATCATCCCACCCACCATATCCATGGGATATAAACCGTCTCTCACTTGGAGGTGGAGTGGACATCACCATCCCAGTCCCCTCAGGATTGGGGGAAGAACTATGGACTAGAGTGGACTTGATGGTATTCTGTTGTACACATATGGTGATTCTAGCAATGGAAGAAATTATAACAATGAGGTGGAGCCAGTGGCCACTTGACACTTTTGGGGCAGGGAGGGGATGAGTAGTTGAAATACAGGGGCTTCTTTGGTATTTGGAGGTTGTCTGAGTGCCGTTGTGGTAACGGATGTAGGCCATTTTAAATCAGCACACACCACTCAGAACTGTGTGGGAGAGAGTGTGGTCTACGATGTGAACTGTGGTCTATGGTTGGTGGCAAGGCCCCAGGATGTGTAAGTCCATTGAGGGTGGTGGGCCACACTTGTGGGAGATGTTTGTGTGGGATGTGGTGGGAGGTGTGGGAGGTGGGAAACATGGGAATCCCAGGGGGTTCTGTGTAATATTTTAGGTAATCTAAGCACCTCTTAAAATATATTTATATATATATAAATATTTTTGTAAGCAAATGCACATATATGCATGTATATTTATATATCATTTTACAAATAGTGGTGTGTATTGTGAAATTTTTGATTTTTACCCACAATAAAAAATAAATTAATTTTAAAAAAAAGGAAAATATAAATTGGGCTTCATTAAAACTCAAAAAACTTTTGTGCATCAAAGGACCTCATAAAGAAAGTGAAAGAAAAATCTATAGAATGGGAGAAAATAGTTGCAAATTATATATCTGATAAGGGTTCAAAAGGGTTCTATGCCCAGAATACATAAAGAACCTCTACAACTCAACAACAAAAAGACCAACAATTCAAATTTTTTAAATGGGCAAAGGACTTGAATGGACATTTCTCCAAAGAAGGCACACAATTGGCCAATAAGCATATGAAGATATGCTCAACGTTATTAGTCATTAGGAAAATGCAAATCAAAACTACAGAGCTAGTTCTTCACACCCACTAGGATGGCTATTATAAAATTTTTTAAAAAACTAAAGCAAAACAGAAAATAATGAGTATTGGCAAGGATGCAGAAAAATAGGAACCCTCATGCATCGTTGGTGGGAATGCAAAATGATGACACTGCTATGGAAAACAGTTTGGCAGTTCCTAAGAAAGTTAAACATAGAATTGTTATATGACCCAACAACTAGGTACCTGCCCTCAAAAACTGAAAACAGGAGCTTAAATAGACACTTGTACACTCCTGTCAAAACAGCATTGTTCACAATAGTTAAAAGTTGGAAACAGCCCACGGGTCCATCAACACTTGAATAGGTAAACAAAATGTGGACATACTTGCAGTGGAATATTACTGAGCCATAAAAAGGAATGAAATTCTGATGTGTACTACAAAATGGATGAACCTCAAAGGCATCATGTTAAGCGAAATAAGCCAGACACAAAAGGACAGATATTATAATAATCCAACTGATTTGAAATATGCAAACTCATAGAAACTAGAATACAGATTACCAGGGGCCAGGATGGAGGTAGGGTACGGGGAGTTAATGCTCAATTGGTGCAGAGCTTCTGTTTGAGATGATAGAAAAACTTTGGTAATGGATGGTGGTGATGGTAGCACAACATTGTGAAAGTAATTAACAGCACTGAAGTGTATATTTCAAAGTAGTTAACATGAGAAATTTTATATTGTATATATGTTAGAAATTTTTTTAAAAAACGTAGCACTGTACAACACAAAGAGTGAACCCTAATGTAATCTACAGACCGTACTTAACAGCATAATTACAATCATATAACATTTCACCATTTGTAACAAAGGTACCACTGATACAAAATGTTAATAATAGGGAAAACTGTGTGTGTGAGATGGGGGGATATGGGAAGTCTGTATTTTTTGCATGATTTTTCTGTAAACCTACAACCTCTTCAGTGCAGAAAAAAAAAAAGAAGAAAACAGTAGATTGAGTGAAATAATCCAGACAAAAAAGGACAAACATTGTATAATCCCACTTGTATGAAATATCTAGAATAGGCAAATTCATAGAGAAGAGTTGATTAGAGGTTACTGGGAACCGGGGGAGGGGAGAGAGGAGAGAGGCATTATTGCTTAATGGGTACAGAGTTTCTGTTTGGGGTGATGGAAAAGTTTTGGAAACAGTGGTGATGTTTGCACAACATTGTATGCATAATTAATGCCACTGAATTGCACCCTTTAAATGGTAAAATGGTTAAAATGACCAATTTTGTGTGATATGTATTTTACCAAAAATAAAATTTATTTTAAAACTAGGTGGAAGACCTGATTTGGCCTATCAGCCAGAACTTAGAAAGAAGGGTAAATCAAGCCCCCAAGTTCCTACAGAACCCACGCCACCTCTTCCCCCAGGATGAAGGCTTTGGTTCTCAACTGGGGGCAGCTTTGTCCCTCCAGGGGACGTATTTGATTGTCACAAGTAAGGATGGGGTGCTACTGGCATCTAGTGGGTAGAGGTCCAGGGATGCTGCTAAACATCCTACAATACACAGGGCAGCCCCCATCCCCACCCCCAACACAGACTCATCCGGCCCCAAATGTCAACAGTGCAGAGGTTAGGAAACCCTGCTCAAAAGCAGTGGTTCTCAAAGCATGGTCATTATCACCTGGAAAATTACTAGAAATGCAAAACTATCAGGCCCCACCCCAGACCTACTGATTTAGAAACTCTGAGGATGGTGCCCTGAAATCTGAGTTTTAACGAGCCCTTCAGGAGATGAAGCTGGACAGGGTGACAACAGCCAGCACGGAAGGGCGTTTGGGTTGACAAGCATCCCAGGTTGGTTCTCAGCCCTGCCCTCCACTAGATCACCTGCGGGTGCCCAAGTCTTATGCTAGCCCAGCTGAATCAGAGAGGGGTGGGGACCATCTCTATCCTTTTATAGCTCACTGCTGATTCTAATGGACAGTCAGGGTGGAGAGCTCCCGAGTATATGAAATACAGTAAAGGGAAGCCATTCACACCCATTATTTCATTTGATTTCCTCATCTCCCCATTTTGCAGATATGAAAATAATATCTCAGAGACACTAAGCAAGTAGCGTCAAGTCACTGATGAGTGATGACACCTAGAGGGAAGAGGCCAACAGAGCTGCTGTCCAGCCACCAGGGAGCTTAAAGAAATGTCAGCCTGGAGTTGTGGGGAGTTGATGGAAGAAGCAACAAGAGAATCTTGGCTTATGTCCAGTCGAGGGGTGAAAAGCCTGGGGCTGGAGAGGGCTGGACTCAGGTGAGTGTCCAGAATCTACCACCCTCGAGACTCCTCTCCCAAGCTGCACTGAGCAGGACTCTGCACCTGCTCCTTCCCTGGGCTCTTACCTCTCTGTACAGCCTGGACCTGGGCACACTGTGCTCCTCTAGTGAGGCTGGTTCGGGTTTTGCTACGAAAAATGCTGCCCCGGGTGATGTTGCCTAAAGGTGGTTGAAAGCTCCTTTTGGCTTGCAAAGTGATTTCTCACACACACCCTCATTTCACTTGGTCTTGAGGGCTCTGATGTTCCCAGTTCTGTGCTCAGACAGAGTTACAGGTGCTCTGCTTTCCAATGTGAAAGACAGGAGTAAAAAGGGGGGGAAATGACACTGTGAGCCCAAGTGGACTGGGGTAGAACCAAAGGGCATGGATAGAGCTGGGACCGGTCTCAGAAAGCCACTGGGTGGGGAATGACTTCCAAAAGGAAGAGCAGGGCCCCAGATGGAAGAGGAGGAGGAAGGGGGAAAGGCAGCTAGGACAATACTGGGAGGTAGGGGTGACTGTCATCTCCATTTTACAGCTGAGAAAACTGGAGCTCAGAGAGGTTAGGTAATTCACCCAAGATTGCACAACAAAGACCTGTCAGAGCTACGACTCAGACTCTTCAAGCCCAAACCCTTGGCTAGCGCATGGAAGTATCTAGAAAGCAGAAGGCGGCTCGGGGCCAGCCTTCACTCCAGGAGCCTGCAGCAGAAGAGCTGACAGCCATCCATTCTGGAACAACCTCAGTGGTTACAGCAAGCTCTAGTCCCACCCAAGCCTTCCCCAATCTTAATTCCTATAATTTCTCCTTTAGAGGAATTCAGCCAACTGAGACAAACATTTATTAGAAGCTTCAAATAAACATAACCCCGGGAGGTGAGAATTCTTTTATGTGTCTTTTCCTCATGAGGGACTTAGCAGGGGACTCAAAGCTAACTGCTCCTGTTCCTCTCCTCCCACCCCTTGTCCCTGCTGATAAACTAAACTACAAAATACTTCTATTCAAATATTCTCCCTGTGAACATTTCCCTCCCTGGCATACTTCCCACCAGATTTCAAGAGTGAATCCAAGATTTTTATCTTTGCGATTTAATTAAAATGTGTTGGCTCCCTCGCTAATAAAGACACACTTCACCACCATTCACACCTCTTCAAATGCGCTTTTCCAGCCTTTTGAAGAATACCTCGACGCTGAGGGCTGCCCAGCCCGAGGGGGTGGGGAGTGTGTGCATTGCCAGAAAAGCAGCTTCCAGAGTCCCCCACTGCCTGAACAATGTCTGCCTCCACCGGGAGACCCAAATTAACTGGGAAGGAGGATGTACCGGGTGCATTTGAAGAGCAAATAGTGCAAATACCATTTGCTCCCTGAATGGAAGGAAATTGCCTGAGCTGCGGCTGGATTCCTTAATGGGTGGCTTTGAGCTCATGGGAAAAGTAAGTGGCAAAAATGAGGAGCAACTCTTTGGCAGGTGGCTTCTCCTGGCCAGCCCCTAGGGAGAAAAGCCCAAACTCCTGGAAAAACAAAGTATGAGGATGTTTGTGGTTTCCTAGAACAAAAGTCAGAAAGGAGGTTACAGGTCAGTGTCCCAAAACAGATCCTTCCTGAATTATTCTCTTTATCCCAGGTGACTCACACATCCTCTCCAGCTGCACCCTGCCACACCCAGCCACAAACCACTGGGGTCCTTTATATGGGGCTTGGAGCTGTGGGTGTTGGGGAGGATGTCAAATAGCCTGATTGGTCAGGCCCGTCTCAAGTTCAAATACAATACTCTTCAGACTTGGTGCTTAAGAGATCAAATTTTCTAGAAAAGTCAGGGAGGAAGGGTTTTGAGAAGGCGCTGAGGCCAGCAAATAGATTTTCAGAGGCCTGGGTCAGAGACAGCAAACTGGGCTATAACTAACTGCAAAGGTGGAAGAATCTTGAACTCATCAAAGCCCTCTTTGCCTTTTGCAGTGAAAATACACTTAAGCACCTTCTCCACTTCTCTGGGCTCCATAGTTAGTTTTTTCCCAGGGTTTATGGGTGCCAAGGGTCTCCCACACATGCACACCCAATAAAGGTTGGCCCCCATGCTCTACCCATCCCCACCCCCCACCCCCCAGACTGCTGGTAATTTCTCCTGTGCGCTCATATTTTATGGAATATTCAAAACATTCTTTAGCTTTCCTATGAGTGTGTGGTTTTCCCAACTAGATTCAAACTACTGGAGGTCAAGGTTCATGTTTTAAACTCCCCACCAATACAGTTCATGGATCTGTGTCTCAATTAACTTGATATTTCCAAAGATGTACACATATTACATATTAGTGGCTCAATGAACATGCATAGTAGGGGTGCAGGGGTTAAAAAAAAAAAAAAAAAAAAAGGAGGGAAAGTGGGAAGGGTAAAAAAAGATATCTATGGAATTAATGAGTGAATGAATGAATGAATGAACGAATGAATGAATGCAGCCTCCATGAAGCTCTTCCTGAGAGGGCAGACCCATGGCCCCTCCTCCCCCACATCCTTCCTCAGGGCCTTTGCAGCCCAGAGCTCTAGTTAGTGGCTTCGGTGAGGTCGGCAGAGGCCAGGCTGCCCTCTCCCGGTGAGGAGGGCCCACAGAGGGTCCCAAGAGCTCACTAAAAGCAAATGCTTGCACAGTGCTCAACATGGTGTCCTCTGCTCTCTGTCTGTCCCCTGTGATCCCCCAAGGCTGCCACATGCTAGGGAGCCACCTCCCTGTGCCGTTGCTAGGGAACCATCTCACTGAGCCTCCAGGGAAAGGAGGGCCTGCGGTCACCATGAGTCAGGAGCTCAGCTGCTCAGAGCCGAAAAGCATGATCCCTCCAAGGATTTGGGGTGGGACCAGCTAAGACCTCACCTTTACCACCTGAGGGCTTTGAACACGCAGCTTCTCCCAGAAAGAAACCATTACCAGCCCTTCCTCCAGAAGGAGAGAGAGCAGTGGGGCGTTCTGTCCTGCTCGGGGAGGAAGAGGAGACGACGGTGGTGATGGCAATGGAAAGTCCACACCACAGAGAAGCCAGGACGTGTTGGTGGTGTTTGTTCCTTGGTATGAAATCCCGGAAGGAAACTGAGAAATGCTACCCTCTCTCTCTTTTCAGAACTACTGAAATCCAATCAGTGGTTCCTAGCCAGGAGCGAGATTGCACCCCACTCCCTCTCCACACATTTAACAATGTCTTGGAGACATTTTTGGCTGTCACAACCCAGAGTGCTGTGGCAATCTAGTGGGTAGAGGCCAGGGATGCTACCAAACTTCCTACAGCTCAGGGACAGCCTCCCCAAGATTTATCCAGTCCCCACTGTCAACGGTGCTGAGGTTGAGAAACTCTGAATTAAATGAACGAATGAACGTATGTATGCAATTCATATTTGAGTGCCACCTAAATATGTAGGCATCTGTAGCTATGCAAAATATGCATATTTTGTGTAATTTTGTATCTTTTGTATCATTTTATATCTCTTTATCCATCTCTATATACACACAAATCAAGACAATGGACGTGGAGCAGGGTGTGATAAGGTCGAGAGAAGGAGAGGAGGGAATATTTCTTGAGCACCTATTATATGCCAGGAACTACACCAGAGTAGAGGGTATGGATTTCTTAGAAACTATAGAAATTCAAAAATCTGGAACTGTGCTCCTATTCATCAGGGTGAGAAAAAAATCAACCTCAGCCATGTGTGGAGCCCTTTTCTCCTTAATGGGTTCATGCAAGAATCCACAGGAGTAGGGCATTCACTTGGTGCCAGGAAAATAGACCAATCCTCCTTCGCCTGGCTGCTCTTAGCAGAGATTCTCGAGGCAGGCTCAGAGAGGCCCCTCCGAGGAAGGAAATCTCAACAACACAGGTGCCCCCCACTGTTCTCCAGCCACCATAGGCCTTGATGGCCACCTCTGTGCTCCAGGGAGCTGCAGGAAAGAGAGGCCGAGATGCCTCCACTCACCAAACAATAAATCTCCCGCCCTTTCCCCGAGTTGAAGAAGCAAACACTCTTTCCAACCATCCTCACCTTCCAGTACCAGCCTGTCCCCTCCCACCAAGTCACTGCCTACCAGAAAAAACAAACAAACAAACATGGAAGTCATTTTCAGGGTGGGCTTGGAAAAATCTGTTTTCCTTCCTGAAGCACAAGACCTCTTGTAACCTCCTGAGGTAAAGGGGTTCTCCCTCAAAACAGAGATTACCTCTCATTCCTTTCAATCACCTGTTGCATTGAGGCTAGGATAGAGCACCAATTAATATCTTTATAAGTTATCCCACCACCAGGATGTTGACAGTCGTTAGATCTTTGAATCTTCACAACCACCTAAGGTGTGCCCTTCATGTTCCCATTTTACAGATGAGAAAACTGAGGCTTAAAGTCCATAAAGGACCTGCCTGAGGTCACTGTGGCCAGTTGGGCTCCCTGGGAATGCAGACTCTGTGTGCAGGGCATATATCAGCAAGGACCCTCGGGACCAACACTGGGGAACCGAAAAGGACGGAAGCAAGGTTGGGCAGATGGAGAAGTTGAGCTACTGGGCAGTCCTGACAAAGGCCTCAGCCAACCCCATGGGGAGTTTGGAGCAGAGCTGGACCTTCACAGCTGCCCTAAGTTGGGGAGATGGAGCCAGAACTTTACACCCTGGCTCTGATCAGTCATTATTCACAGGTGTGACCTTGTCCAGGCCATTTTTTCCAGGTAAGGCAACCCCTCACCAAGGGCTGATGGCTGAGGTGAATGAGCTCCTGAAGAGGGATTAGTATGCACATCACAGCATTAATAAAGGGGAGAGCTGGAATTGCATCTTCAACCCTCCCCATCAAGTCTCTAGCTTCATCCCATTATTAAAGGGGGTGTGGGGGGTAGGCTAAGGGACCCCAGGAATAGGATTCAAATAATCTCCATGTTGGAGGTTCTAATGTATTCTGGCAGGTCCAGCAAACTGCAGGGGTGAGGGATGGACAAGAGAATCCCAACTGCTGGACTGGGGCTGGGGGTGGTGTAGCTGCCAGGGAAGAACAGAATTCACCCCCGTTATGACACCCTTTGCACCCTCAGGCACAGTGGCCTAACTTGGCCCCATTTAATTCTTGCTTTCCAGGACCTGTAGACCCTGGTTGGCCCTACCGCACCCCTGCAGGGCCCTGAACCTGGAAATTACATAACCATGGGATTTTTAGCACTGGAAAGAACATTAGCAGCCATCAAATCCAACCCCATTGTTTTCCACTGAAAAGAACCATAGAGACCACAGACACTTGAGGAACTTCTTTGAGGACCCAGAGCCTGTGAGACCAGAGGTCATGTCTCTCAACTCTCAGTTCCCTGCATGGGACAGCAAAGCAGGGAGGTGACCCTGGCTTTATCTGGCTCCTTTCCTCCCCTTTCCTCTCTGAGCCCAGCCTACAAGGCTCTCCCTCCTCCTTGCTTCGTTAGTTTCTGCTCATTCTTTAGATCTCTGCCTCCCTAGGAAGCCTTCCTGCCCCACCTTTCCTTACACCCCACTAAGTCAGTCTCCACCCCACACCCCATTTCGTGCTTCATGGCCCCCTGTACTGATCCATCACGCACACATTCCTAGTACAGTCACATAACTCATTGTGCATTTGTTTATTTAATGCCTGTCTCCCTCATTAGACTATAAGCTCCATGACAGCAGGACCAGAGTTTTCTTCTTCACTAGCGTAGCCCCAATACCCAGAAGGAATAAGGTAATGGAGGGTAGACTCTGGGTTGCACTGGTCTCCTGTTCTTTCATCTCTTAGTACAGCTGCCCTGACTCAGACAAATGGCAAAAGCCTCAAAGGCACTTAATGAGACTTGATCATTCTCTTTTCTCCATCCTTCCTGCACCCCCACTTCCTCCGCACCTACTCCAGTGTCCAATACGGAGTGGACAATCAGCAGCAGTTTGCTGGCTGCTGCCTGGGCCTCCAGAACACCCTACCAGGGAGAGGAGCCAGGGATTCTTGGGCTGTTGCAAAGACTCAAGGGCAGGAGCTCTGTGCTGCCCACCCCCCTATACCCCACCACCACCCCCCGGGCCACAACGGCAGGAATGAGCTTCAAATCACATTAACATGGTTCTCAGGAAACGGCTGCTGAATTAGAGGTTACAGCCCCAGCAGCAGCCTCTTTTTAATAGGACATTAATGTTCATTCTGAGCAATTACTGTATTTGCAATGGTTTCTTAATGTTCAGCTTCTGGAGCTCCCAGAGGAAAGGGCTTTGTGTTTCCAGTAATCAGTTCTCCACTGGGGAGACAAGGGAAGGAGCTGGGTGAAAATGCCCTCGCTGGGATCCAGGAGGAGGCTGGGTCAGGGATCCAGCATCCCCAGGGGCTTGGCCAGGGGCTAGGGGCTGGCACTCCACTCTGCCTGGCTCCCCTGCCCGGCTCACACTCCAGGACCTTGCCGAAGGGTGGGCTGATAAAGCCAGAGGCAGAGAGGTCTCTATGTGCCAGAAAACTGCTCTGAGTCTTCTCTGCTCTTAATGAGACTTAATCACACCTGCAGTTACGCAGGTGGCTAAAGCAGGTGCCTGGGCTCCATACAGCAGCTCCTTACACAGCCTGGCAGAGGACTTGTGCTTATTGTTAATAGCTTGCCCCACCTTTAAAAAAAAATTTATTCTAGTAACATACATACAACCAAAAATTTCCCATTTTAACCACATTCAAATACACAATTCAGCAGGCATTAATCACGTTCACACTTTTACCATCACCACCATACATGACCAAAACCTTTCTATCACCCCAGAAATTCTGTTCCAATTTGAGTATTAATTTCCCATTCTCTACCCTTACTCTAGGCCCTGGTAACCTGTATTCTAGTTTCTGACTATGAATTTCATATTAGCAAGATCATACAATATTTGTCCTCCCCCCACCCTTGATTATTTTTTAAGTTTTATTTATTTATTTATTTACTTACTTTTATCCATTCCCCCCCCCCATTTTTGCTGTTTTTGTGTTCATTCACTGGGCAATTCTCTGTGTCTGTTTCCTGCCCTCTCTTCTCATCCATCTCCTCCTGTCTTCAACAGGATCTGATCCTGGGGACCTCCAATGTGGGAGAGAGGCGTTCTGCCACCTGCGCCACCTCAGTTCCTGGTTTTTTGGCGTGTCTCATCTTGGCTCTCCCTTGTGTCACTCTCCTGTTAAGTTATCATGTTGCTGCGTGGCTCGCAGGGCCTGATGGCATACCCACGTGCAGAGCCTGGGGAGCTCACCCGCTCGTGGGGCTTGGGGGTCTCACTCGCGTGCGGGGCCTGGTGGCCCGCACACCTTCTATATTTTTCTTTTTATAATTTTTACCAGGAGGTCCCAGGGATTGAACCCAGGCCCCTCCATATGGGAGACGGATGGCCAACCCTTTGAGCCACTTCCTCCCCCTGATTATTAATATAAATAGAAGTCATTGCAAAATAAAGCAAGGGATAAAATTAAGAAATAGATCACATCACCACGGCACCCAGAGATCATGGCTCTCTAACATTCTTTTTTCTATGCATAGGCACACATAAAGATACTTAAATACCATTTTTTAAATGCAATCCATCACACGATCCACATTGTTTTCTAACAGTAAGATGACCATGCTTTGGGGTCATTGTTATGTAATTGTCTGTCTTTCCAAGTGAGTTGTAGCCTCAGTGTAGGCAACACCCAACCCCACCAGGTTCATTGTTGCTTGCTTGATAGAGCAGCAAGCACACGGCAGGCTCTCTGTAAATGTTAGTTGGCAAAATGATGTGTCAGTTAAGATTTTAGGGGTTGCAGGTGATCCAATTAAAGTGTCCAATTAAGTACCCAATTAAAACTCGCACCCCACTAAGTCAGTCTCCACCCCACACCCCATTTCACGCTCTCCTGTCCCCCTGTACTTATCCACCATGCACATTCCTAGTATAGTTACATATATATTTTTTGGATTTAAAAAAAAATGTGTTAGCTAAAAATTTTAACTGTTCAGAAATGCTTCTAGCTTCAAATGAGACTTGATTTATTATCTCAAACCATGTCATCAAGGACTGAATCCATTTTCATCTCTCTCTCTCCTGTCTTTTTAACATCATCCTCAAGTTCCTCATGGTGGCCCGGGAACTCCCAAGACATCAAGCCCTCATGTCCTCATGCAACATGGTCCAGGAGAAGAGAGCGAGTCTCTCTCAATAGCTCAGCATATGTTTTTGGGGTCACTCTGTCACTAGCCTAAGTTGGGGCTCAGGTCTTTCTTTGAACCCATCTCTATGGCCAAGGGGATGGCTGGAGCAGGGGTTGGGATCCATCCCACCCAAGCTCCATGGGTGAGAATGGACAACAGAAGAATTCAGCAAAGAAAAATCAGGATGGTATTGAAAGGGAAGGGGGAAGGAAAACACAAATATCCAGTAGAGGAGAGTGAATGGATAGCTGGATGGACAGATAGGTGGATAAATGGAAGAAGGATATAGCTACCGAGGGAAGCTTTGAGGTTCTTTCCTAGAGAAAGAGATTTGTGAAGATAGCAGGTAGGCAGAGCTCTGTTCCATTTACCTTGGCGAAGACAGTAGTGCAAAGCTAGACAATTATATCCAGAAGAGACCCAGGTGCTCCTCAGTCACTGACTAACTCATTAAGAATTTCTTCTCTTTACATCTTGGTTTCCTCATTTATTGTATGAGCTGGGGGTTAACTAGATTGCACATTTTTCAATCCTGAAATCCTATAGTTGAATCATTTTGGACATTATCCTAGAAAAAAAAAAAAATCCTGGTCTCAGTTGTTCCCCCTTGGCTCAGCCACCCCATAAAAGAGTTAGGCTTAGGAAGTGGAAGCCATCACCCCTCCAAATGGCAAAAGGGGGGCTTTTAGATGCAAATAGTGTGCTTTGGCCTTATTTACCAGAATCCTCTGGAACTTTGGTGAGTTGTGTCTGAAATTAAGGGTTTTACTCTGAGTGGGATGCGAAGCCATTGGGGAGTTTTACGCAAAGGACTGACATGATCTAACTTCCATTTGAAGAGTGACTCAGGCTGCTATGTTGAGAATAGAGGAGGGAAAACACCCTTCAATCTTACTCCACCGTTCTTCCTCCTCATCTTCATCTCTTCTCAATTCAGACGAAGTGGCCAAGAGTTCCAACCTCACACCAAAGAATCTAGCCATGAGGATGAGGGTGGAAGATGCTTCCTTTTCTGGCTTGAGAGCTTAGGAAATAGGGGATTTTTTGCGTGTGTGTGCATGTTTGTTTATTTTCAACTGGGGTGAAAAATCAAATTAGAGGTCATATCTAAGAGATGATGAAACAGCACCCCTAAAATCATCTAAATTGTCTCATCTGGATTATTGCAATGGCCTCTGGCTTGCCCCTGACCATCCACTCTCAACACCAACAGCCCAAGTGATTCTTAAAATGGAATCAGATCAGATCATGCCTGTCCTTTGCCTCAAACCCTCCACCCGCTTCCCAGCTCACTTAGAGCAAAGCCAGAGTCCTTGCGATGAGGCACACACAGTGTCCCCAAGACAGGGGTCTACCGATTACTTCTTTTTTTTTTTTTAAGAGACACCAGGAATTGAACCCAGGACCTCGTACATGCAAAGCAGGTGCTCAACCACTGAGCTATGCCTGCTCCCTCAGGTTACTTCTTTTTTTGTTTGTTTGTTTGTTTGTTTTTGTTTTTTTGTTTGTTTTGGTTTTTTTTTCAGGTTACTTCTTGACTTCATCTCCTTCCACTTTCCCTCTTCCTTACTACATACTGACCCCCTGGCCTCCTTGCTCTTCCAAAAATCCTGGTAGGGAGCACTTTCCCTGGAAATGGAAGTCTTGGCTTGTTCCTTCCTTTCCTTCAGCTCTTTTCTCAAAATATTACCTCTTGATCTAAAATTGCACTCCCTCCCCCGAAGTTTACCTACTTTTTCTCTAGAGCATTTATCACGAACATACTATCTGTGTTTCTCACTCATCTAGTTTATTGTCTCTCTTCCCCACTAGCATGTGGCCTGCATCAAGGCAGAGATTTTTCTTTGCTTTGTTCACTGCTCTACTTCTAGGGCCTAGAACAGTGCCTGGCACTAGATGCAAAAATATTTGCTGCCATCTGTTGACTGCACGCCTCCTCTTCCACCCTTCCTTTGGAGTTGGGGGCAGATGAGGGAGCCTCGGAGTGTGTGCTGTAGTCTGAGGCTGTACTTCCAAGAAGGGAGAAGGAAAAGGCCTAAGAAACGGCAACAAAAAGTTTGCCAGTCAGATAAATTTCTTTGTGACTTATTATTATGGAATTAATTTCCAGTTTTGTTTACTATGGGGGCCGAAAAAACCTTAGAGATGCTTGTTTGTGTTCATTCTTCGCCTGAGGCATTCGGGAATAAATGGAAACAGTTTTTGCTGGTGCTCTGGGCAATTCTGTTTCCTCGGAGCTTTGCCTTGAATAACTGGTCTCCTCCAGCAGGGAAGGTATTCGGGGGCTCTGTCACGCTGTGCCATTGGATGTGTGAATTTACAAACTCACTCTCAGGGCTGCTGATTTTCTCAGGAGCGCTTGGCTTGCAAGAAGTCATGAGGCTGCCAGGTGCGTGGAGGTGCCTCCGTGGCAGCTGGAGGATCAGACAGAAACGCTCTGAAAGGGAGACTGGCATGTCTCCCCACTCCATTATCCTTAAAAATGAAGGCAACTCTGTACAGGCAGGTGAGCATTCATGCCTGCCCTGCCTGTAGCCTCGGCTATGGACAAGCGCCCCCACTCACAACATAGTTCTACAGCCACAGGTTTGGTTCTCCCTGACCTTCCCTTCATTCCCCCCAACATGCACACACAGACATGGAGAGTTAAAACAACCCTTCAGACTGGGCATAAAGTAATCTCGAGGGTTCAAGCTGCCAACTGATGTGGACGTTGCTGGAGTTTGCTCCTGTCCCTAGTTGGTGAGTGTTCGCTTTCCTGAGCTGCTTTCACAAACACCACACAATGAGGTGGCTTAAACAACAGAAATGTATTGGCTCATGGCTTTGAGGCCAGAAGAAGTCGAAAATCAAGGCATCAGCAAGATGATGCTTTCTCCCCGAAATCTATAACCTCCTGGTGCTCGCTGCCAGTGATCCTGTAGGTCCCTTGGCTTGTATACCCTGCCTTGAGTCACATGGCAACATCCTCACCTTTCTCTTCCAAGCTTTCCATGATTTTCTCTGTGTCTAAATTTCTTCTCCTTATAAAGGACTCAAGTGATCCGGATTAAGGCCCACCCTGATTCACTTGGGCCACGCCTTCACTAAAAACATCTTCAAGAGACTCTAATTACAATGGGTTCACACCCTCAGGAACACATATCAAGGCCAAGAACATGTCTAATTCAGGGTGCATAGCTCGATCCACCACAGTGAGCCAGGAGCAAGCAGCAGAGTAAGGCTTGCTCCCTCTTTCTTTTTCTTTTCTTTTCTTAACTCCTAGCCGATCTGGGCAGAGGAGAGTTTGGTAGAGGTGCTTTTGTCATCAGACTGGCAGTGGCCAAGTGCTGTCCTGGGATGGGTAGGCACAGGTTGGTACCCTGGTGAGTCACAGACAGTTGTCCTGGAATCTGAGAGGTGACATGACTTGCCAGATCCCAGAGTGAGCTGGGAACAGAGATCCCCTAGCAGCCCACAGGCCAGACTCTCAGCCCCTCCACACACACTGGAGATTTCCAAACTATATTCCCTGCTGGGGTGGGAGGCGTCGTGGTTCCTCAAGAGCCTTTGCATGGAAGAAGATCCAGTGGCTAGCACTCAGGAGCCCTGTGCCATCTTCATCCAGAGCAGCTCCACCAGGTTTGTTTTCTATACTGGGGATCCATGTAATATCCATTGAAAAAAGAGCCTTGAAAATAGTGCCAATTTAGGGTCTCCATACAAGAGACCAGAAAATATAGCAATTAATAGTACCAGTTCCAGGGGAGATGTAGTTCAGTGGTTAAGCACCTGCCTCCCATGTACGAGGTCCCGGGTTCAATTCATAGTATCTCCTTAAAAAAAAAAAAAGAGTACCAGTTCAGGAATTGGACTCTGTCGGTCCAAATCCCAGCTGTACGTCAGACTATTTTCATCTCTCTATCTATAAAAAGGATGTATGAAAGCAGTACTACCTGCCTCACAGGTCAATATATGTAAGGAATTTAGAAAACTCACATTCCATGGTAGGCACTCAATAAGGAGGAGCTATTATTAAGTCTGAGGTGAGGAACCCCATTTAGATTAAGGAGCTGTTGCTAATTGCTAATCAAGTAAGACGTCAAAATTTCCTTTAATAACTAGTTCCAGAGGTCTGACCACTTCATTATTTCATATTGATGCTGGGTCAGATGAATAAAGACTTTAAATCAAGCCACTTCAGTTGGAAGGAAGCAAAACCAATGTCGACGGACATGGGGATGGGGTACGTATTTTAAGAACATCACAAGGCAGAAAGAAAGACAAAAATCCCAGAGTAGGGCCTAAGGAGTATTCCTGAAGTCAGGAGCCAGTGTGGCCTGATGCGTGAAGCCTGGAGGCAAAACGTGGGTCTGGAATGCCATTCCCTTCTAGGTCAGTGAGAGCAGGACCTGGCGGTTGTTTTGCTGGAACGTCGGATCATTAACATGACTTAACTACTTCCATGTCCCCTCATCCTCATGCCTCCAACTGGCTTCCTCACCCATGCTCTGTGCTTTCTCTCTTCCATTTCATCCTGCCTGTATCATAGCCCCGCAACGCCTCTTTATATTATCACTGCTGTGCCCAAAGCTAAGGGGATTATCATCCTGGCCAAATTCCCGAGACAGAACATTCGATTGGTCCGATTTGATTGTACCAGGTTACACCATAGGTAGTTTACCGGTCTAGGATTGGCTGCTCATTGGGTCACCTGACCATCCTTGTCCAATCAGCTGTGGAATTGTTATCTGCGCACTAGTGAGAGTGTGTGTGCGCGGGTGTCCCTCTACGTCTCCCTGGCCTATTGCTTTTTATCGGGTGTTTGAACCTTATCAAATACAGTATTATATTATCTACCAGTAGGCACGCAGTATTTGTTGTATGATTGTAGAACCTACAGTCTCCTCTTAGAAAGAAGGTAATTCCATTTCTTAAAGCACTATAAAGCAGGTTTCCCACAGAGCTGAAAGGCCCTACTTACTGTAGGCGGTACATGGGCCTCCATTTATTTGCAGAGATAAGAAGGACCAATATCCGAGCTGAGCTAATCACAGCACATGCCCAGCAGACAGCTGATTAATGTCTTTTAACTGGCGCTGTTGAAATGTGCAATAGCACTGTCTTGCCGCCTACAGAATGCTTTATGATCTGGGCAGTTGTGTGCTTAGGGTCATTTCCAAGAAATGCTTCCCAGGCAGAA
The DNA here is from genome assembly GCA_026826555.1 of Tolypeutes matacus. Classification (NCBI taxonomy): domain Eukaryota; kingdom Metazoa; phylum Chordata; class Mammalia; order Cingulata; family Chlamyphoridae; genus Tolypeutes; species Tolypeutes matacus. The sequence continues at coordinate 7,519,204 of JAKSZT010054052.1, read as the reverse complement.
ACAGGGAATCAGGAGCCACGTGAGAAATGGGTTTAGGCAGGAGGAGGGAACTGTTTTCCAGAAAGGGGCAGTAGTAATTTCTGGGCCATGTGCAACCTCTGTCTCACACCCCGATTGAAAAAAATGAAACTGCCCAAGGGAGTATTTTTTTCTATTCAGGATCCAACTTTGGGACAGTAATTAGGTCCACTCCTTCCAATTCTGTCCTTTTTCTCCATAAAGAACCATTGTTATGCTAATAATAATCATTTGTGGATACCTCTTCTAGGCCAGGCATTGTTCACTCATTCACTTATTCTACAATATTGACGAGCCGCTGTATGCCAGGCTCTGTTTTAGGTGTTGGGAATAGAGCAATGAGCAAAATATATGAAGTCCCTGCTCTCATGGGGCTCACGTTCAAGTAGGAAAAGATAGATAAGGAAAAATGAGCAAATACATACATAACGTCAAGTGATGAAGAGTGCTAAGAAGAAAAACAAAGCAGGGCAAGGGGACAGAGAGGGAAGGGGTGATATTTTAGAGAGGGTGGTCAGGGACAGCCTCTCTGACAAGGTGCAATTTGAGCAGAAACCTAAAAGAAGAGAGACATTTAGCCAAGTGGCTATCAAGAGAAGAACAGTCCAGTTAGAGAGAGCAACACGGCGAAGGCACTGAGGAGGGAGCACTTGGTATATTGGCGGAAGAGCTGGGAAGTCAGTAGGGATGAAGTAAAAGGAATGAGGGGGAGAGAGCTAGGGCATGAGATCAGAGAAGAAAGGGGCCTAGTGGACAAAAGGAAATGGGACTTTTTTCTGATGCCTCTGGAGAGTTTTGAGATGAGGAGGATAATGACCACTTTTTAAAAAGGCATCTTTCTAGATACTGTGGGGGGAAATAGTTTGGGGGACAAGAGTGGAAACCCGGAGACCAGTTAGGTGGCACCTGCAATAGTCCGGGGGAGAGATGTTAGTGGGCTGGGTGAGGGTGCTAATCATGGGAGTGGAGGGAAAAAGTCAGATTGTGGGTATATTTCAAAAGGGGAAGCAACAGGATCTGTTGAATCAAATGTGGAGTAGAGGAGAAAGAGAAGTCAATGATGTTTCCAAGAATTTGGGCCTGAACAACTGGGAGAATGGTGGTGCCATTTACGAATGGGGGAAAGAGTAGGATAGGCTCAAGAATTTGGCTTTGGACTCCTTAAAATGAAATAAGCTAGGGACTGGGTGTAGGACTGAAGACAAGAGTCCTGGGGCTTTTGAATATGTTATTGGGAAGATGAGGAGGCTCCAGCACAGGAGACTAAGAAAGAGTGGCCAGTGAGGTTGGGAGAGACCTGAGGAGAATGGCGTCCAGTGGCTGATGGAATCAGATTTATCAAGGAGAAGGCATGATCAGCTGTGTCAAATGCTGCCTGTGAATGGAGGAACAGGAAACTGAGGCTCAACCTTGGATTTGACTAGATGGACGTGACAGTTGCCTTTCATAAGGTCATAATCTGTAACCCTGATACCAACTCTGCAAGCTAAATAGCATTATCTCTATTTTACAGGTAAAGAAACTGAGGCCAGGAGAGTGTCAGCAATGCACCCAGGGCTGCATAACCATTTAGTGGTGTAGACATGATCTGAGTGCAGATGTGTCCAGAGCCCATGCTCTTTCTCTGTGCCATTCCATGTGAAGTTATCTCACCACAGCCACCCAGTCACCACCTTCATGCAGCCCTTGAGAGCACAGGCTTGAGCTCACTGCCCAGGGGTAATGTCAGCATGCCTAATGCAGTTTGATCCTGATAAAAAACATAAGCCTGCGGGAGTGTATGGTGTGTGAATATATCTCACACAATAAAACTGCTTTAAAAATAATATGTATATAGTGTATTAGTCAGCCAAAGGGGTACTGATGCAAAATACCAGAAATCGGTTGATTTTTATAAAGGGCATTTATTTAGAATAGAAGCTTACAGTTACCAGGCCATAAAGCATAAGTTACTTCCCTCACCAAAGTCTATTGCCACATGTTGGAGCAAGATGGCTGCCGACATCTGCCAAGAGCTCGGGCCTCCTAGGTTCCTCTCTTCCTGGGGCTGATTTCTCTCTGGGCTCAGCTGCTCTGCTTTCTCCCGTGTGTTTACTTCCCGGACTCGAGCTCAAAACTCCAACCTCCCTTCTCTGTGGTGCGGTTTTCTCTGTAGGTCCCCGCTCACCAAGGGTACAGGGACTCAAATGTCCTACTGATGTGGCCCAGTCAAAGCCTTAATCATTGTTTAATCAAGTAAAAGTGAAACCCCTTAATCCAATATAGTCTAATATGCCCAGAGGAAAAGACCAGTTCACAAACATAATCTAATATCTATTTTTGGAATTCATAAATAATGCCAAACTGCTACATATGGTATTTCATATCCATTATTTTTATTCCTAAAACTTTCTAGGCTTTCTCTCCACTTAGCTTTTAAGACAAGCTATGCCTTTTTGAACTGCACCATAGGTAAAACTAGTTTTGAGGGATAACTCTGCTGCCCCAAAGGCATGAAAGAGGAGAAAGCTGCCCTAGAACTTCTTAGGCTCTTATTCTGTAACAGCTCTAGCTTGAAGGAGATTCTACCCGTGGTGGCTTCTTCCAGATGCAGTCACGATTTAGTCCCACCTGGCACCCACTTTCTCGGTGCTCTCTCTGCATCCTCTCTGCCTATCATCCCCTGTAAACTATTGTGAAACAACAACGAATAATTTTCTATTCATGCATCTTTGGATTGTCTCATTGATTTGAACATAAGCTATTTGCAGAATTAATTTTTTCATTTTATGTAAAAAAGTTCCCTTTTTCATGAAACTTTTCATGAAAAGTTTCAAACAGAGCAAAATGGGAAGTATCATACAATGAAAGCCCTTATGCCCATCACCTCCTGTCTACATTTAATGTTTTGCTCTACTTGCTTTATCCATGCCCCTATCCATCACCAATCCATCTTATTTTTTTTAATGCATTTTGAAGTAAGCTGCCTGCCAACTTTAGTATACTTCACCTCTGAGCACATCAGCATGTGTGTTGTTAACTAAAGTTCAATATTTATTTAAGAGGTTTTTTTTTTAAGATAAAATTTGCAAACAGTAAAATGAGCAAATCTTAAGCATACAGATGCTGAGTTTTGTCAAATACATTCACACCTGAGTCACCAACACCTCTATTAAGATCTAGAACATTATCTACACCCTAGAAAGTTCCCTCATGCCCTTTTCCAGTCATTGACCATCCCCACCCCAGAGGCGACCATTGATTGGATATTTTTCACCATAGGTGATTTTGCTTGTTCTAGAATTTCACATAAATAGAATCAGAGTATGTATTCTTTGGTGCTTGGCTTCTTTGGCTCAGCATAGTGTTTTTGCAAGTCATTGATGTGATTACATGCTATCAATATTTCGTTCCCTTTTTTGCTGAGTAATATTCCATTATATGAATATGCCACAATTTGTTTATTATCCATTCTCCTGTTGGTTGCAATTATTATTTTCATAAAGAAAATTATTCTTGATTTCTAGTTAAAAGGCTTCTGACTTTCTCTTAAGAGCTCTTCCATTATTTTATCTCCTATTAAGAGCTGAGGCTCTGAAGTCAGAAAGCTCTGGATTCTTATTTCAGTTCTCGCTCTTACTAACTGGATGAACTCAGGCCAGTTACCTATTCATGCTGTGCCTTCCTTTTTCTCATCTGTAAACTGGGAATAAAAGTTGTGAAAAAATGTGAGATGCTTGTTAGGCTTAGAATCATTCATTCATTCCTTTACTCATGCATGCAACAATAGTTAATGCGTGCTTGCCATGTTCCAACTGTGGTAAGCTCTGGGAAAGCAATGGGAAGTACTAGAGTACTCTAGTGGGCTACACAGACAGTAAACTACTAAGTGCACAATTGAGTATTTAATTGCTGTCACTATCAGTGCTGCAAAGGGGATGTGACGGCTGCTGGGAACATGTAACAGGATTGCTCAAGGAGGCTGAGCATGGAAAGATGAGCAAGAATTAAGTAAGCAAAGGGGGGAGCAAAGCAGAAGGAACAGCAAAGTTCCAGAGCCCTCTGGAGGGAGCAGAGCACACTGGAAGGGCTGAAGGCTGTGTAAGGAAAGGACAGAGGTGGATGTGTATGTGAAGTGGTGAGAAGGTAAGGAGGGCATAAGTGGAGGCTGGCGAGGCTGGGCAGTTCTTGACCATGCCAGCCCATGTTCCAAATGCTTGTCTTCAACCTCAGAGTCACAGGCAGCTAGGAGGGCTGGACTGTAAGCCTCAAACAAGTAGCAGGCAGGAACTGTCTGCTTTGTTCACAGCTCTAGCTCTAGTGCTTAGAACACTGACTAGCTCAATTTGTGGAAGTGATGGAGGGAGGATTGATTGATTGTAAGCAGAGATTTGAGATTTGTGTTTTACAAAGGTCACTGGCTGCAGTGTGGAGACTGGGTGGGAGGAAGCTCAGGGTGGACGCAGGAAAACCAGTTAGGAGGCCACTGCAGTTATCTAGGGGAGAAATGATGAGAGCCTGGACTAGCTGATGGCAATGAAGATGGACGGGGACAGCGCTGAGCAGAAAAGTCTACTGGAATCAGTGGTGGACTGGATGGGGAGAAGGAAGAAGGAAGAGGTGTCAAGGATAGTGCTTAGGTTTCTAGAATGAGTTACTGAGTGGGTGCCGGTGCCATTTACAGAGAGAGGGAAACCTAGAGAGGCCCAGGTCTTGTGGGATGGGAGGAACAGATGGAATTGAGGTTTTGACATGTAGAATTTCATGTTGACATTTTTAGATCCAAGTAGATGGAAGGGCAGCAGCCTGGCTTATAGTAACTGCTCAGTCATCGAAAGCTAGTATTATGATTATTTACTTCTAAACTACTCCTATGCTAGAAGAAGCCACTGCTCCTCTTGAGCATATCTAACTTTCCTGGAGTCTCAGGATGGCAAACAGTTTTAAGCTATGCCAGCACCATGGCAAAGCTTAGCTTTTTCCCTGCAACACTCCTATGTGGACATAAATATTTCCCGGTACAAAGTCCTATTTGTACCTCTTTAACCTAGGCAGATACCAGCTTCGGACCCACCCAGAAAGTCTACATCACAAGGGTCCAAGGGAAGGTCCAAGCCCACTTTTCCCTCCTCCTTTCTTCCTCACTCTGAGCACTGCCGACGCCATTTGCAGCAGACGTCTGCCATCTTGTGGACAGACGCAATCCTAATGTTATAACCCAGGAGATCGACCACACTCAGACTTTAACCACTT
>JAKSZT010054052.1:7332716-7513554 GCA_026826555.1 Tolypeutes matacus | reverse complement strand
TTTGGTTGCCATGAAGGCCTATGGGTAGGCTAATTTAGGGTTCAACACTAACAGCCCAGTCCTAAGGGAGAAGGTGGACCTCAAAGTCACTTAACTTGTCTTCCTGCCTACATTATGGCTCCACCTAATCAGGTTCTAAAAGTCAAGGACACAGATGGAGAATCTCTCTGGCATTTAAAATAGCTATGAGGTAGGCAAATGTCGTCAAAGCAGGCCCTGAAGTATTGCCCCCTTTAGCCTCTGCAGAATAAATACCGTGGTCTACACTTGGCTCTTTAGTTTCTTTTTATTTCAAAGGAGGGAAGTAGCTCAGAGGAGAGAGAATTTGGGGTCTGCTCCACTCCCTATTTCATAAACCTGTAGAAGGCCTTTCTCCATGGCTTGGAGAAGTCCCATTTTCTGACTCCTGGCTGGGAGAGCTGAGCTCCTCACTTATTTCTCAACCAGTGTATTTAAAAACTACTCTATGCCTCAGTTTCTCTCTCCATAAAATGGGGATAATAATAGTCTCTACCTAAAAGATGTTATAGGCATAAAATGAGTTAATATATGCAAAGTGCTTACAATATTGCCTAATATTTATAGGGCTCTATAAATGTTAGCTATTTCCTTCTCCCCACATCAGATCCAATGTTCAGCAACATTCTTACCACTTTCAAATGTATCCCCACTCAGTATTGGATACTATTGGTATCTAGGTATGCCAAGTACTGTGGGAGGGAAATAAAAACAAATAAATTATAGTCTTTACCTCCTTCAATGTGTGGGATTGTTCAGGGGTGTGAATAATAAATGTACACACGTAACAATTACTGCAAGGTAAAAAACCAAAAACTATAACTAAGAAGTGCTATAAAAGCAACAAGGGCAAAATGTTAGGAGAATCAGGAGAATAGGACTCTCATGCCCAACTGAGGTCAGGTAAGCTATTAACCAGCACTGACACTCTAAGGAAACTGGGTGGAGCAAAGGTAATAGGGGATCGGGGGAGGGTTCCCAACGCTGGCACGTGCCAAGAGGTCTCTGCAGGCAGCATTTCCTTGATGAGGTCACCTACCTCCACCAGCTGTTCCTCAGCCACGCAGGCTCAACACCTTCCTTTTGTCAGCACATGGAGAATGGGTTCAGTTTTTATCGGCCACCTACAGCCCTGTTGATCATATCCCCCAAATGTCCCGTATGGGCACTTACTTCTCCCCACTGCTACCCTCCTGGTCCCAGTCAGCATCACCTTGTACCTGGTCTACTGCAGGCACCTCAGTGCCAATCCCCTGCTGCTACTCGGCTCCCTCCTGCCCACTCTCCACCCTGCAGCCCAGGTACACCAAGGATCCTGCCACGTCTCTGCCTTGGGCTCTGGGGGGGTTGCACTGCACTCCGGATAAAATCAAACTCCTTAAGGCCCCTGCTGGGCCCCTGCCTGTCTTTCCAGCCTCGTCTTTCTCCACTCCTATTCCTCTCCCATTGTCTTCAGCGCCCCAGTCCCCCAGCCCGGTGAGCTTCAAGGCCTTCTCTCACAGTCTGCTCTCTGCTCTAAAGCACAGGTCCACACATTCTTCGCCCACCATGACCCATTCATTTTTCAGAGTCACCTGAGAAGTCACCTCCTCAGAGAAGTTTCTCTGACCTGGTGGATCAGATGGGATTTCCTTTTTCCCACATTCCCATAGCAGTCCCTGCTCTTTCTTCACAGCACTGATCACAATTACCTGCTGTCACTGCCTACTTCTTTTTCTCATTATTGCTTAGACCGTATGCTCCACGAGGACAAGAACTGTGTCGCTGCTGGTCACCATCACATCCTCATAGGACATCCTGACACATAGGAAGTCCTGAATATTTACCAAGCAAATGAAATAAATGGCCCATTGAATGTTTCACATTGGTAAAGAGCATAGAGAGGGATACAGATGCAGGAGGAGAGTGCATTGAACCACGTTCTCCTTCCAATGGTGTAAGGAGATATCAAGGAATTTGGGAGAAATTATTTGAGTTAGGTGCCTTTCATTGTCCCTCAATATGAGTAAGCTTTAAGACTTTCATAAAATGGTCTAAGTTTTGCTAATAGTCCTTCCTGGAGACCAGATGAGCTTTGCAGAAGCAAATCAATCCTTGCAGTGCGACTGCAGATGCTTTAGGTGAGAAGCCTGTGCAGCCCAGAGTAGAAACCCTCCAGTATTCTATTCCACACCACTCCTCCACAAAGCTTTCCTCACCAGAATCAGCAAGAAGTGGAGAGAAGGTGGCCTGAAACTTTGCTGATCCAGTGTGCTGGATGAAGGACAGTGAGTAGACAAGCCAGTATCTAACGGAGGGCAGATGCTGCTCCCTGTCACCTCTGTCACCCAAACATGTCATCTGGTGGTGTCACAGGCATCCATGCGGTGGACAGCCTGCAAGGAGATGGGTCTGCTACAGACTGTCTCCCTCCCCCTGCCCCAGACCACACCTGGCGGGACCAAGAATGGGGTAGTCAATGGCTCTATTCATATCCACTTAGAAATACACCTGTCTCATTGACCAGGCAGTGCCGGCAGATCAGTGCATTCTACACTCTTAGGCAAGCTAGGTGTGAAGACAAACTCTCGGGAATTGGAGGCTGAATGCACAGCAAAGGGAGGGATTGAGCTTGTGAAGTGCCTCTCGGCCAACATCGGCCCTCAGGAGGATGGCCTGAGCAAGAATATTTGTGTGTCCAAGTCAATGGAGCAAAATGCCTTCGCTGGCCTGAGCTGGGCTGCTCTTTGCCTGCACTTGCCTCCCCTACTTAAGTCTTGCTGGGCTTCCATGGCCCATCAATCCCTGCTCTGTTGGCATTCTTCTTTTAGGTAAGGTAATGCAGTCAACCGGCTTTCTCTCAATCCTGCTGGGAGGCAGTCTGCGTCTTTGCAGGGCCAGCAAGCACCTTTATCTCCAGGTTCTTGGAGGACAGAAGCCCTCACGCTGCCCAACCACTGTTGGATTCCGGCAGAGAAGTGAGTCCAATTGTGCCCTGCCTCACATCGATGGCTCTGATTCCCTTCATAATGATGTCACTGGCTGGGTGGCCTGTGCACTCTGGCTTCAGGGAGCCAGGGGACTGATCGGGAGGTCTACAGGGTCTTCACGATGCCCCTTCTGCAGAGGGAAGCCAGCCTTAAAAATGTGATCTTCTCTGCAGAAGTGTAATGTTGCCTTTTGTTAAAAAGGAAATGAAATTACTTCTCAATCCAAGCTATCTGGTGTATTTAGATTAAGTTTTTTTTCTCATCATTCCTCAGACTGAGCCTTCTCTTCTCCCTAAAAATACAAAGTCTGGATAACATAGCCGGGACTTTTAGAGGATTTCAAGCTTAACTATTGAAAAAGAAGACTTAACAAGTCATGATTCCTTTGTTGCAAGTGAGAGAAACACAATGTACACTGGCTTATGTAAAGAATGGACTCTCTTGGCTCGCCAAAACTGAAGGATCAGAACTAGCTTCAGGCATAGCTGGATCAAGCATCTTAAGTGACGTCATCAGGTCCTTGCCTTTCTTTAGCTCTTAGTTCTGCTTTCCTCTACATTGGCTTCACCTTCAGGAAAGCTTCTCCCTATAGAGGTCATGATAGCTCCAGGCTTACATTCTACCCATGCAATACACTTGACAGAAAGAAAGCTTCTCTTTACTAGTCCAACTAGGGTTACTTATTTAGCAAATACTGGGGACATATTTATAATACAAAATTATTTGTTGTTATCTGTTGCTTAGATTTAAGTATGCATTCTGTATTCCACCTGTCAACACTAAGTCTAGCACAATTTGGGCAATTTGGATCACATGCACATGACCCAATCATGATGGTCAGGAGAAAGGTATATGCCAACTTGCAGGCCAGGGTCACCCACCTATCCCTGGATTGGGGGGAGAAAAGTCAGCCCCACCTACTTCACAGGCCCCCACAGTGGGAGATGGGGTTCCCCCCTCCCCCCACCCCCTACCCCCGGTGATCAGGATGCTGACTCTGGAGGAAGGAGAATGACGCCTGTGCAGGCAAAAGCTACCAGTGGCCACTACAGGACCTGCAAAGCCCCAACACAGTGAGAATTAGAGAACTCTCTGGTGACTGAATGGCCCAAAGAGGTTACAGCACATTTTCAACCTTGCTTTCCTTTGTCACCCACAGCTCTGTATTGGTATTATAATCATGCACCCTGTATTTTTTTTTCCAGATAAGGAACCAGATAGCAAGGTGTTGATAGCGAGGTGGTCCTGATGTAACCCCCATCCCAGGGCTGTTCTAGTGGTGGAGGTCAGTAAGGAGCCTTGTCTGACACCAAGCAGGGGCCATCCCTGTCCTCCCTGCCACACCTCTGTCCAGCCGTCATTCCCTGTGTGAATCTGGTTTTTTTTTTTTTTTTAGGTACTGGGGTGGGGGATTGAACCCTGGACCTGGTGTGTGGGAAGCCAGAGCTCAACCACTGAGCCATACCGGCTCCCCTGAGTTGATTTCTTCATTTGTTTACTTGTTTTTTGTTGTTGTTGTTTGTTTGTTTTTAGGAGGCACCAGAAACAGAACCCAGGACCTCCCACATGGGAGGCAGGTGCTCAACCACTTGAGCCACATCTGCTTCCCTGAATCTGCTTTTATGAGTGCAGGCAGCAAGCTCCTTTCCTAGAGAGCGCACAGCAAATCCGCCATGTATTTGCACAGACCTGGACCTGGCAGGTGTATAATAAGCATTTCTTAAACGCAATGGAACTGGGGGTTAAAAAACAACAACTCAAAGAGTTTCAGGAGATTTAGCTACAAGGAAAGGAGGACAGGTGCACGAGCTCATGCTTCAAAGTGCTGAAGACTCTTAGAACAGCAAAAATGATGAGGCCTATGGATGTGTAAATGAGGCTGGGGAAGAAGTAATCAGAAGGGTAAATTACAAACCCGAAAAGGACTGTGAAACACGTGGGGGCGGGGAGGACGACAGTCACTATTTCTGTGTTCTCAGTTCATAAGAAATTCAGGAGCAATGCTTGTGGAGATTTTGTTGGTTTCTGTGATGGGAAAGAACTGTAAATATGTATAATATGTAAATGCCTTGTATTATAAAAACCCATGAAGATAAATGAGGCTGTCTGTGGAAAAGCTGTGAGCTGTGTACGATGTTAATATAACTATCTTCACTATAGAAATTAGCATAATGCTTACAGGGCTTTGAAGGTTCCCAAGCTTTGGAGAGAAATGCATAAATATTAACCAGAAAACATTACACGCGCGCCTTTTTCTTCTTTTTTAAATGCGAGGAAGGCAGCCTCGGTGAAGCAGGCTTTGGGGTTGGACCTTTCTGGGTTCAAGAACGATTTCCTCCCAGCACAGACGAGCTGGGCGACCTTTGGGCCGGTCATCCAGTCCCCCTAGGGCTGATTTTCCTCATCTGTGAAGCCGGGATGTCGATCCCTTCGGAGCAAGAAGCGGGTGGGAAGGCCAGGGCGGGGCGCGGCGGCGCGGGAGGAAGCGGCGAGCCGGGGTGGACTCGCGGCCCCGCACCACGTGGTCCCGCCCGGGTCCCGCCCGCCCGTAGCAATGGCGCCCGCGGCGGGGCCCTGTGCCCGCGCCCTGTGGAGGGCGTGCAGCTTCCTCATGGCCGCGTTCTTCGCGCTCGCGGCCGTCGTGCAGGTCAGGGGGCCCGCGGCGGCCCGGGGAGGTGGGAAGGGGAACCGCCGGGCTCCGCTGGGCGCCGAGCTCGAAGCTACCCCGCAATGTCCAGGCGTGCAGTGTAGACTAATAAACCTGCACAACCGAGTGCCTCCCCTGACCTGGCGCGAGGTGTAGACTAGTAAACCTGCTTAACCGATCTCCGTCCCTATCTTGGCGCGCAGTATAGACTAACGAGCCTGCATAACAACCGCGCTCCGCCCTTGACCTGGCGCGAGATATAGACTAAGAAGCCAGCTCAGGGTCTCAGAAGCGGCTCATTTATGGGAGAGGAAGGGAATTCGGGGTTATACCTAGGGAACCTCCATTCCTTCCCCCACCTGAGACACAGATGTGTTCATATAACCTCATTTCAAAACACACACACACACACACACACACAGAGCCTGAAAACCTGACTGGCCTCTCGTGCTCAACGCCCTGCTGTGGAGACAGTTGGCTTAGCCCGGTCATTTTGAAAGCTACGGGATTAGAACCTGCCCTGACCTCTTTCTTACTATTCAGATGGTGGGTGAGACCGAACAAAAGTCAGGGCCTAGGAGAAGGAGGCAGAACAAAACCCCTGAGAGTACAATTAGCCTCTCAGCTCTGGTTTGGGACCCTCTTCATAATAGTTGTCGTCATTTATTGAGACTGCAGGAGCCTTGAAATGCCCATTCTGGGTTTGGCACATCCTCCTCAGAGTTCCTGTGCCTTCTTTTAAAAAAAAAAAAAAAAAAAAGCATGGCTATGTGTTAAAGCTATCTGTTGTGTTCAACCAGAAGCCCCTTCAACCATTGTGATCTGCTAGACTATGTCGTATTCATATTTTGTATCCTGGGTGCCTATGGCAGCGTCTGGTGCATAGCTCAGCAGACGCGTGTGGAATAGAAGAGCAGAGCAAATGGAGGGATGGAGCATGACAGAGTATGCTGGCTAATGCCTTCGTGTTTTTGAATTTCAGGTTAATGACCCAGATGCAGAAGTGTGGGTGGTAAGTATGACCTGCCTCCATTTGAAACCCGCCTCCTTTTGGGACTTGTGAACTCCAGAAGCACACACTTTTTAAAATCTGTGTGCCCCTCCTCCCTGCTTTCTTTACTTAAAAACTTAGAAATCCAACCCTTTGTAAGTTCTTTTCTCTAAAGTAGTGGGGGTGGGGTGGGAGTGGTCAGAGTGATAATGTGCATGTGTGTGCTTAAATTCAGGACTTTCTGGTGTCACAGAGGCCTTTCAGTGGTATTCCCTTTAAATAAGATGGGCCAGCTGAGGACCTGGGCCTTGAGAATGTAGACTAGACCTCTTAAGGTCAGTTGAGCCATTCTTCACGAGTTTCTAGCTAGGAACTCCAGCAAATTCCATGGCAGGCTTAAGGTATGCGGTTCTGCTAATTCCATGTGTCATATTTCTAGAGAAAGTAATTAAAGCCCATAAACCTACAGTATTCATTTATCTAATGCTCTGATAGGAACCTTTTGGATGAGGGGAGGAATTGTCTCATACTTCTCTGACATATCTGGATTTTTCCCAGTTTCTTTCAATACACAAGGTTTACAGTTTCACCAAGGAGAGGTTTCTTAGGTTTTAGAATAATGTTGACCATGCAGAGATTAGCAGCAAATGAAAGCATTTGGAATCAGAAGTCAGTATTTTTTAGTGCAGTGGAACCAAATTCTGATAATGGTTATTAATCAGAGTCGCATGTCCCTGGGATTAAATCAAATAGTCTCTTCCTGAACAATCTGATTCATATCCTTGGTTCCAAATATTATTTCTTGACAGACTAGTCTCAAATATCTAGCATAATGTTGAGTTCCCAACAGACTGTTGGACATGTCCATTTGTACATCACACTGGCTCCTTAAAATTGCCCAAGGTCCTGCCCATTATCTTTCCCACCCAACCCCACTCCTCCTCCTGACTTACCCATGTCTGGTATCAGCAGACTCATTCTCCACATCATCCTAGCTCGAAACCTCAGTCATCTTTAGCATCTTCCTCTTCCTTACCACTGCCTTTGAGATATCCCCTCAAAAAAAAAAAAAAAAAAAAAAAAAGTCAAACAAAAAATTACCTAGATCTAATTGCTTATCTGTATATGACCTGAACATTTACCTTTTTCTTCATGCTTTAGGTAACAGGATATGAATAAGCCCTGTGCCCCCATAGGCATCCTCTCCCATCCCCAGTTCAGCCCTTTACTACCTCCCTTACGATAGCTTCCTAACTCTTCTACTTCCCGTATGTCACTTCTTGCTTCAGAAACTTCTGTCAGTTCCCAAGATTTCTAAGTTGAAACTCCCCAACTTGACATTCAAGGCCCACTACGATATGGCTCCAGCCCACCTTCCCAGCTGGGCCTTTGAAGCCCAGCTCACCTCTAGCAGCTACTTGCCTTTTCCCTAGAATTCCTATTGTATTCTACTCAAGCTTCAAGACCCATCTCAGCTCCTGGTCTCATCCAGGAAATCTTTCTGCCTCTTTCCTGGGGTTTCCAACCACTCTTCCTTTGAATCCTTGTTGTAGCACTAACACATTCTGCTTTGCATTAGAGTTGGCTCTGATCATGCCAGTTCTCAGAAGAGAGACCTTCAGAGTCTCCAGGCAACCTAACATAGAGTCTCCCGTATGGCAGGCCTTACTATATTGGCTCTTGAATAAATGAATGAGAAAAATGAATGCATGAAGGAATGAATGAATACTTGGTTACTGTGCCTTGGGAGCTGGGACTGTGCCTGCCTCGTTACTGTGTTCCCTGTGTCACCTTGCTCTTGGAGGATATTGTATCAGAATAAATACAGCTGCAAATAATGGAAAAGCTAACTAGCAGCAGGTTATAAAAATACTGAGAATATCTCACTTAACAAGTAGTTCAGAGGTAGGTATTTAATGGGTAACAGTGTCACCAAGGACCTGAGCTTTCTCTCTTTCTTCTCCGCCATCCTCAGTGTGTTGGCAGTATCTCTGCTTCTGCTTACAGGATGGCTGCTGCAGCTCCAAACATCTCATCCCCATCCAAGAGCATCCACAAGAGGAAAAATAAGGCAGGAGCAAAACAAGTTTTCCTCCTGTGCTGTCCTCCTTTTGCCAGGAAGGAAAACATTTGCCAAGAAGCCTGCTATTTGGTTTGCACATATGAGTATGGCTTGTTTTCTGGGATCCGTTCTGATGTTTCAGCACCTGTGCGTATTGATTGTAAATATTTTGAATATACGCCTTGACCCTAGAATGCTTTTCCTTACATCTCATTGCTAGAACAGGACCAACCCTAGCTGCGGAGGCTGGGAAAACAAAAAATTTTTCAAGCCTTTGTAGAGGCAGGTGGACAAGGGAGAGCAGGATTAGGAATGGCTGCCATGGGACTCAATGGCTATTTGTTGAATTAAACTAAATAGAATAAATGGATACTATGATACCCTTAGTTTAAAAAAAAAATCCACAAACAAAATGATAAAAGATTATTGTAAGTAGGGGTTTTACTGACTTCATTGTTGAATGTTTATGCTGGCCATTGTTTTAACTTACATACTAGACAGCAATTACTTTCCTCTCTGCCCTCAAGAGCTTTGTTTCATTCAAGATAGAGAAAAGCGTTTAGATGAGGATTAACATGCCACAATTGCCGTGGGAAACCATTACTTAATTGTAAGGGTTGTTTTTTCCTATGTTTACAGTGCACTGAAAGAAGGTTTTAGACTCAATCTATTCCTGACAGGTATCTGATACAGTTGAATGCACATTTTTAAAAATCTCTGCCAAATATTTCTCATAGAGAGCACAATTAAATAGTATGTGTGCATGTACCTTCTCTCTGTGTGTGTCTCTCTCAGTGGCTAGATCGGGTACAGTTTTTCACTGGAGGAAAACGAATCCTTACTGTTCTAGGTGTGATCCTAGGAACAGCAGTGTCAGCGTCACCTGGGGGCTTGTTAGAAATGCAGAATCTGGGGCCCTACCCCAGATCTGGAATCAGAATGTTCTCTTTTACAAGATCCTGGGGTGATACATGTGCTCATTAACGTTTGGGAAGATCTAACCTTCGGTAGAATGACTATCCACCTGGGAGAGATTAGCTCACTTGCAAATGTTGATTGATCTTGGCCAATATTCCAGTTCATCATTAGGGATGGAAAAGGAAAGATGAACAAGGGCCTGTAATCCAAATGCTCTCTCTCCCTGGAGTCAACACAAGGATTTTTTAAATAGTGAAAACAAATCACTTAAAATGCACAGCTTTGACAACTTCCAAATAAACTAAAAGTTTCTGACATGAGCACCCCAGTTATGTGGTTAAGCAACTACATTTCTCGGAAAATCCCCATGCTTCTTATTAACCTACCCTCTCCTGCTTGCCCTCTGCCCACACACAACAGAAAGTTTAGCTAGAATCTGGTTACTATGAGTAAGGCTTGGGAATAGGGCCTCTTTAGAGCCAGTCCTACAAACCAACTTATCAGCAAGTTCCAAAATGAGGAACGTGATCTTATTATTGGGCATATCCGATCCATATGCTGTTATTAGAGTTTCTGTGGTGTCACTTGCAGAGGTGGACTATTGGGCTGCATAGTCCATTGGGTCAGACCCAGCAGGCCCACCTAGTAATTATTGCTGTTCCTGCCTTACTTTTCAAGGATCGTTTTCTTTTATGCAACTGGGAAAAGACCATTTGTACATGGTAGTTGCTTGGGAGAGTCTAGGAGATCAGCATGTGTTGAGACTCGAACTCTGCTCAGTGCTAGAGCTCAAAGATGGATGAGGCTTTCCTGGGATAGCCTCCTGTCTAGGAGGAAAGCAGATAGAATTATAGCCTGATGTGGTAAGTACCCTAAAGGCAGAGGTTACCACTTCCTCAATTGTTACTGAAACCTAGAGGTAAATCATGGAGCATGGTGGCCACTGATGTCATCTTTCTTTACTTCCTGGATACTTCATATACTGGGCACACCTCTTAATTTCCTCTCCTTTTGCCAACAGGTGGTGTACATGATACCTGCAGGACTAACCCTGCTTGTTGGACTTAACCCTCTTGTCACAGGTAGGAACCTTGGATTCTGAATGGAGATACAGCAAACCAGATTTCCTCACCTTCACCATAATAATGAGAGTCTAGCTGCCCGACTCCTGGTAGAAAAATGGGACCTTTCTGGTGATTTCTGAGAAAAAAACGGGGCTAATTCTAATCTAGATCATCCTCATTCAACTTCAGGAAAACTTTGCAAGGACTTGCCGTACTGGTCATTCTTTTAAGAATTTGAAACACAAGACCTCTTGTACTAACTTAGAATAGTAGCTCTGCAGTTTAGCTCATGAAAGAGAAGGGTTTCAGTCACTACATTGATTTTTATTATGCCACCAAAGTAATGGAAAATCAGCAGCCATCTAAGTGCTAACCTTTGTCCTCATCCAGTGGCAATCAATGACTGTTACATATTTACTCTTTACAACCTAGAATATACGCCTTGACCCTAGAAATCATTTTCTTTGCAGATTCTTCTTAGACCAATACCACTCCCGTTAGTCATTCTCTTATTTTGAATTTATTCAACACCTACGTATACAAACTGCCACCCATGTAGAGAAATCATCTAAAATGCCTATAGCAAATCTCTCGATTCTTCATTAATATTTCTTGTTCTCCTGAATCAAACTGTCATATTACCTCCAGCAATTTATTCCATGCTTTTGCCTATCTGTTTTCCCCTACTAAGTTCTAAGCCTTTAAAAGCAGGATCATGTCTTCCTCGTCTTTGCACAAGCTAGCCAAGCTATGGCCAGGTCCGTGGTAGCTACTCAGTGCCTCTTGAATGAATGAATTAATTAATAAAACAGAAACATTATCGTATTTTTATTTTGCAACCTGCTCTTTGGACTCCTTTTGTAACTACATCTGTATTGCTTTTAGGCTATCTGCCTCAGTGTTGGGCAAAACGTAGATGCCTCCCCTTTGATGGACCTGAAAAACTCTGAACAAACCTTACGTTGGACAGTTTTATACTATAAAGGAGTGTCTTAAAACAAAAAAAAAATAATGTATTCTACATTGTTGATGAACATTTTCTTATTAATGGAGATTATTAATGGAGATTATCCTGACAAGTCACTCTTCACTTTCTTTAAAACAGCTTCTACTAGAGGGACTTGAGCGTTCTAGAGGCCCTTAGAATAAAGACTGATGACTGCCACCTGGGTGAAGAAAGCTCTCGTTCCTTCAATGCATGAGCTCCTTATATAGGACCCCAGAGCCCAGTTGACATCTTTAAAGTAGATGGGCTCTGTTAGTTACAAGAAACAGAAAGCCCACCTTAAATTGGCTAGAAGCTGAAAAGGAAATGCATTGATGAGCTGTACTGAAAATGCTTGGGGAAATGTTACAGCCCGATGGACTTGGGGCTTACACCTCTCTCACCTCTCAGTTCCACTGTCTGCTGCACTGATAGCATTCCTGGATTTCACATGGTAGCCCTGCAGCTCCACATTCACATCTCCACGACAGCTAAGACTGACAGAGTGTAGAATCTGCTTCCCTGATAGCGCCACAAAAGTCTCGGAATTGGGTTATAGGCCCTGATTGGTCATCTTTTCATCCTGAGCACGTAACTGTGCCTAAGGGGATAAAATGCATCAATTGACCTAGCTAAGGTCCAGTTTAGTGGGACACATGGACTGGGGTGGAGGAGGGTGGGTTCCTCAAAGAAAATCAGGGCAGTTGTCATAGGAACGGGAGATGCTGGGTAACCAAAATGATAAATGACCGCTTATATTTATATTTAATACTTGGTGCTTTAACTTCTATGTTTTCCCTCAGAAACAATGCTTTTTTCCTATCTGAACGCCTTTCCTGAAAGTAGACCATGATGAAGCAGGTCCACAGAGAATTCCCAAGATCATTTTTCTCTGGGATGTGATTCTGTGATTAACAGCATCAGGATATCTTTTTTTAGGTAACTTGATTTGGAAGAGTGTCTCTGCAATACACGTGTTCTTTTGTATCGTGTGGGCTGTTAGCTTGGGGTACTACCTCTTGCTTCATACACAACAAAACATCTTACATGAGGAAGAAGGCAGGTGAGCAGGGGCTCTTGCTCTTTCTTCCATTCCTTTATAACCCCTTAAATGTGCAGAATGATAATTTAATTTTCCCAAGTACACCAGAGGAATAGGGAAGGTATCGTCTCCTTTATGAGCTGAGGCCAGGATTCCAACCCAGCACTGTCCATCATATTCCACTTTCACCACTACAGGCAGTGGTAATATAATATATATTCCATTATATTACAGTCAGGCAGTTATTTGGCTCTTGGCCTCTTTGTGAACAGCAAGGATACTACACAGTAATACTCAATCCAATCTAATAAGGTGATAACTCCATCAGTATTCTTTCTCAGTTCAAGCCAAAATCTTATCTACCATGTTTATTAGCCACCTCCGAGGTCAGCATTTTAAGTTAAATCTGTTAGCCTTGCCCTGGTATGTCTCGTGTCATCTCCTTTGTCGGGGCCATTTGTTCCTATTTCATCATGTCTTGCTCCTCCTAACACCTCTTCTTTGCTTCTTCCCTTCCTTAATTTCCTGTCCTTACTAATAGCCCCTTTCCTTTTCTTTGCATACCGTTGCTAATATCTGCCAACAACCAAGACTCAGAGACCTATAAGTATCGCTGATGCGGTGCTGCTTCATTAGTAGCCCTAATCCTTGGAAAACTGGAGAGCAAATCAGGCTGGGTCTGTGGATGGGAATGTAAACCAAATGGTTAAACCACCTAAAGCTGGCAGCCCATGTTTTATGGTAAACTCAAGGTGGGGCTTCCAGTGGCACCATAGCTGAATATGACTGTTTTCCACTCCGAGTAAATAATATATATATATAACAAATATCTAGCGGTGTATACCCACTATAAAATCATTCGTCTGACATACTACAAATCATCCCTCCCCACAACAAAGTGACCCAGTCTTCTGCAATATGTGCTCAACTTATTTATTGATTAGAGCTCATCCTGCCTAACACTAAACCCTCCCAAAAATGTAAAAATAATGACTGATCAAATCTAAAACTGTTTTCTTGGTTGTACTATTCCTTCCAGTGATCTGAAGTAAGTGATTTATTTGGGAGGTTTCCCCCTCACCCCAGTTTAAGCTGGGGAGTCATGGATCTCATATCTGACTAATAAGATGAAATTTATTTTCATAAAAGGCTTTCAGCTGTCAAATAAAGTAATTTAGTAATCATGGCCAGACTTGGAAGTATTCTGCAGATGCTTTATATCTTAGAGAATGTCATCCAGACAGACAATGGAATTAAGTAGTCATGAATAGAAGGTGATGACATCTGTCTCACTTGCAGCCACTTAAAAAAATAAGAAATTATGCTATTTTTTAGGGAGCTGTTTGGTCTGGTGATTATCACAGCATGGATGAGCCTATGCCACAGTTCATCAAAGTAAGTTTTCAACTCTTGAATTAAAATTAGATGTCCTCATGATTGGTAAAACCAGGTAGATTAAGCGAAAATAGTGACACACAAATGAAAATGGGAGTCTTTTAAAGGAAAATTTTCCTTTTCCTAAGGAGAGCTAATAAGAGTTGAATCTAAGTTTAACCACTTTAAAGGAGACTTTAAAAGTAAGCACTAGAGAAATAAGGGTACTGTTTTTGGAAATTATTTTTAATTTTCTATTTTGGAAATTTCAAACATACACAAAAAGAGAGAGACTACTATATTAATCAGATGTCTCCATCACCCAGCTTCAACAATTATTATGTCCAAACTTATTTTATCTAGACCACTATCCACCTACATTCAAATTATTTTGAAATAAATTCCAGACTCATATGTTCCATCTCTAAATACTTCTGTATGTATCTCTAAAAGATAAGCATTTAAAAAATAACAACTCTCCCATCACCACATGCACAAAAATACAAGAACCAATAATTATTCAGCATCACTGGTTTTCTAGTCAGTGTTCACATTTCCCCATGTGTCTTACAAATGCCTGTTCCTTTGTGCCCTGCATTTCCTATGAGTTGCTGGTTAGATCTAGAGGCTTTATCAGAGCCTGGCAGCAATAGTAGCAGGCAAGATCACGTCACTGGTAGTGTTAGATATTGCCATCATAATGTACAGAACGCCTATTTATTTCTCTGTGATGTTTTGTGGTCGTTGATGATTATTGCCTAAATCCATTAATTCATTTGGGTTACAAAATGGTGATATTCTTATTCCATTATTGCTTTCATTACTTCTTTACTAGCTGGAAAACTTCTATAAAGAGAAACTTCCCCTTATCTATTCTTTGGCTACTCTAAGCTACAGATGATAAAGGGAAAGACAGGATAAATTCCCGATTCTATCCTTTTACTTAACCAATTTTCAAAATAAGGAAGTGCTTCTTCCTTGAGTATCAAGTGCCCAAGTTTTACTTGTCTTAGTAGTACCATTATAAATTAATAGATTTCAGCATATTTAATGTGTTTCAGTCGGTGGCAGTTACCTGTATTGATGCTCAAAGTGTCCCATCTTTGAGCAGTGACACATCTACAGGTTGGCTCCTGAGTTCTTTTGGCACAACCCTAGTAATCTTTGATAGCTTCCTTGTTTCTTGTGTGACAAGATGTCCCAGGCTCATCTTGTACGTTTTATGCCCCAGACCTGGAATCAACCATTTCTTCGTTTTGGTAGGTGATGGTATTTGGAGGTCACTAGGGGTGCTCATTGCTACTATGTTGGTGTTTGATTGGAGGCCTTTCCAGTGGACAGGACAGAAAATTCACACATACACATAAATATGTGTATGTTTTTATATTTATATATTACATGTCATTTATAAATGTGTATATGTACATATACAGATAAATGGATAGATGGATGGATAGATGAAAGATTGGATAGATAGATGGATGGATGAATGGTTGGATAGAAAGAAAGAAAGAAAAGAAAGGGAAGGAAGGAAGGAGGGAGGGAGGGAAGGAAGGAAGGAGGGAAAGAAAGGAAGAAAGGAAGGAAGGAAAGAAAAGAAAGGAAAGAAAAGAAAGGAAGAAAAAAAGAAATAAAACTTCATGAGTTCATATCAATCCTAACAATTCAAATTCAGGGATACAGGTTTTCATTTAACCTTAACAGAGTGCCTACATCTATATCTCCTTTCTTTCTTTTTTCTTTTTTTAAAGATTTATTTACCCCCCCCCCCCCCGCTGTTTTTGCACTTGCTGTCTGCTCTCTGTGTATTCTTCTGTGTCTGCTTGTCTTCTCTTTAGGCAGCACCAGGAACCTATCCTGGGACCTTCCGGAGTGGGAGAGGGGTGCTCAATCTCTTGTGCCACCTCAGCTCCCTGGTCTGCTGTGTCTCTTTATTATCTCTCCTCTGTGTCTTTTTTTGTTGCATCATCTTGCTGTGCCAGCAAGCTCTGCGCAGGCCAGCTTGCCTTTCACCAGGAGGCCCCGGGAATCGAACCCTGGCTCCTATATGGTAGATGGGAGCCCAATCGCTTGAGCCACATCCATTTCCCTATATCTCCTTTCAACATCCAAAAATCTGAAGTCTCAGTGAACTCAATGTAATAACTCATTTGATTTATCCCACAATACAAATACAATCTCAGAATAACAATATGATTACCAAAAACAGGTTTATTGTTTGTTTTTGTTCTTAGGGTATATTCCATTAAGAAATACACACTCAAATTACTTGCAAAAATTATTCTGTGTGATTATGCCAGCATAATAGAAAACCTGAACCCAAAATCCACATTTTTTTCATGTACACACTGAATGTTTACAAAAAGACTATACACTGGGCCACAAAATAAGTCACAGAAAATCTCAAAGGACTGAAATGCTACAGAGTATGTTCTCTAAACATGGTGCAATTAAGTTAGAAATCATTAACAAAAAGATAGTTGGGAAATTAAGAAATACACTTCCAAATAACATTAAGATCAAGGAAGAAATCACAATGAAAGTTAGAAAATATTTCTAACTGAATGAGGACAATACTACATATCAACATTTGTGGGATGCAGCTAAAAATCATGCATAGAGGGAAATTTATAGCCATAAATATATATATTAAAAAACAAAACAAAACAAAAAAGGCTGAAAATCAATGATTAAAACTTCTGTCTCAAGAAGTTAGGGAAAGAACAGTATTTTAAACCCAAAGGAACATGAAGGAAGGAAGTAAAAATAAAAGCAGAAATTAATGAAATGAAAAATCAACACTAAAAAATAGAATATTTTTAACAAGTCCAAATGTTGGTTCTTTAAAATGATTCATAATATTGATAAGCCCTGGCAAGACTAAAAAGGGGGAAAAATAAAAGAGTGAGAGCAAGCAAGAGGAGGTACAAACAACCAATATCAGGATTATATCAGTACATATCTAATAGATAATACAAAAATCTTAAGAGGATATTATAAACAACCTTATGCCAATAAATTTGAATATGTAGGTGAAATGAACAAATTCCTAGAAAAATAAAACTTACCAAAACGGACACAAGAAGAAACATATAAGAGTCCAATAACTCTTAAAGAAACTAAGTGCATAATCTAAACTTTTCCCAAAGGAAGACTCTAGAGCTGGATGGCATAAGTGAGAATTCTACCAAACATTTAAGTGATAAATAATGCCAACATCTACAAACTCTTCTAGAGAATAGGAAAAGAAGAAACACTTTTCAACTTATTTTATGAGATCAGAATAACCTTGATGAAAACTTGACAGAAACATTACATACATACATATACACACACAATTACACGGCAATCTCATTCATGACCACGAATGGAAAATTCCTAAATAAAACGTTAGCATATTTTGCTACAATATATAACCTAAAATATCTAATCCAACTGCCAAATTAGGTTTATTCTAGGAAGACATTTTAACGCTTGAGAACCAGCCAATGTCTTTCCCCACATTAACAGAGTAAAAAGAGAAAATAAACCATCTTTTCGATCAATCCAGGAAGGCCATTTAATAAAATTCAACATCCTTTCATGATAAAAGCTCTTACAAACTAGGTGTAGAAGGGAATGCAACCTGATAAAGGGTGTGTACCAAACACCTACAGCAAGCATAATTCTTAATGATGAACAGTTGAAAAGGTTCCCTCTGAGTAAGGAATGAGAATTAAGTTAAGCCATTATTGCCATTTCTATTCAACACTGCCTGAATTGTTGCCTCATCAGTACAATAAGAAAAAAAAAACGCACAAGGATTAAAAAGGAAGAAATAAAGCTTATTATACATAGGTAACATGCATATAAAGAAAATAAAAACTAAATAAACATAAATTAATAGAATTAACTAGTGCATTTAGCATGATTGTTGGATACTAGATCAATATACAAAAATCAACTGCATTTCTGTCAGCAAGTAATGGTTAGAAAAGATAAAAACAAGAAAATACCATTTATAGTAGCATAAAAAATATCAACTTCCCAGGAATAAATCCAACATAGGTATGCAAAATCTCTACACACGAAACTATAAAGCATTATGAGAGAACTTAAGATCTAAATAACAAACAAACTAATGGAACAGAGTAGAATCTAGAAACAGGTCTATACATATGTAGACACTTGACTTATGACAAAGGTGGCACTACAGGGTTGCAAAGAAAGGCAGTCTTTTCAATCAATGGCATTGGGTCAACTGAATATCCATATAGGAAAAAGTAAAATCCTTAGTTAACAACTTACATACAAATCAGTTCCAGATGGATCATAGATCAATGTGAAAGATAAACTGATAAAACTTCTAAAAGATAAGTGAATATCATCAAGACTTAGGGTAGGGAAAGTTTTTTTATGACACAAAAAGCCTTAGGAAAAGATCAATTTTAACATTGTCTTATTTACCAATGGCTTCTGTTCCTCAAAAAGACATCATTAAATAGGTTGGAAAAGATATTTTTGCAACACATATAAACAACAAAGGGTTTGAATTAAGAATTTATAAAGAATCCCTACAAGTCAATAGAAAAAGGACAACCCTGTAGAAAAATGGCCAAGAGACTTGAATAGACACTTTGCAAAAGAGGAAATTCAGATAACCAATAAATATATGAAAAGATGCTCAACATTAGTCATCAGGGACCTGCAAATTAAAACACAATATGATCCTTCTATAACATCAAAAAGGCTAAAATTAAAAAACAAGCCAATGAACAATAACACAATATCAAGCAATGACAAGGATATGGAACCATGGAAGCTTTCATGTGCTGATGATAGAAATGCAAACTGGTAAAGCCACTTTGTAAAGTTCTCATCATCTACTAAATTTGAATACACACATGTCCTTCGACCTAGCAATTCTATTCCTAAGTAAATGCCAATGGAAATGTGCACATGTGTATCAGAAGAGATGTAAAAGAACATTCATAGCCACATTAGGGAAATAACCCAAATGTCCATCAATACAGAGTTGATAAACTGTAGTATACTTATACAATGGAATACAACACATCAAATGAAAATGAGTTACAGCTACATACAATATGGGTGAATCTTACAAACATAATTTTAAGGAAAAGAAGCCATACTAAAAAACAATAGATACTTTATAATTTCATTTATACAAATGAAAATTAAACTGTAGTGTCACAAGTCAGTTTAATGGCTATCTTTGGAGAAAAGGGAGAGGCTAGAAATTGGGCAGAGGCACAAGGAGGGCTTCTGGGGTGCCGACTGTTCTGTTTCTTGATCTGTGGTTACCTGGGAGTTGGTGTTGTGATTTCATGAAGTTGTCCATTTGTTTTAACTTTTTATGAGTTTCATTTTAATTTAGAAAATTAAGGAAAAAAGAGCATACTGGAATGTAATGATGTGTTTTTATCAATTTGATCTTTATACTTGTCTCCAAAGCTTTCTATAACCTTCTTTGGTAGTTCTTAACTATAATAATTTTTTGTGTGTTTTTATAGGAATCCAGTTGGAAGAATTCAATTGGCGGTTGCCACTGTAATCTCTCTTTGCCCATTTATCTCATGGATCTACATATATATAAATAACGAGATGAGGTCTTCCTGGCCAACACACTGCAAGACAGTAATTTAAATGAATTCAAGAATCTTTTTCTTAAAATGAATATCTTCAATTCTTTATAAATAGTGGGATTACAAGCCAGTTTCCTAGGAATTTATTTCAGGTAATCTGAGCTAATACTAGAGATGATTTTTTTTTTTTTTTTTAAATATTTTAAGAACTCTTTAAGGCTACAATATAATGTAAGATTAGGTGAGGCTAGGAAGACATGGGGTGTGTGACGTTCTCTGGAAGCCTTTTCTGAAGGGTATTATTCCTTAATGTAGTGAAAAAAGCACTAGAACAAAAGCCAAGAAATATGATTTTTAATTCGGCTTCATCACTATCTATGTGGCCTGGGCAAATATATAAACCTCCTGATGGATATTTCCTACCTATAAAGTAGGATTAATATTAGATTAATTCTATTTTACTTCAGTTATTCCATACAGTTGCAAGGATTAAACTAGATGAGAGCAGTATGAAAACATGTACTTACAAAGACTGCAAAGGGGTGCTTTGTGATTAAAATAGAGGGAAGCAGGATTCAGGTAGTATGACAGCAATGGAGGTTGGAGAAACTGCTATACCCCTGATCTAGCCTCGCTATCCTGAACCAGTACACAGCTATGAACTGAATGAGGCTTCCAAATGAACTTGACGAACAGTCATGCCTTGAGTAGTTGGATAGAATAATGGACTTTGGAACCAAATCAAGAAGGAAAATAAGGAATGTTAACTACATTCGAAATGAGAAATAAGACCAAAATTTCTAAACAATTTTATTTTTTAATGTCAAAAGCAGCCCCGGTAAGAACATTTTAGAGCTGCACCATCCGATATCATAGCCACTAGCTACATGTGGCTACTAAGCACTTAAAATGTGGCTACAGTGACTGAGGAAGTGAATTAATTTTTTTTAAATTTAATTTTAATTTAAAAACACATTGTTATTGGAAAACTATTAAGTGTGTTTGGAACAACTTGGGTATGTGAATCTACTTTTCCCCCTGCAAATTTTATGAAATCTAAATATAGATCAAGTACTTTCAATGAAAATTTAGTGTCCACAAGATGAGCTGTAAGTGTAAAATACACACTGCATTTTGAACACAGAGTACAAAAAAGTAAAAAAAAATTTATATTGATTAGGTATTATTTTTGAGCTATAATTAAACTTTGTTTCTATTAATATTTTTAAAAGCTGACTACTAGCATATTTTGAATGACTTCTCTGGCTCCCATTATTTCTATTGGACAGTGCTGTTTTAGAGCTTCTTTTTAAATTTTTTTAAAAAAGATACTTAGATTACATAAATGTTACATAAAAAGTAGAGGATTTCCATATGCCCTACTCTCCACCCCTCCCACATTTCTCCACATTAACACCACCCTTCATTAGTGTGGTGCATTTGTTACAATTGATGAACACATTTGAGCATTGCCATGAAGTGTGAATTACATTACAGTTTAAACACTTTCCCACACAATTTTTTAAGTTATGAAAATATATATAATGGCTTGTATCTGTCATTGCAGCGTCATTCAGGACAATTCCAATGTCCCGAAAGTTTCAGAGCTTCTTGATGGCAACTTTTTTTCTAGTCAAAGTACTGCTTCATGAGATGTAGGAAATACTCTATCCAAAAAGGAGACTCAGTACCTATCGCATGTCAGGAGAGTGAAAATAAGTCTGGTGGTTTCTATTTATTTTGAAGCCTTTAATACAAGAGTAAGTATTCTATAAATATGTATTAAAGGAGGTATGGAGAATGGCCTTTTTGTTTTATTTATACAGTGACCACTGAACAGTCAGACATTCTCTATCAATATGTGGATAAGTGAAATGGAAGAAACCTAGTTAATAACAAGTTTGAAATCAATTAAATGAAACTTAAGGGTCAACAAAATACAGGCAAATGTTTTGAGCATTCCAGTGTACAATTTAGCTTAGAGGGTATTTAGGACTCCTATACCTTTTAGTCTAACTCTAAAATCACATGAAACTGACTCATTTGCAAATTCCATATAGAACCTATCCATCCTTGAAGTAATGCTGGACTTGGTACTGAAGATAGTGACTTTCAAGATACACTTTCATTGTATCTCCATCTTCCACTTCCAACTATAAATTTTGATTATACATAGTCCCTTTTTAATCTCCAGAGTCAAGCATATAAAAGGCACTAACTTTTGGTGAAGTTTCTTTATTAATGAAGTTGTTTTTAAACTCTTTCAATTACTTCAAATATTAAGTTGAATATCTTCTTTCAAAATCTCTTTAGTTTTCCCCAATCTCAGAATGTTTTTCCTTCTATTGTCACTCTTCTCTATCAGCCTCATTGTCTACTGCCTACACTGAAACACAAATCTAATCTAGCAATCTCAGACAGGTAAATCTAATCTAGCACTGTCTGACACATAAACTAACTCTTGGCTCATCATTCAAGGCCATTTACAACACAGATCTAGCCTATCCCTTTTCTCTATTTCTTGCCATATTCCCATGCACCCTTTGGGGAATCCTCATAGCATTACTTGCTCCTCCTAAACTCACTATACTCTTTTGATGCCTTTGCTTATGCTAGTCTACCTGAAGTTCCTCCCCCACTTATTTTTCTTCCTTCAAGTCATCTCTAATCTGTTCAAACAAAATTATCTTCGCCCTCCTCTGTATTCCCATAGCCCTTTCTTTGTGTGGCAGCGGATGTCACATTTTGTACTTATGGATGTCTCTCACTCATGGTTAAGTCCGTGAATGCACGGATAATATTATATTCATCTGTGGTAGGATGAACAATAGACCCCAAACACATCAAGATCCTATTAACCTGGAACCTGTAAATATTACCTTATATAGCAAAATAGACATTGCAGTTGTGATTAAGGATCTTGAAAGATTACCTTGGATTATCTGGGTGGACCTTAAGTGTAATCACAAGTGTCCTTCCAAGAGGGAGGCAGAGGGAGACTTGATAACAGAGACAAAAGAGAAGGTGACATGGTGATAAAGCAGAAAAAGTGTGGAAGGTGCTACACTACTAGCTTGGAAGATGGAGAAAGAGTCCATCAGAAAGAAATGAAAAGAATTCTCTAGAAGCTGGAAAGGACAAGGAAACAGAGTCTCCCCTAGAGTCTACCAAGGGAGTATGGCACTGCTGACACCTTAGTTTGGGCCCAGTGAAATCAATTTTGGACTTCTAACCTTCAGAACTGTAAAAGAATACATACCACTAAGTTTTTTGTGTGGTAATTTGTTACAAGAGCAACAGTTAACAAATACAACCTTGATACCATCATAGTGCCTAGCTACACCACAGGCACATTTAGGTCAAGTAGGATTTCTTTTTAGGCCCCAGATCAAGCTTTCTCTATACTTGAATAATCCCCATTTGCCATCTAGTAGGTGTTTCTGCAAATAAGCCTTAGCATATATGACAACTGAGCTACTTAAACATGCCCCATTTTTCTTTAAAGACAGTGAAGGGAAAATTCATTTACCTACTGAATACTCACACAGCACCACCTGGTAGCCCAAAGAGACCAGATTAACACACAGCTGCACTGGCACTTGGGTCCTGCTTTGGTTAGAATCACTAGCGTGCATGACTCCCCAGGAGGTCCTTCTTATATCTAGGGAACTCTACTCATTCACCTGTGGAATACTTGATGTTTGTTTACAAAATCGGAACAAACAAGCCTATAAAAATCAGGTATTCTGTGCTAAAAAAAGTTCAAAGCTTCTTCACTCAGCAGGGTGAACAGAAAACGTTTACCTGAGCTTATTTTAATTTTTTATTATGAATTCTAAGTTACATAGATAAGACATGAACATATTCTCCTTGTGCAAAATTAAAAATCTCAGGAAAAGTTAAATAAAGTTCCTTTTGAGAACTATATCCTCCCCTCACCTCAGTCTCCTCCCTGGTTTATTTTGTTTCTAACTTTCAGCAAAAGATATATTATCCAAAAAATGACATTTCAGAATATTTTTTGAACAAACACACATTGAAGCCATAAATACATTTTGTTATACAAGCAAAATATCAAACAATGGGACTGAGGATTTTTGGTCCTATTGGGTTTTTTTGGGTGGAGGGGAGTGGCAAACACAAAGCTAAGTCATTCTCTTTCTAAAAAGGTAAACAATGAATCAGTCTAAAAATGGAATGCTTTTTCTTTCTTGTAATTCATAATTCTGTCTGGAACTCTGCCTCTCCCTTTCAACATCATTTTATCAGGATAGACGTGAACTGTGCCAAAAGCCTGGCTATCTGGAGCTGTTTCAATAACCCCTTCCAGGTTGACGTGGTGCACACCAAGAGGATCCTCAGAGTACCCACCATCATGAGTGTGGCCAGCAAAGAAGCACACCACACACTCATGAGACCAGATGACGGCAAGGGCGTCTCTGTAATTCCAGGCGAGGCATACGCTGTCAGAGGACTCTGGGTAAATAGGAAGATGGCCTGTTAAAGAAAACAAGAGTTATGAACCAATTAAGAATATTTCTTTCATCAAGATAAATGGCTAAAAGCGTGTACTAAAAAAAAAATGCCTATCACTACCTCAATTCCAAATGGATTGAGATAAGAAAGGATCCGCATACATAAAGAACTATGTAACCTACAGCTACGTCTCTGGAGCATAGAAAAAGGGTTAGACGGTGTCTATTCGGGAGGAAGAAAGGATACCACAGAGAGAAAAGCCCTGAGATCTCTGTGGACTACACAGAGCCTCAATGTGCACAAGCAAGTAAGGGAGCTTGAGGGCTTCCTGTGAAGTTCAGTCTGCAAAGCCAGCCAGAAATCAGGCAGATGCTGAGCTGAAATCCAGTCTCATTGATTTCCTTAAATGTGGATGTCATCTATGCAGGAAGATATAATACTAAAAAAGAAGAGCGATTTAGGTATGGGTCCACAGATTTTGTGTCATTTATAAGCAATGCCTTAGAACTGATTCATGCCACTTTAAAATTGTTTTTCTTCACAACACCCCGTTGAGATAGAGGTAGCCATACCTACTTTACAGATAAGAAAACAGAATTAAAGTGGGGAATATTTATACTGGGTCCCACAGTAAATATGTGGAAGCAGAGCCAGGAGAATCATGAATTCCTGATGCCCAGACATCTATGAGAACCCATCACATATCAGGCCACTGTCTTCACTCTGAAGAAGTACAGGTACAATAGTTCCCTGGTCTCTGCTTCTTCCCATTAAGTCACTTTCCTTTTTTAATCTCTGTTCATTTTTATTCTGAAATTTAAACATGTTTCTGGTTAATGTCTATTAATCTATAATATAAGTAAATAAAAAGTGGGGGCGTGGGGGGGGTGTAAACAGACCACTGAAGCAGGAAAGGAGTAAGAATAACTTGTTATGTACATACACATATACTCACAACCACCCTTGAAGCTATAAGAAGGACTAACAGACCAAAAGGGCAGGGTGACTTTCCAGTACCTAGATGCCATAGGGGCTCATCTGTCAAGTCCCTGCAGCACCTGACACTTCAATCGTTCCTTTCTCTTTGAAACACTTGGCTTCTAGGACCCCACACTCTCTTAGTTTTTCTGCAGCCTAAATGATTACTAATTCTCAGTCTCCTTTGTTTGTTCCTCCTCATTTCCTCAGGGTCTTATCAGGAGTGCCTGAATGCTTGGTCTCTGGATGACTTCTCTTCTATCCTACCACTACACTGGTGATTTACAAAGCATTAAACACCATCTATATTTGTTTCAGCTTCCAAATTTAAATATCTAGCCTTTAATGAATTCCCGACTCGTATGTCCAAACTGCCTACTTAACATCTCCACTAACAGCTAATGGGCACCTGCCAGCTAATAGGCATCTGAAACTGAATATACATGTATCCAAACCTGAACTCCTGAACTCACTCCACAAAACCCCCTCCTGTAGTGTTCCCCATTTCAGCTCATGGCGATTCTATTCGTCTAAGTGCATAGCCAAAATGCAAAAAGTAGCCAAAATAAAAGTTAAAAAGCAAACAAAAACAATAACAAAAGAAAATCCTGTTAAACACTTTAAACTTTACTACAAAAAAACACCAGGCACTCTGTTGTTAAAGGTTTGCTTATCTGGTTTCTAAGCCTATAGCACAATGGAAGAAATTTAAGGGACTGCTATAGCAGACAAGTGCACTGGTGTTGGTAAAAAGAAATGGGAATTACATGGGATAGAGTGGGACAGGGGAATAGGATATAAAAAATGGATTCTAGTCTTATTCTGTCAGTAGGTATATAATTTTAGCTGTGTAATTTAATCTTTAAAATAAAACGGTTTGATTAATCTCTAGGCCTCTTTTAGTTCCAGTATTATCTAAAGTAACAAGTACTGCCTGGCAGTGGAAAACTAAAGCAAAGATGTAAGTCAAGAAGCATCTCAGTACAGCCAAATAATGTCACACACGTGCCAATAATCCCTGAGGGCCTTTTATATTTTCCAAGCCTTGAAAGACATTTGGCATTCCAATGGCAGCAGAAACATTGACTCCCATCTATGCGTTTCTACCAGTGAAGATTAAGTAAAAAATATATTTACACATAGATATATAATCAGACATCTGAATAGCCTTGTCATTTTCAAAGTGTTTTCATATTCATAATTTCATTTGATGCAAAACTGAGAACACTGCAACATGTAGGTTAGATATTTGCTAGGGTTACACAGCTCATAGAAATGAGCCCCCAGCCCAGTCTTCTCATCCATTAGGCCATGTCAGTTCTCAAACAAGGACTCTAAACTCAGCCCCTAAACCATTACCACCAGCCATGTGTGAGTGTGCATGTGCGAGGTTATGTTTTAAGCACCTTCAAATTCCTGTAATCTGATGGCAGTGCCTGTAGAAAAGTGATTCTCAGCAAAAAATACACAAATTCAACTTCCTTGTAACCC
Organism: Tolypeutes matacus; assembly: GCA_026826555.1. NCBI lineage: Eukaryota > Metazoa > Chordata > Mammalia > Cingulata > Chlamyphoridae > Tolypeutes > Tolypeutes matacus. Next base: position 7,486,954 of record JAKSZT010054052.1, on the reverse strand, counting down.
TGAAGTAGACATTACAGACCTGACAGCACTCACTAGCAGCTGAGTCTATTACACTCACCTCCATTACAGCAGCCTGGCTTTCTCAGGCAGCACTGGCCTCTGTTTGGTGGCCACTTTGCTGGAAGGCAGGTCTCTCGAAGCTGAGATTTGGTGAGGCCTGAACTAAATTTCTCATTTAAAAGTTACTATATAATTTGATCCTATTTGGGGAAATTCTACTTTGAAACCTAAAAAGCCAATGTACAGGCTCTCATGTATGAGTAGATGCTTTTGTTATTTTACAATTCTTTCCTCATTCAACCTTAAATGTTAATCTTATATTCAGGATGTTTCTCAATAAAAAAATTTAAAATAAGTATCCGTTTTATAGAAAAGGGATATCACAATATAAATATTGCTAGTATGCTTTAAAACCTAATTGTCCCATACCCTAAAATGCTAATGTAATCACTAGTATTTAAATACTTACTCACAATCACCACCTTTTCTTGGTTTGTGTCAGAGAAGGTAAGAACTTCATTCAACCAGTTCAGCTGTTCTTGGCTGAATCCTCCATTAAACTGGACAAACTGGGGCTCAGAAAGCCCTAAAATGAATTCAGAAAGTCAGACCTAATCAAATGTCTTTTTTTTTTTTTCCTTTCTGGGCATTCAAATTTAGCTAATGTAGGGACACTTATAGTTTCCTTTAGAAATATCTGATTGGCGTTAAATTGAGAATCCATAAGAATCTGGAGCAATATATAAATCACACTGTATCTTAATCCTAGTCTTGAAACTCTTCTGCTTACTTTACTGGTTTTCCATTACATTTAAAATAAAATACAAACTCCTTGCTATGTCCAACAAAGCACTACATATTGTGGCTCCTGATTACTCTCCAAAGTGATCTTGTACCCCACTGGCTCTTTTCTGTGTTCTTCAAAAATGCCAAAATCTCATTCTGGTTAGGACTTTTGCATTTTGCTTTTCCTTGTCTGGAATACTCTACCCACAATTCTTCCCAAGAATGATCATTCTTGTCATTCACGTGTTTCTCCTTAGGGAAGATTCCTCTGAATACCTAAACTAAAATAGTACCCCTAGTTCTTTGCTATAACATCACCCTGTTTTATTTCCCTGGTAGCCCTTACCACCATGGAAAATAATCTTATTTCTGTTTCATTTATCTGTCCTGCTCACCTACTTCTCTCATTTTCCCCACTCTGTCCACAACAAAGGGATACTGTCAGTATTTTTTATACCTCTGAATAGCTAGCCCTAGAAGAAGTACATGGCAGAGTAGGTATTCAAATATCTGTTAAGTGAATCCTGAACCAAATGCAATCAATCCATGTGACATCAGGCTTGTGAGAAATCCTGACCCTGAACAACAGCGACAATATACTTTTACCTTAATTGTCCATCTTCCTGCTGAATAAAAGTAGCTGAAGAATTTAAAGATAATGTATTAGATTCTCAGCTCAAAGGAATAATTCACCTTGAGGACTATTCAATTCCATATTTGGATTATGCTCCTTCAGTATCTTCATGCACTGCTGGTATTTTGCAGAAGATTGATCCACACCCAAGATACTCAAGTCATAAGCATCAAGTAAAATGAACCGGAATTTAGGGAATGGTACAAAATGATAAGCATAATAATTCTCTGAAGGCGTGGTCTCAGGATGGTGCACAATCTGGTCTTGCAGAAACTTTGTGTTAAGTTTGGAGTTTGTTAAATAGTCTCTACTGAAGTTATAGAATTCATGATTTCCCCATGTATGATGAACTGGAACTTTAAGCATTTTGAATGTGCTCATAATAAGTTCCAGTGACTTTTCTGATGCTTTATACTGAGCATTGTATCCATCGATGATATCACCAAGCTGAAGTACACAGCAGGGTGCCTTGCTTTCTTTATTCCAGTCTTCAATAGCACCCTGTAAGTGAAGAAGACTATGTCTGTAGTATCTCCGCCTGTTTCCTTGGAAATTATAGCCATCTTCTAAATCAGCATATTGAATATCTGCTATAACTCCAAAGGAGAAAAGAAGTTCTGAACTCTCATTTAGGATTCCAGGCTTGAGCTTATCATCCATAACCTCCAAACAGGTTTCCTATAAACTAAATAAAAATTTAAAAGATGAGTAAGTTATAAATAACTTAATTTTCTAACTGAAGAAAATGCTAAAATGTATATTAAACTGAATAGTTGGATTCACTAGGCAGTTTGGCATAGAGAGAAGTACATGGGGCTTTAGAGCCACATTGTTTTAGGTCCAAATTACCAAGTCTGAAATATTTCAGTTTTCTCATCTTAAAATAGATAACCTCTATCCTTTTCAAGGGTAACAATTTACAAAAAGGTATTCTCATCCTAATAATGAAGAGGTATTCTATTTCTAGTAAAGCCAAATTCAAATCTAGAATAATTTCTAATTTTTAAGAAACATGCACTAGTTTTACATAACATGCACACATACCTTCTTTCATGAGCACCAAAATAGTTCTATTGAAACCTCAAGATTTACTTGACAGTCTTATATTATATTTATTTACTGTACCTCATACCTTAGATTCCCATTATGGGTTATTATGTACAAGGCTGTCTTTTCTCTTTGCTGGTGGGCAGGTGACCTGAAATAACTCTCTCATATTTTATATATGGATTAACAGGGAAAGACCGTTAAGATGTAAAAGGAGAGGAAAAATTTTAAACCAAAAAATATCTGACACAAAAACTAACTATGACACTGATGTGACTATTATTACTTCTGTGAGCAGTGGTTCTTGGTTCTTCAACGGTTGGATTCTCATTCTAACCAGTTTTGTTTTGTTTTTAACTGAATATTAATCCTAATTCTACAACTAAAACATAAATATTTCATATTTTCTTTTTACACGTGACTTCTACCCTGCATGAGTGGTCATGAAGAGCAAAGGACTTATACCTGAAAAAAACTATTACTTTATTAAGTTGTTTATGACCTCAATTAATAATGGTCTCTTAAAAGAGCCAAGAACACCAAGAATTAAAACAAAACCATGAATAACAGCAAACCACTCCCATTTCCTAAATATGGTTTAGTTTCCTATCCTACTTAAGCACATAACATATTATGGGTCAGGCTAAAGAAGGGGGATTCGTTTGCTTATATTTATTTCTTTTGTTATAATATTCTAGTAATAGAATTAAGATCCATTGTGGTGGGCCACACTTTTTTAACTGAAGTATCCTCATCAAAATTTCCTACTTACAATGGGTTCACACCAACAGGAATGGATTACATTTAAGAATGTGTTTTTATGGAGTACATACAACTTCAAATCACCATCCTTATTGAAATAGTATTTGTTATATAATTAGTTTTCATTTAGAAAGGGTGGTTTGGATCTAGTTTCATTTTATTGTATCCCAAAAGGATAACTAGTTATCTGTTTCTTTCGTCTTATTTTAGTTTTCTCTCAACTGTAGCTGTATTTTCATGACTGCATATTTAAAGTACATTTTAAGATTTACTACAAAAAAACTTTTCTTAACTAATGAGCATTATCAGTTTTTTTTTTAATGTTCATATGATGTTCCCATAGAAATTTAGCAAGATATAATAAAGTTAAAAAACCAAAAAACAAAACAAAACAAAACAAAAAAAAAACAAAATGCCAAGATTCTAAATTATCAACTATTTTTTAAATAAAGACTACAATAATAAACTGTTGCTGTGTGTCTGGATTTATTAAAACCTAGTTGTTTCCAAAAATTCACTTGGAATTTCTAAAAATTACCCTCAGGCTCCTGGTCTCCAGGAGTCATTTGCCCACTATACCTATAGAGAGCCTATTCTATCTTCTACATATGTGAAATCCTAATTTTAAAAGCTCTCCTATCAGAAATACAGGCAACAAATGACAAATGAGCAATAAAGCTCTGACTTCAATTTGACTTATTTGACAACTAAGGGCCTCTTTTCATTCTAAAACTATAGTCATTAATGGCAAACTTTCTATTTGATCCACTCAGTTACGAGTTCAGCTACTTTTCTTCCTACATTAATCTGGTGGGTTTAACAGGCCTGAAAATAGGTAAAACTGTACCAGAAAAGAGATGGAAATCCTGAAAAATGATTTGGTATTCTCATGTTATTTACTTTTTATTTGCTCATTCTTTCCTGCAGCCCCCCTCTGAAAACTCCCCTAGATAGCAAGTCAGTAAATGTATATTAGGGTGGGTACAAATGAGAGGTAATCTGATCTGCAAGGTGAAGAATTCAGTGGTAATTACAAGAGATACAAAACTCAGGTAAATCATCTGAAAAACTCTATACCTTTGATTCCAGGTACAGATTAATAGGAGAATCAGACCAGAAAATAATTTAGCAAGTACATTACGTGGAACATCATTACCAAAGCTTAAAGGAAAACTGTTTCTGTTTTCCCCATTGCCAAATGAGCATGTTTGTGTTTACCTTTAAGTAAGATTTAAAGGCTCTATCACCAAGAAACAACTCAGAGCCTATAAGGTGAAAATATGTGCTGTGGCTCTCCTAGAGGTCAGAGTCCCAATTAATTTGAACTTCTCTCCAATACATGGCTATTATTTTTGCCTACTCAGCATTTCCCATTGTTTGGTAACAGCACCCTAATTTTCCTTTAGACATATACTCAGTTCCTCACTCTCCACGTAGTTTGACCTCCACCCTCTGGCTGAGGAAGGGAAAGAGCAGACAAAAGATCTAGGAGAGGCCTATAAAACCTGTGACAGTTTCAAGCTTTTTGTGGATCCCAGAAAAGATCATGTTCTTGAAGCTAATCCATTCCTGTGGGTGTTGGACACTTTGATTACACTGGATTCAGCTGGGGGGCCATGATTAGATTAGTTCAGTGAGGGATGACCCAGGCTAGGTCTTGGTCCTCTTGCTGGAGTCCTTTATAAACGGAGGCCTGAAAGCAGAGTCACATAGAGAAAAAGCTTCAGAGACAGAGAGAAGGAACCCAGCGGCTCAGAGAAGAACCCAGGAGAGAAGGAAGCCACAGAGGGAGCAGCCAGAAGCAGAAGCAACGAAGACCCAGAAGCCTCCACATGCCTTGCCATGTGCAAGGAGTCCAGGACTGCCAGCGGCCAAACTCTGGTGAGACAGCATATCTGATAATGCCTTAATTTGGACATGTTCACAGCCTCGGAACTTAAGCTTTTAACCTAATAAATTCCCATTATAAAAGCCAACCCATTTCTGGTACATTGCTCACAGCAGATTTTAGCAAACTAAAATAAAAGCCAATTTCCCTCTGGCCACAGTTAAGGGTAGGAATATAATGCAACTGGGCCAGTAAGCATCAGCTCTGGGACTTTTGCTGGAACTTCTAGCAAAACTATTGGGCCTATGCCTGCTAAGCTGATAACTAAGACTAGAGTTGCTGGGGAAAAGTTAACTTGAGAATAAATCCAACACAGAAGAAAGCAAACCTGGATGATGGAATGAAGTAGATTCCTGAAAACATTAGTTGAATATATGGGTTCACCATCCCTATTAGAACTACCCTTGGTTATTCAGTTCTAAATCAGCTAATAAAGGTCCCCTTTGAGCTTAAAGCCAAATGGAATTGGTTTTCTTTCATGTGCTACCAAAAGTCCTGTCAGATACACCTTCCACTGGAACACAGTCCAGGTTAGGGAAATTCAAGGCTATACTAAGATTTGACAACATTTTAAAAAAAGGTAAGCACTATGGAGAGAACCACCAAGGGCCGTACACCTCAAAACAGAAATGTATTCCTGGGTAGAAAAGAGATACAAAATATTGAATACATACCGCTTTTAAAATAGGGGTAAGGAGAGGGAACATACAATTTTATTAATTAAATTATTTTGAAAAACAGAAATTTAAATTCATACTGTCATCTGTTAAGGGAAAGCTCAGGGGCAGGAGGAGAGGACAAGGTCACATTCATGGAAAGAAAATCAGGATCAGAATTGAGTAAGGCAGAGCAAAAGAATCAAGTGGGTAGGGAATTAACTCCCCTGGCTAGTTCAGGGAGATGCCAGCAAGCTCATAAAGACTGCTCCTGGACAGACTGGAGAGATCAAAGTCAAAGCCACCTCAGGTACGGAAACTCATGCTATAGAACTTGTTCAAAATACCACCCCGTCTCCTATGCAAACAAAAAAGTAAGCGAGCAAAGGGTAATAATTGTTGAAGCTAGTAATGGTACATAAGGTTTATTCTTTCTAGTTTTATGCATGTTTCCAAATGTCCATAAAATAAGGTTTTATTTTTTGGAAAGCATTCTTTCAAAAAAAAAAAAACAAAAAACCATCTCTGAAGAGAAAATAAAGTCTGGAAGAATTAGAAGAGGTATTTGCTTTAGAATAGAAAGGAAAACTTTAAAGAAAGTGAACTTTGTTTTGAAAGTTTTGCCTACATCATTTATTATCTGCTATTATCTAGGTTTCAGTTAAGAGGTATTACGATGAAATACTGAGAGCTTTGAAACTGAAGAGGTGTGACTGAATTTGTACTATTTTTCCTAATATAAAATAAGGAAAATCACTTCACCGGGTTGTAAGACTCAACTGAGTTATAACACATAAACCATTCTATAAACCACAAAGTACTATAAACATGTTAAGAAAAGCATTTTAAAATTATATATCAGAAAATCTATCTGTCTAGTGAGCCTCCAGATAACTGAAACTACTGCAACTTTTTAAGAACAGAATAATGTAGAAAATTTTACAAGATTTTATCTCAAAGCTCCTACAAAAAGTCATTGTGCAGGATAAGCAACCAGGATTTTGTGAAAACAACCTTAGGCATAAGTGATTTTTAAGAAAAGAAGCCACATCCAGGGATGTTTAATTGCTGAAACTTGCTGCAAGATGATACCACTAATAAAATCTTGTAATACTTAAGAAGGTTCCTTGTAGGAAAAAAAAAAAGAAAGAAAGCCTAGGCATTAGTAAGAAGAGATTTTATTAAAGGAGTAGAGGGAACTACTGTAATAGGGACACACTCAAAGCCTAAGCCAGAAATGTCTCAGGAAAGGGGTGGGTGAGCAAAGCTTTTATATAGAGTCCATGGGATAAGTGGCTGTGGAAACACTAAAGAGGGGTGCTAAAAACTGATTGGGGATGGTAGTGGTGTCTTAAAATTTACCAACAGTATGAAATCTTGCAATAACAGGAAAGTGGAGGAACTCTAGACAGGAAATGTTCATGGTCAGGTACTAAAGGGCAGGGGACAGGAGGTTAGTCTGGGCCTGAGGCAGAGCAAACAACTTATAGCACAGGAAGTTCACATAAAGTTTAGGGCTTAGCTATCCTAGTCAAACCTAGCACAAAGTTTAATCAGACTTGTCAGAATCCATAGAACAAATACCAGTTGATATTCTTCCTGTCCTGTCTCTTTCAAAAAAAGTATCTAAATTAAAAGAAGGGAAAAAACTAATTTGGTGAGCTTGGTGGCTTAATAACAGTAATGAAAGTAATAGGTTTACACTAGATGCCGTAGGTACTTTTTAGCACTAGAATGCCACGAGTCCATGAAATCAGGCTTAGGGGTGTTATTAGCAATTCATTCACTATATAGTTATTAGACACTTAATTGACCCAAGAACTGTTCGAGAAGCTAGTATTTTATTTGGTATTATACATTTAATGTGAAGAAAATTGTATAAAAATGTTTTGGTAAACAATGAAATTAAGTATAAAGCTGTTTCAAGAACTACCTTGGCAAATAAAATTTAATAGATTAGCTGAAAACACTGAATTCAATTTTACTTATATGATGGTGTTTGATCAATCAACCTACAATTTAGCTGAAAAATAATTTTATATGCTCACTGCCTGAATATATGGAAGGCACTTTTGTGTCTTTTTGTCAACTAGGGGAAAAATTTTTCCCGGGACAAATATACAGAAAGAGAGTAAAAATCTTACCCATGTGCAATTGCAATATAGGAAAATTAATGTGATTAAAAACGATTTAAAATGCTGAGCAAACATTGAAAAACTTAGAGCAGAAATTCCATAAAACTCTAGCCCAAGCACAGGAAATACTATACTACAGTTCTCCTGTGTTAGAGAACAGCATCCTTGGCAAGTTAGGCTAAGCACATAAAATACCATGCCCATGCTGCCTCAGCGGTAGCCCCCTTTAAAAAGACACGCAGGAGTGGGATCTGTGGTGTGAACGATTTGTCTTTTCCTGTATTTTGCAAATCCACCACACAAACGGGGATGGAGGTACTTTTCTTTTTCTGTAAGATTACAGATACAGAGAGACAAATAAAAAGCAGACTGAATGAAAGCAACTCACAAGTACTTTCACAGGGAGAGATAAAATAAGCTTATGTATTGGTCTTAGCCTTGTTAGTACGGGGTCGCAGCCAAGAGAAGCAATCCCAGATTAGGAACTCAGTGACAAACTTAAAATCACAAAAATGAAGGAGACTGGAGAGTCAACGAGAGCATTTTACGAAGAAACTGGGGACCAAGGTAGAATGGGATATGATGCAGTACGTATTTCCTTGCACAGTGCTGTACTTTATGATTAAGTTACACATTATAATGTGTGAATACCGAAGCACTGGGCACTCCAGTCATACTTAACTCGCCCTTGCCGCCCTAACCACTCAAATTATTCGCAATAACATTTCTTAAAAAACAAAACAAAACAAAAAACCACACCAGGATTATTTCAAGCGCAACGGGTCTGCTACTTCGGGCATGCAAAGACGCCAAAAACAACCTGGGCAAGACGAAGGTGACAGGGGTGAGGATGGTGGTGATGGGCTGCCTGGTCCCGCCGGTCTCCGAGCGGTGTTTCCTCTCCTCCGAGGCTGGGGATGCCCGGTGGGGCGACGCGCCGCTACAGTCGCCGAAGCCCCGAGTGACCAAGAGCGGGGCGCCCCAAGTGCTCAGGACCAATTGGGCCGGGCCTAGCTGCGCAGCCCCAACGCGTAGGCCGGCCGCCCACCCGGGGCCCAGTTCCCTATCCTCCCCCGCCCCCCGGGGGGGGCCCCCCCCCCCCCCGCCTCCAGCCACCAGTAACCACCTACCCGAGCCCCGGCTTCTCAGCGAACCGCTTCCCGACTACCCGCTAGACGACCGCGCTCACTTTCTACGCAACCACGAAGCGACGCGAGCCCGGAGGGCGCAGCCCTTCTAACTTCCGGAGGAAACGGAACCGGCACCGGAAGTAGCGGGGAGGGTACAAGGAGGCGCGGTAGTGTAAGCTCATGGCGGGTCCGCTGTTCGCCTGCGGCTGGCTCCTACGGACTTCGGGTAGCCAACTTTGGCGTTTCTTGCCTCGCGGACTCGGGCTCCCGTCCCAGGCGACAGCGAGAGCCTGGCCGAAACAGTTATGCGTGCGGCGGGAGGAGGCGTGGCGGGCTTCGGGGCTCGCGGGCACCTGCCTGGGAAGCCGGCCCTTTAGCACGGCGATGCCGCCACCTCCCGGGTCGTCAGGGCCAGGGTCGAAAGGCCGCAGAGATCCCACGCGCCCGTCGCAGCCCGGGGTGAGTGGACACCTGGACCCTTCCATTGCTCGTTGTGACTGTCAGTCGACCCTTTGGCCTTCCCATCCCACTTGACAGTACTCTCTGAAACCACCTGACCGGGCCTGAAATTTTCCTCAGCTCAGCTCTCTTGCCTGCGGCACAATATCTCACCCCACTTTTCCTCAGTTTGCCCCTAGTCCCAGCCCAAAAGAGAGAATTTGAGAACCTACACCCTTTCCCCGTGGTAAGGTACTCGGGCTTGGATTTAGCCCTTGCGCCAAAAATTAAATGTTTCATGTTTTCTCGGGGGTCTCAACCTTAAGTTTACCATGTCAGAGCACCTTTATAATTTGTCACCGGAATCTCCCTTGAGAGGATCCATGAATACCTTGAAATTGAAACGAAATGTGAGCTTTAGTTCCGTGCTGGGTGCGTTTTTCTTGGGAAAGTGTCCTTTTTATCGGGTTCAACAGTTCTGACCCTCAAAATAAAAGACCTAGTTCCGTTTCGTGATGGGTAAGAAAAGGGAGGTTTCGGGGGGTAATTAAGCCAAGGTAGCCAACGTCTTAACTTATTTTGAGACTTGCAATAGAGTACAAAGAAATAACTCAATGCAGCCTACAGATAGCTCCTCTTGTAGACATCTCTTCCACTTTGGCTTTGTTACTTCTGGAAGCCATAGTCATGTTAACCTCTGGAATTTTAAAAAATTTATATTGTCAACATCAGCAGAAGCATGTGATTTAACTGGTTTTGAAATCAGCAGTGGGGATCTGGGTCATACCTCTTAATTATGTTACTTGAGCTTCTGAGAGTTGTTTTTCAGATGAAGATAAATTAACTTGGGGAATTTTCCCTTGGAAATAACTGCCTTTGTAATTGTGAGGATCCCTGGTGTTATTGCTGTTACAGAAACTTTTGGCATTTTCTCATCCAAAAGTGACCTGAAATGTCCTGCACATTTAACAAGATATCTGTGTGTGTATATTAAAAATTACTATAATAAATTTAATATGGTTAAATTTTTACATCACACTAATATTTTATTTTTGAAATCTCTGCCCCAGTAGCCTGTTTCCTGGAAGTCCTTAGCATTCACATTTGCTATTGGAGGAGCTTTATTGGCTGGAATGAAGTACTTCAAGAAAGAAAAGACAGCAAGTAAGTAGATATCACCTGGTCAGCTGTCTATGGACTAGAATCTTTTGTTTGTTTTCAAATAATTTTAGATTTACAGGAAAGTGGCAAAGATGGTAAGAGTTTCCATATACCTTTCACCCATCTTCACCAATGTTAACATCTTACATTACCATAGTATATTTGTCAAAACTAAGAAATTAAAATTGGTACAATACATAAATTATAGACCTTATTTGGTTTTGCTTGTTTTTCTATTCGTGTCGTTTATCTGTTCCAGGATCCAATTTAGGATACCACTGTCTAAAAATTTTAAAAGACTTACCATGGACAGATTTCAGTGTGGGCAATATAAAATCCTGAGGGTACAAAATGACTAAAATGCAGCTTAGCTCTTGAAGTGCACATTGATGGGAAAACAGACACAGAAGTAAAGGATTTCACTAGATGAAGTTCTGCTTGGGCAGAAAGAAGCTTGGTGTTCTCTAAGGGCCAAAGGCAGGCAGGAGATAGCTCAACCTCGGGATTCAGAAAGGCTGCCTGGGAGAGTCAGATATAGGGAATAGTGCAAGTAGATACTGCAAAATACTGGGTATCAGTAGAGGGAAAGGCCGGAGTCTGACCATGGAGGAGGGAGAGTGAAAGGGAGAGTCTGTTCCAGGAATGCAAGAACTGCTCTGCATTAGAATCTTGAAGTGTTTAGAAATTGTTTACAAGTACTAAATGTTTAGTGAATATTCAGGGCTTTGGTTTAGAAGTTTGCAGTAAATCTTTAAAGTTTCACCTAGATCTGTTTATATTCTTGGCCTTAGAGTCATTTTTGAAGAGATTATGCAATGGGAAATGTTTAAGTCTGGGAGTGAGAATTTATAGGCTTTAGAACCTTAGCAATATAAGATCTGTACATTGATACATACACCTGTTTTTGTTTTGCATAACAAGCAGTATTTTATAAATATTTTTATATTCTAAGAAGTTCTTTTAGATTCACAAAGATGCAAAACTGTGAGGTTAGGAAAGTAGTGGCATAGACAATTCTAGAATATGCAAGCTTCTTTTAACTTTAGTTTGGAATTTCACCTATAGCGGTAATATTTGTTTTATAAAAGATATTTATTATTTAACAACTTTAAAAGTGTTCCTAAATGGTTTCTCAGATGCCTCTTTTCCAAACACTTTAGTGCAGGGGTTCTTAACCTTTTTTGTTCCACAGACCTCTTTGCCAGTCAGGTGAAAACCACAGACCCCTTCTCAGAATGTAGTGCCAGATAGTTTTATGACACTCATCTAGTGTTAGGTCTAACAACTGTGATTTCAAAGTATGGATGAGTGTAAGCAATTTTTTGAGATATACAACTGTAATATGATATGAAATGAATATTACTGTAATTTATTGCATACATTCATAAGTTAAGGAAATACTAGATTTTAGTTAGAGGTCAGGGAAAATAAAGGCAGTTGATTTTTTTCAATTCAAGCTCACGGGCCCCCTGAAATCTGGTTAAGAACCCCTGCTTTAGTGTGTATTTCCTACAAACGAGGACATTCTTCACCATAACCACATTCTGGAAGTGGATGTGGCTCAAGCGATTGGGCTCCTGCCTACCACAAGGGAGGTCCGTGATTCAGTACCCTGTGCCTCCTAAAGAAGACAGCAAGCTGGCGCAACGGGCAGACGCGGCACGCTGACACAACAAGATGACGCAACAAGAGACACAAGAAGAAAAACATAATGAGAGACACAACAAAGCAGGGAAAAGAGGTGGCTCAAGTGATTAGGCACCTCCCTCCCACATCGGAGGTCCTGGATTTAGTTCCCAGTGCCTCCTAAAGAAACAAAAGAAGATGAACAGACACAGCAAGTCAACAAGGGGGGTAGAGAGAGATAAAATAAATAATAAATAAATAAATAACCACATACCCATGATGCAACCGTCAAAATCAGAAAATTAGCATTGATATGTGACCATTCCAGTCATCAGACCTCATTCACAATTTGCCACTTGATTATGTCTTTTATAGCAAAAGAATCCAGTTCAAAACCATACCTTGGGGAAGCGGCTATGGCTCAATCAGTAGGGCTCCCGTTTACCATATGGGAGGCCCCGGGTTCGGTTCCCGGGGCCTCCTGGTGAGGGCAGGCCCGCCCGCATGGCGTGGTTGGCTGACCCAGCGAGCCCAAGCAGCAAGGGGGGATAAATGAATGAATAAATAAAATCTTTAAAAAAAAAAAAACACAAAAAAACATACCTTGGTCTTAGTTGTTAGGTCTCTTTAGTCTTCTTTAATCTTTACCTGACTTTCATGACCTCGATACCTTTGAAGATTCCAGGCCCCATATTTTGTAGAATGTCCCTTAATTTGGGTTTGTCTGATGTTTCCTCTTCATTAGATTCAGGTCATGCACCTTTAACAGGAATGCTTGTTAAAGTGATGCTTTGTTGTGATTGCATCTAACCAGATGATATGTGTCCCATTACTGATGATGTTCGGTTTGATCATTTGAGTAAGGTGAAAACTGTCAGGCTTCTCCGCCAGAGTTACTTTTATGGGTAATTAGTATGTATCTTTTGATATGTATTGTTTACTCATGTAAATATTCTGTTCTCCATCAAACTTTCAGTTTATTCATTTATATCAATATAGACTCTAGGTTTCCTATTTATTCAGTGAGTTGTAATGTCTTTATTTCAATGCTTAAATTGTCCCAGCTTGGCCAGTGGGAGCCCCTTCAAGCAGACTGATTTTTCCTTTAAACATGTCTCTTTGAGTTCTTTACTGTCTGGCACAATAAGATTTTTCAGGCTAATCTTGTATTTTTCTTGTCCCAGCCCTGGTGTCAGTATCAGCCATTTCTCCAAAAACCCTGTTTATTTTTAGCGAAGAATGATACTTAGAAGTCAGGATCTGGGCTTATTGCTGTTGGGGTGTCTGTTAGCAAGTCCTCTTAGTGGGCAGAGGTAGGAAATATATATGCGCATTTATATTTTTGTTTATTTCTCTATATATATTGATACTGTAAATTCAGACTGGTACATCCAATTCTTTTCCAATAACTCAGGGTTCATTCTAGTTTTTCCCCTTTCCGCAATTCTAACTCCCTTTCCATCTATAACTCTTATCTTTAATACGTTTGCTTATTTACCATGCCCCTGTATGTAACTAAGGGCCTATCATTGCTGTTCGCTCTCCAGCACACTTGGGCTCAGACTTCCTGTGCCAGCCGTCCACCTCACCCTACTTGGGCTCAGACATTATGCTCTGGGTCATAGCAGTCCCTTTCCCACCCCCAGCATGGCCACTCCTAATGGCTTAGGACTGAATTGTTCCAGAACAGGAGGAACTATTTTTGCTACTTTCTTTTCTTTACTAAATACCATAACATTTCATTTGATTTTGTTTCACTGTATTTATGCTTCTTTTTCTTAAAAGATTTAAGCTTCTTGAAGACTGAGACTTCTACATTTTGTACCCCTACATTACAAAAAGTATAATATTAACTGTTTATTAGACATTTAAGTACCTGTGGTTAGATTGCTTTATTTATTTTGATGTGTATGTTTGTGGGTTTTTTTTTTAAGAGCTGGAGAAGGAACGGCAGCGGAGCCTAGGAAAGCCTTTACTTGGGGGACCATTTTCCCTCACAACTCATAATGGAGAGCCTAAAACTGACAAGGACTACCTGGGCCAGTGGGTATTGATTTATTTTGGCTTCACCCATTGCCCTGATATCTGTCCAGAAGAACTAGAAAAGATGATTCAAGTTGTGGATGAAATAGGTAAGAAAGCTACCAGTATAAAAACAATATTTTCTTAATGTCCTATTGTTACTATCTTTTTCACATTGTATCACTGTTACGTGGGGCATTGTAATTATTGGTTCGTGAGGACATAAAATCTCAGCATTATGCTAGTTGGCTGCTTTGATTTCTGTGACCTTATTCTCCACCAGAGGCGGCCTATTTTGATGGTAACTGTTAGATCTCTTAGAAATGTCGAAGAGTAGCTCTCCCATAACTGCTTTTGTGTTCCTTCCTTCATTGTAGCCCTTCCATCATGGCCACTGCCTTTCCCCAGGGACTGTCTGATGATCACAGGAAATTTGTAGTTTTATTATAAGTATTGGTATTTATTAGTGCCAATCATGGCCCAGAAAACACTGTATTAGAAGGAAGGGTGCCGTCTGCTGCTTTCTTGAAATGAATTGTTCCAGGATATTCAGTCCTTATTAAAAGTTTTCCTTGCTCTTGAGTTATGGAGGGGTCAGGGGAGGCAGGGGACTATAAACATTACATTGGATTGAATTGGGAGACAAGATATCTATGTGATGTGATTAGGAGTAATATAACATCTATACATCTGTGTAGGTGTTTAATAGGATACTTACCTGATTCCACCACAGATAGTATATGGATTTGCTCCACCTGGAGGCTGTCCCCAGCCCCTCCCCTGTCCCCTCCACCAGAATGGTAGCTGCCTCTCTGTGCTTTCTTGATATGTTGTAGCACTTACTGTACTCTAATTGCTGGTTTTCTGTCCCCTCCTTTAGAATGTGAATACCAAATAATGAGACCTTTGTTTCAGATAGTATTCCATCTCTGCCAAATTTAACTCCGCTTTTCATCACTATCGACCCAGAGAGGGATTCAGAAGAAGCCATCGCAACTTATGTGAAAGGTGTGTTTTATTAATAATACTCTACATCTGCTCAGCTCTTACAGTTTTTGAAAGATCAACTCATTTGAACCTCACAGTGCCTTGTGAAGAAGGCAGGGTGGGTGATAGCCCCAGTGTTATAGGTAAATGATCAGATGAGACTCAGAGTTGCACCTGTGGCTACTAAGTAAATAAATAAGAAACAGATTTCGCTGTACCTGGTGCATTGCTCTTTATTTTGTCACAGAGGAGAGATCTGAACTTGTCCTTCATATATCAACAAAATTAATAGCGCCTTGAATTGGGAGTAAGGGTACATTGCTTCTAATTCCAACTCTGTACCTCATTCTCTCCTTTGTAAAATTAGGGCATATTTGCTTTGATACCAACTTAACTCAAATAGCGTACATACAATATGTTCCTATTTCCCTCCATCCCCCACTTTTATGTAGTTCTTGAAATAAATGATCTAATTATGTATTATGAGTCCAAATCATTTATTTATAATTGCATTTTATACGTTTACTTTTTATATCCTGTAGAAAGTAAAAGGTGGAATTACAAGTCAAAAATATAATATTTCTGGTTTTTTATTTAAAAAAAAAATTAGGGCAAACATACATTCTGGGGGTATGCACATTGGGAGATTAAAGGTAAATTATTAAACACATTTTTAACACATAGCACATGTAGTTTATAAATCTAAAACATTTATTATAATAGTAACACCTTTATTACCATCAATAGAAGAATTTCAATTCAAACATCTCAACATGCACATTAAAACCTATTAGACGGTACTTTTAAATACTGTAAATTAGAGAAGAATTGAGGGCCACTATCTAGGTTATATTTCAGCTGTGAGGTTAGAAAAGCTGCATAATTTCTCTGGACTCAAGTTTCTTCAGCTGAGAAATGTGAGTGATCAGAATAAAAATCTGTTCATTCAGAGTTTGTTGTTGTTACCATAATGTGTACAATGTAAGTGCTTAAAAGTCAGAAATTTTAATTTTAATTATGGTGAAATTGATTTAAGCTACTGGTCAGAAGACTAGTAGTTTTTTATTTATGTTTATTATATAACACATTCTAATGCATATCCTCTAAAACTTTGAGGTTATTTTTAAACTTGTTTTGTAAAGGAATTGCTATATATTTTATTATTTTTAACAGCTCTATTGAAGTATAATTGACATACAGTAAAGTGTATATACTTAAAGTGTAATTTGATAACTTGACATATGTATACATATGTGAAACTATGACCACAGTCAAGAAAATAAATATATCCTGTGAAAGTTGCCTGCGCCCCTCATTAATTCCACTGCTTGCCTTCCCCACTCCTCTGTCTTTAGGCAACCATTGATCTGCTTTCTATCAATATAGGTTAGTTTACATTTTCTAAATGTTAATATAAATGGAATTATATAGTATGTACTCTTTGGTATGGCTTCTTTCACGCAGCAAAATTATTTTGCGGTTGATCCATGTTATAGAATGTGTCTGTTCATTCCTTTTTAATTGCTGAGTAGTAGTCCATTGATGGACAAAGGATTATTTGTAATCTCTTTTTTTTTTTGAAGTACCAGGGGCTGGGGATTGAACCTGGAACCTTGTATGTGGGGAGCTAGCGCTCAACCACTGAGCCACATCAGCTTCCCAGAGTTGGTTTTTTTGTTTGTTTTGCTTGTTTTTTTTTTTTTTTTCAGGAGGCACCGGGAACTAAACCCAGGATCTCCCATGTGGGAGGCGGGCGCTCAACTGCTTGAGCCACATCCACTCCCTCCAATATTCAGCTATATAAAGCTGATTAGAGCATTCATGTGCAAGTCTTCATGTGAACACATGGTTTCATTTCTTTTAAGTAAATATCTAGGTGTGGAATGGCTGGATTATATGGTATAAATATATATGTTTAACTTATTAAGAAACTAAGAAATTGTTGCCAAAGAGGTTGTACATTTTTACATTCCCACCAACACTATGTGAGAGTTCCAGTTCCTTTTGGTATGGTCAGTCTTTTTAATTTTAGCCACTGTAATAGGTGTGTAGTGGTATATCATTGTGGTTTTAATTGGAATTATCCTAATGACTATTAATGTTAGGAATCTTTCCATGCTCTTATTTGCCATCTATGTGTCTTTTTTTGGTGAAATGTCAGATCACATCTTTTGCCCTTTTTGTGGGGTTGTTTTTTCTCTTTTTATTGAATTTTGAGGTTTCTTTATGCATTCTTGATACAAGTTCTTTCTCAGGTTTTTGATATGCAAATATTTTTTGTCCCATTCTGTGGCTTGTCTTTTCAGTCTCTTAACAGTGGCTTTTGAAGAGCAGTTTTTAATTTTGATGATGTCCAATTTACCAGTTTGTTCTTTTATACATAGTCCTTTTGGTTTCGTATCTAAGAATCTTTGCCCAACCCAAGGTTACAGAAGTTTGTTTTACTCTTGAAGATTTGGAGTTTTTATTATAAAGAATTTATGTCCACAATTTGCAGGTTAGACAGAAATTTGAGCGGTAGTATAGTTATTTCCTAAACAATAAAAAGCAGGTATTTATAGTTCATTGGGCAATAAACAATCTCCAGTTTAATACTTTTAACACATATTAACCAAACCATAAATATCCCACTATCTGAAATACCTTCATCTTATGGTAATTTTCTTCAACAATACATACATAGAATGATTAATGACCTAACCATTACTAATTGCATTTGGGGAGGATTTTTTTTTAAGTCTAAGATGATATTTAGAAAGATATTGCAATTTCCTCAGTTCAGTGAAACTTAAATCTTTGAATGTGCAACTAACTCAGGCTTCATCTTTTTCTTTCTTTACCCAAAGAATGGAAAAGAAAGACAAGCCATTCTATCAGTACTTTCTCAGTTTAGAATGAATTAGTCTAAGGAATGAAAATAGGTTCTCTAGATCTTTGGAAGAAGATGCTGCTGTTAAATGTTGGACTGTCATTTTAGAAGTCTGTTAAATCCAGGTGTTTAAATAACTTCCACAGCTCACTTAAGTAAATTCCAAAAACTTAGCAGCAAACACATGCTATTTTACCCTTAGCTCTGAACTTTATTATTTTTGCTGTTTTGGAATGATGAGTATTCGTTGTCCAGGTCTTCATCAGAAGTTAACCTAATATCTATATTGAGATTATTTGCTGAAAAATAAGGTACAGATATTTTGACCTGAACTAATTGTGAAGCAGACTTCCTTCTCACTTGATACAATGAAAAACTAGTAATTAACTAGTGATAATACTTTTCAACTTCAGCGTATCTCAGCTAGAACCACTTAAAGTATTTAAAAATAACTAAATTAATAAAATGTGTGATTTAGGTAACTGGAATGCATTCCCTCTACATCTTTAGTAAGTAATCATAAAAGGGTATGACATATTACAAGAGGGAATTTTCATTTGTTCTATGGATTTCTTATCCTTTCCTTTGAATCATGAAGAAATGTAAGTCCTCACAGGAAGAAAGTGGCATTAGGGCTGCTTTATGACTTGATAGTGTCTTTTGAAGGATGGTTGTTTAGCTTGCTTCTCATTTTCCACTGTCTAATTTTTTATTTAGAATTTTCTCCCAAGCTGGTTGGCTTGACTGGGACGAAAGAAGAGATTGATCAAGTGGCCAGAGCATTCAGGGTGTATTACAGCCCTGGCCCCAAGGATGAAGACAAAGACTACATAGTAAGTAAAGGCTTAGACTTTAACCTCCGCCAGCTCCCAGGCTCCAGATCATCATACAGCCCTTAGACGACTGACTGGCTTCAGAGAAGAAGGAAAACCTGAGGCCATTGTCAAATCCTTTGGAATTTGAGATATTTGAAAGGATAGTAAGAAGCATATTTCTTTGTTTTTATTTTCTTAAGGATGCTCATTTAATTTATATTCATTGTTGTCATAATTTAATTGTGGTTTTTCTTTTGTAGTGGCACATAAAATTATGGGGCAGTATAAAATCAGTGGTATTTAGATTCAATAAAATATGATATTTGGACACCAAGTTGGAAATAAAAGAAGCCATCATTTTGGGGCAAAGCTTATTTTAATTTAAAAACATTGTATTGGTCCTCCCTGCATCCCCACAAATAGGTGTAAAATACATGCTCTTTTTGAGAAGTGGTTTTAGGCCTTGAGGATTCCAGTTTTCAACTAAATGAGAATTCTAAAACTCCAGAGGAAAGATGAAAGCTTCTACGGAGGTGGAGTTTCTATAAGGTTTGCTTATATATCAGTTATGTGCCTGGCACAATTAGGTATTTAATATATGCTTTTTAATGCTAAAGAGTAGAAATGCTATTAATTTGTACTTGTGTAGTTCTTACATAAAAGAGCTTTCATTATATTCATCGGCATTGCCCCAAGAGTCCTGGGCTAATGCCCAAATTGCTTTGCTCCGTTTCTTATTGGTGGTTTGACAGTGAAGTACCAATGAAGGGGGTAAGCGTGTACATCTTCTCCATATGGACGTTTTCCTATCACATTAAGAGTTGAGTTGTATTTTAGTATTAGTTCAGGGTTTTCTCAGTTGTGTCAATTACTCTCGCTTCTCTGTGCTATTGATGAGACCAAATGGTTACTCACTAAGAGCCTTTCCAGCTGTGTGTCTAATTTTGTAGGAAGACAGATGACCAGGACCCTGACTCCATCTTCCAGCCACTCAAGGGCCCCAAGGGAGATTTGCAGAGGGGACATCTCACTGCAGTGCTTTGTCTCTAAGCTGGGTGTCATTCTTTATCACTTCTGAGCTGAGTACATTGTGTACCCCTAATAACTTACAGCCTAAATTAAAAGCAGCTTCTGGCCCCTTTGCATGAAGCCTGCACACTAGTCTTACCTTTGAGGTCAGACCACTCTGTTACCTGGTAGAGTTAGGGAAACGGGTTCATGGGAGAAACGGTCAAAAACAAAATGAGTGTTTTTCCTTAAGCCTTCAGGTTAAGGACTGTGAAAGGTCTACTGTGGTTTCTTGAGAAGAAAGAGAAAAGCAGAGGGAAGCAAATGGAAGAACTTTCCAAGCTTCATTTCTATCTTTATAGAGAGTTATGTTAACTGGTTTTGGTTTTATCGTAAGATGAGGGTGAGAGTAGGTGAGCTTATCAGTCTGACTTCCAAATTGAAATGAGTTTTATTATGTTATTTAAATATATACAATTCTAAACTAGGTAACACTCCTCAGTCTTGTGCTTTTTGCTCTCAACTCTAAAATCAAAAAGAAATTTTATAAATAAAAAAAATCAGACAACCTATAAAACTCAAATTTAAAACATCCCGTTAATGTGACAAAGGATATTTTGCTGAAACAAAAGCACTGCTCACCACAGGAATATGGCTTGGGTCAGATTGCTGTGGTCTGCATTTTTTGAGTTCAGATGCCCCACTGTACTACCAACTGCTCTCAGCTTTTCTGTTTAGGATACTTTGACGCCTTTGATCGTATAGTCCTCCTTGACTGGTCCTGGCCTTGCCTTGTAAGAGTGAATCATTTTTGTGTTGAGTCTGCCTGTGACCAGTCATGTACACCTGTATG
The DNA here is from genome assembly GCA_026826555.1 of Tolypeutes matacus. Classification (NCBI taxonomy): domain Eukaryota; kingdom Metazoa; phylum Chordata; class Mammalia; order Cingulata; family Chlamyphoridae; genus Tolypeutes; species Tolypeutes matacus. The sequence goes on along the minus strand of JAKSZT010054052.1, from coordinate 7,466,137 downwards.
ACAGTGGGATCATAAAAGTATACCAGACACAGGTTTGAGCCCTAAATGGTGTTCTCAATTATAAGATAGCCCTGTCAATAAAGCAGAATATGGAGCTTGATCTTTTTAATCTTAGATATATTAAAATGCAGATATTTACATCTTAAGATGGCTTGTTGAACCCTCCAGAATACATTCTAACCCTCCTTTTAAGAATACTGCTCTACTACCATAAGAATTTGACCTTTTGATAAGAATCAAGGAGTTCATTGCTATACATTTGATAAATCAACCAATAGGGGGAGACACTCTCCAGCTTCTTAGGTTTTTTTATTAGTATAACTTCTGTCTCTTAAGGTCACAGATTTTCATCCACAATATGGTATGGGAAATTTCTGTTACGATTTATGGGAGAGTCTTAAAGGTTAACTCTGAGACATAATTGTTGGGGTTTCTTGATTTCAAACAGCAACAACAAATGGTAGACTTGGCTTTTGAATGCCAGTGGAATTTTTAGACCGATAGTATATGTAAACTGGCATGCAAAACATTGGGGACCTATTGAAAGCTAAATCTGCAGAGTAATTTGAAAATACTTTTTTTGAAAAAAGAATTTAAATGGCTTTCAAACCTTCAGTTTCACTCATAATAAAAGAAGTGTAAGTTGTATAATGAGATGCTATTTTCCTCCAGCAAAAGTCAGAAAGTTAGATAAAATAATGTGAAAATATAATTTGGGAAAACAGGAAATATATTGTTGGAGTAAATTTGGGACAACAGGCATTTTCATGCACTGCTGATAGGAATTAAATCGATAGACCCTTTTCAGAGGGCAATTTAGCAATATCTGTCAACATTTAGAGTGGAATACTTTCTAGGTCAGAAATTCTGCTTCTTGGAATTTATCCTGCAAATATACTCTATTTAGCATTGTTTGTACAGAGCAAAGACTGAAAACCAAGCAATCATTTAAAACAAAAAGCTACTAAACATGTTCTGGTATAGAACAATGTGCAACATATGGTTAAATGAAAAAGCAAGTATAATATACTGTTACCTTGTTTAAAAAGAAAAAGATGGTAGTGAATGCATATACATACCAGTAATTGCAGCAAATTTCCCTGGAAGAATACAGAAGTAGCCGATGACAGAGGTTCCCTCTGAGGAGAAAAACAGGGAAACTGGGAGTCGGGAATGGGAGAAAGACTTTCTTTTCATTGTACAAGTACACTGTGTGCCCTTTTGTTCTTTTCCATGTGCATATGTTATCTTTTCAAAAAAAAACCAGACATTTATATTTTTTAAAAACTCACACATTAGAAAAATTGAGTTGCAGCTCTCCAGTAGAATTCCAGTAGAAACAGTGGCAACATGGTGATATGAAAGGATTGGTGAGATCTAGGTATGAGATTCAGTCTGGCACTTTATTAATTAGGTAACATACCCTCTTGAATCTGTGCTTTCATCTGTAGAGAAGGATGATACCTGTCTCATTGGTTAAGATGACTAGTGAAAGAACTTGTCAGTAAATGCCAATTTCCTTTTTCTATACTAGGAGCTATTAGACTTTGAAGTAGTTACTGTGTGTGAGAAACATGGCAGTTTGCTCTGCTCTGCGCACAGCCCAAATGAATACCTTGAGAAGTGACCATTGACAAGCTTGGCAGCTATGGATAGCACAGTATTTATATTATGTACTAGAATGTAATTTAAATTAAGAACCTTCATAAAATAAATTAACAGACTACAAGACTGTTTTAAGGGAGAGGCAGAATAGAAAAAGGAAAGGGGAAAAAAAAAAGGTGTAAGCTACAGGGAAGAAGGCTTAAAGAAAGAACCAGAGACTGAATTCTGATTTCTGTAACAAATGTGTGAAGAAATATGGATCTCCTGTCCTTCTCCTGCAGTAAATTATTTCAGGACACATTAAATCACCAGCTGTTTCAGCTCTCTTGTTATAAATTCTTTCCTTATGTGGACAGGCAAGTGGCTTTTTCCATTTGCTCTCTCTTTATGAATGTGTAAGTGTATAAAGAACTGCTAACCCCCCAGACATATAATGTGTGCCTTTTTGGGAGGTGTCTCCAGTTTGGTATGTGTGGCCACATTCCCATTTTTCTTTTTATCTTGCCACATGGCAATCAAGCCTGCAATAAATTCCAAGGACTCCAAAAGCCAAATCTTATGCTTATTTTAAATCAGATTTTGTGGAAGCATATAACTTAAAAATAAAAAAAGTTTATGACTAATCTAAACTTAAATAAGACCTAGGAACATTTTTAAGAACTTGGCCGGGAAAATGGGTAATGAATTGAGGATGATTCCTTAGGGGTATAGCTTTTATGGCTCCTGAGGAGTTTCTAGGGTGATTTGTTTCAAGTAGGATCATTCACTATAGTTCATAAAAGTCTCCTACAGGAGAAGAATACATGTTTTCATCTTTCTGTTTGAATAGCTAATATCAGGATTAAATGTAGCATTAGAATTTACAGATGAGATAATTAAACTAGTGTTTAGTTTCTTCTCTTGAAACGTGGCAAGCAGAACTTAGGCAGTAATGAATGATAGCCAATTCTGCCTAAAACATCAAAGAATGTACCCAAGAACTTTGTAATTTCTCATCAACACTTTTAATTCCATGTAATGTCTCTTTCTAATGTGGTTAAGGGGTCAGATGAGATATTTTACTAATAAATGTGGACTCTTCCCAAACAAGCATTGCTGTTCCAGAAGCACTGACCGTTTTATAAAGGCCAGCAGCAGCCATTTCTTGGAAGGAGGATTCTTTTCTCAGGTTGTATGGAAAACTGTGTTAAGGATTTAGACAAAAGAATTCCAAGTTCTAGCTGGTATTTCAAGTAATAGCCAATGCAAATTTCTGGAATGCAAAAGATCACCCTTGCAAATTTACTGTAATAGGCTTAGGCCCATTCCATAAATAACAGCTGCTATAAAGATTATTTAAGGAGTAATATAAAGTTATCTTATTCTGCAACACTTATTCTGCAACTTCTTATTTTACTAATCTTTTTGTCATCTCCTCCACTCTGTTCTCTGCAGGTAGATCATACAATAATAATGTACTTGATTGGACCAGATGGTGAGTTTCTGGATTATTTTGGCCAGAACAAGAAGAACACAGAGATAGCTGGTTCAATTGCTGCGCACATGAGGGGACACAGGAAGAAGAGTTAGCTGGGGCAGGGCAGTCAGGTGCAGTGCTGGCTTGCTAAAGAGGAAGGTAGCTTTGTCTTCTATAGGAGCTACTATATATGCAACCTACAGAATGGCCTTCGTCCCTTGAAAACAGCTATATTTCAGACAGGGCATGCTGCCCTGGGGTTCATCCAGGATATGTTCTTGGAACTATAAAGATCACAACCAAAAGTCTCCCAAGTAGCCACCGTGAGACCAGAGGACCAAGATGCGAAGCCAGCAAAGAGCGGACCTCACGGAGGACACAGCAGGATACAGCATATGTTCAGTGACTACCCATGCAAATAGGACCCCCCACTTAGCTTTGCTGCCTCTCCAGTATCTTGGACCCTTGCTTATGCAGGTTATGGCACTTAATTTCCAGGGAAAGAATGTAATTGCTTTCCTCTTCAAATTTTTAGTGGCCGATTTGGAAAAGCAGTCAAATAGGGTCTCTGCTGAAGTTAATCTTTATACTTGAAAGCATAAGTGTAATCTTCCTTGTTAATGATTTTCAGTGTCATGCTTGCATTTCACTCCACTGTCAGCAAATGCTGATTTGACTAATGAAAAGAAAATTTTTTGTTTGGGGAAACTCCTGGATTAATTTTTGGGAGCCTTTTATATGATATTTAGCTAAATGATGTGCCAGGTTTTCAATGACATACCAGATGCAAATAAGAGGATAATGATCATAAGTGTGATACAGAGTACTTTTCTATGTTTATTGGGTTGTACTGTGTGGAAAATAAAGGGGTATTCAGTTTTGCAAATCGGACAAGCATGACCTCCTTTCTTGTGGGTGCATCGATGGCAGCACATGGCTGTCAGTGCAGGGACGCACAGACTTGGGTGGGCAGGAGGTGAGTGCTTGTTCAGATGCAGGCTCCCAGACCCAGAGCTGGGTTTGCTGAGGCTGGGGTAGGATGCAGAGATCTGCATTTGTGACAGACCTCCCAGGTGACTTTCTATCAAAGTTTTCAGCAGAACCTAAAATGCAAAAGGCAGAATGCCTGGTCAGACAACATAGTCTCTTTGCACATCAGTTTTGTTTTACATGCACATGATACAGTCCTATATTTTGGGTTTTAAATTCATTTCTCGATACCTATGTTGAACCTAATATCAAGTATCTGTCAAAGTAAAAGTGTGAAAAAGAAAAATCAAACTCTGTAACCATTCTGGTTTCTTTGGGTAGGTTCCTTAAACAACTGCAAGATTTAGTTTATATGAGCTACAAATCAGAAGTAGTTGGTTGGAATGACTTTGCCAGGAACTTTGTCAAGAAGGTGAGGAACATACTAAAAGAACAGTCTCCTGTAACAGGAGACAGTAAGTGTCCGAAATACCAAACATTAAAAAAGATCGTCTGTTTTAAGCCACAAAACATTTGTGTGGATCACTTTGCAGCAAGTTTGTTCTTAGATAAAATTTCGTCTTCATTCTCAGCTTTTGCAAGTTAGAGCTTGTGTAATGATCCAGAAACAACAGCTTTTGAAGAAACCTTTTATTTGCTCTTCATTCAGTGTCAAGTTTAAAGGCTTGGAGTCAGGATGTTAGAAGCAGGCAAAGAGGCCTCAGAGATGACCGAATCCAAATCCCTTTTTTTATGACTGAGTAGATAATTCCTGAGAAAGGAAGGTTTTGCCCCTACTTCTGACCCTAGATTAAAACTCAGTCCCAATTTCTAGTCATGTCCCTGCTTGTTCCACTGCTATAGCGTTGCTTACGGTGACCAGATGAATCCAACCAAAAATGCAGGATGCTGAGTGCCAGTGGGCAGCTTTTCAAATTGTGAATCTTAGGAAATCCAAATTCAGGCTGCCTTCCAGTGAAGTATCACTTGCAGATTGCTTCCCTGGCTATGTTACTGTGTTTCTCCTGGACTCTTCAGTGGAGTTAGTATTTTCAAATTATTTGAAAATTATAAGAATCCTGTCCGTGCAACAGGCATGAAAGTACTTAATACATCAGATTGTGCATGAGGCAGCCAATAACCTTAGGTCAAGAGCTGAGATTTACTGAGTACCAGCGGTTGAGTGTAAAACACCCATGGGAGTTAGGAGCTAATGAGACCCAGTAAAATTATTTAGAATTGCAAATGCATCTGCATAAGACTTTTGAAAGTATCTTTTATTATTTTTAAGTAAAAGGTTAAAAAATTTCAAATCATTCATAATCCCAAATGCCTTTTGTTTTTGGGGTATAGCACCATTTAAATCTTTTTGTGCATGTGCACCTTTAAAAGAGCAAGAATTTGCCATCTATTTAGCTTGTGTTTTTAACTCTCGGTTATAAGCTACTGTACACTGGAATGATGTGGGTGATTATTTTTATGTATCAATGAGGTGCAATTAATACCTCTTTAGCCATGTGTACCTTACTGCACCTTTCAAACTTACAAGGTAGTTATTTTCTATTCATTTAAATAATGTATTTGAAAATTTATTGGTTTTTATTCCACAGTAAGTATATCACATACTCAATATAGAGAATTTGGAATATACAGAGAAGTTGAAGGAAGAACTTTTCAAATCACCATTGCGCCACTATCAAGAAAAAAAGATTTGGATGCATTTCCTTTTAATCTTCGATGTTTTAAATTTAATCTCTTATTATGCCAGAAATTCACTGATGTATTTCTTTAAAAAAAATCCTTCCCCAGACCTGATGTTCACATCTCTTTTGACACCCCCCCCCCCACTTCTCCCATCCTAGATCCTTCCTCAGAGGTAATCACTATTAATACTTGGTGTGAATCTTTTCAGAGCTTAGGCTGTGTTTCCAGGCCTAAACACCTTTGAATACTAAGATTTAGTTAAAAGTGGTAATACCATGACTAGCACAGATATTCTTCAGTTTTGATAATTAATGAATTTGATAAATCATTGAAGATTGTCCAGAACAGTTCCCCCTTCTCTCTTGCCAAAGGCTAGGTAGTAGGTTAACTAGAGGAAAAAAAATACTTTGCAAGGAAACACAGGTGGACTTCACTTGCGCGGGGGGGGGGGGGGTGCGCCCCCCCCCCCCCCCCCCGCCATAATTGAATGGTGTATCATTTCAGGGATGAACTTCAGCCACTCTCTCAGAATGGCAGTGTAGAGCTGGGAGCCACAGAGTCAGTCCTCATCAGACGGGGACCTTAGCTTCTCCGGTGGGCAACTGCTGCTGTCCTTAACAGGCTGCTTAACAGTGCCTCCTGGCAGGTGCTTGTGGCTGGGCAGTGTGTATCCAGAGCCTGTGCTCTTAACTTGTCTGGGGGAGTTATTGCATTCAACCAGGCTGGTGTGAATCCGCAGGACCTTGGCTATGTTAACCTCCGCTTTCTCATCTGTAACCTAGGGATGCTAATGATACCTTTCTCGCAGGGTTGATGTGAGGGTTAATTGAAACCAGCACATGCTGCCATTAATTGTGGTCCTGATGAGGGTAGCAATTTGAGGCTTGCATGGCAGGGTCTGCATCAACAATGGGTTTTGGTTCCTAATTATTGGTTATAGTGTTTTCTAAGCCTCCCTCCTATCACCAGTCCACTTCAACCCACCCCACAGTAGCTCACTCGTGACATTATCCTGCATCTTCCATACCCCCACCTCCAAATCCACTCATATTGTAAGCCTGGAACTGGTGGAACTGCTTTCTTAAGTAGCATTAGAATTAGGGAAGAATTTGTTGGAAAAAATTAAAGATTCACACCAGAGACTTTGGGGCTTTAGGTCTTAACAGGAGAATAGTGGGGCATGATTACACAGTAAGACCAGGCAGCTCGACAGAGCTTTTTCTCTGAAACTTGGCTAGGCCTCGTGAGGCTTGCTGGTTTGCATCCAACTCTGAGTCTGTTGAGGAGGAGGGTAACCCTCAAGGTTCTTAAATATAACCAGGACAGCAGATCATTGAGAGGGGGCTGCTGGCTGCAGCGAGGGCTTCGGACATAGACATAGCTTCTCAATCACATCCTCTTCTCTAGCAAGCAAGTCCAGCTTTAACAATGAAGCATCGCTCCCATTGGAGATAACGGGCCAGCTTATGTCTCTTGCTGCTGAGATTTTCCTGGGGCCTGTTTCTGCCTCCCTGGGTGTGGCTAATTTAGTTATGTACCCACCTCTGACTAGTGGACTCGCCAGGCAGTGCGTAGCTTTCCTTCGGTGGCAGGCTAAGCATTTACATACAAAGATGGTAAGTTCAATACTGCCTCCCTCTTGTCAAGCAGTGTTGCCAGTGTATCACTCAGGATCTTAACACATGCCCTCTCTAGGCAAGAGGATATAACAGTTCCTGAGGAGGAGAGCTACCTAGCATGTGGCATGCAGAGCTGACTCGCCCTCACCCAGCTTCCTAATGAGTACCTGGAGACTTTCATACACTGCTACTGGGAGCAGAGCATAAATTAATTCAACTCCTTTGGAAAACTAGCATTTTCTACCAAAGTTAAACTAGTGCTACCCCATGTCCCTGCAATAACTACTCCTAGTTGTACATCCAAGAGAAATGAGTGCATATAGCCACCCACAGACACATTTGGCTTTGTTCATAATAGCCAGAGTAGAAACAACTCAAATGCCCATCAGCTAGAGAATGGATATATAAATTATGTAATACCATGTAGTAGAACATATGGTATACCTCCTACTAATGCGGTAATAAAAAGAACTACTACATACACAGTAGCATAGATGAATCCCCCAGCATCTTGAGTGAAGAAAAGCTGAACACTCAAAAGTACATAATGTACGTATTGTATATAAATAAAAGTTCAAGAATGGAAAACCCATCCGTGGTGAGGGATGTCAGAATAATACCTCTCTGGCACAGGCTGGGATGGTTATTGGCTGAGAGGGGGCATGAGGGATACTTCTGGAGTGATGGAAACTTGTAGCTTGATCTGGAGAGTGGTTTATATATCTAAAACTGTATTAACCCATTAAACATAAGATTTATGCCCTTTACTATATGTAAAGTATCACTCCAAAAATTGGAGGTTGGTGGGTTTCCTGTGAAAGGCAGGCTTGAAAGAAAAGAGGTGATATGTGATATGGAGAAGGCATCAGAACAGCACTTAGCAACTTGCTTTAGCTCAGGCAGGGTGATACAAGTTAATAGCCAAGACCAGGTTGCCCAAGGAAGAGATGGACTGACAGGTGACTGCCTAGAAGGCAAAACTGGCAGCAAGCGTTAACAAAACCAGTGGAATGATGGCAGTCAGTAGGGAAGGGGGCTGACATGGGCAGTCAGAGCCAGAGTAACCCCACTTAGGCCCAGCATACAATGTCCATCTTCTCACCCCCACTTGAAAGTACAGGATATAAATAGCTCCAGTGACCTCTAAACTGGAAGATAAGAACTAAAGTTGGCACAGCCACAAGAGGCAGAGTTCAGAGAAGCTTGTTCGGAGGCTTTGGAGGCTTCCTGGGCCCTGGGACACTGAAGAAGGAACAAACTGAAGGCGAGCACAGGCACGTTCCTTCCTGGCTGCTGCAGTGAGCAACAGGTGGTCATTGTCAGTCAGGCTGTGGGGCCGCTCTGACAATTCTTGTGCCCTTTTTTAGGGACTAAGCCAGGGAGACTGCCCTTATACCAAGGCGACCTGAAATATTGTTGGGTGGGTCTGCAAATGGTGGTCCATTATCCATTTTCCATTCAAGGATGATGCAAGAGTAGGGGGCCAAGGCTGAGCTTTGCAGAGGTGTGTGAGAGCCTCTGATCTGAGAGCCCTGGGCACTGCAGCTGCTGGGCATCACGGCTTCTGTGATGCCTGGAGGTTGTTCTGCAATCACAGTTACAGTGTCACAGTGTCTAGCATGTCCTCCTCCTTGTGTAGAGGAGGACGAACCCCAAAGGAGACCTGCCTCCAAGTATGCAGCAAAGCTAACACTTAGAACTCAAGTGTGGTTCCTGGAACAGCAGGCTCACATCTGATTTACGTTCCTTGGGCCGTCCTAGTAAAGTATCACAAACTAGGTGGTTTAAAACAAGAGAAATCTGTCATCTCACAGTTCTGGAGGCTAGAAATCTGAAATCAAGGTGTCAGCAGGGCCCCGCTCCCTCTGAAGCCTCGAGGGGCAAGTCCTTCCTTGCCTCTTCCAGCTTCTGGTGTTTTCTGACAATCCTTGGCATCCCTGGGCTTATAGACACATCTGCCTCCATCTTCATGTGACCTTTCCCCCTGTGTCTGTCTTTCTGGGTCCAATTCTTCCCTTCTTGTAAGGACACCCACCCTAATCCAGTTTGGCCTCATCTTAACTAACCACATCTTCAAAGTTTCTCTTTCCAAATATGGTCACATTCGATGGAGGTTAGAACATTTACATATCTTTTGGAGAAACACAAGTCAGCCCCTAACAACATCCCCTGGTAGCTTACTAGACTCCCAGGCCCTGCTCCAGAACTTCTGAATCAGAATCTGTATTTTAACAAGACTCCCAAGTGTTCCTTATGCACTCTAAGGTTTGAGAAACAGTGGTCTACAGTACCTTGATTTTTAACCTTCTTAACTCTAGGGCCTACTAACTTTTCCTCAATAAGGAACAGGAAAAAGTGAAGAATAATAAAGTGATTAATCTTCTCCCAACCAGGAAGCCTTATAATTGATTTTGCTTCCATGAAGTTCTCCATTTGCTGACAATTATTTTATTTCTCCATCTTAAAATTTTAATCAAAGACATACATCACTCACCATCAGAACTTCTGTTCAACACAGGATACCAAGGGTTTTTCCTTTGAGCTGATATAATTCCAGCAAAAAGCAGAGAGATATGCTGCTTGGTTATCCTGTGGGGATTTAGCAGGCTAAATGCAGTATGTCCATTAAGGCATTTTGAAATTCTGAATTGAAACCAGGTTGAGGAACCCGTTTGATTTCCGTTGGCCCTAGTGTAGTCAGTCTGATGAGGGCTGCTGGTTTCATTAAGTGAAACTGGGAGAGGCCAAATCTGCCCATTCCCTGGTACTCTCAGAGCTGTGGTAAAGCTCTTTAGTTCTAGGAGTGGGGTCCTGAAACCCTCCGAGGATCAACTTCCATCTGCAACAGAACCAGGCAAGAGTTTAATGCCTAAGGCAGGGCAGGCCTTTCCCCCTGCTGGCTCAGGAGAGTCCCCCCTAACTTCTGGGCCTCTGCCCATGCAAGGACTGAAGGCACCAATTCCCATACATTCAGAAAACCCCATATGACCAGGAGGGACCCCAGCGTTAGCGCATTCATCCATTGTTTAATTCAAGGGTTTTTTAAACATCTTTGGTTAGGATAAGTGCTAGGGCTAGACAGACCAAGTCACTGGAGAATGCCTCTGGAATGCAAATAACTACAAAAGAAAGAAAGAGTAGAGCAACTTTTAGGCCATTCTGTCCTCAATCTGCCAACCACTACACCTAAAATTAACCCCCCTTTTGGCTGAAGCAAGTAATCTAGAAAGATTAATGTTAGTTGGAGGACAGCTGGAGGATAATATTGGGAATGTATAACAATGATTTTGGAAGTAGATGAGGATTGTGGTTAATATAAATACTGGAATGTTCTTCTACAGGGTGTTAAGAATGTGGTGATACATGGGGAAAATATAACATAATTTATGGACTATAGTTAACAACATTGTAATGTTTTTATAGCAAAAGCAAAATTGGTATTATATTAATTCTAAAGGTAAAAAAAAGATACAGGGTTTGGTTTTGTGAGATATGAATACAATTAAGATTTATTTTTCTCATCTCCATTTTTTTCATTAATAAGGAGACTTTGACTGTGTTATTTAATCTGTGTTTATCAGTGTATCTTTCTGAATACTAGAGGAACAACTGAGTTAGCAGTTGGAATTAGACAAGATAAAAGTGCCTGAAAAAGAACTTTTTAGGAGTAATGTTTCTGTAACTTGTTTTTTTTTTTTTTAAAGATTTATTTATTTTTTTTTTTCCCCCCCCCCCCCCCCGTTGTTTGCGCTATCTGCTTGTCTTCCTTTTTTTTAGGGAGGCACCAGAACCAAACCTGGGGCCTCCCATGTGGTAGAGAGGCACATAATCTTTTGGGCCACCTCCACTCCCATCTATAACTTGTTGAGCTGCTGTTTTCTGTTTTTATTTTCATGAATTTGAAATAAAGTTGTTAACTAAAAAAGAATAAATTCCCTTTGAGTGTTTTATGTATCTAATTAGTATCCAGTGAATTAAATTACAAAGTTTTGAGAAAAATTTAAGATATAAATGAATAAAGAGGACCAGTGCATTTCTTGGTAAGAAGACTTGATGAAACTGTCAGATTTCTCCTACTTATATCTTTAGCACAGTTTCAATAGTAATGAGGGAACTTGTGGAGATGCTGGAAATGATCTCTATTTTGATTATAGTGGTGGCTACACAACTGTATATATTTATCAAAACTCATCAAACTGTATATTTTTTTAAGGGTGGATTTAATGTATGTAAACTATATACCTGAATAAACTTTTCTTTAAAAAATTGCAATGGCATCTTTTGGGAGCTAAATAAAAAATTTTTGAACCTCATCTGGAAAGATAAATGTGAAAAATAGTTATAGGAAAGATACAGGAAGATAGAGGAAATAAAAATGAGAAGGAAGGACTTGCCTGCCCGGTAGTAACGTGTTACTAAGCTATAATAATTTTTTTAAAGTGTAGGACTTATGCAGCATTTAGCAGGTAGAAAATGTGGAAAAACACCCATAATGATATAAAACTTAAGTAGAGAGCACAGGTAGTGTATCAAATTGGTGAGGATTATTATTATTATTATTATTTTTTTTTTTACGATTTTATTTATTTATTCATTTTTCCCCCCCTTGCTGCTTGTGCTCGCTGGGTCAGCTAACCACGCCGTGCGGGCGGGCTTGCCTTCACCAGGAGGCCCCGGGTTCAGTCCCATATGGTAAACGGGAGCCCTACTGATTGAGCCACAGCCGCTTCCCCTGGTGAGGATTATTAAAAATTGATACAGGAACATTAATTAAAGGAAAAAAGTTAGATTTCTATTTCATATCCTCTGTTAAAATGAACTCCAGATGGATTGGGAATGTAAGGTGAAAAATAATAATAAAACTACTACAGGAAAATACGTGGGAGTTACATGATCTGGGAGTAGGTTGGGGCCTGTCCTGCCCAAGCCCTTTCTATGGGAAGCAGCCCACTCACACCTGTTGCTGAAGGGCAGGGGTCACGTACCAGGTGACCTCAGGCCACAGCTGATAGGTCCAGGCACCTGGCCGCAGAGCCGGCCAGCTCATTGGCTGGACCAATCACAGCTTCTCTCTAGAATATGAATGGCAACGGAAGCCAATCAGCAACGGGAGCTGAAGTAAGAGGGTGATGAAGAGAGGCAAGAGTCGGAGCCATGGTGGACAGGATGAAGGGGTGAGTGCAGGCCAGTCAGCAAGAAGCTGGTCCTTAGGGCAAAGAGAAAGCAGCAGGTAGACGAAGAGAAGCAGGAACCCCAAAAGAGTTTTCTTTGAGCAGTGTCTCCAAGCTTCTTTATTACCATAATCAATTAAAAATTAATTTAAAATGTGACCATGCACCCTCCGGTATATTTTTGTATATTTATCTATAAATTATATGCATAAGCAAATATACAAATATGGTCAGGAAATGGTTGCCAGGGGCAGCAATGGTAAACAAAAATGCAAAAATTTGAAATGAGGAATGTATTTCTTAAGCCAGGTGGTGAGTACCTAGGAGACCATTTTATTATTCTCTAAACTGAACATACATATTTTTTAATACTCCTTTGTATGTCCTATCTTCCTATGAAAATTTTAAAATGTGGCTACATATTAAAGAGGGGCTAATATTTCCTTCCCACACTCAATGGATGTCTACCTATTGTGCTCCTGACTCTGGAGACCACTGCCCTAGAGTTCCTGGGCATTCCGGTTTTAGATCTAGTTTACATCTGTCCTTACAATACCCACCCACCTCCCTTTGTCTGGAGGTTCTTGCATCCAAAAGAGTCAATCTAAAACAAAAGGGAAGGCTTCTATAAACATGTCACCAAAGGCAGGCAGCAGAAATTAAAAGATTGATAGGCTCTGTCAAAAGCATATACAACAGAGAATTACTATCACTAATATATAAGGAACATTTACAAATCCTTGAGAAAATAAAAGAACAGCACCCCAAGAAAAAACTGTGCAAAAGATATGAACAGGCAATTTACAAAAGAAGATTATGAAATAGTTAATAGCCATATTTTAAAAATTAGCCTTACTAGTGATCAGACAGTACAAATTAAAATGGTAGTTTTTTGTTTGTTTGTTTGTTTGTTTTTTATCTCTGAGGTTAACAAAACACCAAAAAGAATAATGTTGACAATGAGGTGATGGAGACATGGACCCTCACACAGGACTGGTGAGAGTATAAATTATGACAGCCTTTCTGGGTGGCAATTTGTCAGTATGTAGCAAAGTAGCTATTCCACCTTGATGAATTTATCCACAGAAAGAATCATAGGCTATGCACAAAGATTTATCTAGAATTGTTCATGGCAATCTTTAAATAATAATAAATGAGAAACAACCTAAATATCCAACTATAGGGGATGATTAAATAAAACATGGTATATTCATAAATGGAGTCCCATGGAACCATTAAAAATGGAGCTGCTGATGAATAGTCAATAAATATGGAAAAATATTCATTATATACATCAAGTGAACAAATAACTGCAAAAGTTAATCCCATTTCTTAAAAGTTTATATATGCACAAAAAATATACATCAAAATGTTAACAGTGGCTAAAAATGGTGGCATGTTTACAGATGATTTTTATTTTCCTACTTTTGAGGATCTATTTTCTAAATATGCCTAAATGAGCATGTATTGATTTTGCAATAAGAAATAGTCATTATCAGGAAAAACAGTCTAGTGCCAGGAAGACAAATAGTTTATTTCCTGTGCCGATTTCGACCAAATGGTAGTTGCTTCCTGCAATGCAGTGCTAAAGAGGATCATGAAGCTGCCACCAGGCTCAGCTGGTGAGTGCTGTGATGACTCATGATGTCTGCAGGTGTCATGGGAAGCAGCAGCTATCTTGATCTAGTGTTGAATTATAAATGCTGGAATTGATATCATTCTGTTTGATTAATTTTAATTGCAGAGAGGCACGGCAGGACACAAGGTTCTCACCCACAGCCCTGAGATGTCTAGGAAGGAAATGCTTTTGGTAAGGTACTGTCATGGACATTCATCTTGCACTCCAGACATGGAGAAGGGTAAGGACCACACTATTCAGAGTTCCCCAGCTGCCTCCCCACCCCCAACCCGAACACCCATTGCCACCAATGTTCTCAGGCTAAAAACAATCCAAGCAGCTCTCTCTTAAGCCATAAATCATGGAATTGGAAAACAGTAGAGGGATCATTTAGTTCAACTCCCTTTTTACCAAGAGAAGGAACCCAAGGCTCAAATATTTAAGAAATTGTAATTTGTATAGTGGAAAATGATTTTTCCTCTAATCCTGAAGGATGACATCAGGGCTGAGATCCTTGTTTGAGCAGAGGACACTTGGTGTACCTCACTAAGAGCAAGGAAACCAAAGACTTCCCATGGCCCTGTTACCTTGGGCAAAACATTCCCCACGGAGTCATAGTTTCCATATCATTTAAGAGGGGATGATAACACCTGTTCTGCTTATCTCAGGGGATTGTTATGAAGTGTAAATGTGATAAGGAATGCATGTCAAAATGTGGAAGACATTTGCAATATACATCAGAGACTATTAACATCTTTAATATATAAAAGTCCTTAATAAAGAAAAAGATGAACAGATAGGAAGACTCTTCATAGAAGAACTACAGGGGACCAGCAGACATATAAAATGAGGCTCAACTTCACTCCTAACAGAAGAAAAGCAAATTAAAACAGCAATAAGTTGCATTTTTCACCTATAAAATGGGCAAAATTAGAGCAATGAGACTCAGATTTTACAACGATGTAGGGAAATAAACCTTTACCCAGGGGGTGAGGAAGACCAGGGTTTTTTTTTAATGGACAGGATCTTTCAGGGGAGTAATATGATTATATGGATCAAAAGCATTAGATTCAGTAATGCTACTTGTAGGAATTTATTCTAAAGAAACAGTTGGACAAATGATCAAAGATAGATGTACAATGATGTTTATCACTATGATATTTTACAAAGTAGGATTAATTGAATTAATTATGGAATATCTATGTTATGCAGTTGTATGGTGCCATTAGAAATGATGCAAATGTAGAGTTTCTGACGTGGAAAGATGCCCACAATATATCAAGTAAGACGAAGCTGGTTGCAAATATATCTTGGATTGTATGATTTTTAAAATAGTGAGCATGTGTTGCTTTATTTAAAAATATATAAATACCTCCCAATTTAATTTTGACAAAGCAAATATGACTAGACAGAAAAATATTTGGAAGGAATATACAATATTAATGGTTGTTAGCTCTGGTTGGGCAGATTATGATTTCTCCTCATCATTTTATACTTTCCTATAATTTAAATTTCTATGTGAATATTAATTTTATAATCGGGGGCAGGGGGGAAGCTTGGAAAAGGGAGCATCTCTCCTATAAGGTCTGGTTGCTAAATCATTTTCAAATTAACTCTTCCCCTCCCCCCTTGCCACTCACAGTTTCCTGAAGAAACCATAATTTGCTTCTCTAGAACTGAATATCCAGCCCTTCTTGTCCTTTTTAGGGCTCACTGGCATGCCCACCTGAATAGAATCATACAATCACAGAATGTGGGGACTAAAGGGGACCTAGGAGCCTGGGAGACCCAGACCCTAATTTCTCAGATGAGGTTACTGAGGTCTGGTAGACAGAAAAGATGAGCTGAACTCTCAGGGCGAGACAGCCCCTGGGCAAGCAGGGCCTGCCCTTCTTTCTCTCACCTTCCACCTTTTGGGCTGCAGGAGATGCCTTTTGGGGGCCTGGCAGCTCAGATATTTGGCAGTAACTGCTCTTGGCCTTTCTTGCAACTCACACCTCCCCTCTCCCATTCTGAGTAACACACAATGTTGGAGAATCCAGGAGGGAGGACCTTGCCACCTACTTTCTCTAAGGCTTCTGGGTTCTAGTAGGTGAAGATGTCTTACTTCCTAAGGACATCTTAGGGGACCAGGCAGCCACCCTCCTTTCCAAGGTTAAGAAATATGTAAGTATGGAATCCACATACTGTCCGAATCTCAAGGAACTGAAGAGATCATCTGTATTAGTCAGCCAAAGGGGTGCTAATGTAAAATACCAAAAATGGGTTGGTCCTTATAAAGGGTATTTATTTGGGGTAGAAGTCCACAGATACCAGGCCATAAAGCATTAAGTTTCTTCTCTCACCACAGTCCATTGCCACATGTTAGAGCAAGACAGTTGCTGGCGTTTGCCAGGGTTCAGGCTTCTGGGGTTCCTCTCTTCCCGGGGCTGCGTTTCTCTCTGGGCTTAGCTGGCCTTCCTCCACAAGGTCAGCTGTAGACAATCAGGCGAACGGCTTGCTTCTCTTCTCCTGGGGCCTTCTTTCCAACATCAAAACTGCTTCTCAGAAGACTGCTTCTCAAAAGACTGCTTCAACTTTCCTTTGCCTTGCCTTTTATATTCAATTCCCCACCCACCAAGGGGTGGGGCTCAACGCCCTAATCCTAACCTAATCATGCCCAGATTAACAGATCAGTTTACAAGCATGATTCAATTACATTTTTGGAATTCATAATTACATCAAACTGCCACATAATCTAGCAGTAGTTTTTAAGCAGAGATGTTCCTCAATATTACTTTATGGAAACCAAGTTTAAGCTCCAGAGATTCTCATTTAGGACATGGGTTAGGGTTTGAATATTTGTTTCTTTGTTTGTTTAAAGCTTCACAGGGGATCCTGATGCCCAAACCTGGTTAACCCTCCTCTACTTCAACCAGTTTGGTTTACAAAGGATGGAACTGAGATCTAGAGTTCTTCATCGTTTCTCGCCCAAGTCTTGGGTCCTTTCGTTACCCTACAGCCCTACCTTCACTGTCAGTTGAGATTTTTCCTCAAACTGAGAGCTGGAATATGTGCTTATTAAAATTTCTTCACTTAAGCAGCTCTGAAAATTCTAAAACTAATCGAGCTAGTTTTCTATTAATCTAATTCTAGAAGTTTAATCTTTGCACTTAGTTCCCTGAAGGATATTAGCCAGACCTTCTCAGTTTTGCTTACAGGAATAAGATAGCATCTCAAAGCAAAACCAGACAGAATGGTGTCATGGGCACCTTATGACCCAGTAAATCTGTAGCTTTTCTCAGAGACAACAAGCTTGATATCCTTGAATGGTTGGCTGAGAAACAGCCATGAAGGCCTTGCACCTGCACAATATCTAAACTATAGTTTATTAGCTGCTGAAACCAAGGACAAATTTGATGTGCGTGAGACAATGCAGGTCTGAGAAATTACATGTACCCTCCTCACAAGACCCCTGGCATCACTTGTTTTTCTTCCCCCCTACCCCTCTCTGTTGCCCATTCCCACTTTTAACTGGTTTTGGGAAGATTCCCCCAGTTCCTCGCTTGTACATTCACAATAAATCACCTTCTCACTGAGAGACATGGTTCTCCTTTGTGGTGCTGGATTGGGCGGGCCCTTCTGTTGGAAATAGCTGTGCTTATGGTAACAAAACTCCTGGAGTTACCCCTGAACCTCTTCCCCACATATATGCTCAATTCCAGGTGTTCTTCTTGCCCATTTTAATCACTATTCGGAGGAGCATCTGCATGCTTTCAAATCTGTCTTTTCATTTCAGAGTCCTTTCATTCAAAGCTTTGGATCTCCCTTTCCCTCCCCACTGGGAACTCTAATTCAGTAGTTCCTAACTCTGCATGTTCTTCTGAGGAGCTTTACAAATCGTGCCCAAGCTCCACACCCAGAGACTCTGATTCAGTTGGTCTCTTTTTACATTTTCCCTCAACTTTTTATTTGAACATTTTCAAATCTAGAGAATACACATTCAAACCTATAGAATACTGTTTCCCTAGATTTATCTATTGTTAAGCTTTTGCCACATTTGCTTTATCTGTGTGTCCACTTCTTTTCTTTTTTTCTTTTTTTCCCCCCGAACCATGTGAAGTTTGTCTAAGTCATATCTCCTTAAATGTTTCAGGATGCAATTCCTATAAATAAGGACACTCTCCTATGTAACTACAATGTTTTTAAAAAACAACCAATCAAATTAGCAATAATTCCATAAAATGTCATCTAATATGCAGTCTATGTTCAAATTTCTTTTCAAGTTGGTTTTTTTTTTTTTCCTTTGGTTTCAGTCTAGGATCTAGCCAAGGTCATGTACTGTGTTTAGTAATGCCTTTTTGGTCTCTATTAATCTAAAACAGTCTCTCCACTTAAAAAAAAAAATAGTATTAGTTCTTTTTGAAGAATCTAGGCCAAATGTCTTGTAGACTGTCTTACATTCTGGATTCCACAGATTGTTCTTTCATATGGTCAGTTACTTGGTCCTCTCTCTGAAGTATTTCCTGGTTGGGTTAATGTTTAATAACATTGTGTCTAGAGGAGTAATTAGATTAAATGTTTTTGGCAAGAATACTTCCTAGGAGTATTGTGCGAGTCACAATGCATTCCATTAGGATGTCAGGCTGTCCCGTTATTAGTGCTAAATTTGATCTCCTTATTAAGATGGTTAATATCCTTCCTTCCAACACCCTTTTGCCCACTGGCTTTGGCATCCATTGATGACCCTTGCCTGGATCAATTACTATATTGGGAGTGGCAAAATGGTGATTTTTCTAATTTTATCATTCTGCTAACACTCATTAATTGTGTTCTTCTGTAAAGAAGAGCTTTCCTTCCTCCCCTCCCACCCCCTCTTAGCTAAAGATTCACAGATTATTTTTTATTCAATGCATTGATAACCAAATACAGTTATTTTTTTAGATGCTCAGATTGATTCACACTGATAGCTCTAATTTAAATGAACATTACATGGTTTTTCCTACCTTCTTTTGTTTTATACTTGGGTACTTTTTTCTTTTACAGGGAAAATTTGGGTTTCTTACAAGATGAATATATTTACCTAGTTTGGTACATTATTCAAAAATACATAAAATAATTTGAATGTGGTTAAAAGGGGAAATTTTAGGTTGTATATATGTTACCAGAATAAAAATAAAAATAAACTACATAGGACTGTTCAAAACAAACTAATGTAAATTATAGACAATTAATAGTACAATTAGAATAATCTTCTTTCACCAATTGTAACAAAGTCATCACACTAATGCAAGATGTTAATAATGGGGACAGGGGGGTATAAAGGAAATCTGTATTTTCTGATGATTTTTCTGTAAATCTACTTCTCTGATCAAAAAATTATATTAAAAATACATAAAATAGTTTTAAAATTATCATCCAATATTACAACTAATAATAAAAGGTTCCAATTTCTTTGCAGTTCTCTTTATGCTTCAATACACCCCACTAAGGTTATATATTCAGAGTTATTTTCAAAAGTCACATGAATTAAGTCTTTCCTGATTGTGGTTATAAGTTTGATATACATTAGGTTTATTTGTTTCTGTTTGTATTCAGTTTGAGGATTTGCTTTTTTCCTTCCTTTTTTGATTTTATTTTCTTTTTGAATATATAAACCATTAACATGGCTCAAAAATCAAACCATATAAAAAGCGTAGCTCCCAAAGTTTCTATCCACCCTCTTTATGTATTTTTTTTTTTTTGGTTACTTTCCAGTTTACCCTTCCTATGTTTCTTTTTGCAAAACTGAGTACATATGTATAGATATTCTTACATATCCCTTTTTCTTACACAAAAGGTAGCACTCTATAGACACTGTTCTGAATCTTTCTTTTTGCATTTACAATACATCTTGGAAATTACTCCATAATCAGTTTCTAATTCTTTTGGTGGCTGCATAACATTCCATCATGTGAATATACCATAATTTATTCAATCAATATTAGGGTTGTTTTCAATCTTTTACTATTTTTTATAGTGACACAATAAATAACCTTGTGTTACAATGTTTCCATATTTGTGGAAGTATAACTCCAGGGTAGATTCCTAGAAGTAGTTTTGCTGGGTGAAAGAGAAATTGCATGTATAATTTTTTTTCTTTTTTTTTTTTTTAGGAGGTACCAGGGATTGAACCTGGCACCTCGTACATGTGAAGCAGGCGTTCAAACCACTGAGCTATACCCACTCCCACATATAATTTTGTTAGCTTTTTCTAAATTCCTCTCCATAGAAGTTATCCAACTTTTCATTCCCACCAAGAAAGTATGAGAGATGTGTTAGCACTTGCTAACGGCCTGTATTGCCCAGCATTTGGTTTTCTCCATTTCAGTAGGTGAGAACTGGGTATCTCAGTGTGGTTTCATATGCATTTCTCTTAAAATAAGGGTGAGCATTCTTTCTTAAATTTTAGGGACCATCTGTATAGCTTTTTCTGTGAATTGTCTGCTCACTTGTTTGCCCATTTGTTGTTTCTCTCTGGGGTGGATTTGGTTGTTATTGTTTTCTTCTTAACTTTCAAGAATTATTTATGTATTAAGGAGACTGGCCCTTTGTGATATAAGTTACAAATGTTTTCTCCCAGTTTTTCATTTGTCTTTTCACTTTGCTTAATTTTCTTTGCCATAAAAGTTTAAAAAATTATTATGAAGTTGAATTTATCTATTTTTTATTTTATTGAGTCATAGTGGGCTCTCCCCACCCCAAGATTAAAAGGAATTCACCCACCTTTCTTCTAGTACATTCTAGTTTTTGTCTTTACACTTCGATCTGACACACTTGTTATTTATTCTGGTGTACAGTGTGAGGTATGGATCCAAATTCATCTTTTTCCAAATGGCTCTCCAATTGTCCCACTACCACTTATTAAAGAATCCATCTTTTCTCTACTGACTTGAGATGCCATCTTTATCATATATAAAATTTCCAATGTTTCAGCCTATTTATGGACTCTGTTACTCTGGTCAGTCTATCTCTTTATGCATGAGAACAACACTCGCAACTTTAAAGACATTTTAGTGGTTGTTAATATCTGGTAGCACATCCTCCCTGTGGCTCATCTTTTTCGGGGTTTTCTTTGCTGTATGTGCATGAACTTTATAAACAACTTGCCTAGCCTGAGAAGGAAAAAAAAATGGTATTTTTTATTGGGATTGCATTACATTCAAATATTAACTTGGGGACATCTTTATGATGTTGAATCACCCTATCCAACAACTAGGATTGTCTACTTTTATGTCTTGCAGAAGTGCTTTAAAGTTTTGCACGTAGCTTGCCATGCTTATTTGTAAGAATTTTTCTGTTTTATGGCTCTGGAACCTTTTCTTCCATCATAACTTTCAATTGGTTATGCAATTGTGTTTTGTGTGTGTGTGTGTATTTAAAAAGCTCCTCCGGTGATTTTAAGGTACAGCCAGGTATGAAAACCACTGCTTTAAATGAAAATTCAAATGAAAGGTTATGACTTAAATCTTAATCACCCTAATCTGCAAATCAGCTATCTTTCTTCCAGATTATCTGGTATCACGGTGCCTCTCTTCTCCAGTTCATCCAGTTAGTAACCTCAGGATGATCTTTGATCTTTCCCTTCTACCCCCCCACCCACTGCTAGGACCTAGTTTGTCTGCTTCCTTCTCTACAGCACTGTTCAGAGACACCCCCAGTCCTTTTAACTCTCATGCCCAAATCCTCTGGCAAGGCCCTGAGCCATGCCTGCCTCTTTACAACCTCCTTTCCTTTGGAATTCCAGTCTTCTCCTGTCCTGCTCAAAGCATTCTTCCCTGCTTCAATCACGTCATTCCAAGCACCCAGCCAGAGGGCCCCATCCATCATCTGAATCACATGCAGACTTCTGACAGGAGCCGCCAGCTGCCCACCTTAGGGGCCAATCTCCTTTTTGCCAGCCAAGCTGGCTCCTCTCAGACCTGACTCTCACTCGCAGCTTTAGTCCTCTCCTTAGGTCCTTCACTCTGGGTGGAATCATCTTCTTACCAGGTCACCTTTCTGCACCAGCTCTCCCTTTCACTCGATGAGGATCAATGTTGTCAAGAAATTTGCTCTGATTAACTTTGCAAACTTTCTGGCTCACATCATAATCCCCTAAATTCCTCTGAGTTTATGATGTGGTTCACAAGCATGGTTTTCGC
The DNA here is from genome assembly GCA_026826555.1 of Tolypeutes matacus. NCBI lineage: Eukaryota > Metazoa > Chordata > Mammalia > Cingulata > Chlamyphoridae > Tolypeutes > Tolypeutes matacus. The sequence goes on along the minus strand of JAKSZT010054052.1, from coordinate 7,443,833 downwards.
ATCAAACTGAACTGTACTACAATTCTGGCTCCCCTAAGGAATTCTGGCTCCCCTAAGGAAGCCAGAATTCCCCTAAGGAAGCTTCTTTACCTCTCTTGTGCCTCAGTTTCCCCTTCTGTCAAAGTGCCTCACAGAGTGTATGTGAATATTAAATGAGCAGTGCCTGGCAGAGATAAGGTTAGCAATTTTTAGCCCTGCATTTATAGTGAGCACTTAAAATAGACTGTATAAACCTCTTAGAAGCAAATGTGATGTTCATCCCCCCACCCTCATGGCTCCTTCATCTATCTGCTTGTTGTCTGCTCACTGTGTCTGCTCATTTTCTCTGCTTGTTGTCTCTGCTCATTGTGTCCGCTTGTTGTCTCTGCTCGTTGTGTCCACTTGTCTGCTTGTTTTCTTTAGGAGACACCGGGAATCAAACCCAGTACCTCCCATGTGGGAGGTGGGTGCCCAACTGCTTGAGCCACATCTGCTCCCTGCTCATTGTGCCTGCTCATTCTTGTTGCGTCAGCTCGTTGTGTCTGCTTGTCTTCTTTAGGAGGCACCAGGAACTGAACCCAGGACCTTCTGTGTGAGAGGCGGTCGCCCAACTGCTTGAGCCACATCTGCTCCCCTGATGTTCATTTTTATTTTCTGAGCAGTGAGGGGGCTGTTTTTTACACTATATCTCTTTGTTTATTTTAATTAATTAATTTTTGGAATAGATAATACATGTACAAGGTCAACACTAAGAAGTTACAAAGTGGTAAATAATAAAAAGCAATTTTTATTGTCCTCTCAGCCATTTGGTTCACCTCCTTAGAGGAAAGGAAACATCTGAGAAATCCATAGATTCTTGTTTCCTCTTGACTTGGCTTTCACTGGACTCCAGCTCCACAGAAGTGCCTTTGCTTCCTTAGCATCCTTCAGACTTTCCTACTTAGTTAGGAAACTCTGCTGTTCCCCTCACCTAGAATGCCCTTCCTGCCTCCTCTAGCTCTCAAGTTACTACTAACTCCATTCAGAGCATTCTTGTATTTCTCCCCTGGGACCTTGCCTGCCTCGTGCAGCTGGAAGTTATTTCTCCCTCATTTGAATGCCATATGCACACTTGCCTTTTTGATGCCACTCATCGTATTTTATCTTCACAGTTAATTTGGGCAAAGCCTTTGTCCTTCTCCTCTTCTAGAGATGGAGACCTCCTTGAAGGCAGTGACCCGATTGTATACATCTGTATCTCCCTGGGGGTGTCAAGTACTCCACCTGGCACCTAGAAAGTGCTCAATAAATGTTTATATTGTTTTTAAAAAATAAGGTGGGGGAATGTTCTAGACTAAAAGGAACCAAAGAAACGTAACCACCAAGTGTAATACCTAAAACTAGACTGGATCCTGATTTTGAAAAAATACAAATAGCTATACAAGTCTTGGAAGAATTGGAGAAAGTTGAATATGGACTGCATAAGAGATGATATTACTGATTTATTATTTTTATCAGGTTGGGAATGGCACTGTGGAGACTGTCCTTATTGTTAAAAGAGATATACTGAAGTACTTAAGAGTGAGATTTCATCATGTCTACTACTTAACTCTCAAATGGTACAGCCAAATAAAACAAATATCGTTCTCTGTGACTATATGTTGTACTTATCTGTATGTTTGACATTTTTTATAGTAGAAAGTGGGCAAAGTAAGTGTCTGTTAAGTTGAATTAAAGGAGTGTTATGGCCTCAGTTGGCTTGGCTTTCTTCTTGGGACTCTGGGCACAGGATCCCCACCCTGCACCTCAGGGCCAGGAAACAGCCTTGGCCCAGAATAACCGAGTCCCTCCTTTCCTAGCGACACCTAATCCCCTCACAGTGGGCCGTGAAGAAGACACTTGATCCGGGAGCATCTGCTGATGGAGGCTGACCTCATGCTCTGGCAACCAGCAGCCCTGAGGGCGCTGCTGCGGGGCAGGGACCTGTCTCCATGCTCGGAGGGAAGCCGTGTGGCAACGGGAAGGCAGACCCGCAGCCGCTTCTCCATTTAGGCCTCCTGAGCCTCATGCATTCTTGAGAAACAATACATTTCCTCCCCCAGCTCACCCAGGGATAAATGCAGCTCTCTGCTCGGGCTGCAGGGATTAGCTCTAGCTGTGGGGTGGTCCCCAAAAGCCAGCTAATAATACGCTGTCATCTGTCCTCTGTTTATCAGAGGAATTCTACCCAAGGAGGGGAGCCAGTTAGCCCCAGAAAGTGCCTCTTTAAGCAGCAAGATGTTCCCTTAAGATTTTTCTCTCTTTGGATGAACATATATATATATTTTTAAGATTTATTTAATTTATTTATTTATATCCCACCCCTACTGCTTGTGCTTGCTGTGTCCATTCGTTGTGCATTCTTCTGTGTCTGCCCTTCTCTCCTTGTTGCGTCTTCTCTCCGCACCACATGGGCCAGCTTGCCTTCACCCAGAGGCCCTGGGAATCAAACCTGGGGCCTCCCATATGGTAGATGGGAGACCAATCACTTGAGCCACATCTGCCTCCCAATATATATAATATTATATATTTCCTTCTTCCCCTCCCCATCTCAATAAAACATTTCCATTTAATCTATTCAAGGTCATCTTTAAGGAAACTAGTCTTAATACATGTGCCTTCCAATACATGGAAACCTTCCAATAGAGAACCTAAGTTTGTTAAACATCTACAGTGGGCCAAACACAGCTCGAGGTTGTGTGTCTTACATTTTAATATCCTGTTGAATCCTCATAACTGGCTTAGCCTGTAGACAGGTATTACTATCCCCATTTTACAGATGAGAAAACCGAGGCTCAGAGGACTTGGGTGCAATGCCTGCCTTCAGTTCACATCCAGGTCCGTCTGACGCCCAAGTCCCATACTCTTTCTGCTATAACCTGCAGCTGCTGCTGTTGTGACTAGCTTCCCCCTCTGCTAAAGATACATTTCTAAATGACAATATTCTTTGAATCCCTATCTAGTTTTTGACCTGTTGTCGTTCTGGTGGGTTGCTACTTTGACGTCCACCCTCTTCAGGGTTTCTTCTAGAGAGCTGAGCTCCATCCCTAGCTTGGAGCCTCTATTTAAGGATTTGGGCAGGCTTCCTACTCTCTGGCCTTCCATTTTCTCATACGGGAAAGGAGGTTGTTTAGCAAATGCTTGCTAGATCTTTCAGCCGAACACTCTAATGCTCTCTGACGGTCTCACCTAGGTTCACTTATATTTGTTTGCTAAAGAAGATGTTTGATGGAGAGAAGGGAGGAAGGATGAGTAATTTTGCAAAAGCTGGGGAGGGAAGTCACCAGCACTTCAGAGCTCTTCATGCAATAATAGGACATAGGTGCTTTCTTCCAAGGGACTCAGAATATTTCCTTCCAGTCTCCTGGAGGTTGGCATGGATACAGTTATGTTAGATAGATGGGTAAACTGATCACTAGAAAAGGGAGAAACCAAACTGTAACATGTTTCATTGACTACAAAGTCCCAACAACTATTCTCGGCCTTGAAGCATCCACCCATCCCTCACCGAAGACCTGCACAGGATACCCCATTGCCCGAGATTTAGCCAGAGCCCCTCACACTGTCCTTGGCCCCACAGGGCTTGTTTACACCTCTGCATCCTCCTCTCTACTCCAACAGGTGGCATGTACCTGTCCAGTGCTTGCCTACTGGTCCTCCCAAGGAGGTCTGATCACACAAAGGCTCTTGCTGACGTGTCTCAGGGCAGGCAGGAGAAAGCTCCAAGATCATGCCCTTGCAGGACATGGGTGAGCATTTCAGAAGAGAGGCTGCTTTTTCCTTGGTTGAGAAGGGGCTTCAAGGATAGGCATTTTAGTCCAAGTCGCAGGAAAAGTGGTAAGAGGGAGTGAGATGGGGGAAATTCCATGACTGGCTGGTGGGGCAGGCAAGTGGGTCAGCAGACCCTTCCAACTTACTCCTTCAGCAGCCACCTATCTTTCCTGGCAGTTACAGAGCAGACAGTACATACATATTTGTAGTATTGATTTGAAGTCACCTAAGTCTTGAAAATGAGTGTGTATCATCTATGACTCCTCATTTATAATATAAACTATTAAGAGTAAGGCTTCATCTTCCATTTCTTTTGTATCTTCCTGCAGTGCTCCAGATAAAGGCCAGCAAACAGCAGGTGTTTAATAAATGTCACTCTATCATGGGGCCTGCAGCCCTGTTTCCCCTTTCCCACCCCACACATTTTTTTTAGGAGGTACTGGGAATTGAACCCAGGACATCATACATGGGAAGCAAGCACACAATCAACTGAGCTACACCTGCTCCCCTCACACCTTTTTGAAGGGTCCCTATATCCTGGCTTGGTATAGGTGTGTTGGGAAGGCAGTGGGGGAGGGGGTGTCCTTATTCTCATGTGGGAAACACTGACAGTTCTATTTAGAATAAACAACTATAGGATGCCCACCTGTCTACCTTCCCAAAGATCTGGTCAGGAAAAAAACAATTGGAATGGGCAAACGTTACAACTATACCCTTAGTCCTCTCTTCAGGAGTCATTTCTCCAATCCTGATTTAGAAATGACCACATTTGTTACCACCCTGGCCCTCCCTTGGCCACCACTCCTCCCCTCCCCTCAGCCCCCACCTAGGCCAGCAGCTGGTCTTTCCTAATTGGTAATATATCTTAATAACAACGAGTCCTTAAGCAGCTGTTGCCGTGAATACGGGCTGGTTGAATAGCTCCCTGTCATTAACTACTTGTTGGTCCTACTGGTGCTTAAGAAAGGATTAAGTTAATAACGATACTGATTAGGCAGAAAGTTGCATGGTTAAAAAGAAAGAAAGAAAGAAAGAAATTTAAAAAATAAATAAAAGCAGCAGCAGCAAAATAATTATTCCTGGCCCGTGTTTGATAATTTCATGGCATTGCCAAAATTTAGGGTTGTGACAAAAGTCTTGCTTAAAATTTCAAGAGAATTTCAACGTTTTTCCTCCTCAGTTTTATTCATTTTTCCGTATGATTAGATTTCCAAGCATCTTGCCCAATTGAATATTCCATTTGAGGGCTGGGGAGCTCACAGTGATTTCAAGCGTGAAATAACTGCCTGCAGAGTGGAGTCAGGCAGGCCCTCTGCAGCCAAGGAGCTCCAGCCCATAGTCCCCAAGTGCAGAGAAAGGCATCTCAAACTCCCAACTTTTTTCAGTTGGAAAAATGATTATGGATCCTGCTCATTTCTATATATACCTTTCCCTGGCAATGACAGTTTAAAAAAAAAAAAAAGTGAGGAAAGTGCTGCTCCTCAGCTAGTGGTGTCGGGCATTCTCTTTCCAAATATAGAGAAGGAATGAGCCGCGGGGGTTAGCGGTGGCCTATAAAAGCCCAGGGAGAGACCCAGCTCCTTTGTAGCTCCCTGCTGGTGGTGGAGGTAAGTCCCCGCGCTCCTCTGGCACGGCTTTGTCTGTGCTGCCTGGAGTAACTGACTCCATGAGGCTGACCACTCTGGCAGTGGCCTGCCAGGCTTTGGTGAGGTGTCCTTCTAGGTGTTTCCATAGACTTAGATGTGGAGACAGATCTCTCAGGCCCAAATGCCTCCAGCACCTCACCTGAAGCAAAGTGTCTGTCCCTTAGCCTCTCCTTCCTCCTCACTGTCCTCCTTTCCTCTTCTTCGAGTTCCCTCTTGGGCAGAATCCACTTGCAAGCTCTGTGGACCTCTGTCGCCCAAGACGGCCCTGCTGCTCTCCCTCGGCCTCCCCTCTCCATGACACTGGCCAAGGGTGCCCTTCCTTCTCCTGCCCTCACTGTCACAGGTCTTCTGCCTGTTGAGTGTCTCGTCCTCTCAAGACAAGCCTTGTCTACCCACACTACCAGGCATAAATTTGTCAACCTTGGAGATGACTCCATGTTTACAGAAGACAAGGAGACCTGATCCTAGTCCAGAAGCACATGCTTTTTGACAGGATTCTGTCCTTGTTGCCCAGTTCTAAATGGGAGACATTTCAGGCTAGGTGGAAACAGAAGAAAGTGCCATGGCAGGTGGGTAGGAGACAGATTTTGGGCAGTTGGGGGCTTTTCCTATCTTAATGGCCTACTTGTGTGTCCCATGAGCTCCTCCAACTGGTCTCAGGGGTAAGGCTTTTTAAAAAAATTATCAGTCCTTTAACCTTATTAATTAACTTGTCAAGAGCTGATTCAGACCTGAACCAAACATTCCCAGGTATTCCCAAGTTTTCTTTTTGTGTACTTATTGCAGGTCTGGTATTTCCACGGGTGCTGTTGTCTTCTGCTCTCCTCTTGAACGGGTGTGACTCTCAGGTGAGAATTCTGGCTGTGCTCTTGGCTGTTGGAAGTGATCCAAGGTTACCACATCCTCCCACCTCTCAATGGCTTTAAGGAGAACCACAGGAACTAGAACTTTTAGATGGAAAGATTAGGCAGGAGAGGAGCGGACAGGAGGTAGCATTTCCGGAACTTTCCAGACGGATGCGCTATGTCAGATGCTAGCTTCTATTCTTAGCAACTGAAGGAAGCAAAACCTTGGTTTCCTTCTGTGAGGAGGTAGCCACTAAGAATCAAAAAGGTTCAAGAATTCCTTAACTATTTGCCATTTAGAATACTCTGAAGAATGGTGTGTGTTCATTTTTTAAAATAGTGTCTATTTTTAAACCTCCCCTCAGAAACAACTGAGATTTACAGAAAAGAAAAATGAGGGCCAGACATGGCCTCTATTTTAAGGAGCCAACAGTTCAAGACTCAGATCACTGAGCTTAATAGGAGCCAATTTGCTTTTCCCAGCATTTAAATCCTCCGGGGGAGCTCCACTAGAAACAAGGGGCTCCACCTCTGAGGGCTTCTGCGGCCTCAAGGTGGCATCAAATGACGCTGAGGGAGGCCTGGAGCCATCTTGGGCCTGGCTCCGGGGCGGCTGGGCTCACCCGGTGGCCTTGTCTTTCAGCTGACACCATGAGTAGCGACAGTGAAATGGAAGTGTTCGGCATAGCTGCTGCCTTTCTCAGGAAATCGGAAAAGGAAAGAATTGAGGCTCAGAACCAGCCCTTTGATGCCAAGACCTACTGCTTTGTGGTCGACTCAAAGCAAGAGTATGCCAAGGGGAAAATTAAGAGTACCCAGGATGGGAAGGTTACGGTGGAAACGGAAGACAACAGGGTAAGGCTCACCCATGCCCTTTGCAGGCCTGTGGGTGTGTGCTCCTCCTGGGGCTGCATGGTCTATGCCTGCAGCCCCTTCCAGATGTGGAGCTGCTCTCCGAATGCTTCACCCAACATCACTGCCTATTCGGAGAAAGCAGAATGAACGCTGGCCTCAGGTTACTGGGTGGGGGAAGAATCTGGTTGTAGCCTATCAGAGCAATTGGTGTTCAGGCACTGTGGACAAAGTTTATGCTGCCTAGGTCAGAGGGCACCAGCCCCATTGAACCCAAGGGAGCGGGGGGGGGGGGGGGAGTTGGGAGTCCAACACAAGGAGGAGCTCTTTTTGAACACCCTCCTTTAACAGCCAAAGTTTCCCTCGAATTCTTCTAGCAGTAGCCATCTAACTGAGGAAGTAAGGAAAGTAAAAGGCCCTAGTGGACCACAGGTTCAATGTGAAACTGCAGCCTCCCCTTATCAGAAAGGAGAAGCACATGGTATCCGGAGACATTTCCCCACTGCCCTCTGGCCTGGCCATTGTGGGAGCTCTGGGAGCAATTCTAGACTTCACTGCTTTCTGGAATCCAGCCAAGAAGAGTTTGGAACTATTCCAAGGAAAGCCCACACACTGAATAGGAGAGGAAAAAGAAAAGCTGAGAGAGGAGGGTAAAGGAAATAGCCTCACTGGTTTGGGTGTAAAGGAGAAGACATTAAGAACTGTCCTTTAAAGCTGCCAAGCACTGAAGCTCCCAGACGGTGGTTCTATATAGGTTTCAGATAAAGGAGCTAAAAATGGGCTTACAAAGCAGCAGGGAGGAAGGAACCTAGAAATAATAAGTGGCAATAAAAGACCATCTAAGTGATGGGTCCCAAGAAGGACTGATGGTACGGAGGTGGTTTAAGAGAATCCCTGCCTGAAGGCAGGGAAAAGGTGGTTTCCCACCATCTTTCCTGAGACCAGACTGTGAAAAGCAACCATCTTTAGAGGAGATCTCAGAGGCAGGAGGGAAGAGGAAGGAGGTGAGGGCAGGGCAGGAGAGAGGAAGACAATCCACACACCCCCAGTGCCAGGGGCTCCCCCAGCCTTGAGAAGTCTGAGAGTATTGGGACTAGGGGCTTTACCTCTTGAGAGAAGTGGGAAGGCCCTTGCTAGGCACCCTGCCTCATTGTACTCTTTACCTGGATGGTAACACTCTTCTTCCAGAAAAAGCAGTGAGGTGAAGTGGGGCCTGGGGAGGGTAGTGGTGGTGAGAGGCTAAACAGCTGCCGTCAAAGAGCTCAGAATGCTGGCTAAGCCTGTGAGCCCCAGCCTGGTGAGCCAATGCCTTCCTCTTTCTCTCCTGCCCCCACTTCAGCCACACCAATGGACATGTCATTTTCTCTGAGTAGACAGGAAAAGAGCCCATCGGCTGCTGGAGCTGGATTTTGGTCCAGCCAGCATTACAAGCTGAAAGTTTCTTGCAGGTTGCAGGCTCCTGCCATCCTCCCACAGAGATCATTTTTTTAAAATTTCTGTCATCCTTCCCTCAACCTCAGGTCCCTTGGAGAGGGAAAGAAGGTCCCAAGTTACAGAAACAAATCACATTTTATCACCACCGCCACAAGATGCCCAAATGCCTGATCTTACCTCGCTGTGAACGAGGCATTTTCTGTAGGGTTTGCCCCTTCTGCCCATGGCTTGAAAGTCTCCTCATGGGTGATGTCACCGGCAGCCAGCCAAACACACAGAGCAGAGGGGTTAAGCACTGCACTTCTCCCTTGCAGACCCTGGTGGTCAAACCCGAGGACGTGTACGCCATGAATCCCCCCAAGTTCGACAGGATCGAGGACATGGCCATGCTGACCCACCTGAATGAGCCGGCTGTGCTGTACAACCTCAAGGACCGCTACACCTCCTGGATGATCTATGTCGGTGCCCACACTTCGGTGGTCTTTTGGGGACATTTGGTGGAGGGCGAGGAGATGTTTATGTGGGCAATGGGGTCTGGAAAGAGTCGTGTTTGACTAAGCTGTTGAAAAAAAAAAGAGAGAAGAAATGAAAAAAATAACAGGAAAGGGGGAAGAGACAGAAAAGGAGAAAGAAGATGAGAAAGCAAGAGATAAATGCAGTAGAAAGAAGAGAGGTTGGAAGGAGGAAACGTGGGGGGAGCAGAAAAGATGGGGGCCGAGATCTGAGTCTTGGCGGCACTGTTACTTACTAGCACGCGAGGTCTGGTTACTGCTAAATTTGAGTCTCAGTTGCCTGATATATGAATGGAGAAAAGGTCTTCTCTCCTTTACAAGGCTATCAAAGAGAAAAATGAGATAATACAGGCAAAAGGTTTTTTTATATACATCCACACACATATAATAATAAAAATTATTATTATTATTTACTCCCACAGACCTACTCAGGGCTCTTCTGTGTCACTGTCAACCCCTACAAGTGGCTGCCGGTGTACAACCCTGAGGTGGTGGAAGGCTACCGAGGCAAAAAGCGCCAGGAGGCCCCGCCCCACATCTTCTCCATCTCTGACAATGCCTATCAGTTCATGCTGACGGGTATGTTCCCGAAGAGGAAGCATGGCATGGGGAGGGGGGCAAGCACTGGAATGGGGCTCAGGAGAGCACCCACCTGGGCCTGGGGTGGCATGTGCCCTCCAGCCTGGAGGAGAGGAGGAGACAAGGAGCTGGAAGAGGCAGAAAAAGGCCAGATCCCCTAGGGCCTTGCAGGCCACAGTGAAGGGACTGGATTTAGTGTTAATACAAGTATTGGTTGAGTCAAGTGAAATCGACATTTCTGTGGGTCAGAGACAAAGACTGGCATTTCATGTGGTTCAGCTCAAAACAGGGAGAAGCCACTGGCTGGTGAGGAGCCAGCAGCTGGTTTTAAGCCAGGGTTTAACCTCTCTGAGTCTTAAGAAGGAGGCTCATAAGTCCCTATCGCTGAAACAAAAAATTAAAGGGGAGAGGACTTGTGCAATTTAACTCTGACAGCATGAGATATGAGGTAGAATTAGGAAACTTTTTTTGTTTTTTAATCTGACCATCAACTCTGTCTTCTTTTCTTTGGCAGATCGGGAAAACCAGTCCATTCTGATCACGTGAGTATCCATGGCATAGGTTTGTTTCACAGCTGTGGCCCTTTGTCCTCAATGCCGACGGCCAGGGTGCCACTTATTCTAGTCTGTTAATTAGAGAGGGATTGGAGTAAAGTCTGTGATGAAAAGACAGATCTAGGGAGGGGAAAGCAGGTATGTAGGAGACCTCAAAAAACTGGAATTTTCCATCCTTGGGTCAAGTAAACAAGCAGCTGTGATGAGCCTTCCTAGGCCCTCTGCCTCTCAAGGGGTCTCTCATGCTAGGCAGCTGTGTGGTGTGGCTCGGAGTACGTCCAGGCCTCTGAGTGAACTGAATGTCACCTCCTTGGGCTCCCAAGAAAACGAAATGGGGCTGCCATCTTGGGAAACCTGTTCATACCAACCAGACTCTTTTTTTGTTGTTTTTCTCTGTTTTGATCATTACTCTGAATAGCGGAGAATCTGGGGCAGGAAAGACTGTGAACACCAAGCGGGTTATCCAGTACTTTGCAACAATTGCAGCTACTGGAGACCTTGCCAAGAAGAAGGACTCCAAGATGAAGGTAAGGAGGAGTCAGAAGAGGAGACGTGCTTTGCTTTCACATCCAAACCTCCTTTTAACTTCAGAATGAGGAGGTAGGGGAGGCAATACTCCTGGTATCAAAGAATATTAAGACTCTTCAAGGAAAAGTAGAGGAGTCCAGGATTTCAAATCTTCAAGAACAGTCAGTCATCTTAGACAACACTGTGTGTTTGATCTTATAGGACCAGCTCCTGTGATTTCCTGAAAAAATGAAGCTCCAAGGCTTAACTGAGGAAGGTCAAGTTGGGGGTAGTTTGATGGCTTGCTTTTGTGGCAGAATCACACATACCTACCTGAAAAACTTTAGGCCTGTAAACTTGCCTTTTGAAACAACTGTATTACTAAAGCAGACGAGCCACTAACTGGAGAATCAAGGAATCATAGCCTTCAAGGGATTTTAAAAGTCAAGACACCCAACTCTGGCCAAATAAAACAAAGTATAGCAAAAGTGTTTTGGGTAAAGAATGCTGCTGGATTTGATGGATTCTGAAATTGGAAAATCTGGGAGGGAAGGGCTGGCTTCACAGAGGCTGGTGGGCAGCAAGGGCAGGCAGGAGGGTGAGCATTCGGCCACCACCGTCATTCCATGGCTTAAAGAAGGTTTTGTCTTCTTCCCTTGATTTCTTGTTTTAGGGGACTCTGGAGGATCAAATCATCAGCGCCAACCCATTGTTGGAGGCCTTCGGGAACGCCAAGACCGTGAGGAACGACAACTCTTCTCGCTTTGTGAGTCTGGGTTCAGTTAAGATGGAATTTTCTTGGTACTCTACAAGGTTCCTGCCCTCACAGAGTCTACAGACTCATGGGGCATCTATAGGCAATGAAAGAGCAAAATGAGTAGATACACAAGATAATTTCAGATGATGCATTCATGAAGAGCTCAATAAAACAGGGCTCATGATAGGGCATGACTTGGAAGGCAGGGAAGGCCTCTCTTGGGGCTGGCATGTGATTCCAGATCTAAGGGTGAGGAGGAGCCAGGCTTGGAAAGACCAGGGACGAGGCGGGACAAAGGGAAAGTGGGGGCTAACACTGGGAGGCAGGCAGAGCCTGGTGTATTCAAGGAACCGAAGAGGGCTGTATGGCTAAGGCGAGGTGGCCAAGGGGGTGAATCACATGAGATGAGGCAGAAGAGGTAGAAAGACACCTGGTCATAAAATAGCACAGAGGCCCCCAGGAGTCTGCATGTTAATCTCAAGTACAGTGGGAAGCTACTGAAGGGTTCTGTAAGCAGGGAAAAAAATCACTTTCATTACTTTATTGTCTGGATGTGTGTTTTTGGGGGTGGGGTTGGAGTAAAGGGGATGGAACAAAAATGAGGCATGCCAAAGAGGAAGGAGACAAAAGGAGAAGATGGAAGACGTTTAATTTCCAAGTATAGGGAACACAAGACTCCTGCTCAGATTACTCTGAAGACCAGAGGAAACAATTTGGAACCACCGTAGACTCTGGTTTCCCTTCCTCCCATAGGGCAAGTTCATCCGAATCCATTTTGGTACCACTGGGAAGCTGGCCTCTGCAGATATTGAAACTTGTAAGTAAATCTTTGGGATCAGATGATGTCTCAGGGTGATGGGGAGCAGTTTGGAAAACAGTCTTGTGTTTGTGTTCATAGATCTGCTGGAAAAATCAAGAGTGACCTTCCAGCTGAAGGCTGAAAGAAGCTACCACATCTTCTATCAGATTCTTTCTAACAAGAAGCCTGAGCTCATAGGTAAATTGATTGGTCCTTAGATCACAGGACCAAGAAGAGTTGTACCTGTACGCAGGTTACTTGACAGCCAACAGAGGAGGCTTATTTCAGAAATGGGATGTGAATATTTTGACAATGGTATACCAATTACAAAAAAATACTGAATTGAATGAACAGTAACAAGATTATCTGACTCCTGAAGTCAGCGCTGGTTTATAAAAACCTTCTCAACAGCTGAGCATTTAATTGTCCTTTAGCGCCCCCTTGTGTTTGTGTACAGGAAATAACCTGTCACCAAATGCTTGAGGCAGTGCGATATTTGGTGACAAATCCAGCCTGCCCCTGGATACTACCACTGCCCTTGTTCCATACATAATAGAGGCCTCTGTGTATGCCATCACCTGTGCTCTTTGGCTGTGTTTGCTCAGCCTTCTAGTCTCTAGCCTGGAAACAGCAATGACTCCAGCTTTTCAAAAGATTTTGAAAAAGGCTGATTATACCCAACAAGCTATTCTTCCTACCTGTGGGCCACATCTTGTCCCAAGCTCAGTCAGATTTCACTGTTAACTTTTCCAGCCTACATGGATATGCACTATTCATGTGCAAAGCAAGAGAACTTAAACATTCCCTCTAAAGTTCTTAATCTACGTTGCATGGGACTTTATATTCAGCCCCAGCCTGAGTAACTTCAGGCTGCCTAAAAGAGATTTCTAACTCTAAATTCAACATGGCCTCCAGCAGTAGAAGCCCCTGCCCAGGGTGTCTGAGCCCAAATCCACTAGGTGGATATTTTCTTCGCATCCATATAAACCTCTCAAACTGTCATTTCAGAGCTGCTGCTTATTACAACCAACCCTTATGACTACCCGTTCATCAGCCAGGGTGAAATCCTGGTGGCCAGCATTGATGATGCTGAGGAGCTGCTGGCTACAGATGTAAGTAGAAGCCAGAGAAAGGTGTGAGGTGCTCCCCATCCACCACTTGGGTCAACTGATTGACTTGCTGTTCCTTCAATGCCAGAGTGCCATTGATATCCTGGGCTTCACCCCAGAAGAGAAGTCTGGGCTTTACAAGCTGACAGGTGCCGTGATGCACTATGGCAACATGAAGTTCAAGCAGAAGCAGCGGGAGGAGCAGGCAGAGCCGGATGGGACTGAAGGTAAAAAAAATAAAAATTTAAAAAACTCACTGCAACAAGCCAGAGCCAGGTGGTTGTTCAAGTGAGGTCATTTGGTGCTCTTCTGAAAGTGATAAATCCATCCTCCACTTGGAGGAAAGAACCTCTCCGGGGTTCACCCAGGTTTGCCAAATTGCTAGAACGCTCCTGTTTCAGATGCAATGAGAAGTGACCAGGGCTTTCTGGAACCCAATCATGCCTTTTCATAAAATCCATCCTATGCTCCGAGTGACTTAGCATCCACGAGCCACACATAAGCAGTTTAGAGATATGGGATGTAAAATACACCAAGGCATATGCAGCACTGCTTTGAAACATCTGGCTGATTTTCAAAGTGGCTCTCCTACTTGGCCAAGCATCAAGGTTTCCCTCTGTCATTATCTTTTCTTTCTTTATTTTTGCCAGTGGCTGACAAAACAGCTTATCTGATGGGTCTGAACTCATCAGATCTCCTGAAAGCTTTGTGCTTCCCCCGAGTAAAAGTTGGGAATGAGTATGTCACCAAAGGTCAAACTGTGGATCAGGTAAGGACTGCTCCAGGCTGGGAAGGGATGCAGGACCTGGATGGCCACTGACTTCAGGCTGATTAGCTGAGCTTTCCCCTAACAGGTTCACCATGCTGTGAATGCCCTTTCCAAGTCTGTTTATGAAAAGCTGTTCTTGTGGATGGTCACACGCATCAACCAGCAACTGGATACTAAGCTTCCAAGACAACACTTCATTGGTGTTTTGGACATTGCAGGTTTTGAAATTTTTGAGGTTGGTGTTATTTATGGTCATGTTGGCATGTGGCTTGGGGTGCGTGTGTGGATATTGGGGTTCTTTTTTTTTTTTTTTTTAAAGATTTTATTTATTTATTCATTTATCCCCCCCTTGCTGCTTGTGCTCGCTGGGTCAGCTAACCACGCCGTGCGGGCGGGCTTGCCTTCACCAGGAGGCCCCGGGAACCGAACCCGGGGCCTCCCATATGGTAAACGGGAGCCCTACTGATTGAGCCACAGCCGCTTCCCGATATTGGGGTTCTTAACCCAGTCAGGAAGATGTCAAGGTGGCCAACATGTCATAGCATCACCTATTGTAGGAAAACTAGATGGAGGGTGAACCAGGTAGAAGAGAAGTACAGTTTGGAGGGTGTGCATGTTTTATGAGAGGAAATGACTCTGTCAAGTGGAATATTAAAGGACATTGTCAAGTGGATTAAAAAGAAATGGAACTTCTGATTTAGAAAGAGCCAGAAAAGGTATTTAGAGGAGTTGATAACAAGTCAATCATGCAAATTTTACATATTCTTTTGGTTCTGTATTGGAAGCATATAGTCATTCATCAGAGCAGATATTTGGTGTCTAGCAGCTATAAGACATGGAGGTGAATAAAAAGATGAGACTATGATCTAGTAGAGGAAAGTTAGAAATATATAAGGCACACAGCATAGTGACTACAATATAAAGTAGAACATGGTTGCACAGGAGATGCCCAGACCATGGGAATTCAGGAGAAGAAGAAACACCTTCTAGGTGGAAATTCAGAGAAGGGTCAAAGGAGAAAGGATGACTCGAGCTAGGCCACGAAGAATGTGGCACCATCTAAAAGCATAAGCGAATTGGTGAGAGCTTGAGGCAATGGGGAGGGATGGTGATGGGTCTTTGATTTTGAAAGAAGTCTAACTTTTCACTACATTAACATTATATTTTGGTGTTAGTATAACAGCCTGGAGCAGCTGTGCATCAACTTCACCAACGAGAAGCTGCAACAGTTTTTCAACCACCACATGTTCGTGCTGGAGCAGGAGGAGTACA
The DNA here is from genome assembly GCA_026826555.1 of Tolypeutes matacus. Classification (NCBI taxonomy): domain Eukaryota; kingdom Metazoa; phylum Chordata; class Mammalia; order Cingulata; family Chlamyphoridae; genus Tolypeutes; species Tolypeutes matacus. The sequence continues at coordinate 7,428,430 of JAKSZT010054052.1, read as the reverse complement.
AGAAGGAAGGCATCGAGTGGACATTCATTGACTTTGGGATGGACCTGGCTGCCTGCATTGAGCTCATCGAGAAGGTGTCCTATCCTGTCCACTCAGTAACCTCCTCTCATATATTCTGCTTCTTGTTACTGCAGCTCATACTTATCCCATATACATTTTGCCTTTCAATCTAGCCCATGGGCATCTTCTCCATCCTGGAAGAGGAGTGCATGTTCCCCAAGGCAACAGACACCTCCTTCAAGAACAAGCTGTATGACCAGCACCTGGGCAAGTCCAGCAACTTCCAGAAGCCCAAGGTGGTGAAAGGCAGGGCCGAGGCCCACTTCTCCCTGATTCACTACGCTGGCACTGTGGACTACAGCGTCTCAGGCTGGCTGGAGAAGAACAAGGACCCCCTGAACGAGACAGTGGTTGGGCTGTACCAGAAGTCGTCTAACAGGCTCCTGGCACACCTCTATGCCACCTTTGCTACGGCAGACGGTAATAGGCTCCAAGGAATGCCCTGTTTTGGTGCTAGCTCCCTCCATTTGTTCCAGAGGCCAGGAAAACTTTATAGATCTGCTCACAGTACATGCTATGTTTTATTTCTTTCAGCTGACAGTGGGAAGAAGAAAGTCGCCAAGAAGAAGGGTTCTTCCTTCCAAACTGTCTCTGCCCTTTTCAGGGTAAGAAAAATATCTCAAGTTTGTTTGTCATTGGTTTAAGTCTTCTCAAAAAGAGTAATGGAGAGATTCTGAACTTGGTTTGTTTAAGAAGAGTAATGTCTTAATCGGATTACTGTCACTTAGTGAGGTTGAGTGACAGTAGTATCATGTGGAGGTCTTAACAAATTTAGGTGCAGAATTTAAATATCATCCTGTACTGCAACTAGCTGAGTTGGCTAGCTGGGTGATGGGTTTTCAGACTTGAAACCGTGCTTCATGCTCCCAATGGAGTTGATTCAGGAGGTATTTTATACTTTATTAGTCTCTGGCTCACTATACCTCCAGCCATAGAAATACTAAAAGAAAGAGTTAAATAATTTTAGGATTCATAATGAATTTAAAACTTTTTTTTTTTTTTTTTTTTTTAGGAAAACCTGAACAAGCTGATGTCAAATTTAAGAACCACTCACCCTCACTTTGTGCGCTGTATAATTCCCAACGAAACCAAAACCCCAGGTGAGGCAACTGACAGCTCTCTAGATGGTTCTTGGTATTTAAGAAATAGTGTGTGAAGCTGCTATCTCTTGATTCTGTCCTCAGGGGTTATGGAACATAGCCTTGTGCTCCACCAGCTGCGGTGCAACGGTGTCCTCGAAGGCATCCGCATCTGCAGGAAGGGATTCCCAAATAGGATCCTCTATGGGGATTTTAAACAAAGGTGTGTAATGAAAATGTTCTATATGCTTCTAAATAAGCCATGCAAATGTTGAAATTTGAGATGAAAAAAGATTGGTATGAAAAGACCTCCTCCAAAAGAACAGTCATGGAGTTCGATGTATACATACTTGCTTCTTCCAGTTTTCTCAGGAGCTTAGCTTACACACAACATGGCAGAAAATCTTTTTCTGTTTCAGGAGGCCTAGATTCCAGGCCATTATCTAGCTGTGTGACATTACAAGATTCCTTACCTCTCTGGACCTTGGTCTCCTTGCCTATAGAAAGAAAAGCCCAAACTGGAAGGTTTCCGAGGTTTATGTCTTTGCTCACAGTCTGTGATGAAATCTCTACCCACAATGGCAGGTACCGAGTACTGAATGCCAGTGCGATCCCTGAAGGGCAATTCATTGACAGCAAGAAAGCTTGTGAAAAGCTGTTGGCATCCATCGATATTGACCACACTCAGTACAAATTTGGCCACACCAAGGTAACACATCCATTCTGACAGATGTCAACCTCTTATTCCTCTTAATTCAACTTCTTGAGAAAACTTACTCATGTCAATCTTCTCCCATCTAAGGTGTTCTTCAAGGCAGGCTTGCTGGGGACCCTGGAAGAGATGCGGGATGACCGCCTGGCCAAGCTGATCACCCGGACACAAGCCGTGTGCAGAGGTTTTCTCATGCGTGTGGAATTTCAGAAGATGGTGCAGAGAAGGTTAAGCAGGGTCTTTGTTTAAATGGGAGCTCTTTGGATAGAGGTGGGTGAGTCTCTTCTAGGAATAACCCAGATTTTGTTTTTAGGGAGTCTATTTTCTGCATCCAGTACAACATTCGCTCATTTATGAACGTTAAGCACTGGCCCTGGATGAAGCTGTATTTTAAGATCAAGCCCCTCCTCAAGAGTGCAGAGACTGAGAAGGAGATGGCCACTATGAAGGAAGAGTTTCAGAAAACCAAAGATGAACTTGCCAAATCCGAGGCAAAAAGGAAGGAGCTAGAAGAAAAATTGGTGACTCTGGTACAAGAGAAGAATGACCTGCAGCTCCAAGTACAAGCTGTATGTGTTTAGGATCCTATCTTGACTTTCCTTCTAGATTTGATTATTTAGGAAAACAGGATTATTGGCAGGGATTTTTTGCTTTTTGGTTGGGATGCTTAATAAAGGACTTCATATATGAGAAAATACTGGAATGTCATAAATCTTATCTCATTAAAGGAAATGATAATTTTTTTAAAGGAAAGTGAAAACCTATTGGATGCTGAGGAAAGATGTGACCAGCTGATTAAAGCCAAATTCCAGCTTGAGGCTAAAATCAAGGAGGTGACTGAAAGAGCAGAGGATGAGGAAGAGATCAATGCTGAGCTGACGGCCAAGAAGAGGAAACTGGAGGATGAATGTTCAGAGCTCAAGAAAGATATAGATGACCTTGAGCTGACACTGGCCAAGGTTGAAAAGGAGAAACACGCCACAGAAAATAAGGTACTCTCTCTGTGGATCTTTCTACCTTGATGTTGTCCATGCTGATTAGGCTTTATTTGTTCTTGTAATTGTTTGTAGCTTACCATTTGTCTCTTTTTAGGTTAAAAATCTTACTGAGGAACTTTCTGGGTTGGATGAAACAATTGCAAAGTTAGCCAGGGAGAAGAAAGCTCTACAAGAGGCCCACCAGCAGACCCTGGATGACCTCCAAGCCGAAGAAGACAAGGTCAATTCTTTGAGCAAAATCAAGAGCAAACTGGAACAGCAAGTTGATGATGTGAGTAAATAATGCTGATTGGGGATCCTAGAACTTCAGGGTTGGAAGAGCCTCCAAGTGCCCTCTGGTGCAAGGCATTCGTTCTCAAAAGTAAATGATGCCTTTTTCAGCTGGAAAGTTCCTTAGAACAAGAAAAGAAGCTCCGTGTAGACCTGGAAAGGAACAAAAGGAAGCTTGAGGGAGACCTGAAGCTTGCCCAAGAGTCCATATTAGATCTAGAGAATGATAAGCAACAGCTGGATGAGCGGCTCAAGAAGTATGTCCTGAACTCACTGGTTTCAATTTTCCAAGTTACTGGAAAGTTTTGTGTTTACGTACTCTACACTTCCCTTCACAGGAAGGATTTTGAATACAGTCAGTTGCAAAGCAAAGTGGAAGATGAGCAGAGTTTGGGCCTACAGTTTCAGAAGAAAATCAAAGAGCTACAGGTAAAGAGGCATTAGTAGTTTCTGCTCAAAATGTTGGGTCACTAGGACAGAGCTGAATGCTGTCTGCTGTAAGCCACTGACTTAGAGCCAATGGGCAGGACCATTTGCCTGTCTCATTAGTTTCCTTCTTGCTGGGCTGACACAGCAGGGTTGAACTTTTTTTCCATAACTTAAAAAAATTACCAGCTTAAAGTATTTTAGGTCAACATTTAGCTGAATGGAAAATATCCTGGGTTGGTCACTGCATGGTCACTGTCGAGATGGGGGGAAAGTCTTATTAAAGTAAATTGACAACATTCACATTTCACTGGGAAAAGACCAAGGACCGGTTTGTCCAATGAAAGTGGAAATGAATCCATTTCTGGCACGCGGAGCCCTTCTGGGAAACTGACTGCCTGTGGGGGAATGGTTGCCCTCTGCAGGCTCGGATCGAGGAGCTGGAAGAAGAGATTGAAGCAGAGAGGGCCACCCGCGCCAAGACAGAGAAGCAGCGCAGCGACTACGCCCGAGAACTGGAGGAGCTGAGCGAGCGGCTGGAGGAGGCGGGAGGCGTCACCTCCACCCAGATAGAGCTGAACAAGAAGCGGGAGGCTGAGTTTCAGAAAATGCGCCGGGACCTGGAGGAGGCCACCCTGCAGCACGAAGCCACGGTGGCCACGCTGAGGAAGAAGCACGCAGACAGCGTGGCTGAGCTCGGGGAGCAGATTGACAACCTGCAGAGGGTCAAGCAGAAACTGGAGAAGGAGAAGAGCGAGCTCAAGCTCGAGATCGACGACCTCTCCAGCAACGTGGAGAGTGTGTCAAAATCTAAGGTGCTGGGGCACAAGAGGACCCCCGATGATTTTGATAACAGAGAAACCTGCGGTTATTCAAATCTGAATACTGATTTCACTTTCTTCCCCTTCTCGATCCTGTAGGCAAACCTGGAAAAAATATGCCGAACTTTGGAGGATCAGTTAAGTGAGGCCAGGAGCAAAAATGAGGAAATTCAGAGAAGCTTGAGCGAGCTGACGACACAGAAGTCTCGTCTTCAGACTGAGGCTGGTGAGCAACGTGCGGAAAATGGGAAGAGGCAAAAGTCTCATGGACACCTATATGGGGGCAACTGGTCAAAACTGAGGGACTGTATTTCTTTTGGGGAGAATTTCTAGGAAAGTATATTTTCAAGAAGAAATCATTGAAATAACCCATAAAAAGTTCCATTCAAAATATCCTGAAGAAAGAGGACATTGTAAGTTCAGTAAAAACAGGAGAGAGAAGAAGACCAGAATGAGAAGAGAGTTAAAATATTATCTAGGGAAACGGATGTAGCTCAAGAGGTTCGGCGTCCGTCTACCATATGGAGAGACCGGGGTTCGATTCCCGGTACCTCCCGGTAAATAAAAAAAAAAAAAAAAATATATATATATATATATATATATTATCTAACCCAAAGACATTCAAAATCAATATTACCTTGCACAAAACAGAATTGAATTGGCAGAATCAGGGCTAGAAATAAAGTTACACTATCTTTCTACTTCTTGCTGCACATTAATTCAGATTCATGGCATGCAAGTGTTTTAAAGAATAAACATTTTCTAAAGATGTTTCCAAAAGGAAAACTTGGTTTGTAATAAATACTAGAAAATGCATTGTGAGAAATATGGTCAATTATTAAAATTAATTTTTATTTACAAACACTCTATTACCACCAAGTAAAAACCCTTCCTTGTCCCCTCTTCTACTCCCTGGTAAGCTCTAATGTACTTTCTGTCTCTGTGAATTTGCTATTTCTAGGTATCCTCATATAAGTGACCTCATACAATCTCTGTCCTTATGTGCCTTGCTTATTTCACTAAGCATAATGATTTCAAGGTTCATCCGTGTGGCAGCATGTCTCAGAACTTCATAACGTCTTATGGCTGAATAATATTCCATTGTATGTGTGGACCACATTTTGTTTATCCATTTATCTGTTGATGGGCACTTGGGCTGTTTCTGTATTGTGAATAATGCTGCTATGAACTTTGGTAACATGGCCGATTTTTATAGCTTCTTGGTGGGTAATAAGAATATGGAGGAACATTATTGAAGGCATTCACTAGAAAATATGGCTCCAGCCAGAGCTGGTGCTTTTCACAGATGAATCTACCCTTTACTAGCAGCCACTACAAAGACAAGTGGGAAAAGAAGTTTAGTTGCCACTTCTACAATAATCCTGGGGGATTTACCTCTGTAATCATAAAGACCTCCACCCCTCTATTTTTTTTTTTTTAATCTCTTATCCTCTATATCAACTTAATGTATTCACTCAAGAGTCAAACTTCAAATTACTCAAGATAGAAAGTCTTAGGGAAAGGAGTATTTCCTTTAGTGACAAATTAACCAACAGTTGGAAACACCAGCCACTCAGAGGTCTGACATGGGTGTTGCTGGGTTTTTCTAGCACAACTTTCAAATTTACAATTGTTCTTGATGGGCCGGTCTTATTGATAGAAGTCACTCCAAGCTTCCAGTAGTTTATAAAAATACCTTACCAAATTGCGTTTTCAGTTTCCTTTTCATGGATACACCCTTTCTCCCCTAGGAAAGAACCACACCTGATAATTTGCTGTCTCCCCAGCTCTTGATACAGTAGGAACTTGGTGAATGAATGAATGAATGAGTGAATGAATGAAGTATTTCCTTCTGGACAGGTGAGCTGAGTCGCCAACTAGAAGAAAGAGAAAGCATAGTCTCACAGCTTTCCAGGAGCAAGCAAGCATTTACCCAGCAAATAGAAGAGCTCAAGAGGCAGTTAGAGGAAGAGAGCAAGGTATGGAATCTCAGGGAGTGCTTTCTTAACCCAATTTTCACATAGCACATGCAGGAAAAAACAAAAAACAAAAAACAACTTTATCCAGTAGACCACGATAGCAGAAACAGACTTGAATTGTATCATGAACATGGCCCTAAATTTTTAATCGATTGAATGCTCTCCTCTCTCATGACTTCTGCAGGCCAAGAACGCCCTGGCCCACGCCCTGCAGTCCTCCCGCCATGACTGCGACCTGCTGCGGGAACAGTACGAGGAGGAGCAGGAGGGCAAAGCCGAACTGCAGAGGGCGCTGTCCAAGGCCAACAGTGAGGTTGCTCAGTGGAGGACCAAATACGAAACAGACGCCATCCAGCGCACAGAGGAGCTGGAGGAGGCCAAGTACGCAATGCTATTTGCTTTTAGAAGACCTAGAACCTTTAAACAGCACATAGGAGAGGGCATTGACTTTAGAAATAACTGGGAATGAATTTGTTTTGCTTAGATGTTTCCCCATCTCATCTGTCTTTTAATACAGTGATGTACCATTACAGGGACCTGGCCTTAGCACGTTTCATTAAGACAAACAACTTTGATCTTTGGTAGAGACAAGGCAGGTTACTGATCACTGATTTTTGGCACACACAAAGTTTTCTTGGGCTTATGAAAGCAAACGGGTGTTTGAATCACAAAGATTAGTGAATAGTGATGAATAGTGATGTTAAGAAAATTGAAACTTAAATAGCATCTGCTTCTCTTTCACATTCTTTTAGGAAAAAACTTGCTCAGCGTCTGCAAGATTCTGAGGAACAGGTTGAGGCAGTGAATGCTAAATGTGCTTCCTTGGAGAAGACCAAGCAGAGGCTGCAAGGAGAGGTTGAGGATCTGATGGTTGATGTAGAAAGAGCCAACTCCCTGGCTGCTGCTCTGGACAAAAAGCAGAGGAACTTTGACAAGGTGTGGAGTCAGGTCCATGCTGGCTGAACACCATGATGTGGAGACTGCCTAGTAGCCATAGAAAGAGGAAACCTGAGTCCCAGTCATGACTCTGCCACCACTAGCCTTGTGCACTTGGACAAGTCCTTGTCTTATCTGGGCTGTAGTTTCCTCATCTGTAAAATGGAATGGGATAGGATGGAAGTGGAGGTCTCTTTCAAACATGGTCAGTGGAGATAAATCAATTCCTACAATGTTGTTCAGCCCCACACATTTTTCCTTCCATCTTCCTGCTAGTTTACCTGGGACTGACATATGGGAATCTAGCTTAGGCCCCACTAGGAGCCTTTCTGGAAGTCCCCCTTTCAGAATGGCATATAAGGTTGGTTTAAACCAATGTTTTAATGAAATATTTGGAAGTCTAGGGCCTTTGTTTGTCATATTAGGAAAAGGGCACCTATGACAAGCTAATTCCTTTTCAAAGGATCTATTTGCTTTTTTGAGATGGGAGTTGTTATGGATTGTTTTGAGTACATTTGTAGAATGAAATCTTGGACAAGGAGTCAGGCAAGAGAAATCAAGTCTAGCACCAAATCTAAGAGTCTTCGCCTTAATAGTTATATTTAGTTGACTCCTGGAGGAACAGTGCTATTCAGTGGGACACCTTCCATCCTGCATTCCAGGTGCTAGCTGAGTGGAAGACCAAATGTGAGGAGAGCCAAGCAGAGCTGGAGGCATCTCTCAAGGAGTCCCGCTCTCTGAGCACTGAACTCTTCAAACTGAAAAATGCCTACGAGGAAGCCTTAGACCAGCTTGAAACTGTGAAACGAGAAAATAAGAACTTAGAGCGTAAGTAGTTTGAAACATCTGAAACAGTCTGAAACCTCCTCCCTTCACACCCTGTTGCCAGAGAGTGTGCTAGAGTGGGCATGACTTCATTACTCAAATCTAGTCATCAGATCCACTCATTCCCCACACACATATCCCATTAGTGCAAGAGCAGAAAGCATTCATCATCAGGGGGGTTCTATTTGAGTCTATCTATGCACAAGAGCCTATCTTTAAGAAAAAGGAGTCCTTAGCATTGTAAGCAACTATTTGAAAAACATTTAGTTGGTGCTCACCGGGCCCAGAAACCCGGTGAAGGGCTGTTCAAATGCAACTGAAACTTGTTTTTGCAGAGGAGATAGCAGATCTCACAGAACAAATTGCTGAAAATGGCAAAACCATCCATGAACTGGAGAAATCAAGAAAGCAGATTGAGCTGGAGAAAGCTGATATCCAGTTGGCTCTTGAGGAAGCTGAGGTGAGCAGGAATGCTGGGAAAGCAGCAGCAGGAACATGTGTGATGATGGTGGAGTCTGTTTTAGGGCTAGCTGGTCCCAGGCTTTATAATTTCTGTGTCTGTAATTTTCCAGGCCTAACACCTGCTCCTTTCCTGTCAAATTGCATAACTGTGAAGTTGAATGAAATAAATAATGCCTGTGAATTATCTTGAATTCTTTGGAGGAAATCATTGCATCAAAAAATAGGTCTAAAAATGAAATTTCATAAAATATTTTAGATGACTTTAAAATACTATAAAGTGCTTTTAGCTCCTAAAAATATGATTTAAATATGTTATAACTGTCTGGTGGTACAATTAAAAACAAATAACAATGAAACAGACTTTATTTCTGCACTGAAGGTAAATTAGGGATATTCTTAAAAAGAGAATGTTGAATATCATAGAGTGAGAGTAAGGGATATTCCATTGAAACTTCATTACCCCCAAAGGGTAGTGCAGCAGGCTCTGACCGATCACTGGAACTATTTGTTTTGCTTTTGTTCTTTCAAGGCCGCACTTGAGCATGAAGAGGCCAAGATCCTCCGCATCCAGCTTGAATTGACCCAAGTGAAATCGGAAATAGATAGAAAGATCGCCGAGAAAGACGAAGAGATTGAGCAGCTGAAGAGGAACTACCAGAGAACGGTGGAGACCATGCAGAGTGCTCTGGACGCAGAAGTGCGGAGCAGGAACGAAGCCATTAGGATCAAGAAGAAGATGGAGGGGGATCTGAACGAGATTGAGATCCAGCTGGGCCACGCCAACCGCCAGGCCGCAGAGACCCTCAAGCACCTCCGGAGCGTGCAGGGACAGCTGAAGGTTTGTGAAAGCCCCATCAAGGGCAAAACCTCTCCTGTCCTCCAATCTCAGTGGTGTAGATTAGGCCCGGGGTCCAAAGCCCTAACTTGAAAAAGAATCAGCCTTTTCTTTCTGGCTAGGACACCCAGCTCCACCTGGATGACGCTCTCCGGGGCCAGGAGGACCTGAAGGAGCAGTTGGCTATCGTGGAGCGCAGAGCCAATCTGCTGCAGGCCGAGGTGGAGGAGCTGCGGGCCTCTCTGGAGCAGACCGAGAGGGCCCGGAAACTGGCTGAACAAGAGCTTTTGGATTCCAATGAGAGAGTGCAGCTGCTGCACACGCAGGTAAGTGGAGGAGGAGGAGGACAGGAGAGATCGTGGGCTTAGATACACCAGGGTAACTCTCACTTCTCTCGCCCTAGAACACCAGCCTCATCCATACCAAGAAGAAGCTGGAGACCGACCTCACGCAGCTCCAAAGCGAGGTTGAAGATGCCAGCAGGGACGCAAGAAATGCCGAAGAGAAAGCCAAGAAGGCAATCACAGATGTAAGGCTTTTCCTTCCCCAGGATTTGTGCTTCATTAAAACCTACTTCCTTCCTCCAACCTTGAGATAATTCCCATTAGACAGGTTGGGGCGTCCCCAGGACACACACAGTGTGGCCTTCTGCTCCAAATCGCTCCCCACCTCCCTCGAACTCAATTTGTTCCCTCCTGCACATTTAAAAGCTGGGTATGAGAAAAACGGAGCATAGGGAGAAAAAGGCAGAAAGGGATTATATGCTGATTCTTTCCTTATGCCTGCTGAAAGGAAAATTCTTTCAACATATGGTTCCAAATATCCAAATATCAAAGTGAGACATTCCAAAATATCAAAGAGAGACCATCAGATGTCCAGATCCCACCTAATTCCACCTCCCATTAAGCCCACTTCCCACCCACCACTACCAAACCGCCTTCCTGAGGCTAATGCCTTCTCCCTGCCGTCCACAGCTCCAACAGCGCCATCTGCTGCCTGGTGGGGGAACATTACCTCTCAACTCGATTTTGCTCACTGGCCCGTTCACACATCACCTCAATTCTCGAGAAGCCTTCCCTTAATCTCATAACCCCCAACCCTGTGATACTGGGTATTAAATAAAAATTCTCTAAGTCTTCTATGTTTTTCTGTATAGAAGACTTTCAATGGTGATATTGAAAGAAATAATTTCCTTGGATTGGGAGGAAGGTTCCCAGGAGATCAGTTTAAGAAAGGGAAGGAACCATTTCCATCCAGTCTTTGAAGGTTACATTTCTACATATATTTAATACAATACATTTAATATGAACGGATGTGCTTGATCATTGTCTTACGTATTGTCTGTTTCCTTCAGCCTGCTCTCTGGTCCTCTATGGTACCCAGGTTTGACAGCTCCAGTACACTTGATCTTTGCATCTTTGTGGGTGTGATTTGCTTTTCAGGCGGCCATAATGGCTGAGGAGCTGAAGAAGGAGCAGGACACCAGCGCCCACCTGGAGCGGATGAAGAAGAACCTGGAGCAGACAGTGAAGGACCTGCAGCACCGGCTGGATGAGGCTGAGCAGCTGGCCCTGAAGGGTGGGAAGAAGCAGATCCAGAAACTGGAGATGCGGGTACTGGCGGGGAGAACCCCAGCATAAGCAGAGCTTCGCAGCCTCCCCCATTTGTGCTCCAGCCTCAGACTAATTTCCCAATCATTTCCCCAGATCCGAGAGCTGGAGTTTGAGCTTGAAGGGGAGCAGAAGAAGAACACAGAGTCTGTCAAGGGTCTGAGGAAATATGAGCGGAGGGTCAAGGAGCTAACTTACCAAGTAAGTGAGAAGAAAAGCCATAAAGTGCAAGCACTACCACAATATAGGTAGATATTCAACCCCAGAAATCTGACGGGGCCCTGAGCAATTACATCCTCTCCTCTCTAGCTACATTCTCATTTTCTCATTTTAAGAGTGAAGAGGACAGGAAGAATGTGCTGAGATTACAGGATCTGGTGGATAAACTGCAAGTGAAAGTGAAATCCTATAAGAGGCAGGCCGAGGAGGCTGTAAGTCATATAATCTGTGGTTTTAGACCGGCAGCCTTTTCCATTTCTCACAGTGAGCTCTAACAGAGCTGCATGCTCATCTTTATCTGCCTGGGCTGTTTGGTTTTAGGATGAACAAGCCAACGTTCATCTTACCAAATTCCGAAAAGCTCAGCATGAGCTCGAGGAGGCTGAGGAACGGGCCGATATTGCAGAATCTCAAGTCAATAAGCTTCGAGCAAAGACCCGAGACTTCACCTCCAGCAGGGTAAGTCATTCTTTGGGCAGTTCATGGAGAGCAACAGATGTGTGCTAGGGGACTGACTCCAGGGAGACCTGGGAAGAACCCACAATGACTAGAAAATGTTGAATTGGAAGGATCTGTAAAGAACCCTTTACTTTAGAGCTGTGGAATCTTGGGCTCAGGAAAAGAAGGGATTTGCTTAAAGTCACGTAGCTGAGTAGAGGCAGAGCCCCACTAGAAGCCAGGTCTGTTGGTACCAATAAGAAAACTAAACACCATCCTGAAAAGGAATGAGTGAGCTTTGCCCCACTGAGATCTTTCAGCGCCCTCTGCTGGCACCAGAGAGGCAGCTGCAGAAGCACCTCAGCAGGCTGAGCATGTGGATAGACTGCTGCCTAGTGTGTGGAGCTTGTTCTCTCAGAAGGCCAGTTTCTCAGGCTAGGGGTACGCAATCGTGTATTCTCTTGCGGTCCAAAAAATATCCTTGTGTTCTCATACGGACATGCGTACAAGCAACTTTGTGATGTTTCCCGGAAGAGGGGGTGGGAGGACATGTCTCCATCATCTGACATAACTAAAAATGCCTATTTTCCTTTCAGCTGGTAGTCCATGAGAGTGAAGAGTGAGTGATAACCTTCTGGAACAGGGCAGAAAATATGCAAAATGTGTATTTTCATGGTTCCTGACCATTATACTTAATTTCCATGTGACCGCTTGTCACATGTAATAAACTTTGCTTTGTTTTCAATTGGGGGCAGTTACATTGTATTTGCTTTCCTCTTCCCCATGGGGAATGGTTCATCACTGGCGATTTTTATGCCTAATGTTAAAATCTCTGTATTGGATAGCTTGATGAATTCACTTAGTGTGTATATGGTATGGGAAGGTCAAAATCGCTTTTGGTTTAAATTTGAGATTAGATCAGAAAGAAAAAAAATATATTCCTAGGTTAACACTGCTTTGCAGGATGGGGAGTGTCCAAAGAGCCTTCTCTCGATATGACACAAGGGAACTCACAAGATTATGTTCAGGAAAAACCCTGTCTCAAGTTGAATAGGGTAGGAAGGAAAAGGGGCCAGGCCCCCCTCTTCTAATTCTATCAGAGAAGGATATCTGGAATTTAGTCAGTATTTGTTGGGCAGTTGCTCCTTGCAAACACTCTGCTAAATACTGGGAACACATAACAGAATAAAACAGTCTGATCTCTTCAAAGGCTCACCATCTGACCTGCCACTGAGTTCTGTTATCTTAACCAGGTCTGCACTGTTTCAAAGCTGCAAGCAGAAAATCTTCCCCCTTGCTCAGGATAAGCCTATCTTTACCTTACAAAGGAAATTATAGCAGAAGGGCAGAATAACCTTCTGGTTGACCTGCCCCTGGAACCTTCAGTTATCACCATTAAACACAGCTTATCAGAAAGCATTGCCAAGGTCTCTTCTTTATCTGATTCTAAAAGATTAGGAGGTGACCCACTTTGACTTGAGTGGGAATTAAAGACCGAGGGGAGTTCTCTTCAGCACCCAACACCAAGGTTAGTATTTCCTGGGATTTGCCATTATAGTAGAGAGGAGGCCATTATTGGTATCATATGTGGCCTATCAGTGATGTCAGATTTTTGTCCCAAAGCCACGTCCTTTTAACTTGCTTTGCATACTTTGTGGCAACAGTGGTGATTAAAAAGTGGTATGTCCTCCTGGTGGTGGTTGTCACCGACAGGAAACCATAGCAATGAAAACAAATTTGATCCATCCCAGACCTGAGGTCAACCCACAAAGTCTGCAGTCACCCAGATTCTCTTAGAATATACAAGGATTGCTATGGAGAAAGTGGGAGATAGAGAAAGCAAATGAAGTTTCTCTTTACAGACGTATTCTAAGTAACAAATAAAGGAATGAAAGAATTGGACTATCACCACTTCATAATCCCTAGTAGATTAATATAATATATGCTAGTGTCACAAAAACATAGACAACCAGATATTATACAACCCCTGATAGAAGTACACGTTGCCACCTATGAAGAATTCCTGTCAAACAATCTAATTTGGGTCTGATCAAGCCTCTAAATGTGACTGCCCATTTATAATAAATACAGGCAACAGAAACACTAGATGTAACCAATAAAATCCAGGATGTGGGGAACTCAACTGAACAAACTACCTGGTGTTTTCAATAAATAAATTGCAAGGAAAAACATAAAGGTATGGAAGAAGGAACATATAGATTAAAAGAGCCTTAATGGGCCCATCAATAAATTATACTGAATGGACTGTAGGATCCTGAGTTGTACAAACAAGCTGTTAGAAATAAATACATACAGGGGAGTGGCTGCAGCTCAGTGGTTGAGCACCTGCTTCCCATGTATGAGGTCCTGGGTTTAATCCCCGGTACTGCCTACAAATACATACATACATACATACATACATACACACACACACACACACATATCCCAATTGGAGAATTTGACTACTGAGTTAACATTTGATTGTGACAAGAAATTATTGTTAATTTTTAAGGTATATTGTGGTCATGTTTTCTAAGAGTCCTTTTCTTTTAATAATGCATACTAAAATACTTACAGAATAAGAGGAAAAAGTAATCTTTGAAGTGAACTCATTTTACAGAATTTCATTTTATGCAGAACTGGGCCACGAACTTGAAAATCTCTGGGGCTATAGGACATGACATGTCCACCTAGGGGTAAAGAGTGATATTTCACCCAAGGAGAAGGCAAGGGGTAGGGGTCTGGAAGCTACTCATGAGTAGCTCTATTAGGCTCTGATTTTCTGAAGGATATAAATGGAAAAACTCATCTTGTAAGAGTCAATACTATGATCAACTTTACTAGTGTTCATTTATTCCATAAAGCAAAGGATGCCCATGATATAGAAAATATAAATTCTGTAATTGAGGAAAGAATAAGGACCAGTGGTACCACACAAGGCAGGAGAGGGAAGTCTTGTCTGGGAAGGGAGGAGGAGGATGAGATCAGCCGCTACTGACTGAACTCTTACCATTTGCATTTAGCATGTATGATCTCATGTCACCTTTATAACAATTCAGTGATAACCCTGCTTTACAGATGATGAAGAAACTAAAACGCAGAGGAACTTGCTCAAGGTCAAATTGGCAGAGTGGGGTTCTATCTAGACCCCAAGTCTAGGCTCTCTTGCACTCTGAAGCAGTGGGCATGAGGAATAACATGATGAAGTGGCGCACAGTGCAAAGGTGTGCTAATATTTGGCAGGTAAAACCCAAAGCATCAACTTTTCTCTGACTATTTCATTTAACTTCCCTCAGGGGTTCCACTATAAACCTCATCTTGCCCACCAGCTTAGCCACCCTGTCCTCAGAGCATCTTTTCTGAGATAGATCATTTGATCACTCAGTAGAAGTGTGGGTGATATTTAGTTCATTTGTACTGTCTACCAGCCCTTTTGTATGTGAACCCAAAACTGGGTGGCAAGAAAAGGTGAAGGGTCCATCCTCTTCCAGTTGATTTCTCTTGGTGTGATGTCACAATCTCCAAATTTAGGGCCATCTCTGATTACTTTTCCTTTTCTAAATAGCCTCACTTTCCTCTTTTTTATTATTTTTCATGGTCTGGGGGCATGAAACATATGTCCCCCTCCCCCTTGTAATCCTCACACTATCCAGAAAGCTCTGGCTTCCTGAATGCTCTACTGAGTCTCAAATCTCTTTAGCAGTGGATTTCTATTTTTTTTTTTTAATTATACCAGAAGTTCATGTTTAAGCACAGGATTTAAAAAAAAAAAAAAAAAATCTGTCAACTATAAAGGGACAGCCAGCAAGGACTGTGGCCTCCTTCTTTATTTGGAATGGATGAGATCTTAATCTATGATTGGCAGATGGCCCCCTTCTTAAGACATGGGAGGAGCCCAGCTTCTAATAGAAGTAACATGTCCTTATGGGGGAAAACTGGTTGCAGTTTGCAGTCTGCCTCCAGTTGGTGAGGGCAGCCTTTAATTTCTCCGAGCCTGGATCATCTTGACAGCTGGGAGCTTTAATAAAGCAAGCGTGCCTGGGAATGTGGGCTAAGGAAGCCACCCAGAATACAGAGGGCTATTTACACCCCTTCCAATAATCCCACTTCTAAAAACAGCTGAGGCTGAGAGGTTCCCAGGCTGCTCCCTGGATCTGGGCAGCGATCTGGTTACCCTCAGCCATGCCGAGACATTCCAGAGGCCCTCATGGCCCCGGCTGCAGGCCATCATGAGCCCGGGGCTGGGGATGGCACCGATTATTTTTATCAAGATGCTTCATGCTTTCCATGGCAGTGAGGAGCAAGAAGCCCCAACTCCTGCACATGTACAGGCCTTCTCCATGTTAGACCAGATGAGACATAGTCCTTGTTCAAGAGCCCTGAGCAGCCTCAAGGAGAGCAGGTGACACACACCCTTAGGACGCCTTCATCGAAAACCCTGGGACCAGCTCACTGAGAGAAAGGGTAGCTGAGATTAAGAAAATGGACAGTTGTTGGCGACATATGCCTACTGGGTGACCCAGGGATACAAAGATAAGACAGACAAAGCCCCTGACCTCAAGGACAGTGAAGGGAACACAAATACCCAAATAATTAGGAACAAACAAACATAAAGGTAATAGGAAACTGAAGAAGGTGATAAGGTTTTATCAACAGAGACCAAAGAAAAGTGGATCAATCCTTTTAGCAATGAGTAGAGTGCCTTATAAACAGCAGGTGCTCAGTGCAAGTGCTGAACTGAATTCCTAGTAAGAAAAGTAAGGTGGTAGGGGAAACTGTGTCTTGGGGTGAAAAATTAAGTTCTTTCTACGTCTACTTTCTGCCTCTGCATATAAGTAATAGAGAGGGAATAATAACCCAGAAGTGTTTCTTTACACATTTGTGAGTAATCCTAACCATGAACTTGATTGTCTTGGCTTTCTGAAACAATGTATGTGGGCACAGTTGTTAGCAGCTCACACTGGCTCATAAGCCTAAGGAGAGAATCGAGTATCAGAGAAGAGACCTTTGGGGAAGGGATGCTGCCCTGTGAAGGGAGAAATCTACCAGCTCAGGACACCCTGAGCCAGAGTCTCCATCTCCCCCAAGCTTTGCTGCTAGAGGTTTCAGACCTGTGTTTGTTTCTGCACAATCCTGGAGAAAGCTAGAGCAGGAAAAGGGAGTGAGGAGAGAAATCATGTCTTCTGGTCTCAAGGCCAGGTGCCTGGGGAGAGAGACATGCATTTCCAAATAAGGCCCAGCCTCAGCCCCAGGCAGGATTAGCATCCGTGACAGCTGCGCCTATTTTGGGCCTGGGGTCTCTGTCTCCTGGCCAACAGGTGTTGAGACCTGAAGAAGAAGGCATAATACTTGGGGGTTTATTTTGAGAGCATGCTGACCTCATTCCCAGGGGCAAAAGCCAACCCTTGAATTCAATGCCCTCAGCCAGAACCCAACGAGTCCTCCTTTTTGGTTTTCTGAGGGGATCCCACCAGCCTGTGGCTGGCTGGGCCTGTCTCACTCTACCCTGCAGGCTCGCTCAGAGTGACCTGCAAGTTGGGGAGGTGAGCGTGTGTGCTTCCTTCCCTCAGCTGCTCAGGGGTGAAATCCACATTCTCCTCACGATCCACATCCTACTTGGTAAGAAGCCCACGGAGCAGGAGTCAAATCAGGGCTATGGGCAAGGAGGCAGAGGGAAGTGGGCCCTTTTCTTGCCATGTCACCCCAAAGCTTGGAGTCCGCGGCCTCTGACCCGGCTGATGAACAAAAAGCAACAGCAGCCGCTTTTGGGGAGCATGCCTGTGCCGAGGCAGACACAGATTGAGGCACTTGCTAATGTATACTGTTATATCATTTCCACCATCATCCCATGAGGCAGGCAAGGGCCTTAAGCCTTCTGACTCAACAACCCCCTGTTGGAAATTAGACGAGAAGGACACACATTTCCCCTTTTTAAGTGATTTGCCTTCTGCCCAGTGATCAATGCCGAACCACAACGGTGTCTTCAGCACGAGGGATCAACGAATACATGCCGACTACATTTGATGTGGCCACAATGGCTCTCCCATGGCATAACGCACATCCCCGCGGGGCTCATTCTTCCCCTGAGAAGTTTCCGGTGAGATGGCAGAATAAGTGTCATTCCCTTTGGGAAGAGCAGCACTTCGGCTGCGGCCCCAGAATGTTCTGTTGCAACCCGAGGGAGCCTTAAATAGGGTGTCTCCAGGCCACCCTTTCTTTCCCATCCTTCATTTGGCTCATTTGGGGGGCAGAGGGTAGAGTGACGGCACTGGCTGTGCTGTCCCCAAACCTGAAGTCAGTCCTGTCAGCAATGAAGGGCCCCAGATTTCTGAACTCCAGAACATCTCGAAGTTGGGATTCGAATTCCACACTCAGGGCCCGGGGATATTTCCACGTGCCTCTCACATGAGTCCACAAGTGCCACAGGTTGCCACTCGGGGGCTCTTCCACCTGACCATGGGTATGCCCCCCACAACCCAGACAAATGAGGCTCTTTTTTGCTACCCTCCATTCTAGCTACCTCCACTTTTTGAGCTCTCAACAAACCTCAGGGCTCTCATGGTCCTCCCCATCCATCATCCTTTGTACCACATGCCTGTGGGCATGTCTTTATTCCCTCTACTCCGAGTAGGAGTTATGACTTTCTGTGTTATTTACCTTTGTGACAGTTCCTATTCCCAATATCTTATATTTTCCAAAATCACACACACAGAGATTTATTATTTTTTAAAATTTTACCGGGAGGTCCCGGGGATCGAACCCAGGTCCCTCCATATGGCAGATGGATGCCCAACCATTTGAGCCACATCCGCCCCCCACCCCCGGCCACAGTTTAGATACCATCACTGAACAAGCACTGAATTTAGGAATCAGAATCCGAGTCTTAACTTTGTTCTAGTTTCTTTTATAATGTTGGGCAGCTCACTCTTCAGGTTTCAGGTTCCTTCCCTGAGCTATCTCAAGGGTTCTGGAACTTAGTTGAACATCAAAGTATTCTGGGGTATTTTTAAAAAAATACAGAATTGAGAATTCTGATTCTGTGGGTTTGGGTTGGGACCTGGGAGTCTGCATTTAAAGGGACCATGATTCCAAGGATTTGCCTAAAGATGTACTCTTAGGAAAGTTCTTTTAAAAGACAGATTCCTGGAGCCCCACCCAGACCTACTAAATCAGTTTCCAGGGGAAAGACCTGGTAACATGCATATTTAACAAACGCCCTGGGTGATTTTGATCCTAAAGCTGGTCTAGGAAACACAGGCCCAGACCCTTGCCACACCAAGTGTGGTCTGGGGCTCAGCATCATCACTCCCTGGGAGCTTGTTAGAAATGCAGAATCTCAGGCCCCTCCCTAAGCCACTGACTCAGAACCTGCATTTTAACAAGATTCCCAGGTGATCGGCAGGCACATTAGAGCTTGAGATACACTGCGCTAGACCCATGGTTCTCAAACTTTAACATGTCCCAGAACCTTCTAGAAGGAGTGTTATAACCCAGCTTGATAATGTAAACTATAATCCACACTTAGTGGCAATGCTCCAATATGTGTTCATCAACTGTAATAAATGTACTATGCTAATGAAGGATGTTGTTAATGTGGGAAGTGTGGGAGGGGTAGCGAGTGGGACATATGGGAATCCACTATATTTTTTATGTAACATTTATATAATCTAAGTATCTTTAAAAAAATAAAAAAAATAAAAAATAAAAAAACCAGATTGCTGGCCCTCACCCCCTAGTTTCTGATTCAGTGCGTCTACAGTGGGCCAGAGAATCTCCATGTCTAACAAGTTCCCAGGTGTCACTGATGCTGCTGGCTGGGGGACCACACTTTGAGAGCCACTATTCTGGGCAATCTCTCAGAAAACTTCTAGTTCTAAGAGTTTTGTTGTTTGTTTCCCTTGAATGAAACCTCTCTATTCTGTTGTTTTCTCTTCTTGGTAATCTACTTGGGCACTCACACACTCTTCAATTCTATGAACTAGTTATCTACGTAACTATTTAAGTGCTAAATTGGTTGGTACAAACTGTATTTGTTTTCAAAGTTCCAAGAAAGAGCCATGTCATTGAAGCTGGGTGTCACCATCCAAAGCCCAGTGGAGAAACCCTTTTCTCCGTCGCTCTCCCTCTACTTTGGGACATGCCATGGCAGGGGAGCCGCTCCTGCAACGGCCACTCAAAAAGTCTCCTGGGGCTTCCCGAGAGGAATACATCTAGTTTCTCCCAAAATCTGCTTTTCTCACAGTAGTCCCAAGAACTAGAAAGTTGGGCCAGAACGATGAAGACTAAAGGAACCACAGAGAGCATCTATCTAGATCCTCTTATTTCATAAATGAGGACACAGGAAAAGTGGCTGCTTCAAGGTCACGCCACCTGCCAGTGGTAGTGCTAAGACTGAGCGCCTAGGCTGCAGGTACTAAAAAATTAGAGCCACAGTAACTCCCATTTCCCTGCCTCCTTACCCCGCTGCCCCGCCTCAACTACTGTTTTTGAAAGTTCCCAAGTAGTGTCTCAAAGCGCTGGTAACAGGTCCTTTCTCCTGGAAGAGCTCACTGGCCAGCACTGCCCCTTGGCACCAGAGACGCCCTTTAGGTGGCGTCAGTGCTCTTCCCCAGCCGGGCCTCCCCAGAAGTGCTAAAATGCCAATCGGAGGCTCTGGCCTATGCTTGGCACTTTGTTTGAGAAGTCCAGGGCAATGCTGTGCCATTATTGCAGTCTGAGGCAAAAGAGAAAAAACAGTGATACAGACCCCATCTTAATATAAAATGTCTACATTTTGTTCATCATGGGGTGGTATGTTTTTGCATTAATTTTGATTTTTTAAAAATATATATTGCATTAAAATGTTATTTATCTTGATGACTGAGTTTTTTGGCACCCCCTTAAATTTTGTGCCTGAGGAGAGACGGCACAAAATTTGCCTCACCTGGGTTATGGCCTGGTCCGGAGCAGTGTGGTTTGTGCTCCAGTTTCGTAAAGTGGTAAGGAAACAGCTGTTCCTGCTGTTAGGCTGGTCCTTTCGCTCTGTGAGGACCAGACACTGTGCTGGGGCAGATTTGAGGGCAGCCACCATGTATGGTGACAGAGGCTTTGGACTGGGGCAGTTTCCTGTCACTGCGAAGGAGCCCTGTTCCCCTCAGGATAAGTTCTGCCTCAGGAGGCACCTCATTCTCCCTGTGAATCAACTTCTCCCAGCCCATGTCACCAGGCTTCCCAAAATTCCTGAATCCCAGAACTGCCACCACCTAGTCACAAGCAGAAGCTCCTGCTATTATTAGTGGAACATTCCACTGCCCTCAGTATGGCTTGATTAAATTCATTTCCTGAAGGACTTTATCACCTATCATTCCTTTATCATTTGGGCTCCTGTTTCTTCTCTTCCTCTTGTTTAAGGAGGGAACTTTTTATTTTCTCTGCTTTAATGGTCTGGTATTCTTTGTAGCTCCTGGGCCACTTTCTATGCTCCTAATTTCTTTCTGTGAGCCCAGGCTCCTGTGAAGAACACAGTGAAAGAAAACAAAGTGAAACAAGCTGCCCACTGACAGACAGAAATGGCAGGGTCGAGTCACTCAAAACAATCACTCCCACCCTTGGCTTAGAACCACCTGGGGAGCTTTTAGAATCCCAGTGCCCGGGCCACACCCAAACCAATTAAATCAGAACTTCTATGGGGGTGCAACTCCCAGGCATCAGTAGTTTTAAACTTCCCCAGGTGGAGGCGATACCCTGCCAAGGGTGAGAACCAGGGACCAAAACCAGGCTTCAGGCCTATGGTGCCAAGGTCGCCACCTACAGGCGTGCAGAGGTACTGCCACCCTAGTAGAATCACAGACTGTGACAGACAACAGAGGCTTTGAGGCTTTAGAGCCCAATTTTCTACCCACCAGTGATTATCTATACCTCCTCAGGACACTAGGTCTACTGGTGAGGCAGACCCTACTGGTCTGCAAGACAGATGTCTGACATTCAGCCGAAATCCACCTCGAGAATTCTGCTTTCCTGGTCTTGGTCCTGCAGGCTGGAGATACACACAGAATAAATCTACTCTTTCTCTTCCTATGAAACCATGTCCTCTAGTCCCAATTGCTTTACCTGTTTGCTACCCCCTCCTTCCTGTTTGTCCTCCTCTGGATATGCTAGAATGGCAATTTCCCTTCAGCAGATGTCAACAGCCAGAGTTTAATTTTTTTTTTAATTAGAGAAGTGGCATATGTTCATTATAAAAATATATTTATAAAAAAATAAGATAGAAGTATAAGTATTCCCTGCTCCGTCCATTCTTCTCTCATAACCACTGTCTGGGGAAGGGAACCACTGTAAACAGGTTGGTGACACCCAGAACTGAACATCGAATTCTTACAGCAAGAGTGAGACCATCATCTGCCTTTCTGAGCCTCAGTTTCCTCATCTGTAACAGGTGAATAACTGAAGCATCGATCCTAGGAACTACTGATATGACACAAAGAAAGGGCCCAGCATGATGCCTGGTACATGTTAAATGGAAGTTCTTCAAGATGAACTGAATTGCCTCAGACTATTGGTGGAACTAGACAGAGGCATGGAATACATTGAGATTTTCCTGCTTATTATACTCACATCACAGCAAGATCAGATCCTTGTGGATTAACAAAATTAGTCCCAAAGCTCAAACGCCCAGGGCATCTAAGAAGTTGCAAATGAAAGAGGCTCCCAAATGAGTCCTTTTAAACCAAGGTGCATTTGATGGAGTTACCCGGCAGAGGGCAGTGCTGGGTCACTTACGGGAGGGCTCACTTCAGGGCCAGGCAAATGCAGGCCCCTCAGCCAGCGCTACAGAAGCCGCCTCAATTCCAGTCACCTTCGGTTGAGTCTGGGGTGGCATGTACGCCAGTCTGCCTGGGTCTGAGCTCGGCACAGTCCGTCCGATACCAGAGGGGGCTGTACCCAAATCTTTTCTGTTACAATTTAGGGCCACTTCAAGATTTGAAAGCTCAGGCTCTGCTCTGACTTCCCACATCAAGTCCTGCACACACAATGTGCTTCTCTCTACTCGCTCCCCTGCACCGTGACAGATCAATCATGAACTACATTTCCCACTGAGCCCAACCCGACACTCTTTCTCAGCATCGCATGCCAGGCAGTCTCCACCAACTGCTTGGGTTCCACACGGAGATTTGGTTGTGCCACGGAGCATCGACTTCCGTGATACAGACTGAATTTTCTTGGTTCTCCCAGGATTCTGAATGACCCAGGGCTGCTCTTGAATAGAGTGGCCCCTGAACTTCTGGGCATATCCTGATGATAGACATATGATGAAGAGCCCCCAAATTGCAAAGTCCTGTAACTCACTCCACCCTGCTTCCCTGGCCAAATTCAGAACTGTGACAACTCCCTCCCTGCCAAATGGGTCACAAATCTCAAAGAACTCCTAGGAAAGTCTGGCCCAGACCCTTGAAAATGCTCCAAATTAGACTCTTCCCCTTTACCCCAGTCCTACCAAGAGGTACAAAAAAAAAAAAAAAAAAAAAAAAAAATACTTACAGGGACTCTACTTTCCAGCACAGTTCAGATGTCAAATATTCTCTCTCCACATCAAACGCTCAGACATTCTTGGACTTGACAGAGGATGTGTCCCATGGTCTTAGGGACTGCCCTGCCCTATCTTGCCTGGGGCTTTGCATTTAAGAATGTTTTGATTTTGCACACACGTCAAGGGAAATAAGGGACATGTCTTTTTCAACTACACAATTTTAGAAAAAGGGAAGTCGATACAGTTCTTGACATTCAGGCTACAGACTATTTTAAGAAAGGGGAGAGGAAGGATACAAGGAATCAAAGGGTTTAACACCGCTTAAACCAGAGAGATTATAAAATACTTGTGGAGGATTTATGGCTAAAATGGAATTTTAGCTGACTGGATGACACAAGATGCTCAAGACAGCAATAAAAGCAGAGAAGATTGCCGCCTGTTTAATCATCCCAGAAGAGAGAGAGAGAAACCCATCCAAGTGGCTCACAGTTGAGTTGCATTATTATGAGCCTGGGTGGAGAGGAGGCAGGAGACCTCAGGCCTGATCTAGCTTCTATACTAATGGCCCAGCTTGGCAAAAATGGGGGAGGGGGCACAAAGGAAAGGATGGTTAGAACAAGAGTTGAAGGTCATAAAACAAGGTGGTCAGGAAGTCTCATGGCCCCAGCAACAGAACCCTGACAAAGTCACAGACATCTGGAGGGGACAAGGAACCTAGAGGCACATGGCCCCCCGCTACCTCAAAATTTCTTGAGGTCACGATGAATTGGTATATGGCCACTAATAACCCTACATCCTCAAGAAAAGGTAAAATACGATTAGCTTTACTCTTTTTAAGAGGACAGGAAGGTTGCAAGAGCCCACATATCATATGATACCATGTATGTGAAATGTCCTGAATAAGTAAATCCATAGAGATAGAAATAGATTAGTGGGTGCCAGGGGAGAGGAGGGACTGCTAATGGGTTTGGGGTTTCTTTCTGGGGTATTGAGATGTTCTAAAATTAGATTGTGGGGTTGGCTGCACATCTCTGGGAATGTACTAAAAATCAATTTTAATGGGTGAGTGTGATGGTATGTGAAATACATCTCATTAAAGCTATAAAAAAAAAAAGCAAAAAGGAAAGTATGTTATACAACTTATCAATATTCCATTAAAAATTACTCTCAACTTCAACAATATATAGGGATTAGTGTCATTTACCTGGAAAATCCAGTGTGGAAAACTTTATTCTCAGACAATGCTGGAAAAATGAGGACTTTCTATATACTCAATAGGTTGAATTCAGTAAATTAAAAGGTTTGGGAAAAATACAAAAGATCCCCTCAATTTAATAGAATTATAGACTCTTAGAAGAAGGGGCTCAGAAGATCATATGATCATTCAGGTATCATTTCTTATTTAATGGATGAAGAAGGAGTCTAAAAGTGCACAAAATGTTTTAAAATAAAAAGCCTCTTTCTACCCCAGCTCATCAGTCCCCCCTCTAAAGTAATCACCTGTTTCTTGTGCATCTTTCCATAAATGTATGTGCAGACTCTCTCCCTCCTTCCTTCTCTTCCTTCCTTCCTCCCTCCCTCCCTCTCCTCCTCTCTTTCTCTCTCTCACACACCATTATTTAGTTAGACTAACCATGTAGGAGGAAAAACGTAAATTAATTAAAAAGAAGAGCTTTCTTAATGTAAGAGTAAGGACTCAGAGTTATTTCACATTTTTATATGGTGGAAGCACTTCCTTTTATTAAGAACACTAAAAAGTGGAGGAGTTGGAGGGAAGTCCGACAAATTTATGCCTGAAATCAGGAGTTGGCAATTTATTGGCACGTGAGATGACTGAGCAATACTCACATCCAATCAATGGCATAAAAAATGTAGAAACACATGCACAGTTCAGTCTGGACCTGTCACTTGCTGCATGTTCCATCCTTTTCCTTTCTCCAGACAAACGCCAGCACCTATACAACACAAATACATATCTTCCTCTGGTCCAAGGATAGGTGGAAGCTCCCAGGACATATTACTGGGGGTGGGAGGTGGAGATGGCAAGTAGGAGCATGATTGCTGATACACATGGATGGAAGGTTAAATTGAAGTAAAAAAAGGGAAGCTTTGGCATAGTGCAAAAGGGAGGTGGCTAATTCTGTGTATGATGGGTAAGTGGTGATGGCGGTAAAAGCAAAATCACAGGCAACATTGAACTGGGTAAATTTGGAGGAGAAAGGCAACATAATGGCAAGGCTCAACAAAAATATTTGTTTCCACCCAGCTGTAAAGTAGAATATTGGTCTCCGAGTTACAATGCCATGCAGCTTAGCAGAGTAACAAGGCTGTCCCTTGAGGCACGGTACCAAAACATGAGAAATGCAGTCCAGGTTACAAAGTCTCCTTGAAGAGTCTTCAACCTCCAAAGTATTTTTAGTTGTGGTAATTGCAGCCAGTGGACAAAGGCTACAAGCCCTCAAAATAAGATGACTCCCAAAACATTAGGTCAGCAGATGCCATCTCTGTAAGTCAAGCCTGCAAGAAGGATGGGATTAGCTGATCACAGGGCAGCTTTCCAGAAGTAACTCATCTTAGAGAGTGACTTGAAGCAACCTTACTAAGGAGATTAAAGTGCCTCTCCTGAGTATGTCATTAGCAAGCCACTGAACTCAATGCAAAACAAGGAAACTTAGGAAACTATGTGTTGTGACAACAGATGTAAATGGCGGGGGGTGGTCTGCATGAATGTTTGAAAAGGAAAATTTGGAAAGTAAAAATCTATCTGCAAGTCACCAGGAGATCCAATAGGCACTCATATTCTGGATGTTGATTCTGATTCTTCACATAAGAAGTCTTCAGGGAAAGAAGGCCAAGCCATCAGATCATCAGAGCTTGATAGAAATCATATGGAAAAAGTGCTCACCAAGTGGCATTCTGATCTCATTTGCCAGGAAGAGAACAATCTGGAGCTAAGACAGGTTCCACTTCCTGGACTCAGAAGAGCTCCCTTTGGAAACTAACCAACTGGAATTCTGATATAAACATCAGTCTCTTGTAAGTTTGGTTAGTATGGACCAATTTCTGATTGCTTGATCAATCTTAGATGCTTTGATAAAATTATGTTTCTGGACTTCAGTGTATCATTTGTCCATCTAACATTTATTGAACACCTACTGTATACCAAGCACTACAGTAAGTACGGGTAAAACCCAGATAAAAGACAGACCTGCCCTCAAGGAGCTCCCAAACCAGTATTGACTCAAGCCTAGACACTGATTAAATATCTCATGAGCTTTGGCTGAGCCCAAAGCAGGCAATAAGCCTCCTCCGCCATTACAAATCAGTACTTCACATTTATAGTCTATTTGTGGAATCAGAAAATCAATTATTCTTAGATCTGGGAAACATCTCAGAGATCAAGCGTTGTGGTCTTCACCCCTGCCTGTACATTATAATCACCTAGGAGAGTTTTTAAAATTACGATGCCTGGCCCAACCCGGAGAGATGTTGATTTAATTGATCTGGAGAGAATCCCAGGCATTGGTATATTTTTTTAATTGTCCAGATAATTCAAACATGAAGGCAGAGCTGAGAATCACTGATCTAGTCCAATCCAAGGAAGTGAAAGGACTTGCTCAGAGTAACACTCCTATTAGGATAATACTCCTATAAGTTCAGTGATTTATGGTATTTTAAGCAAGACTATGCTTTGGCTCAGGCAATGCCTCCTCAACTCTAGTCATTTGCATACCATCTTCATAATATTTGCCATAGCCACATGCACCTCTACATAGTTAAAATTTTTATTTAAGATGAATGATTTTTTAACGTAAGGGCTTTTTTTAGCCTTGTCCTCTGCCATAAAGTCAGTGAGTACACTTAAAAATTAACCATTAAAATTCTTGATTTAGCAATGAGCCAATCCAGTTCATGCATATCATGTCAAGTAAATGTATTCTTCCTTGGGATCCATAGGGCTGAGGTATTCCTAACGCCCCAGGAAGACGTGGGGAAGGTGTTATCAGAACACTGCCAGCAGATGCCCACACGTGGGGTTGAAGAAACTGCAGGTGACCCTATGGGTGCTGTGTAGCAATTGATCCTCATGGGGTCTGTTAGTCCTTGGGGGACTGATTAATGACAGGGTTGGAGCAAGGAAGGAGGGGGATTTATTTGATCTCTTCTGGAAAGGTCACAGGCCACTCTGTTCCAACGGATTATTAAAACAAAGCCGCCTATCCACACTTGCAATCTGCTGATTCAAACAGGCCGAAACAGATCTAGAAGGAGGTAAAATCACCACCACAGGATGCTAACAAAGTGATATCCCAAGGATACAGCTTAGACTAGAAGCCATTCTCCGTCTGGCTTTACAAAGATTCAGAATTTTTGACTTGTCATTCTATTTACCAATAGTATTGACTTATTTTCTTTTTTGCATAAGTTCATTAATTGTGAGACCTTATCAAATATGTTCTAAATTAATATGCAATATTCCAAGAGAAAGGAGAGAAAATAATGTATTCACCAGTCTCCTCTTCAGTTCAGCTCCAAGATGAGTTAGTTCTTTGAGTCCTGACCAAGCAATTCTTCATAATCAGGGCTTTGAGTTAAGAGCTTTCCCAATTTTCAAATTTGGGAGGAAAGAGGCAAAAGGAGTTGGAGAATTCATCCTCAGGTGAAATGAGATGACCTGGAATCCTTATTAAAACCAACCATCCTGAAGGAAACCTAAGACTTTCTCCATTCCTCCTTCTCTCTCATTCTTAAATTAAAAAAAAAAAAAAAAAAAAAAAAAAAGTTTCCCAATGACTCTGCAATTTTACCACTAGGGATAAGTCTTTGAAGGACACTGTCTCAAGTGCATGAGAAGATACAAACAAGGATGTCCAATGCAGCATTTTTTATAAGAGAGGAGAAATTAGAAATGTCTTGAATGTCCATCATTAAGAGAATAGATAAAAAATTGTAAGAGTCACCTAGTAGAATGCTACATAGCAATGAAAATGAATGAACCAGAGCTACATCTGTCAACTTGGATAAATCTTTTTAAAAAATGTTGATTAAAACAACAACAACAACAACAACAAAAAACTATAGATGGTACCATACTATTTGGTACAGTTTTGGAAATATAAAACAATACCGTATATTGCTTATGGATGTATACACATGCATAATAAAGGTATAACACATTGGACAGGAAGATACATACAAACTTCAGGAAAACTGTAGCCTCTGGAATGAAGGTAGGAGATAGCTGTAATATTTTATTATTTTTTTTTTTTCAAGATCTGAGGCAAATATGGAAACATGAGATTTGTTAAATCTGGTTGGTGGGTCATGGATATTCATTAAATTATTTTTATACTTTTCTATCAGCTTGAAACTTCATAAATGAAAACAAGTTGTTTAAACCACTGGAGCTCTGAATCAAATGTACACATATGAATTCATTTGGTAGAGATGTTTGCCTGTGGACAGAAAGGCTTATACTATACATACTGAGGCACAAATGTGAAACGCAGTCTTTCTCGGGTGAGCTGACACATAAAATTGGCAGAAGAGATTTGCTATAGGGTAAGGAAAATAAAGTTTGATTAGATAAGATATTTATACAATTAAAAAAAATAGTGAGTTATAGGTATTTCACTTAATCAACACAGAGCCAAAAAAAATTATTTTTAAAAACACATGGCCTAAAAAGTAAACAAAGATGAATAAATATATACATTTCTCAATTAAATATAATGGATACATGTAAATTTTTTTTGAATCAAACTGTTTATGTTTTCAATTATTAAATGTACAAAATAAAGTTAGAAAAAAAAAAAAAAAAAAGACCCAAGACATCCCTGAAGAGCGAGCACTGGCCAGAGATGAATAATGTGGATTCTGGAGTCACATTCTTGTGTTGGAATCCCAACTTCACCACTAACTATGTCATCTTGGGTTAATTAATTGAACTCTGCACTGCAGTTTCATTTGTAAAATAGGAATACTAATCCTCTTAGAATTGTCTTATTACACACAAAGTTCCAGAATACTGCCTGTTGTTATTATTATTTTTATTAAATGTTTCACTATGAATATTAAATCAGAAACAAAAACAAAACAAAAAAAAAACACATGGCCAAAAAGTATTTTTTACTTTTTTTCTTTCTTGAATTTAGTTTTGAAAAGAAATGACAAAAGTAATACACACTCAACCAAGTCAAGCAATATGAAGGCAGTTGAAGTTGACAATCTCCCATCTCTGGTTCTGATTCCACCCCCAGCCCACGAGTCAACCAAGGTCAACAACTTGATAGGCACCCCTTCATCCCTTTCTCTAAAAAAAAAATTTTTTAATGGTTTTGTGAATTTTTTTTCAAATCAATTCCATTTTTACAATTAAGAATACATCATTTGTATTATTGCCAAAGCAATCCATCTTCATTTCAGAAAAATATGGAAGATGCAAATGAGCCAAAGCAAGGAAAAATAAAAAACATTTAAATGGGCATGCATTTTTAGTCATTGTCAGAGAAAGCTTAATACAAATTTAAATCTTGAATCAAAGGTTTAGGACAAACTCTCTTTCTAGCACACAAATGGTTAGCTTCATTTCCAAGAGTCACTGGCCCTAAGAGCACCTTAATAATACTGGAGGACTCAGCCAGCACAGTCCCACTTCAGGTAGGGTGTAATTTGGGTTGGTTATTCACTAATCACACCCCGAGGTTCAAAGTGGGGTACCAGCCTTGCCCCCCAAAGTATAGCACAGGGTATGATCAGAGACAGGATGTTCTACTCCATTTCCACAAGGCCACTTGACAGCTGTAGCATATCCCCTACTGCTCCACTCCTTCTCGCTTCCCCCTGCCTCCTGTCACCATCCTTCACTATCTCCTTCACCCCACTTCTTCCCTTTGTCCAACTGGCAAAGTATCTGCGCCACTCACCTCTTGGGTAACAGGAGCCCTGCAGCTGTCTGGGTCCCTGTTTGGAAGGACATCTCAGCATTGCCTGGGCGCCCGGGGCAGCCAACTTCCCAGAAGGCTTCATCTGTAAAAGCAAAAAAGAATTCCTTATAAGAACATTGCACTTGAAGAAAAATTCAGCTCTCTCTCCAGAATTGTCCCAGTCCCCTCCTGAAATTTCCACTTCAAAATCAAGTCTAGGGCAGGGGCTGCTCATATTGCCAAGAATGATAGAGACACCATCAAAAGCTGCAAGGAAAAGACCCAAAGGCAGCTTCATCTCTCCAGGAAGAGGAAAGCAGACTTAGGAAACAGGAGAAGAGTATGCACATTTTAGACAAAAACTATCACTAACCTCTACCTGGGAAGAGCTTCAGGAATGGGGGGTGGGACTTGCCTGGGTGAGCAGATGGTTCTTTCTCTTCTCTCTCTTTCCTTCCTTCCTTCATGCCTTTCTTTCTTTACTTCTACTCAATCTTAAACTCTCTTGTCCAGAAAAGGTTATTTGGCAATAGGTTAGGCTATGAGCCTTGCTCCAAACTATCTGGATGGTCTTCCCTAGGACGACGGCTTGTGTAGAAAGCCAATGACCATGCTAGGAGGCTAGGAAACACACATAGTACTCACCAGCACAAGCAGCTGTTAAACATACCAAGACATTCGGGGAAAGAAACAAGGACTTTTCAAAATGGTCCCTGTGGTCTAATATCTGTAGGCCCCTTAGGGATCATATGGGGACAAGGAGCCTTGGATAGGGGTAGGGTTCCCTTGCTTGGTGCCAGGAGCCTTTGGCATGATCATTTTACACGGGGAGATGCAAGAATGTCTTTATAATCCAAGTCTTGGACTGCCCTCCTCCTTGATCCCCACGAGGAAAGAAACTGGAGGACAGAATGAGACTGCCAGGCATGTCCTCCCAACTGCAAAGCTGGCCAAGAGATGGGGCTGAAGTTGTAAATCCCACCCAGGCTGTTCTCAGAAACCAAGTGATCAGGTAACCTGACCTCAGCTGATCCACCTGACCTTGGGTTTCTTTCTGACCAATGGAACTTAAGAATTATCAATCACATTTTATTCATCAGATAGTATCATTAAGCATGTATTATTATTAATCATGCATTGAGTATTCAACATTCAGTGTATTAATAGAATCCTTGTATTAAATGCTTCACATACATTCTTATTTGCTCCTTGTGTTCCTACTTAAGAGGTAGACATGACTCTTATTCATCCCTATTTTATAGATAATAAAACTGGGGAGAGTAAATAATTTGCCAAAACCACAAATATAGTACATTGGAGCCAAGGGAAAAACTCAAGTCTGTCACACCCCACTCTCTTATCCCCTACATCCTGCTCCCTGGGTCTCAGTAATAGAATGAGTGGGAGAGCCCCTCAGATTTTACCTATGAATGTATCTGTTTTATAGTGGCCAACACTGGACTAATTGAAGGCCTCTTTCCCTTCACTGCTGCCTGTCTCTCCAGATCCTTCTGTGCTCACTACTCCCGCCATCTGCTGTATTTTAGCTGCCTTGGACTATTTGCTCTTCTCCAGACATATTGAGCTTTTCTAAACTTCCAGACCCTTTTTCCTATGATTGCTCTGCCGCATATGTTCTTTCTCCCTTCTCTATCTAGCAAATCCCCCTTTCAAGAATAAACTCCTATGTTGTCCCCTCCTCAGGGATGACTTTCCTAGTCTTCTTGTGAGAAAGACTTTCCCTCTCCCCTCTGTGTCACGGCCACACTGTTAGACCCTCAACTTTAACCCTCAGCACGTTGCCGTGTAGTTATTTGTTTTCATGTCTGTCTGTCCCACTAGACTCTGTGGAGGCAGCAGTTGTCAATCTCTTGCCTTAGCTTACTCACCTTTCCAGTGAGTAAGTACAAGTGCTACTGTACTAAATGCACAGTGGGTGCTCAAATTATCTCTCATATGAGTGAATGCTTAAAGCGAGTTTTCACTGGAAAATATAATTAGGACTTGGGAGAGAATTTTTAGCATAGGATTTAGTTTGTGTTTGCAGACTCTAAGGATTGCAATTATTGGCTCAGAGTCACACTCCCTAAATCTCAAAAGAATTAAAGGCAAAGCCAGATCAGAACTGCTTTCAATTCACTGAGCAAACCCTCAGTTTTAGTTTGTGGCCTCCTAATTGTGAATTTTGCTTTTATGAAAAATGGTCCAAGATGGAAGCTACACCTTGAAAACTGAATTGGATAACACATAATAGGAAGATTTTTATTCAGAAGGATTCAAGGAGACTTTCCCATCAGGCTTCAAGAGTCAAATATTCTGTCCTAGGAGCACTTGAGAAAGAGAGGAGCTTGCTTCTTCTGGAAACAAGTAAAACTAGCTAGAAATAAGTTTTATTAAAATTGCTTAGCAAATAATAATCCTTCCTGATGTGCTGCCATGCACAGGGCCTTACCAACTCATTTTAAGTGGGTGCTACACAAATCAGCTAGACCTCAGAGTGAGCTTACACCAGGGTACATTGGTTACCTGGCCTTGAAGCAATCTGAGTCACTAGTCCCAGGGGTATAGAGGTCTTCTAATGTTACAGGTTGGACAGTCCTTTGGGGGTGTGATTTGTGAAGCAGGCAATAAGTGGGGGAATTCTGCTGCCAAATTCAATTGTCAAAGGATTATGGTCCAGCGCTAACATGTGTCTGTCTAAGCTTAAACTGTATCCCAGGTATTGCCCTGTTAGATAGTAATTGGGAGGTGGTAACGAGGGGCTTGGGCAGGAGGTTATAGATGCTGCCATTTCATCCTCTATCTCTTCTTCTCATCCTCATTGGTTATACATTATGAAACACACAATATTAAACTCTGGCCCCTACACCAGGTCATTGATGGACCTGATATTTCCAGTTGACTGGCAAAAATAACTGCTGTGTACTAAGAAACTCTCAGCCCAGGTTATCTGTGTCTATGCAAAAATCAAGCTCAGCTAGGAGTTTTGCTTGGTTCATGAGTCACATGACAGGTCTTTAGCACATGGATGTTCTCGCATTCATGTATTCAGGTCTGAGCAGCCATCAGGAGTGGCCATAGCAGCAGAGTGAGTTTGAAAGAGGTGAGAACTGAGAATTCTTTCTAGGAACTGTCACTCTTGGAGCACCTGCTTTTTGGTGCTTAGAAAATATTTGAACTCTTGATAGAGTTTCAATGGAAGAAGAGTAGACAATGCTTCATTCAAATGGACCTCAGTTTCCCTATTTTGAATGGGGTAGCCACTGCTTCTACTATTTTATCCTCCTATAATATTAATCCACCTCCAAAACACTGAAAGAAGAAATTATATGTAACCATTTCAAAGTTGTGTAGAGTAGTTTTGTGCTTCTTATATTTCCACTAAAAGCTAAAGTGGGCCTATAGTCTCAACTACTGGTTGTTTGTTTGTTTGTTTTTTGAGGAGGAAGATTTTATGGAGCTCCCTCTTTCTATTTTCTAGTGGCCTATATTCTAATTATTAACTCCATGAGTTTACACAATATATTTAGTGCACAACAGTGCAATCATACAGTATTTACTCTTTTGTGTCTAGCTTGCATCACTCATTATAATGTTTTCCAGGTTCATTCATGTTGTCATATGCTTCATGACTTCATTTCTTCTTACTGCTGCATAATATTCCATCTTGTGGATACACCACAGTTTGTTTATCCATTCATCAGCTGATGGACACCTGGGTTGTTTCCAACTTTCGGCAATCTTGAATAACACCACTATGAACATCGGTGTGCAGAAGTCTATCAGTGTATCTCCTCTCAGTTCTTCTGGGTATATACCTAGTAATGGTATTGCCGGGTCCCATGGCAAGTCTAGATTCAACTTCCTTAGGAACTGCCAAACAGTCCTCCACAGTGGCTGTACCATTCTACATTCCCACCAACAGTGAATAAGCATTCCTATCTCTCATCATACTCTCCAAAATTTAGTTTTCCAATGTTTTAATAATGGCTGGTCTAATAGGTGTGAAATGATATCTCATTGCAGTTTTGATTTTCCTTTCCCTAATTGCTAGTGATGTTGAACATTTTTTCATGTGTTTCTTTGCCATTTGTATTTCTTCTTTGGACAATTGTCTTTTCAAGTCTTTTGCCTTTTTTTTTTTTAGGTACTGGGGCTGGGGATTGAACCCAGGACCTTGTATATGGGAAGCCAGCACTCAACCACTGAGCCACATCGGCTCTCTTGAGTTGTTTTTTTTTTTTTTGCTTGTTGTCCATTTTTTTTGTTTTGTTTTTAGGAGGTACTGGCGACTGAACCCAGGACCTCCCTTGTGGGAAGAAGATGCTCAACCACTTGAACCACTCCTCTCCCCTTTTGCCCATTTTGTAATTGTGTAGTTTGTCTTTTTATTATTGAGTTGTATGATCTCTTTGTATATCACGGATATTAAACCCTTAGCAGATAATGTGATTGCTAAATATTTTCTCCCATTGAGTTGGCTGCCTTTTCATCCTTTTGACAAAATATTTTAACAAGCTTTTCAATTAAATTATTTATTAGATTTGATGGTCTTGCAAATTGATCTTACTACATTATTGCTTCTATGAATGGACTGTCTCTTCCAAATGTTAAAAACACCACTCTGCTAGGGATTATTTTGAATACTGTAACATGGGCTTCTCCACGGGAGAATGTAAGAGAAGGGCCAGATGGGAGCCCTAGGATTACTACAACAATAAACTCTGTAGCAGGGAGTAAAGGAGTGGCCTGCTAACATGCTGGAATGCTTTATCTACATTCCAAAAGCTTAAAAGAGGTGACAGCTTTGGAAATCCTATAGGGGTGAGGGCAGAGAACGGCCACACTGCATCCCCACTGTTGCTTGGGTAAAATTGAATATACAATGACTTTTGACTCCCCACCTGCTAAGCCATGCCATAGGAATTGCCTGAATTTACAAGCAGCTTTCAAAAGTTCTAAACATTTTGTATATGAAATCTCACTCATTTGTACAATGTTCCTCCAAAAAAGGAAGAAAGTACCCTGCTCTTATTTCATTGAACGAATGGTGGCACTAAACCAGAGAGACAGTTTTGAAGGGAAGCTGGCTCACAACGGACTAGCATTTGGGCAGATGAAGGAGTTCCATTCTGGCTGTGCTGCAAAATTGCTGTTGGACCAAGAGGTAAATCATTCAATTACTCATTGAACATTCATCTAATCATTCATCAATCAGTTTGAGTGCCTAGCATGTGCCAATCACATTACAAGATATGGAAAGCAAGATAACAGGGAATCTACCCTCATAGAGCTGACAGTCTAGCAGCTGGTTGCCTTACCATATGCTAGATGCAGTAGTGGAAATACAGACATCTTTTAAAAAGCCCTTGCCTTCTAGGAAACCTATGATCACCCACATGCCAAGCTCCTTCCTGCCTCAAGGTCTCTGTATTTGCTGTTCCTTC
Organism: Tolypeutes matacus; assembly: GCA_026826555.1. NCBI lineage: Eukaryota > Metazoa > Chordata > Mammalia > Cingulata > Chlamyphoridae > Tolypeutes > Tolypeutes matacus. Next base: position 7,392,881 of record JAKSZT010054052.1, on the reverse strand, counting down.
TGCTTGGAATGCTCTTTCCCTTGATCTTGGCATGACTGGCACCCTCTGGCATATAGATTTCCACTCAATGTTTTCTCCTCATAAGAATTTCACAGAGCATCTTACCCAAAGTTTCCCCCTCTCTCCTTCTCCATCACCTGGTTTTCTTTTCCTCACTCTTCAAAATTATTGTATTTATTTGTTTACTTGTTTATTGGTCTCCACACTCTTGAATATAAGCTCCATTGGAACAAAGTCTTATCTGTAGAGTTTACCATTATATCCCCAGAACCTGAAGAGCTCCTGGCACATAATAAGTGCTCAAGACATATTTATCAAGGGCATATACAACACAACCTTCCATTGAGCAAGTATGTCATGAATGGAAGAGGCAAAGTTTTGTAAACACTCAAAAGACAGTGTTTACACTGTCTGGTCGACTGGGTTACTCAGCAAATGCTGGGTCTTGACTCAGAAAAATCTAGATTCAGATTTGGATCATGATAGGTAAGAAAAAGATGAACATTACTGGGACCATACAAGGGTGGGTCAGAAGGGCCATATCAGCAAAGGGAAATGACAGGAGCATAGACCCAGAATCAGGAGGGATATTTCATAAGGGAAAGGATGCTGGTGTGGCTCGACCCAAGAGTTCATGGAAGCACCGAGGTGAGAGAGAAGCCTACAAGAATAGGCTAGACCAGCCCATGGAGGGCCTCCAATGCCAGCTGCAGAAATAATTCTCCAAGAGGAGAAGGGATTCAAGAATATTCAGTTGTCCCCCTACTGAGTAAAGCCCATAGTTTTATGTTTTCTTTCTTTCTTCCTTTCTTTTCTTTTTTTTTTTTTTTTTTAAAGGAATGACCACCCACATTTCTTAGGGGAAAAAAACCATACCATATTTAGACCTCTTTTTTCCATACTTAGAATGTAAGTAAATCAATGGGAGGCTAAAGAAAGGATAAATGAATCCATTTGTAGCCAACTTGCTCAGGACTCCCCCAAATCTGCCAGCACCTGAAGAGCAACAGGGGACCAGTTTGGACCCAAGGGCTGAGGTAGAAAGTGTTTCCCTAGGGAACTGTGAGGAAGGCATTCGTGGCAAAGGCATGCATGCACCTCTCAATTAAGATCAGACTTGGTATACAAGGGCCACAAATCTATTGGCAGCTCAAGGACCTAATAAAAAAATAATTTATCAAGGAGCTTCACTTTTATGAGGACTGACTTTATCATTTAAGATAGTTTCAAGTAGAATAAAAGTAAAAATAAAAAAATTTAAAAACCTTCATTCTGCAAACATTTTGGAATAGCAGAAGGAATACTGATTAAAATTTTAATATTGATGAAAATTAAATTGAATTTAAATGTAAAATTTAAGAAAGATACCTCTTTCTTGTACCTTTCTTCTTTAGAGCCATAAAAGAAAAAAGAAGAAAAATCTATTTTTAAAGGCAAGTGCAAAACACTGGAAAAGGTCTGTGTGCCTGTGAAGGGGAAAATGACACTGCAGAAGTTAAAAAAAGAACTTGGTGATGTCTAAAAGCAAACGCATAACACTTGAAGCTTCCTTGACACAAATAAGCTTCTGTTTGCAGCTCAGGAAACCATATGTTATATTCACTCACTCCTCGAGGATCATCTGCTCCTTTTCCAAGTATTAAGATGTCAGCAAAAATTTACCTTCTGGGGAAATTTAATCTGAGGGAGAAGAGATGCTGACACTCATAAAAATAGCTTTTAGACATTATGACTCCTCTGGGAGACATACAATGAAGAAGGGGTCATGGAGCCTTTTATTTTATTTTATTTTATTTTTAATTTTTTTTATTTATTTATTTTTTTATTATGGGTAAAATCAAAATTCTCACAATACATACAAACATTTGTAAAATGATATATAAATATATATGCATATATGTGTATTTGCTTACAAAAATGTTATTTATATATATATATATACATATATTTTAAGAGGTGCTTAGATTACCTAAAATATTACACGGAACCCACTGGGATTCCCATGTTGCCCACCTCCCACACCTCCCACCACATCCCACACAAACATCTCCCACAGTGTGGCCCACCAGCCTCAATGAACTTACACATCCTGGAGCCTTGCCACCAACCATAGACCACAGTTCACACTGTAGACCACACTCTCTTCCACTCAGTTCTGAGTGGTGTGTGCTGATTTAAAATGGCCTACATCCATTGCCACAACAGTACTCAGGACAACCTCCAACTCCCAAAGAAGCCCCTGTATTTCAACTGCTCATCCCCTCCCTACCCAAAAACTGTCAAGTGGCCACTGGCTCCACCTCATTGTTATAATTTCTTGCATTGCAAGAATCACCATATGTGAGCAAGAGAATACCATCAAGTCCACTCTAGTCCATAGTTCTTCCCCCAATCCAGAAGCGACTGGGATGGTGATGTCCACTCCAACTCCAAGTGAGAGAGGGCTTATATCCCATGGATATGGTGGGTGGGATGATCCTGCCTGCAGATGCAGGCCCTCTCATGGAGCCTTTTAGAATCCTTAAAGAACACATGGGCCAGAAGGTCTTAACCTGGGGTCCAGAAGCTGTAAGGGATCTATGGGTGTATGGGTGGGCTTCAGAGTATTGAGAAATTCTCTGAAACTGAACACAAATTTTTGTGCCTTTGTGGAATTGGGGAGGGGCAGTCTAAATGTTCTAAAATGAAGTCTAAAATGTTCATCCAATTCTCAAAGGTCCATGGCCTCCCATATGATTAAGCATCATTGAATTGGTTTATACATCCATAGACAATTTTTCATTCTCAAAAATTATTTTTCATTGCTCCAAAAATCCTTGAATACATTAGTCTTATAAGAAATTTCAGAATTATTGATAATGCTGAAGTCTCTTTGTTCACACCTCCATTCCATATCTGTTTCCCTTACTCTTGCCCCCTACAGTGGTAAGGATTATGTTTTTCTATGCATTGTATAATTATGCACACACAGAGAAAATACATAGCACTTAAGTGTGTGTGTTTTTAATCTAAATGGTATTATATTGTATATATTGCTCTGCAACTTCCTTTTTGCAATCCACAATGCTTAGGGGATAGTTCCACATTTATGCATACAGACCTGCCTCATCCTTTTAACCTGTTATGTAGTATTCCTCAATCAGCCATTCCTCTACTGATGAGCATTTAAGTTGTTTTCAGCTTTCCCCCATTACAAACAACAGCACAATGAATATCCTTGCACATATCTCTTTATGCATTGGGAAAAGTGCTTCTCTAGCAAAGATGCATCAAGAGGAATTGCTTCATCATGGGGTATGCACATTTTTTATTTTTAATTCAACTGCCAACTCCTCCTTCTCATGTTGTACTAGTTTATTCTTCCTCCAGTAGTTTATGAGAGTATGTGTTTCCTTTCTCTTTCTGCAACACTGGATATCAATCTTTTTCATCTTTGCCAATCACAGGTGAAAAACGGATCTCATTGTTATTTTCATTTGTATTTCCCTAATTGCAAGATGAAACATCTTTTCATGAGTTTGTTGGCTATTTGTGTTTCCTTTCCAGTGAATTGCCTATTCCTGCCCTGTGTTCTTCTTCCACTGGCCTAGACAGCTCATGGGTGGCCAGAGTGGGCTTGAAATCAAAGCTCCTGACCCTCAGATTAGGGCTTTCTCCCTATAGCAAGCTGCCTCTTTCTCAGGTGAGTACAGTGAACACATTAAAATCATCTGAGGGGTTTAATAACAGATTTGCTGGGCCCCATCTCCAGAGTTTCTGATTCAGTGAGTCTGGGGTGAGGCCCATGAATTAGCATTTTGAACATGTTCCTAGGTGATGCTGATGTTGCTGGTTCAGTTACTATGCTTTAAAAACCGCTGGACTTGAGGAAACACCTGGTCCATGTACCACTCTATTGTTCTTTCTCAGTGGTTCTCAGCCTGGTTGCACATTACGATCACCCTGATAATTTTTTTTTTTTTTTAATGTACTAGTGTCTGAGTTCCAGCCCAAAGTAATTATATCAGAATGCCTTCCCCATCCATAATTTTTAAAGCTCCACAGGTAAGCCTGATGTTCAGCTAGGACTGCAAACTACGGCCAGCTGATACAAGCTACTCTGAAGGAGGACAAAGCTTTTCATTCTATTTCCTTCCTCCTTTATAGTATATTTTATTTGTAGGATGCTTTGTCTGGGATGCATTTGTTCTAAATGTTTATTGTCAGTTCTGTTTGGGGGGCAACACTATATGGAAGACATTGAGATCTGTGTTCTTATCCTGATTCTGCAGTTGCCACTTGCATAATGCTTAGGCTAGTTACTAAGCTTCTGTTTGTTCATCTAGGAAATGGACTTCATTATAACTCCCTGTAACAGATTATGTCAATAAAATTGTGTATGTCAGGAACCATGGACAGTGCCCAGCCCAGTCAAACGCAGCGCAACTATACTCTGATACCGCCCCACTTGGGGACAATTGTTGGAAATAAAAGTCTAATTTCTGGATCCCCTCCTCACAAGGTGGAACAATCCTACTTTCTCCAGTCTTGTAAAGCAACTCTAAGTCTTTCCCAGGCCTGAACAAAATCTTCACACTGTTCTTAAAACTTAACCTCCCAGATTACTTCACTTGTAAATAATTGCCCAGGAATTTATATAGAAATAAAGACTACAATGAGAATATTTTTGGTACTGAATGATAAAGGATAATTAATCAATCCATATTATTGTTTGTCTATTACAGGTGAGGCACTGAGGGAGTTTAAAGATAAGAAAAAGCCCAATCTCATCCTTAAATATTTAATATAATAGATTTGGTGACAACAAATGGTAAGTGACCATAAACTCCAAGCAGTTCCAATAAGCAAAAGAGAAAGATCCCTTTGGGTAGGGTGGTCAGGAAAAACTTCAAAGACTTTGAAGGTAAGGTAGAATTTTGCTAGGTAGATGGAAGAAAGGTAATTCTGATCAAGAAAGTGGAGTAAGCTCAAGCAAAGGGACCTAAGTTTGCAGTAATTTGCAGATACAATGAGGAGACCAGCTGGATAACCTGAGGTGTTCATGAAGCAGGTGATGGGAAATAAATCTGAGAAGGAAAGGCTTGCAGATAGCTTGTGTAGTGCCATGAAGACTAGGCGGGGGGTTTGGATGTCATTTGATAGATTGGATTTTTGGCAGGAGTTTTATTGATCTCTGTAAATTGAAGAGAAAAATTTTACCAAACTGTATACTTCACTTTTATTATTTTCATTTCTTCTTTAATATAAATTTATTTTTTTATGGGTAAAATTGCATGGCACCAAACACAAAAGCCATCATAATAAAAAGTTTCTTCCCACTCCTGGCCCCCAGCCACCCAGTTTGCCTCCCAGGAGTAAAGGAGTAGTCAGTGTTACCAGGTTTTTGAGTATCCTTCAAGCAAGCCTCTCTCCATATATTGGTTTATTATATAATTAATCATATTACATTATATACTATATAAATATATATATAGTATATAAATGTATACATACTATAATATAATAATTATTTATTTATTATGAATTAATAAATATAATTAATATTATATATAATGTAATGGTGATATAATTTTTCCCCATTCAAGAAAGATGAATAAGTACATCGAGGGTGGTAAGATACAGTTAGGAGGGGACCACACCCGGGAGCACAGAGCTCTGGGAAGGAGCACAATGGGACCAGGAGGCTCGGCTTCACTCCTGGTATGGGAAGACAGGGGCTGTATTGGTGACATGTCTCCTTCCACACAGGACACTTGGGAAGGAGTGGGAGTGGGTGTCCAGGGCAGAGCAGTATGACAAATTAACCCCTGAAGGGTCTTGGGCAGCTGGCAGGAAAACAAAGTAGGGCACAGCTGTGAACTCAGAAGAACTGGAGGAGTTCCATGACGGAGCAAAGAGATAAGAAGGGATATCAGTGATTCAAGTAACATTTCTGAAGAAAAATTGGTTTAGACATACTCTCTCTCAATAAAATGTGCAAGGACTGTGCTAGTGGTAAGCACTCTCTTGAAACTGGTGCTTAGACTAATTCCAGGGGCCATTGCAGCCCTGTTTTGTTAAAAGCAAAATTCCCAGAAGCCGTTTCACTGGCTGTTGCTATTATTAGTAGTCCATACAGCTCTATGGAATAGAAGATATCTGGATTGGAAGTAGAAGCTCAGAGTTTGGAGGATCTTAGAATAATGATTGGATCCAATTTTAACCCAACCACCATCCTCTTCCTGCAGGACCCCTGACAGGGAGGCTGCATTTAAACACAGCTGGGAAGGAATCTGACTTTATCTCCCTGTAGGGTCAGCAAGAGTCCAGGGCTGTGGTCAGGAAGAAGGAGGGCACTGTATTTTCTGGGGCCTTCTGCAAGAGTCACTATTTTTACTCTTGAGAACTGGTTGCTCTGTGTATTCAAACACAGGCCACAGGCCCTGGCCTGGCTTGCAACTGGATTTCCCAGGATCTCCCAATTCTAAAGGCAGAACAGAGTCTCACAAATCTTCTGCAAGAAGAGCTAAAACTTAATTCCAAAAGTAGAATCAAATATCTATAAACACTGATGTTATCAGACATCAAGTCCATGAGCTTCTGGATTTTTCCCAGCCTCTTTCCAGAAGCAGCATTGCCTGACACATTGCTGTTGCAATCTCAAAAGAGCTAATGATGGATGGGTGTTATCTTTTGTCTTTTGCATGGACACAATCTTGGCATAGGGCAACGGAGTGGTTCTCAGCAGGGATTTTGCTCCTCCCCCATCCCTGTCAGGAACATCTGTCAATGTCTGGATACATTTTTGGTTGTCACATCTCAGGGAAGGAAGGCTACTGGCACCTGATGAATAGAAGCCAGGGATGCTATGAAATGTCCTCCAATGCACAGGTCTGTCCCCATAACAAAGAATTATCTGGACCCAAATTACAAGGATGTTGAGGTTGAGAAACTCTAGAGTAGGGAGACTAGAGTCACTTTGATTACTCCACGGTAGCATCGTTTCCAAAATATATTTAAAATATTTTGAAATGTATTTCAATTGCTACTTCAAGTCAATCTGCTGTCAGTTCCTTATCCATTGAACTCCTGATTTACAGATCAGGGCTTGACATGTGATTAGCATTCAAAACAGCCATGCAGAGGAATCAGTTTTCCAGATTATACTCTCTGTTACACTGTACAGCATTTCATTTTTCAGGCTTGTACTGCTGACTCAATAGATTTCCTTATTTTATCAATTTAGTCTTCAAAACTGTCATTTAGCAATGACATTGAATGAAGTTGGCAAGAGCTCATTTGATCTGACCTGCAACTTCATAGGCTATTAATCCCCACCCCACCTCCACCCTCCAACTGCCCTCTAGCCCAGAAAAAGAGACAGGAAGGACTCACACCATCAGGTATTTGCCTGGGGTCAACATCAAGTGTCTAGAGTAGAAGGGTCATGAAGACTCAGAGCCTGACAGGGATGCATTAATTGTGTGTGTATGAGAAACTGTATGGTTGGAGATAAAACCATTTCCTCCCAGACTCTAGAAAACTCTACTCTCATTTCCTTAGAAGAATACAGTATTTGGAGAATGATTTGCTCTGCCCTAAATGTGAGTTGGATGAACATCTAACGATGTGTTCTGGATATCATACTAGGAAGCAGTTCTTCTCAAACTTTACTGTGCATGTGAATCAGCTGGGAGTCCTGTTAAGTGCAGGTTCTGATTCAGCAGGTCTGGGGGAAGGGCCTGGAATTCTGCATTTCTAATAAGCTTCCAAGTGCAACTGATGCTGATGATCCATGGACCACACTTTAGAGTAGCACTAGGCAATAGAGATTCTATAGAATACAACACTATTTAAAAGCCATGGGGTCATAACATCTAATATTTAGAAATCACTTCTATTCCCTTGCTTCCTTCATTATGCAATGAGATAGAAATCTTTGGGGTTTTGCTCCTTTAATGACCCAGAAAATGAAAACAGTTGCACCAGCTAAAAAGTAATAGAGAAAGGTTATAGATCATAATCTTCAGGTATCTGTTTTGACTTGAAAGATGGTCCTGGTTCAAAATGAATGCCAAAGATTTGCTTTTTAAGACATATAGCATTTTATAGCTGAACATTGAAAAGCCCACTGGATTAGGACTCAGTAGAACATGGTCCCAATCCTCCTGCTGTTATTGGATTTTGTCTAGGTTCTTGACTATGCTGCAAAAATGAATTTCAAGAGCACGTCACATCGATTAGGCCAGTAATTTATTAAGGTAGGGAGAGAAGAGAAAGGGGAGATAATAACAGATCCTGGGTCCCAGGTAGAGAGGAAGGGGCTGAAGAGTGATAAAGAGGGTTGATTTACAGACTGCAATTTCCCATTATAGATTATAAATGCTCAGGTTTTACTTGTGTGTTGATTCATGCGGGGGCAAAGAAGGCCAGAACAGGGGTCCAAAGGCAAGCAGAGAGAGAGAGAGATTCAGCCTTTGCCTTGCTTTTTGAACCATTAATTATTCTGCCCCTTTGCTAATGACACAGGAGGAGTCCCAGCTGTTTGCTGTTTTGATTGATTACCCCACCCATCAATCCCCAGGAGGGCCCAATGATAATGTCCCTGAAGAATATCTGGGGCTTCTCCTGGCTTCTGGAGGAAATCTCATTCGTGAGGGTCTTCCAGCAGCCATCTTGGGGGTATTGATATCCATGTAGACTTCTTGCCAGATCCATCTATTGATTTCCTATCTAGCCTGCTTCACTGCTCGGTCATCTTGGAGAGTCATGTAACCTCGGTAGGCCCCACCGGGAAATATATGAAGACCCCATATGTCTTGAAAGACCACATTTCTAAGGTGAGAACAACTTGGAAGGTACATCAGGAAGGAGCACACAGGGGACTTGAAAGATAAATATCTTTGCTGGGTATTTTTTTTTTTTTTTTTACTGGGAGGTCCTGGGGATCGAACCTGGGTCCCTCCATATAGCAGATGGACACCCAACCATTTGAGCCACATCCATCTCCCTGCTGGGTATTTTTAAAGCTAAGTGGAAGGGACTAGGCATTTGTTTTCTTCTTATTATTTTAACCACAAATATATCTTGTATATGCTCTTTTGTGTGTACGACATAGTTCAGTTAAAAAAATCAATTATTTAAAAATTCAAATAGTGTCATCAGGAAGTTAGAGATTAACATTCTATTTTTCTATTAACTTTTTATTTAATCTGTAAACAGGTACAGATGCAATTTCCTATAGAACAAAGACGTTGACATCTGCCAAATATGTACCTTATGGTATGCGCAGTTATGACCCCCAATGGGGCCTTTAATTACAGGAATAAATATATATGTTAAAAATAAGGCAATTTAGTGAAATACAATTAAAATATGTGCCTATAAATATAGAATACTTGTCATAGTCACTAAAATTTATAAATCACAATATGATAGAGATTTTGAATGGAGGGTTTCATGGCCTCTGTGGGGCCTCCACATAGCACAGGGATGCCATAAATCAGTCTGAAACACAGAAGTTTAAGAAACTTTTCTTCTGACATGACATCTGCTGACAACCCGGGAGCCGGAAATGGATGTCTCAAGTATAGCTTGAAGGAATAAACTTTGAAAGAAGTTTATATAGGTTTTGACTCAGTTGATCATGGCACAAGCCATTCCCAATTACATTCTCTCTGATCACCACAACAAATCACATGCTATAACAGAAAGATATTAGAGAAAAAATAGGGACAATGAGTCTGCAAATGTGACCAATATGCCCATTTGGAAGTGTTTGTCCTCAGATTCCTATAGGGTGACTTTTTCTCTCTTCTTCTTGAGCTCATTGTATCTTTTTACATGTAGCTCTTGCCTTTGAGCATGGGAGAAGTCCTGGCTGCACTTGGTAGTCCTGGGTCTCACCTCTCTAGTATCTAGCGTTAAGCAAACACATAATTCAATAAATGTTGAGGATTTCAACTCTCTGTCCCCAGTCACTACAAAATCCTATTATTAGACAAGACCCTGGATTTTGGAATGATGAAAGCTCTATCCAGGGACATAAAGGAGTGGGCTTGAAATGTCATCAAAACTCAGACCTCCACTCCTTAAATTGGGAACCAGAATAGGTCATTGCTAGTCCACCAAAGAATTCCTCATCTGATGCTTCTTGCAACAGGTGAGTTTTGCTTATGGGGGTAGATAGGAAGGGAGGACTCTATGCATCATTATGTCAATCATGCTCAAGGTACTTATACTAAAAAAGATATTATTGAAAAACTACCCAGGCCTAGCCATACACTGAATGACTTAGTACATCTGCTTATAGTTAAAACTTGGGGTGGTGGTAGTGAGACTAGGATAAATATGAATAACATGGCAATTTTAAGAAGTTGGATAGTAACTACAAAAATCATCAACACTGGAAAGTGATCCCTCCTTTCCCACCACCATTAGATTAAAAACATTCATTGTTCCCTTTGAGTTGCATGTCAAAAAGTAACTGATTTACCAAATTAATGTGAAAACTTAAGTTCACACAATAATCTGCATGAGAAGTTTATAATAGCTTCCTTCATAATTGCCAAAACCTAGAAGCAACGAAGATGTCCTTCAATGGGTGACTGTATAAACAAACAATGCTACATCCATGCAGTGGAATATTATATAGTGAAACAAAGAAATGAGCTATCAAATCACAAAAAGACATGGAGGAATCTTAAATGCATATAGTAAGTGAGAGAAGCCAGTCTGAAAAGGCTACATTCTGTATGATTCCAATTAATATGATATTCTGAAAATGGCCAAACTATAGAGACAATAAAAAGATCAGTGGTTGCCAGGCACTCAGGGGAAGATAGGGGGAGCACAGGGGTTTTAGGGCAGTGAAACTATTCTGTATGATACATGACATTATGCATTTGTCAAAACCCATAGAACTTTACAGCACAGAGAGTTAACCTTATTTGTATGCAAATTGAAAGAAAATCATTCAGGAAGTTGGGGGATGCTAGGAAGAAATTCAGACTATGACAAGAGAATGTAAGTGTATTATAAATTTATGAAACAACCTCACTGAAAGGCTTAGGGGTGGAAAAGTGCTGACCTAAGCAATTGTGGAAATGAGTGGAGTCTGTAAGACTAAAAGCAAAAGGAACTACACAAGAGCACTGTATCTAGGTGATAAAGTTGTTTCCCATGGGGTATAGGTTAATAATTCTGATACTACTATATATTTATGCTGTATACTGGAATTGAGCAATTAAGTAAATGGATGGCAGATGGTGAGAGCCAGATTTATCACTATTGGTTTGGAATTTACAGATAAGCAAGGGGAGGATGCTAGAATGATCCATGTGGTAATGGATTAGAGTTGTAGGTAGTAGTATAAACTCATATTTAGCTTAGTATAGATATAGACAGTTACATATAGAAATATTCATAAATATGTGTTTCTACACAAGTTAGTATACACACATAAAATTCTTTGCTCTGTCAGCTGAGAAGGCCTAAAGGAAATAACACCCCAGTAGCAACAAGTACACCTAGTGCCCAGGTCTTGGTTTCTAATAACCTTCTCCAATAAAAGGCACCAGGGCTCTTTAGATAAATAGCTGAATCAAAGACTGGGAAGGGGAATATACAAGATGAACCTGGAGAATCTTGTAGGGCCAGAAAGTAATAATGTGCTTAAACATACACACACCCATACACATTGATGTAAGTGTGTCAAAGGGGCACAGGAGCTAACTGAAAGAGCTCACAATAGTCAAAGCTGGAATAATTTGAGCAAGAAAACAAATAAAGTAATATTGGATTATAACCCAAAGTATAAAGTAAATAGCCATAAGTCCATATTGATAGAAATAAATTATTGAATGAAGTAATAAATGGGGGGTGGGGGGAGGGACAAATCTCCCATGTAGATGAATTCCAAATAATTTATGTAGATTCTCTGTCTTCAAGAAAGGGAGCATAATTCCCCACTACTTTAATGTGAGTTGTGGTAGTGACTTCCTTCCAAAGAGTGCAGAATGGGAAAGGGAAAAAAGAGTAACTTCACAGTAGAGAAACCTGACAAACACTACCTCAGCCAGGTGATGGAGGTCAACAGCATCAGAAAACACCAGACAAATTTCAACAGAGGGGCAGCCTATAAAATTCCTTACCAGTACTCAAAACTGTCAAGATCATCAAAAACAAGGAAAGTCTGAGGAACTGTCACAGTCAAGAGGAACCGAAGGACACATGACAACTAAATGTAATGTGGTATGCTGGAAGGGGTCTGGAACATAAAATGGACTTTAGGTAAAGACTAAGGGAATCTGAATAAACTGAAGACTTTAGTTAATAATAACATCAATATTGGTTCATCAGTTAGAATAAATGCACAATTACTAATGTAAGATGTTAATAATAGGGGAAACTGGATGTGAGATGTATGGGAACTCTGTACTATCTTCTCAATTTCTCTGTAAATCTAAAACCGTTTAAAAAATAAAGTCTATTAAAAATAAATTGCATTAAATTTGAAAGCCTTCAAAATAAGGAATTGTTGTCATAGAATAGACTGACTGGCAAATGGGTTTTGAGCTCTATTTATATGAGGAAGTCCAAATTTCTAATACGTTTTGGCATTCTTCCTTTGGTCTACTCAGAAGGTGTAGAAATGGGAGTAGGATCTAGATAATGGTTAGCAATGAAGTGGCTAATCTCCTTCAATCCTGTTTCTTGAAATGAGACGACTGTAGTGCATCAATACCATGGGATAGCCTTCTAGCTGTCAATCAGAAGCTATAGTCTAAGTTTCTAAGTCAGATTATATCAAAGTCACATGAATTTCAGAGGCCACGATAGACTGCCAAGACTTGGCAGATCTACCGTGACTAGGGTGCTGAGGGAATGGACTTGGAAATCAAGCACACAGCAAGTTTTATGAAGATGTCAAGTTTCCATATTTTCAGCAGTTCTTTTGAAACAAATCTTTAAATGCTCTCATGAACAAGCAAAGGAAAATGAGCAGCAGTTTTATTTTCTGTATAAAACCAGCAGGACTGCCTAAATTTATTAGGCTTTGAAATGTCTTCTAAAATGAACTTGGGAGTGGGAGTCTATAGATTTCAAAATCTTATAAAAGTTTATTCCCAGGTGTTCTATTTAAATGTACAGAATGGAAAATAAAAATAAACACAAGAGCAAAGAAATAAAATAGCAAATGGGAATGAAGTGCTTTCTAACCTGTTACCTGTATCAAAATACAGGTAACAATTAGGTTAATGTTGGGAAATTTTCACCTTTTACATTATTAATTCAGGAAAAGAACATATTTTAATTACTCTATTTTCACTAAGTATTTACATTTATATCTTCAAGCTCCCTGCTATGAAAAAGTGTAACTCCATCATGCTAATGGTAAACATATATTCTTTGGAAATATTTTGTCTCATTTAAGGAGGGAGTTTTGCTGAGCTAAAGAGTTTGTGCAAAAACTAACAAAGAATCAAGTAAAATGTTTTCAAATGGAACAGCTGGCAATTTCTATCATATTTAGTTCTGAGCACCCAGCCGCCTGCAGCCATGAGCTTGGTTTGCGGAATACTCTGAACCCAGCTGGGGTCACCAGTGTTAGCAGACGGCTATTTGGTAGCTCTTTCCCCACCCTACTCTACAACCCCAGGGGAAGCCGTTGGGATTTGGGATTAAGCTTTATCACTATTAACCATAAGCATTTACTCTTCAAGGGCAGGGTGGTGTGAAATATTCAAAACTCGTGCAATTGCAACTGGGGATGACTAAGGACCCAATTATGAAATGTCTTGGGAAGAAATACAGAGTGCCTCTTTGGACGTTTGTAATAGGCATCATTGAACTCATTTAAAAAAGATGCATTATTTGCTTAAAAAGTTTTTAATTATTTGCCTATTATGTGCTAGGTACTGTTCTAAGTGCTGTGGGAAAAAAAATACAAAAACGTCTGTCCTCATGAAGGTAAGATTGCACAGATTTATCTCATACTTTAAAATATTGAATAGTATTTCATTAATTGGGTATTCCTAATGCAGTCAATCAGCCTTCCGTTGATAGATATATGGGTTTTTTCCCCAGGTTTATTTCTATTACAAACATTGCTACAATGTATATATTAGCACAACTGTGCAACTAAGTGCACAAGTAAAGTTTCTAGAAGTAGAACTGCATGGTCCAAGGATTTGTGCATTTTAAGTGTTGATAGATCATCCCAAGTTGTCCTCCAAAGCTGCTGCCTCGGTTTATACTTCCACCAAGACTGTTTGAGACTCTCCTGCCACTGGCAATTTTAAAAGGCAGAATAATGAACCAGAGAGGACTAGAACTGTACAAGACCAGGAAGATCATCTCATCCAATCCCCATAGCAAAAGAAAATCCTATTTCTGGGGGGGAGCAGCTACCCTGTTTACTGCAATGTCGCTATGTGACAAATGTGTCCCTGGCTCAAATTTACAAGTTCCAGATGAAGGTGGTTTATCTTTCAGCACAAGTTAAGTTTCACCAGGCTTATCTTGAGTTCCCAAATGCAATTCTCTACTTAGGACTTCCGTGGCTCAGTACGTGCCTGGGTAAGGAGAAGGGCCACTGCAAAGCCCTAGATTATTATTAGCAGAATAATATCATTATTAGCAGATCCATTTCATTTCTTAAACTAAGTAATTTCTCCTTCATATGAACCTATTTCATTCTTTTAAGAAGGTAAGTGGGAACGTTTCAACTGGGATAATTCAAGTCCTTGGTTAAGTCCCTTATATTTTGATGAGTTAATTAATAAAGAGGCAATCTCTGCATAAGACATTTCTATTAAGGTTGTTGTCGAACATAACCATCCCTAGTCTTTAACAAAATATACAATGCCAATATTCTTATGTACGATTTCTGGAACACTTGACAAGTGAAAATATCCCTTTAAGCTGATCAAGAAAATGGACTCACTTTGGTTTGGAACAGGACCATGTCTTCAGTCCTTTGACTTAGATTTAAGTGGAAGAGACAGAGTCCCTTCATTTTTCTTAGCAGAGTAAAGGTTTATTCCCAAGTCAGGATATCAAGCTCCTGCCTTTCCCGAGGTTCAGTAAACTGACAGACACTCTGTATCCAGTTACCTTTCAAGACATGCTAGATTTCCATGGGAGCTATTTTAAGTTTGCCTTAAAACTCTAAGGCAAAGTAGAGTGCTGGGTGGGTTTACTGGAAACTAATCTCACTGGTTGCCCTCCCTCACTTTTCTATCTCATTTGCCACCATTGGCCTCCAAACTCGTCCCATTCCTCCACTCTACAGTAACATAGGGTCCTCTTCTCCACATCCCAGTGACCATCTCCCACCTATTTCACTCTCTTTAATTTCTTCCTGCTTGCTGCCTCCTCCCCTGCTTTCCACTCTCCCAGCCCTATTCACCCACCACAGTGTCCTCACTCCTAAAACCTACACTGGTCCTCTAGTCCCACTGGCTTCCTTAATTCTCAGGCCTCCTGCCTTAACTCCTCCCTCTATTTCATTTGTTCTCCAATCACCCGTCACCCTAACACATTTCCATTACCAGAAGCACATTCCTAACTTTCTCGACCTCTACATGTCAGTCAGCTACAATTCAGAGGCTTCCAAACCACTGTGTTTCTATTTCACAGATGGCTGATACAATTCCACAGTGACTGTCGACACAAAACTTCCCAAACATGAAATGCTGCATATCCAATAGTGCATTTTGACAGAGTGGCAAGGTGTCAAGGACCATTCTGTTACATTTCAATTACCCTGAATGGAGAATTAAATGAAGGCAAAAAGGAATAAACCCAAAGTGTTGAATTTAAACTATCTTTGGAAAGGAAAATACAAGTTAAATTTAAGCTATCTATTACAGGAAAAAACATTTCTTGAGAATCAAGGAGCAAGGTACTCCTGATAATCAAATTCCTTTCTTATCGAAAGTTAAAAGCTCAGAATGTCACAACTACTAGCAAAGATATTGTACTCATGGCGACCATGAGTACGTTTCGTGATGAAATGGTTACTTAAAAGTTGACATTTGCCAGACTTCTTTGGCATCTGTTGCTATTCGGCCAAACATCAATGTTTGCTCTTTTGCTAGGATGAGGTTTTGCATTTATGAATAAGGTACACATGCAAACACAAGGTCTAGCCCCAGGAGCCAGGGCACGGTTGGGGAAAAGGTGAGCTGGTGAGTGGATGGCAACCACTCTCCCAGTCCTCAGACCCAGCAGATGCCAGGTGGGGGTGAGGGAGACAAAAATATTGGAGGACTGCTCTGCACCTCATCCTGGCCATCTGGTCCCCTGTGAGAGACAATTTCAGCAGAAGCAAATCCCCCTGCCTTTCGGCCTCCCATCTTTTCTCCGCAGCATTCCCTTCCCACCCTGCTCTTTCTCATTCCAATTCTGAACTGCTTTTTCTATCCCTACCCCAGAAAAAATAAAACAGTAGCTAAACATTGATGTTTTAAAACACACATACCACCTGCATGTGATCCTGCCCCACCCTCGTTAAAACCCATTTACTTCATAATACATTGATTGGATTGAATCAACAGACACATGTTGATTGATTGAATGAACATACATGATAGATAGATAGATAGATAGATAGATAGATAGATAGATAGATAGATAGATGATAGAGATGCAGTTGTATATCAATCGGCAAAGATATACAAATAAAAAGGAAAAAATTAGAATAATGAAAATGAATATAGCAATGCTTATAAAAACATAAAAGCATACACTAGGTACTACTAACATTAATACTAGTATTAGATGAGATCAAAAGAAAAAACCAGTTTTCCCAACAGCAATCACCTTTACAAAGGAAAACACTTTGCAAAGCTGTTACCAGATACAGGTTTACTCACAGTGCATAT
Organism: Tolypeutes matacus; assembly: GCA_026826555.1. Classification (NCBI taxonomy): domain Eukaryota; kingdom Metazoa; phylum Chordata; class Mammalia; order Cingulata; family Chlamyphoridae; genus Tolypeutes; species Tolypeutes matacus. Next base: position 7,376,013 of record JAKSZT010054052.1, on the reverse strand, counting down.
TATTTATAAAGTAGTACCATGAATCAAATTATTAAGGTAGAGTCCATACTTTTTGTTATTTAATATTTTGCTTCTCTCCTTGCTATTTGCTTTTTAATAAAGACCCATTTCCTCTACTTCTCACCAATTTACTAGTTTCATCCGACAAATTCTGCTGATGGATCAAAAGAAGAAAATTATTACTATGGGCAATTCAGATTTTTGCCATAAAATGTGGTTTTTAAGAGCAAGCACAATGTTTCTGAAATCAGAGCTGCCAGTAGCAAAATATTTACCAAGTGAAACAATCTACTCTAAAATTGCCATCATATTATTTCAAAGGCAAACTACATTTTTCTTTATGACCTCATTCCTAAACTGGCTTGAGTTTAAACGTGATCAGATTAACACACAGAAGGGGATTTCTGGGAAGCTGGTAATGTTCTGATTTTTGACCTGGACACTGATGATCTGGGTGCATTCAGTTTGTGAGAATTCATCAAGCTGTGCTCTTGTTTACTCTTCTGTATTTATATTATACTTCAATGAAATGTTTAAAAATAAACATGCTATTTTCATATAAAGATACATGAGACCTGGACATATTTTACAAATAGTGTATTCAAGGTCAAACTACCATAATGAATGCCACTTGAGACCAAGAAAGGGTAAGTTTGTGGGACCCAATCTTATGTTCTGGAAATGCATTTTTGTTCTTGGGTGCTTGTCTGAGCATAGTCAACAGCAATATCTTTTTTAATAATGATGAAAGAGATGGGTTTAGCTTTCAGGTAGCTTAGGAGTAGAGCTGTGGCTAGGTCTTGTAGAAAAAACTGCTCTGTGACCACAGCAATCCCCAAGAAACTCCGCCCAGTGGTGACCAGCTGTGCTTGTCCATCTGTCAGGCAGTTCAAACTCAGGGATGTCAGAGACAGTTGCCATAACCTATTTACAAAGCCACTCACCCACTGTCACTCTCTGTCTAAATCCCTTCTCATCCCCTTCTCCTGTAGGACATCTTTACTGGACCTCTAGACCCCATTTCAACACTGATTACATCCCTTCTGCCTCCAAACAAGTACACATAACCCCTGTGGGTTTTTTTTCCAGGTTCATCTTGATTCTTGCCCCCTTGACAATGTCTCCCCTTATATTTGTTGAGTACTTGTCTCTCCGGCAGTCAATCCCCCTTTCTCTTTCCCAGTATGTCCAGATTTCTGGGTGAAGTCCCTCCGGCTGGCTCCAGGGGTGGAGGGAGCACATGGCCTAAGCTATGGCCTTCAATTTGTTGTTTTGTTCATATACACCTACCTACAAGAATTTTGAAAAATTATGGGTCACCTTGCACATATTTAGACTGACATCCAAAATCTTTTACTGTCAGCTTTAAACAGTTGTAAAATATATAATCTTGTATAGGTAACTTTTAACATTTTAAAATAAAACTGGTATTTCACTCTTTACAAATATAAAGTAGAATCTAAAAACTATGGCAATTTGATCCCCAACATCTGAAATAGATCAGCAAGATCTATCACAGGAAAGAGTTCCCATTATTGTTTTATTATACACAACAGTTGTATTTCCATTCTATTTTCTCCCCAGAATTTTTTTTTTATTAAAGCAGTTGTAGGTTTACAGAATCATGCTGAAAATACAGAGTTCTCCTACACCACCTCCTCACACACTCAGTTTCCCCTATTATTAACATTTTGCCTTATTGTGGTAACTTTGTTAAAATTGAATCAATATTGTTGTAATTATATTATTATCCATAGTCTGTTATGCTGCCACCACCACTATTCATTACTTAAACTCTTCCATCACCCCAAACAGAAACCCTGTGCCAATTAAGCCTTAACTATCCATTCCTCACCTCTATTCCTGTCTCTGGTAACCTGTATTCTAATTTCTGACTCTATGACTCATATCAGTAAGATCATACACTATTTGCCCTTTGCACCTGGCTTATTTCACCCAACAGGATGCCTTCCAGGTTCATCCATCTTGTAGCCTATATCAGAACTTCATTTCTTTCTAGGGCTGAATAATATTCCATTGTATGTTTATGCTACATTTTGTTTATCCTTTCGTCCCTTGAATGGGCACTTGAGTTGCTTCCACCCTTTAGTAATTGTGAATAAGCTGCTATGAACATCTATGTGCAAATATCTGTTTAAGTCCTTGCGTTCCTTTTTTTTTTTTTTTTTTACCTCCCCTGAATTCGATCATAATGTAAGTTTTTTTGCCTTTATTAACTAACCTATTATTCTTCTCTGCAACCAAAATATCTCCATTATTTGACTATTATTTAACATCTAGATCTTAAGTTTCTAGATAGTAACCTTTTCTGCATGAATTATCATTACAATTATTTCTGGTTAAAAATTGATAAAAAACCTGAATATATGATAACTTGTGATGAATAATGACCAAATCTAAATGGAAAAATTATACTGGAAATGCATCTTTTAATAATATGTATAGAGCTGCTTTTTATTTCTTATTAGTTCATAAATCCTTAGAGAAATATGACTAATTTTGAGAAACAGATAGTGTCAAGATTAATTCTATTTCTATTTTAAAAATTTTTTATAGATGTAGGAGCTGAGACCTTGTTCATATAAATAAAAAGAGGCAAGAGAAGGGATTTTATTATAGCAATGTTACTCAATGACGTTATATGCAAAACACGACATATTTGTCAGGTCAATTAGGGTCTTTTTAAAATTGTATTGGAAACAAAGATTTGGAAACCACATAACTTGCTAAAGTATCTGTTTCCTAGTTAGAGTTATTCACCCTCTCAATTTGTTGAGAAATACATCAAAAAGGCTTTACCTAGACATCAAATGACTATTAATTATACTTGTTGGTTTTTTTGTTTTTTTTTTTTTTCACTAAGAGGCACCTTGTTTACTCTGATATACCCAGATATACCAGATATGGAAAAGAGAATTATTGCAAATCTCAAGAACAATTATAATTAGCAATATATTTTTTAAAAAATTAAATGCTTATCACATGCTTTAAATATATTTCATAGAAACTTTGGAATAGCAAATTTTACTCAGTGAATTTATTGGAAATGACTGTGATATAATCTTGTTGGCAAGGCTGGACCTCCTTGCCAAATAAGACTTTCATGCTGTCAGAAAAGCCTTTCTTCATTTTTGAATTCAAATACATATGTTACTTCTGACATCACCTCACTTCCAAATTTCAGTCTTTCTCATCTATTTCTCCTTTGCCGTATTCTCTCCAGATTCTCCCTCTGGAATGATGATTTCTTTGATCACTGTTGGGGACTGGAAGTGAAGGCTTTAAATGGAAATTATCTAGCTTTCCACCATTCCACTCTGTATCTGACTTCGAACTTCCCAAGGGGCCTAATAACCTGGTTTCTAATGTTATACTTCACCCTTAACAGATACACGTGTGAGACAGGAAAAGTCACAATGCCTTGATTAAAGGACGCATGTCAACAGCAACATTTCAAAACTGTCCTTTTAGCATATACCTGAGCAGTTTCTGTACCCGAGGGCAATGCCCTGTGGTGACAGTCAGGATGTGAGAGATGCACCTTGGTAGAGCCAGAGAAGAGAAATTGTGAAATGAAGTGGGGGTGGGGGATAAAAAAGAACTGACCTGATGTCTCATCTCTAGATAGGTTCTCAAGTAGATAAATTTTAGGAAGGAGTACATCTGGAAAGTGAGTGTAGGGAAATGAATTGCCTTAAAACTACCTAAGCCTATGCACCCTTTCAAAAAGCTTTATTTACCTTCCCAGATGGCTGCCAGACGCTCTCAGGACTACCTGATTCTCTCACACTCAAGTCCAGAGAGAGCCCCTATCTCTTGGTCAAACTTAAAACACATGCTCATCCCTATGGTGAGGGGATGGAATGGAGCCTACAATCGAAGTTTTCAAACTGTGCGTGTCCCAGAAAGTAAGCAGAAGGTGTCCATCCTGGGGAAAGCAGAGAGGCCCAAAGCATCTGAGCCTCTGGATCTAGCCTTGCCTTACCCTAATCCTCTCTCTGGGCTTTCCAAGTATATTAGTCAACACATTTATTATTTCTTAAGTTAAGATTTCTGTCACTTTTAACAAAAATATATTAATTGATAGACTTTAAGAAATTTCTTATACAAATTGTCAATACCTACTGTTTTAGTTTCCTAACTGCTAAAAACAAAGATCATACAAAGGGTTGGCATAAAAACAGGAATTTATTGGCTCACAGTTTCAGAGTCTAGAAGGCTTTCTTCTTCTGGGGTTCGGTATCTTCTGGCCAGCCAGTAATCTTTGGGGATCTTTGGCTTTTCTATCATGTGGGAAAGCAAAATAGCAGCCACTTCTCCTTTCTCTTCTGGGTTCCGTTGACCTCCAGCTTCTGGTTGCTCCCTGTGGCTTCTCTTTCTGTGTCTCATTTCCTCTGCGTATAAGGACTTCAGCCATATGGGATTAAGGCTCACCCTCATTCCGCTTGGGCACACCTTAATAATATCTTCAAAAGTCCTCTTTACAAATGGGTTTATACCCAACAGGCCTTTTGTGGGGGATATGATTCAATCCCCAACATCCACTAACTCCATTCCCTTATCATTTTCTTCTGAATTCCTGAAATCTGCTTCAGCCATGGGGTACAGACATGGACCAATTGCCCTTCTGTGTGTCCTTTTTATAGTGATATTTAATCACTAGGTCCACAATTCCTTATCTACAATTCTGAAATTCAAAATCCTTTGAAAAACAAATGCCTTTTTAATAAGTTTGCACCAGAACTCATTTGGCAGCTAAACTTGACTTAAACTGATATGACGGTATTTATCTCTTTTCCATTTGGTATGGAATTTTATGTGCAGAGATTATTTCATTGCAGAAATAGCAAGGTGTTTGATTCTGGGGTACTGGCACAGACCCTGCTGGGGATGTTACATAGCACAAGTCCACATCTCCAAATCCCAAGCCCTTGGGACCAGGTGTGTTTGGAACTCAGTATTTGTATGGTTTTAAGAAGGTTATACGTTATAGTGCATATAATGTATATTAAATCTGCGGGAGTACTATGTAAAATTCCGTAGCTCTTTAGAGATAAGAGGAGAACCCACCTCCAAAACAGAAAGAACATTCAAAGCTCCTCAGCACCACAATAGGGACCTGCTGACTTCAAAAGAGGACAGGTGTCTTGCTGTTCAACATGGTATGAATCTATACTGTCTTGGAGAAAGAAATTGATGTATGCTTTTGGGAGATATGCCTACTTTTATTAAATCATTTAGTAAAGGAGTAGGCAGGATCATAGTTCCCACTGGAAAGAATGTGAGAGAGAACTTTGTTGGGGGGGGGCGGGGATTATTATCCACAAAGCTGGAGTTTCTCCTCCCTAGACTGAGCATTAGTAAGCATCACTTTCTATTCGCCTGGAGCTCTGCAGGTTACTCAGGTCCATGGGACTCACACTGAGCACAGTGTGTGGGGAACAGACAAAGATGCATGAAGCAGGGGTCTTTTGGTGGGACAGGGTGGAGCTGCCCAAGAGAAAGGAGTGGAAGTTTTGAACAGAGAGATCTGAAGGTGAAGGAGTTGGGGAAGAAAAATCCCAAGCCCCAGGGAAGTTGGCATAAGAGTTGGGGGAGAATGGAAGACCTCCTTGGGCAGGTCTGAGTCTCAGTTGTTTCCCTTGAAGGAGTTGACAGACAGCACAGTTGTTGGGAGTGCAGGGTCTGAGGCTACATTCCCTGGGCTTAAATTCCAGTTCTACCACTCAGTGCTCCTATAACTTTGGGGAAGCTACTAAATCTCTCTGGGTCTCAGTCTTCTCTTCTGTAAAATGAAGATTATAATAATAATCTTTGCTGAAAAGATTATACAAAATCATGCATGTAAAGTGCTCAGAAGTGTGGCTGGCACGTAGTAAGCATTCAATAAAGATTAGCTATTGTTAGCTTTTAACCCTCTAACAATACAATTCTCTTTTCTAACTCTTCAATAAAGAAATCTGAATATATCATAGTCAATGTGCTGGGTATGATCACATAGGGAGAACAGGGTGGCAAAGGGTTGAGAGGAAGAGGAGCTGTTTCCATCCCAACTCCTCCAGAGCTGCACTGGGGAGGGGCTGTTGGCCTTTTTAGGGGTAGAGGACAAATGCAAAGAAAGGCAATGAAATAAATCCCATAGTTTAGAAAATGCTGCCCTCTAAAAGGGTAGCTAGAGAACTTGGTGGTTGGGAACCATTACACAACTTGCTTGCTAAATTGAGATAGACTGTACTGGGTAGCAGGGTGGACTAGCTGTCCTAAAGACACCTTTGAACCTCTCTAAGATTCCTCTTTGTGAACCCTGCACTCTTCTCAGACTGTTTCAGAGACCTCTTACAGCCTTGCCTACACACCAAATCAGGAATTTCTTTATCTTCTAATCTCCAAGTTCTACTCTTACAGTCTAGTCCATACTCTACTTCCAGATTCACTTCTCCAACTTATTGCCTCCCTCACCTTACTTTTTCCTTTAAGCCCTTCATTGCTTACCAGGTTCAAAGAAATCACCCGGCACTCAAGGTCTAACTGAATTTAACAGATTCCCCTTTACCCATTCAAGCTTCTAGATCATTCTTCCTTCATAAGGACTCTCTATTAAAAGAAAATACCTAAGCAAATATTTTTAAAAGACCAGACCCCTTTTCTTTCCATAACCTCCCCACCAGTGACTGATTTGAAATGTGTCTTTTTGCCTGTAGCACAGTCACTCAAATTCTCATGCATTAATCTGTCCTTAGCACCTCTTAATTGTTCTACCCTTTTCAACTCTTTTTAAAATTCTTATCTAACATTTCTACCAAGATCATTGAACTTACTTAATTACAGCTCTCTGAGCTTTTAAATATCATTTTGTAAAGGGGGATCCTTGATGAATTACAGTCCCTTTGAATATCTGATCTTTATAAAGAAGCTTTAAATTAGGATTCCCCACATTTAAAAATTTGTCTTATCAGATTATTCAGTAGGAAGAATTAATTGTTCCACTGTTTCTAATAGAAGATTAGGGGGAGAAGGGATCATTATCTTGACTTATAAAAGAAAGACTATTCAATCATGGACAATTTAGCCAAAAGGCACATTCCTACAGACTAATATGAAATTTAAGATCTGTATATTGTGACAAATCTAAATATAAACCTAAGATTTCACAGGGTGAGTCAAGGCCTCCCGATCCCTTAATTTTGTTTTGATTGACAAAGATAACCTAGAGAAATTTACTGTGAAATTTCCTTTAAAGGTCAACCCATTTCTTGAGTGACTCCCTGAAAAAAAATGTCACAAGGATTATTCAAATCCAATAGGCCCCAGAGGAAAAGAACTTTTCCATAAAATAGCCTGGTCCTTCAGCAACCATCACACAAACTTTTCCAAGTGAGAGAACCAACTTACCAAGAATTCTGACTATTGAAGGAAGAGTCGCCAATGGTTTAAACTGACAAAATTAGATGTAAAATAATGTCTTTGGAAAATTGTCAGATGTAGTTGAGGTGCACAGGTGAGGATCTGGCAGTGTGATATAGAAGTACTCTAAGTAGTAGATTGGACAAATAGGAAAACTTACTGAATTATTGTCCCCTCCATACCCCACATTGTTACTATTTACTATTACTATGTAGTAAATACTAAACCAATACTTTTTTTTTTTAATATTCAGCATGAAGATCATTGTTTTATTATTTTAAAATAACAGAAATATTGTATAAAATACAAAGCACATGGTTGCATAGTGTAATTGGTAACCTTTATTACATTCTTTTCCCCTATATACATGGAACCCAAAATGTAATGTTTGATTTTCACTCTCTGGTTCACTAACAATGTTTGTAAGAGCTTCTTCTAAAAATAGCAAAGTCAATATTCTCCAAAAACAGACTTTTGGTAAGGTAGGAATATTTCATATCATGCAACTACCACACAACTACTAATCTGTTAACTATATAAAATCATGGCACATTACATTTTCCAAATATACAATAAAGATATTAGAAAACAGAATGATAACACAGCTTCTTAAAGTAATCTTGAAGATATAATTTAATATTTTAGACCAAGATGTACTCTCTCAGGCTCTCAGAAGACCTAAACATTTTATATGAATTGCAGAAGTCTGATTTAACAGGCCAGTCTTTCAATAAACAGATAATTTTACTTTGGGTTTGGAATATTTTTAACTGAAATTTAATCTGACTCTTTTCAGAAATGAAATATAGCTCTTCCTTTATAATACAGCAAGAAATACATAATTCCTCTGGAGAGTCATGGAAATTCACTCAGACTAATTTCTTGGAATCAGCCATCAGATGATCCAGAAGTAGAAGATTTATTTCCAGATTCTCATTCAAAGACTTCAGCAGAAGCCTCAAAGAGAAAATAAACCAATACGTTTTTAAAATTTATTAAATGATCCCTTGGAATCAGCCAATGTACTGCATGTAAATTCTGCGGCGCCTACTGTTTGCTAAGAGAACTGCTCTGAGTCACGTTTGAGCCAGCATGTAACTGAATTGGATTCTCAGCTTCTGGAATGTAGTACTTTATGTGGCAAGACACAAGGATAAGTTGTTGTGCTTTCAAGCTATGGATTTAGGAACCAAAAATGAAGAGAGAAATGAAAGAACACCAAAATTTAAATTCAGTAACTAGGAATAAGGGTAACAACAGGATTTGTTGTTAGTTATCAGCAGTTTGACAAAAATAAATATTTGAATGTATAGATGATGATATCGGTGTTTTACATGAGATGATATTCTGGTGTGCTCTGCACATAACTGGCAATGCAGGTAGGAAGTGGAGGTATGGTGGACACAAGTATTTTTTGTCTGCCCAGAATCTCTTTAAGAAAGTACCCCTCCCCCCTTCCTGGTCTCCAGGATTCAGGGACTGACTCAACCTCCAGGATTCAGGAGTCCACCATCTCCTTGGTCACAAGAGACTGGCATAGGGATAGGGTTGCCAAATTTAGGAGATAAAAATATAGGATGTCCAGTTAAATTAAATTTAAATTTCGATAGGTAAATAGTAATTTTTTAGACCAAAACTATTATTTCTTGCTTATCTGAAATTCAGATTTTACTGGGCCTCCTGTATTTTATCTGGCAGCCCTACTTAGAGAAGACAATGTGACATGAGCTGAGCCATTCAGAGCCCTTCCAGAATTGGTACTGGAACTCCTGGAAAAAAGGTTTTTTAAAAACCTAGAGCTGCCACTGGCTACATCTGCTACCACAGAGGGGGAGCCTGCCTAAATACGAAGTCAATACTGGGGTAAAAAAAAAAAAAAAGCAGAGCCAAGAAAAGGAGAAAAAGAGACATTCCTGGAGGCAAACTGCGTTATAGTTATACAATAGTGATATAAAATAAAAAGTAATAAAAATAAAATGGACCAAACTACTGATATATGCCACAACATGGTTACATCTCAAAAACACTATGCTGAATTAAAGAAGCCAGACACAAAGAGTACAAACTGAATGATTCAACTTATAAAAAGTCCCAGAACAAATAAAAGTAATCTATTGTAGACAAAAACAGAAAGTGGTTACCTTTGTGGGCAGGGATTGACTGGAAAGAGGTATGAGGAAACTTTCTGAGGTGGTGTTACGTAGGTGTATACATAGACATTTCATTTCATTGTTCTGTACCCTTAATATTTATACACTTCACTGCACATAAATTATATCTTGATTATGAAAATGATTGTGGTATAGAACCCCAAATTCACTGGTATAGTAAAATTAAAATGCCATATTTCATCAATACTGAGACACATTCCCCCCCCCCCACATTTTAACATTTCTGAAGTCAGGATATGCCTTAGAATCAATGGCATGTCATAGTTAATAGTCAGCATTTTTAACTATCTTAGAAATACATAAAATACATATGTCTTAGATTAATTGAAAGTTGGTAGCTTCTTTCTAGAATTCTTTTTTATATTGCAAAATTCTAGGTAAAGCATCAACAGTAAAGTTTTCTCACAGTCCCTACTTTGGTAGCACTCTAAGCACATACTTAGCCCATTTGGTGATCTAGCATTTCCCCAATTTTACGTCCTATGAAACTATATCATTGATGCCCAATTTTCAAGGTGTTTCTGTTTTCCTACTCTGCCATCTTGGTGTGTGGTTTTTTCCACCCTTGTTGTCTAATGGTTGCAAGACAGCTTCTCTGGCTTCAGCCATCACATCTAAGTTTGAGGCAAGGTACAGGGAGAAAGAGTGGCAAGAAATCAAAAGTTTTCCCAGATAATTGCTTCCCTCACCCTTACCAGCACACTTCAAAATATGTTTCATTGGCCAAGACTGCATCATGTGGCTATCACAAGTCACAAGAGAAGTTGGAAATGCTGCCATTTGACCTTCCAACCTCTCCATTAGACAATGGCACAGGATAAGGGAGGTTGGGAATAGATGCTAAGTAAGCCAACATATAGTATCTTTCATACTAATTTTGGTTAAGACAAAGATTTCACTTGGCACTTCTCACCATTCTGGACAAAGACAGGGTGGGATTAGCAGCAAGAATAACTGAGCTGCTGAGCCATGATGGTGCTTATGTTTCCCATGCCTTCGCTTGAGTAGGCTTTAAGGCTGAGGCAGAGCAGTGGGTGTTGGAGCCAAGAAGCCATTTTAATTTCTCTCTTCAATGACTTGAAGATACCTAGGGACTATCTTCAAAATAGTCCAATGGTGGGAAAGTGGGTGGAGGTATAGGTGAAACGAGAACTACTACATATAGATAATTGTTGAGGTTGGATACAGGTACATAAGGGTTAATTATACTATTCTCTCTATTTTTTTTAATATTTTTCAAATCCTCCATAATAGAAAGTCTAAAAGGCCAGGCAGACATTACGTCAATGATCAAGTTTAACATCAGCAGTTGATTATCACCAGGTCCACATCACCAGTGAGGTCATGTTGATATCAAGTACCTTTTGATATGATGCAATGAGAAGAGATCTTCACCTCTGTGATATTCTTTCCCCAAACCCATAAACTCTCTCTAATCATGAGAAAACATCAGATAAACCCAAACTGAGTGACATTCTACAAAATATCTGACCAGTACTCTTCAAAGAAACCATCAGATCATAAAAACCAAGTAAAGACTAAGAAACAATCACAGCTCAGAGGAGACTAAGGAGACATGATGACTAAATGCAACATGGTGTTCTCAATTGGATCCTGGGACAAAAAAATGACATTAGTGGAAAAACTAATGAGAGCCCCCAAAAGCCTGGAGTTGAGGTAATAATTATCTACCAATATTAATTTCTTAGTTTTGACAAATGCACCATGGTTCTGTAAGATGTTAACATTGAGGGAAACTGAGTGAAGAGTGTGTGTCTTTTGTTTGCAACTTTTCTATAAATCTAAAATTATTCCAAAATGAAAAATTTATTTGGAAGAATGACTTTAAGAAAAGAGTTTGGATTCTCTATGGCATTATTGAACTATTGAACCAACACCAGCAATAGGCTATATTCAGATTTCTTGTTAGGTGAGAAAAATAAAACCCATTTCTTAAGAGCAAATGTCACTTATTCTGTTACTTGCAGTTGAGTAAAAATGAATTGATAAAATGTGTTTATTGTTTGTCTGATACAATTAGCTCTTAAAATCCACACCTGAGAACAACGTCACTAATACCTGGCAGCAATTGGGGCCAGTACTGTACCCTCAGCACTGGCCCGAGGGTGTCATCTCAGCAGCACTTGCAGGACCCCCCCCACCCCCATCTCCTATTTACTAAGGAAAAGACAGGAAGGGAGGGGGAAGAAGTTGCCTCTTTGGGGAACCGCCCAAAGCAAATAATTAGTAAGACATTTTAGTAACCAGCTGTGATACAAAATCAACAGGTACAAACAACAACATTCTCTTCCATCAACTATAATTAAATTGGGAAAATAATAGAAAACAAATCTTATGCAAATAACAACAAAAACTACAAAAAACCTAGAAATAAACCAATAAGACCGTACAAGGTCCGTATGAACAAAATTATCATACTTTCCAGTACATGAAAGGAGGACTTGAAGAGATGAAAAAACATTATCATGGTCCTGGATATAAAGATGCCACATTTTTACAGATGTCAGTTCTTTCTAAATTTATCTACAAATTACACATATTTCCAGTCAAATTTCATATGTAAAACCTAAATTTCTCACTTCATATAAAAACTAATTCAAAATGGATCATAGATCTAAATGTAAACATAAAACTGTAAACTATAAGACATAAAATTATAAAACATTTTAGAAGATAAAAGAAGAGAAGATTGTAATCCAGGGCTAGTCAAAGTTCTTGGACATGATACCAAAGAACAATCCATAAAAGATAAAATTGTTAAGTTGAATTTCATCAGAATTCAAAACCTTTGCTATGGGAAAGATAATGTTAGGAGAATGAAAGGACAAGCTACACACTAGGAAATAATATTTGCAAATCACATATTCAACAAACAGGCCAGCTACATAATTCCTTTTTTTTAAATATATTTTTTATTTTTTAAAAAAGATATTTAGATTACATAAATGTTACATAAAAATATAAGGGATTCCCATATGCCCCGCTCCCTATACCTCCCACATTTTCTCACATTAACATCATCCTTCACTAGTGTGGAACATTTGTTACAATTAATGAAAACATTTTGGAGCATTGCCACTAAGCATGGATTCTAGTTTACATTGTGTTTACACTCTCTCCTGCACAATTTTGTAGGTTATGGCAAGATATGTAATGGCCTGTGTCTGTCATTATAATGTCATTCAGGACATTCCTAAGTCCCAAAATTGCCCCCATATTTCACCTGTTTTTCCCTCTACCTGCCCTCAGAAACTTCAGCAGCCACTGCCTCCACATCAATAATATAATTTCTTCCATTGCTAGAATCACAATAAGTCTATAGTAGAATACCAGTAAGCCTACTTTAGTCCATCGTTCATGCCCCAATCCTGAGGATTTTGGGATGGTGATGCCCACTCCACCTCTAATTGAGAGGGGGCTTTGATCCCATAGGGTAGTTGGATGGGGCTCTCTTGCTTGCAGTTGTAGACTCTCTCAGTTCCTTGGGATGGTCGTTGTCCATCATCATCTCTTTGTTAGTTGTCCTGGGTGAATCCAATGAACTGGAGAGTAGGTGTTGCAACTCCATTGAGATTCAGGGCCCAGCTGGCACATGGACAGCCCAAAGATTTTAGTTTCTTTCGGATGTACACCTATCAACCTTAGTACTAATTATAGGTTCAAATAAAAGGGTCAGAAGAGCCATGTTTAGGGAAACCACAACTGAGTCCAACTCTGTCACATGGGGAAGCATAAATTTCAAAGTAGGGCCTGCTGGCAAAGCATCAAACTCCTGATCTATCTGGCCTGACTATAGTGTTTCCAGAGCCCTCACGAGCCCCACTATTTGAGGTAGTATTTACTTTGGCAGTCAATGAGATCCTGCTGAGACATGCATAAGTATAACCTCTAGAATGACCTCCCAACACACTTTGAAGTCTTTTAGCCATATAAACTCATTTCTCTTTACCTTTTCCCCCTTTTGGTCAAGGTCTTTTTCCAGTTGCATTGCTAGGTGGTGCTTGATAGTAATCCCTCGGTGCCAGGGAGGCTCATCCCCAGGAGTTATGTCCCATGCTGCGGGGAGGGTAATGCATTTATATGCTGAGTTCGGCTTAGAGAGAGGCCACATTTGAGCAACAAGGAGACTCTCAGGAGGTAACTCTTAGGCACCCTATAATACTAGGCTAAGTTTCAATTTCAAGAGTAAAGGTTCATAAGTACAGTCATCAATATTAAGGGCCCATCACTGGACCATCCTTCTTCACTAAGTCATTGCCCCTGTACTCAGGGGATTCTTACTGTTCCATTAGAGAATGTGGCAGAGCTCCCCAGGATGGGAATTTGATATTCTTTCAGTTATTGTGTGAAACTCCACCCACTGTGACAATGCCCCATGAACAAATGAACATGTTTATATGTCCAGGCGACCCTCCTCCCATGTATCCCCCATCACTGACACACCACACAAATGATCCTCCTCTGTCATAGTTGTAACCCTTCTGTGATCTAAAACTTCTTCAAAAATGAAGCCAACAAAATAGCCAAATACAATTAATAAGAAAATGGAATAATGATAGTTTTAAAAATAAGAAATAAAATACAAAAAAATTTTTTTTTAATTAAAAAATAAAGATTTGGAATAATAAAAAATAATGAAAAAATATTTTTAAAAATTTGTTTACATTATGTCTTTCATAACTGTAAGATCTGTTGTCTTGTATGTACAGTGACATTTTCTTCTGTTTATTCCCCCAGTGTCTTACTTTTTTCATTTTGCCTTCAAAGAAGTTTTAGGTTACAGAAAAGTCATACAGAATATAGGGGATTCCCATATACGCAACATCCCCTCCCTTTTCCCCTTTCCCCTATTAATAACATTTTATATGTGGATGTTACATTTGTTACAATTGATGTACAAATATTGAAACCAAGCTACTAACTATGGTCAATGGTTTATATTATGGTTTATATTTTGGACCATACACTTTTATAAATTTTAATGAAATTTAACATGGCCTGTATCCATCATTGCAAGATCATGTAGATCACTTCCATTACCCCCAAAATGTCCCATGTTCCATCTATTTATTCCTCGCTTGCCCTCCTCTCAGGACCCATGGCAACCACCAGGCTCCACTCCTTGAAGAACAAGATTCATAGTTAATTGCAACAATATTAAGGACTTGACACACTGCTCTGTCCTCTCCTATAAGGCACGGCCTATACTCTCAAGAGACTCCTGCCCCTCTACTTGAGAACATAGCAGGATTCCCCTGGATGGGAGTCCAACACCTTCCTGCTCATTATGTGGGTCTCCACCTATTGATACAACCAATTATTACAAGATGAACACTCACACACTCTCCAGAAGCCTGCCACACGTGAGCCCTGTCCCGAATCCCCACACATCCAACACCCTAAACCAGTAACCCTCCCTGCCGTGTTGCCAAAAGAATATTCCCAACGTTGTAGTTTTAACCACATACCTACTAATCCCCAGTGTTCACCTGCTCCCTCACCCAACCCTCCCCCCAGTTCCATGGAAAGTCCAACCCATCCCCCCTACCCCACACCCCTGACAAACCAGCACTGCCCAATCCAAAAGTATCAGCGAATCACTGTCATGCCCCTCCACTGCACAACTACATACTTCTACCTTATCATAGATTTTCCTCATATGGGTTTTGGCTCACAACCTCCTTCTCCCTTTCTAACATTTATAAACCGATCTTCCAGACTCTAGTTCTGTGAGTCTGCTCAATTTACTTAATTCATCTCAGTGAGGTCATGTAATATTTGTCCTTCAGTGCCTGGCTTGCTTCACTCTATATAAGGTCTCCAAGATTCATCCATGTTATCCCGTGTGTTAATACTGCATTCCTTATTACAGCTGAGTAATATTTCATTGTATGTATATACCACAATTTGTTATCCACTCATCTGTTGATGGGCATTTGGGTTGATTCCAACTTTTGGCCATAGTGAATAATGCCATTATGAACATTGGTGTGCATATATCTGTTCGTGTCCTTGCTTTCAATTCTTCTGCGTATATACCCAGCAGTGGAATTGCTGGATCATGTGGCAGTTCTATAGTTAGCTTTCTGGGGAATTGCCAAACTGTCCTCCACAATGGCTGCATCATTCTACATCCCCTCCAGCAGTGGATGAGCGTTCCCATTCCTCCACATTCTCTCCAAAACTTGTAGTCCTCTATTTTTTTTTTAAATAGCCACCAGTCTAATGAGTGTAAGATGATATCTCATTGTGGTTTTGATTTTTTGTTTCCCTACATTATCTTCCAAGATCTTTATGGTCTTGGCTCTTATATTTAGATCTTTGATCCATCTTGAGTTAATTTTTGTATAAGGTGTGCAATGTGTTCCTCTCTCATTCTTTTGGGTATGGATATCCAGTTCTCCAAGCACCATTTGTTGAAGACGCCATTCTCTCTCAGTTGAATGGGCTTGGTGGCCTTGTCAAATATCAGTTGAGGATCTATATGCGAGGATCTATATCAGAACTCTCAATTCGGTTCCATTGGTCAGTATGTCTAGCCTTGTATCAATACCATGCAGTTTTGACCACTGTAGTTTTGTAATATGTTTTAAAGTAAGGTAGTGTGATTCCTCCAATTTCATTTTTCTTTTTCAATATGTCTTTGGCTATTCAGGGCCTCTTGCTCTTCCAAATAAATTTCATAGTTAGCATTTCCAATTCAGTAAAAAATTCTGTGGTGAATTTTACTAGGATTGCGATAAATCTGTAGATCAGTTTGGGTAGGATAGACATCTTAATGATGTTTAGTCTTCCTATCCATGAACAGGGAATATTCTTCCATTTACTTAGGTCTTCTTTGATTTCCTTTAACAGTGTTGTGTAGTTTTCTGTGTACAAGTCATTTATATCTTTAAATTTACTCCTAGGTATTCTATTCTTTTAGTTGCTATTTTAAATGGAGCTTTTTCTTGATTTCCTCCTCAGATTTCTCATTATTGGTGTACAAAAATACTACTGATTTTTGCACGTTAATCTTATAACCTCCCACTTTACTGAACTTGTTTATAAGCTCTATAAGCTTTGATGTAGATTTCTCAGGGTTTTCAAGGTAGAGGATCATATCATCTGCAAATATTGAAATTTTTTACCTCTTCCTTTCACTTTGGATAACTTTTATATCTTTTTCTTGCCTAAGTGCTCGAGCAAGTACTTCTAACACAATGTTAAAATAAGAGCAGTGACAGTGGGCATCCTTGTCTTGTGCCAGATCTTAGAGGGAGAGCTTTTAGGATTTCACCATTGAATATGATGTTAGCTGTGGGTTTTTCATATATACCCTTTATCCTGCTGAGGAAGTTTCCTTCTACTCCTATCTTTTGAACTTTTTATCCGGAAAGGGTGCTGTATTTTGTCAAATGCTTTTCTGCATCTATGGAGATGATCATGTGATTTTTTTCTTTCAATCTGTTTATGTGCTGTATTACATTGATTGATTTTCTTATGTTGAACTATGCTTGCATACCAGGGATGAAACCCACTTGGCATGGTGTATAATTTGTTTGATGTGTTGTTGAATACGGTTAGCAGGTATTTTATTGAGGATTTTAGCATCTAGGTTCATTAGCAGGATTGGTCTATAGTTTTCCTTTCTCATGGCATCTTTGTTTGGCTTTGGTATTTGGGTGATGTTGGGCATCATAGAATGAGTTAGGCAATGTTCCTTCCACTTCTATTTTTTTGGAAGAGTTTAAGCAGGATTGGTGTTAGTTCTTTCAAGAATGTTTGATTGAATTCACCTGTGAAGCCATCTGTCCTGGGCTCTTCTTAGTTGGGAGGTTTTTGATGACTAATTCTATCTCGTTACTTGTGATTGGTCTATTAAGTTCATCAATTTCTTCTTTCGTCAATGTAGGCTGCTTGTGTGTTTCTAGGAATCTGTCCATTTCCTCTAAATTATCCATCTTGTTAGCATACAATTTTTCAAAGTATCCTCTTATGATACTCTTTATTTCTATGGGGTCAGTGGTGATATCCCCTTCCTCATTTCTTATTTTATGTATTTGCATCGTCTCTCTTTTTTTTTCTTTGTTAGTCTAGCTAAGGACTTGTCAATTTTATTAATCTTCTCAAAGAACCAGCTTTTGGTTTTGTTTATTTTTTCTAGTGCTTTCTTATTTTCAATTTCATTTGGCACTGCTCTAATCTTTGTTATTTCCTTCTTTCTACTTTCTTCGGGGTTAGTTTGTTTTTCTTTTTCTAATTCCTCTAGGTGTACAGTTAGGTCTTTGATTTTAGCTGTTTTTTCTTTCTTTCTTTTTTAAAAATATAGACATTTATGGCTATGAATTTCCCTCTCAGTTCAGCTTTTGCTGCATCCCATAGGTTTTGATACATTGTGTTGTCATTTTCATTTGTTTCAAGGTAGTTACTGATTTCTTTTGCAATTTCCTCCTTGACACACTGTTAGTATCTAAGAGTGTGTTGTTTAACTTTCATATCTTTGTGCCTAATCTGGTTCTCTGGCCCTTACTGATTTCCAGCTTCATTCCATTGTGGTCAGAGAAATTACTCTGTATAATTTCAATCTTTCCAAATTCATTGAGAGCTGTTCTGTGGCCTAGCATATGGTCTATCCTGAAGAATGATCCATGTGCACTAGAGAAGAATATATAGCCTGCTGTATTTGGGTGTAATGTTCTATATATGTCTATTAGGTCCAGATCCTCTAATGTATTATTCAAAGTCTTTGTTTATTTATTGATTCTCTGTTGAGATGTTCTGTCTAATGGTGATAATGATGTATTAGAGTCCCCCACTATAACTGTAGAAGCATCTATTTCTCCACTTAGTTTTTCCAGTGTTTGCCTCATGTATTTTGAGACACCCTTGTTAGGTGCATAAATGTTTATGATTGTTCTTTCTTCTTGATAGATTACCCTTTTTATTAATATATAATGTCCTTCTTTGTCTCTTACAATAGCTTTGCATTTAAAGTCTATTTTGTCCTATATTAGTATAGCTACTCCCGCCTTTTTTTTTTTTTTTTTTTGGTTATTGTTTGCTTGTAAAATTGTTTTCCAACCATTTACTTTCAGTCTCCTTGCATCCCTGGGTCTAAGGTGGCTTTCTTTTAGACAGCACATAGATGGGTCATATTTCCTTATCCATTCTGCGAATCTGTGTCTCTCGACTGATGAGTTTAATCCATTAACATTCAATGTTATTACTATCAAGGAATTACTTACATTAGCCATATTTTCTTTAGGTTTATGTGTTCCATAAGTTGTTTTTATTTTTCTTTTTATCTTTTTAGTTGCTCTTACACTCTCCTCCAACTCTCTCTCTCCTGTTTTTTTCCTTTCAACCTGTAGAATGCCCTTTAGTATTTCTTGAAGGGCAGGTTTCTTATTGACATACTCTCTTAATTTCTGTTTATCTGTGAATATTTTGAACTCTCCCTCATTTTTGAATGCCAGCTTTGCTGGATAGAGAATTCTTGGCTAGAATTTTTTTTTCTTCTAGCACCTTAACTATGTCATACCACCGCCTTCTTGCCTCTAGGGTTTCTGATGAGAAGTCAGCATTTAATCTTATCAAGCTTCCCTTGTGTGTGATGGATCTCTTTTCTCTTGCTGCTTTCAGTATTCTCTCTTTGTGTTGAGCATTGGACAATTTGACAAGTATATGTCTTGGAGTAGGCTTGTTAGTATTTATATTGTTTGGGGTGCACTGCACTTCCTGGGCATGTACATCCATCTCCCTCAATAGGGTTGGGCAGTTTTCAGTCATTATTTCCTCCAACACACCTTCTGTCCCCTTTCCCATCTCGTCTCCCTCTGGGATGCCTATAATGCATATGTTTGTGTGTTTCATGTCGTCATTCAAATCCCTGAGTCCCTGCTGGATTTTTTCTATCTTTTTATCTATCTGTTCTACTATGTGTTTGATTTCAGCTGTACTGTCTTCCACATCGCTGATTCTTTCCTCTACTTGTTAAAATCTGCTGTTAATGTGCTTCCAGTGTATTTTTTTTTTTTATTTAAAGATTTTATTTATTTATTCATTTATCCCCCCCTTGCTGCTTGTGCTCGCTGGGTCAGCTAACCACGCCATGCGGGCAGGCTTGCCTTCACCAGGAGGCCCCGGGAACCGAACCCAGGGCCTCCCATATGGTAAATGGGAGCCCTACTGATTGAGCCACAGCCGCTTCCCTCCAGTGTATTTTTTAATTCTTGGATTGTGCCATTCATCACCATCATATCTGTTATCTTTTTATGTATGTTTATGATTTCTTCAGTATGTTCTCCCAGCATCTTCTTAATATCCTTAATCTCTTCCTTCACTTCTTTAAGTTGATTCATGATATTTGTTTGGACATCTCTGAATAGTTATTCCATGTTCTGCATCTCCTCCTGGTTTTTAGTTTGTTCATTGGACTGGTCATCTCTTCCTGTTTCTTAGTATGGCTTGTAATTTTTTGTTGGTGTCTAGTCATCTGTTTATCTTGATGTGTTTTTCAACTGATTAGCTTTTCTTTCTACTCTAGGGTTTTATTTTGTTGTTTTTGTGTGTGTGGTAAGGTTTCACTTTGGCACTTAATTCCTCTTATTCTATTTCCTTGCTGTTGTCTATGTTCCCTTGGAAAAAAATTAGGACCAGAGAAAAAGAAAGAGATAGGAAGAGAAAAATAATAATAGTAATAATAATAGTAAAAGGTAGGAGAGGAACCATACAAGACCTAGGAAAATGTATAATTAACATGAGTAAGAAGTACAGAGGAACAAGATTTTAAAAGTGGAATAGAAACAATGAACTGAGACACAGAATAGAGAAAAATACATAGAATGAATTAAATGGCTGGAATGATGAGAAGAGAGGAAAAGTAAAATGAAAAGAGAGAAGGAAAAAAAGTAGAAAAGAAAGAAAACAGAGAAAAAAGGAGAGAGAAATAAAAACAAGAAAAATTGAAGACCAAACAAAAAGAGGTGGAATGAAAGAACAGCAGCAGAAAACAGAAGATAAAGATGAAAGAGAGAAAAGAAATAGCTTAGGTAGAGAAAATCAGTAAGCAAAACAAAACATACAAACAAAAGCCAGGGAGACAAAGGAAGGGGAAACACAACAAACAAGAAACAAGACAGCAGCAACTCTTTTTTAAAAAGGAGAAAGAGAGAAAAAAAGAACAAAAAACAAAAATAAACATGGAAAAACAGCCTTCCCTCTTAGGTCCCTAAGTATCTTCTCAGGCTGCTGATGTTCATCAATCACACTGCAGCCTGCCCTCTGCAGGATTTCATCTGGGTTTTAGTGAGTAAAGAAGGAAAATTTTAAAAGGAACACTTAAAAAAAAAAAAGAGGTACAAAAAAAGCTAATACAAAGAGAATGTCTATATGTTCATAAAGTTTCATCTGGATGCCTGACAACCCAGTGGGTCACTTCTCTAAGAAAAGCCCAGAATCGAACCAGGGACCTCATATATGCAAGGCAGGAATTCTTCCACTAAGCTAACCTGTTTTCTTAGGTTAGTTAGCCTTTCAGAATGCTATCCACCCCCTTTCCCTCAGGCAGGTTAGATTCCTTGCAGTTTGCTAGAGTCCTGCTGATTAGGCACCTGTCTGTCCCTGCCTCCTCTCTGATCTACTTCCACTCTTTACCTGGGTGGCTGGGCATGACAGCCTGCCTGAGGAGATCCCCCTCCCCTCTCCCTGTTTAATTGGGGTCCCTTCTGATATTTAAGGAGGGCTCAGCTGACCAAATTCACCACAAAGATACCATTCTTTAACCTCCCAGACTCCTCTTCCTCCCTGGGAATCTGCCCTCTCATTCCATTAAGAACTGGGAGCCAATGGCTCCACCTACACTATTTGCCCTGTAAATGTATATGTAGCCGCTTCCAGCCACAGGAGCAAGCAACTCACAATTTTCCTTTGGCTTCTTTATCTTTCCAGTACCCTCCTAGATAACTCAGAACACCTTCCCATTCTATACATATCCAAAGCAGCTAGCAGGGAGGAAGACATCTGCTCTGCTGTCAATTAGATGTAATTCGTCAGGAGTTTTACCCTCATTTAATAATTCAGGGGTGGAGGAGGGGAGACCTTTCCAGAAGCTGGGAGGTTTAATAACTCACAATTAGTTGTTTTGGCTTCTTTGTCTCTCTGTCCCTCACTCTCCTGGGTGTTGTGAAGCAGTGTCCTGGCCTGCTGTAACCTAAACCAGGTTCCTAAGGCAGCCTTTGGCTCTTTCTCCACTGTTTTAGTGAGAGCTGAGCCTTATCTGCTTGACCCGATGGCCACATTCCCACAATTCCCCATAATCTCTGAGGTCCAGTGAAAAATGAAAATGTGGGACTGCATGTTCAGAAACTATTAAGAATTTCAAGACCTCAGTAGCAAAGCATTAAACCAAGCCTGGGGCGCCTTTTGAACACAGGGCCCTATATGACTGCACAGGTTACCTGCTGTGTAGCTGGACATGCTGACAAAGGACTTATATCCAGATTATATAAGGTAAAGAACTCTCAAAACTCAACAGTAAAGAAACATACAATCCATTGTAAAACAGAAATATCAACAAAGAGGTTACAAAGATGGCAAATAAGCACATGAAAAGATGTTCAACATCATCAGCCATTAGGGAAATGCAAAATAAAATCTTGATGAGATACCACTATACACTGATCAGAATGACTAAAAACTACTGGCAATACCAAGAGGTGGTGCTGGCAAAGATGTGGAGGATCTGGTACCCACACACACAACTGGTGGGAATGCAAAACAGAACAGCCACTCTTGAAAGCAGTTTGGCAGTTTCTTACAAAGTTAAACATACATTTATCATACAACCCAGCAATCCCACTCCTGGATATTTACCCTAGGGAAATGTAAACCTATGTTCACACAAAGACCTATACATGAATGTTTATGGTAGCTCTGCTTATAATGGCCCCATACTGGAGAACTGATAAACTGTGATATATCCACACGATGGAATACTACTCAACAATAAAAAGGAACAAATTATTGGTACACTCAACAACTTGGATGAATCTCAAGGGCATCATGCTGAATGGAAGCAGTCAGTCTCAAAAGGTTACATACTATATGATTCTATTTATATGACAGTCTCAACAAGATAAAATAATAGTGATGGAGAACAGATAGTGATTGCCAGGTGTTAGGGCTAGAGGAGAGTGTGACCACAAAGGGGTAGTGCAGGGGAGTTTGGGGGTGATGAAATGTTCTGTACACACAAATCTATATGTGTGTCAAAACCCATAGAACTATAGACACCAAAAAAGTCAATTTCACTGTATGTAAATTTTAAAAGTTTCCAATGTAATTTTTTATTGGAGCTTGACAAGTTAATGCTAGCATTCAGCCAAAAGAGAAAATGTACGGGAAAACAAAAACATTTTGAAAAAGAACAGTGTTTGAACACCAGCCATACTAGATTTGAAAATATCCTATAAGATTTTCATAACTGAAAAATATGGTATTAGTACAGACAAATAGATCTATGAACAGACAAATAAATCAGTGGAAAAATCAGAAGCAGATATACATGGAAATTCAGTTTATGATAATGTTAACATTTTAGGCCAATGGGAAAAAGAAGGATTATTCAATGAATGGTTAGGAAAAAATGAATATCCATTCTCAAAAAATAAAGTTAAATACCTCCCATTCTACATAAAATGGAATTATAAAACTCATCATAAAAACAGGATGATTAAAAGCATTTGTCAGAAATATATGCACACAATATATACAAGAATATTTCCTGGAGCGTTGTTTGTAACAGCAGAGAGAAAGAAAGAAGAAGAAGGAGAAAGACAGAAATGTCCATCAGAACTTAAATATTATACATTATACCATGGAATATGTATATGTATATATGTGCTGACAATGTTGCACTCTCCCTGAGAGTTGTGTTGCTGGAAAACATTAAAGGTTAAGAAATGTCTCCATTCTTTGTGTTCCAGAAAACGGCTTACAGCAAGGAAGCCCCCTTCCCCATATGACTTAGGTAAGACTCACGGATGTCTCTCTTGCTTATCTATGACAAGGCCAGACTCAGACCCTGAAAATTCCCATACTTTGTCTCATAAATGATTAGCTGAACTGCTCGTCCCTGCTGAACAATCGGAAAAAAATGTTTTTTAATCAAACTTTGGGTAAGCGTCTCTTCTTCCCTCAGGTCCTACTCTTAGCCTGAGCCAGCACAGAGCCTTTCCTTAAGGAGAACAAAATATATAGAATGAGTCCTTTATTTTAAAAAAAAATGTGGATGTGCCTATTAAAACTGCACACAAAATGATCTGGAAGGCTGTGAGTCACTTGCTAACAGTGGGATAGAGGGGCAGGAGGAGGAGAGTTTTCACTTTTACTCTATATACTTACATAATTAATTTTAAAAAATTGTCACTGTATATAGCAATGTATCATTTATTAAAAAACAAAATAAGTAACTATGCCACCATGTAATCAACAGGAGGAAAGAGATCTGAATAAAGAGGCAGGGGTGTCTGGAGAAAGACCGATCAAGGCTGCCACAAGAGAAGGGACATTTGTGCTCGGGGGACTGCCAGATCCCTCTTGGCCAGCAGGACTTTTTGTTCAGGCCAGACCTGTCCCTTTGCCATCCAAGGCTCCAGTTTCCCAGCAAGAAGTAGTTGTCGAGGAATAAGAGGACTCTTTAACTAAGACTCAGGGCTAGTAAGCTTTTTACCGATTTGCATTTTCTAATGTTTTCTCTAAGGAAAAGAAAAGCAAGGCAGGGTTAAACTGAGAAAAGAATGTTTTAGCTTATGCTCTTAGATAACACAGCCAATCATATTTAGTGGCACTGAGGTTACAGAGGGAACACGAATGACTAGATCCACTGCAATTCTTTGCTAATGATTTCCTGTGGGATTTATGAAAGCCAGGCCATTAAAGAAGATCAACAATAATAGTGGTTTGCAATCGACAAAACCTTCCATATACAACTTTTTATTAGAGCCTCAAAGCAGCACAGGTGTCTCTGTCCTGATTTTACAGACAAGGAAATAGAAGCTTGGAGACTTTTTAGAATTTGACAACAATCCCCTCTCCGGGGCATGGGTGAGGTCCCCTCACTTCCAGAAGAAACACCATTCAGAACACACAAAACGGAATTTTGCAGCTTTGTTAGAAAGACACATTGAAAGGACCGTCTCATCTCAGCAATGGAAAGAAACTGTTTTAAAACATGCTTCTAAAAAATATTTCATTACTGATTATATAATGTTTTTTATACACACACACATAAAATTGCTTTTGCTATTAATGCCTCAAACAAAAAAAATAAAATAAAAAATTACTTCAACAGAATAAACAATAATACCATCAAGGTAAATCAAGTCCTGTCTTGGATTTTATTTTATTTTCAACAGTTTACTTTGAAATAATTTCAAAATTATAGGATAGTTGCAAAAATAATGACAAACTCCATACAGAGAACTCCAACTTAACCAATGCCACCCCCTAGATATCCAGATCCACCAATTTTAGTATTTTGCCACCTTTCCCATATCAGTCTATCATATCATATCTATCTATGTATCTATGTATCTATGTATGTATGTATGTATGTATGTATCTATCTATCTATCTATCTATCTATCTATCTATCTATCTATCATCTTATCTTTCTATTTTCCAAACATGTGAGACCAGGTTGCACACATCATTTTCCTTGAACACATAATATTTCCATGTACATTTCCTATGAAGAAAGCTATTCACTTACATAATCACCTAAGTGCAGTTATCAAGTTCAAGAGATTTAATGTTGATATAAAGCTTACATTCTATATCCCATGTTTTCTTATGTCCTAGTAACATCTTTTTGAGTCCTTATCCTCATTTCTTAGATACTATCTACCAGTATTGCATTTAACCGTCATTATCTCTTTTGTTTCTCTTTCTTTTTTTAAATTTGTGGAAAAATATGTATACCTCATAAATTTTCCCATCCCATTTTATCCTGTTTGGAGTTTGTTGAGCATCCTAGATGTATATATATGAGAGAGAGAGAGAGAGAGAGAGAGAGAGGGAGAGCGAGAACGCAAGGAGGGTGGGAGGGAGGAAAGAATGTAGGGAGAAAGGAAAGAAGAAAACACCTTTCCTGACTGACCTGTGAGGCCCTTCCTTCAGAGCTTATTCATACAATGAGTTTGGAGAATAGCTCCAGGCCAAAGCATAGGTTCTTTCTGTGCATACAGCTTGTATTGGGCATGTGTGTGTGGCACTAGGAATTCCCCTGTTTAGTTGGATACAAAAGTCCACTCATCCCTAGAAAACAGTTTTCTCACAGTCCTAGCATGGCACTGTATATTCTCCAGCCATCAATCCTTTGTCCCAGGAAGCTACTTGACTCCCACAGCATTCTGTGGGAGAGCTTGGTGAGCCTCCATCTACATGCAGGGCAAGTTCTGGGACAGCGAGTTCCTCAGGCCACCACCAGACAGAATGGGCCAGACATACATCCTCCTATTATGTGCATAAGAGTTACCCTACTCCCTCTAGAACCAGAACCAGCGATCCACACTGGGCCTTTGGGCCAGCTCTGTGCTGCGCTGATAGGGGAGGAGCCAGCCAGGGCATCATGGGATTCTGTTTCTTTTAAGTGGCCTTTCTCTTGATTCAGTGCTCACCTTGTTACTGCAATCCTTTAACTGTTCTCTGGAGTTTTGAAAAAGATGTTTCTGCCAGTTCTTGCTGGTTGTTCAGAGCTTCTATGGGAAGAGGACAGAACCCTAAAGCTTCTCTCTCCACCATCTCGATCAGGGTATGCCCCACCTTCTTTGCTGTCTTGTGTTCTAAAGGGAATTTCAGTCACTTTAATTTTACTCGTAAAACATGTAGCTACAAGGAGGGAATTCCTTTAGCTGTGCTCCTAACTTTAAAAGAATACTCACAGACCTTTTTTATTGCTTAAGAAAATTAGAGCTTTATTTAGAAGCCATGATGAGTTAATTATCAAAGTTTGTTGGGTCAAATTGTCCTCTTATGACAGACATAGTTTACCACTTTAAGTGAACTAACACAGCATTCTACAAGCAATAACAACAAGAAAAAAACATTTTTAGTGTTACATGTATAGTTTTTAGTAAAAATATTTGTAGCTTCAAGGTTGTAAGTCAACAGTCCTTGGAATTAGTAAAACACATTTTTCCACATAACAGGAAGTCTCTTTGCTCATCTGAACAAAGAGACTTAGAGAAAAACTGAACTTCATGTGAGACAATATAGAGTAATTATTGATTTATATTACAAGTCATGCAAATATGTACTAACCTTTTTCATCTTTCAACAAGATATGGTGGCTGGCTTCACAAGCCCCTGAGTCAACAGCTCTCCCATCCTTTCAAGGTTTCTTTTTAAACTGCCAACGCAGTGCTGTACTTTCTGTCTTCAGTTATAATTTCTAGCTAGGGATGAATTAAAGAAGATTGGCCTGGAAATGTTTTGTTTCCACAAGCTCGAACATTTACCTCACACTGTGCTGAGTGCTTTAGTGAAGGAGGTAATGGAAGCTGTCAAAAGGTAAGGAACGTGCCCAAGGTAGCACAGCAGTAAATTTCAGAACCAAGACTTGAACCCCACAGATTCATGTAGAGACAGAGACATTGAAAATAAAGACCTAAAGTTCTAATGCTTGAAAAGTAGCAACTCACATGTCTAACTGCATTTTCTTCATCAGCATTTCATTTGAGAAATATCAATTGCACCCCACCATGTTCCAGGAAATACCTTGGGTATGGTGGTGAAAGAGATAGGTGTGGTGCTTGCTCTCATGGGGCTTACATTCTAGTGAGGGGGACAACAATAAACTCACAAACCAGCAAATGGATCAATAAACAAGACAAATATTGAAGAAGGGCTCTGTATAGAATTAACGTGATGTTGATGGATTCTAATTGTTTCCCAACTACCTTTCTCTCTCTCATATGGTAAGCTCTTTAAGAGCAGAAATGCCTTTCAGTATTCCCTGTTTTGTCTTAAACAATGATTTGCACATAGGAGGATCAGTGCATCAGTGACATATTATTTCCAGAGCAGTGTTCCCCAGAAACCAGTAATTTGAATGTAAATCAGTCTTTTAGAAATAATAGTAGAGTACTTTGATACTTTAGTTTATTCTACTTACCTTTGAAAGAGGAATGCAGAAGCATCTTCCTTCTTTATTTTGTGGGGTGCAAGAGCTCAGAGCACACTCACTGGAGCCAGAAAGAACAGCAAACCCCAGAGAGCTCAACGTGGCAAGATCTCCTGAAAGGAAAAAAGTTTTCTTTATTTAACTCAGTGAGGACATTTAGATTGTAAAATCTGACCTTTTGGCTTGTTTTTCAAAATTCCCCCACAACCTGATTCACTCTCTGGGGCTCTTAGATGAGCCACAGGTGCATCATTTGTTAAATAATTGATGCCCTGCCATAAATGACACCTTTGAAGGGGATAACCATCTTCTGAAGGGCATGTTGCACCTAATTCCCATAAAAATCACCAGACTTTTGAGAAATACAGTTGCTCATCATTCAATAAGTGGATCTCAAAAAATCACATTTCTTTCTTTCATTTCTGAGTCCTGACCATGTGTCAGGCACTGAGCCTGGAGACACAGTGGTATCCAAAACCCTACCCTTGACCTTGTTGACTTTCTTGAATAGTGGCACTTTTTCCATACATTTTTCTGAACTCCACCCCATATCTTCCAAATCAGAATCCCTATGGCAGTGGTTCTTAAACTTTTGTGCTCATCAAAACCAAAGATTGCTGAGTCCCATCCTCAGAATTTCTGATTCAATAGGTCTGGAGTGGGATTTGATCATTTGTATTTCTAACAGGTTCCCAGGTGATCCTGATGCTTCTGGTCTGGGAACAAGACTTCGGGGGTAGAACCCAAGCACTTGAAGGTGATTCTGATGTGTGTCCAGGGTTGAGAACCACTGGAGCATGGAATTTCAAAAGAATCACAGCCCAGTCTCGATTTCTGAGAACTGAGATAGGGGAGATAAAACACAAGGTTGACGTTTTATGAACAAATGAAGTGTCTTGCTGGATGTTATTATACAGACACAATGGTTTCAGAAATGTGGGATCTTAGTAGGGGTTGGAATGGGTGGAGAAATTGGTTGGGTCTTGAAAGACAAGCAGTATTTGGATAGGTGGTGGGAAAAATGGGAAGTCATTCAGGAAAAATTAACCAGGAATGCATACCGTTCACATATAGTGAGGGCATCAAGTTATAGTATTCATAGCAGTACCCATGATTTAGTCATCAAGAGAAATTACAGGTATTTTCAAATCAAATTTTAGTAGTTGTAGATATTTCAAAATATTGTTTATAGGCACCACCACTTTGAAATTATAATAGTTACAGATCTGTCTCTATATCTAAAGGTAAGATGGGATTATATTTGCTTCTTTAAAAATACAAGTTTTAAAACATTTTGATAAGTATATTTCAGTCTAATTTGATTTCTTTTGTAATTCTAGAGGTTTCCTTTTATGCATTTAAAACATTATTCTGAGAAGGAGCTCATGGCACAAAAACAGGGGTGCAAACAGCATTAGCAAGGTCCAGAGGCCCTGTGAAATAGAGTGTGCATGGAAGACAGTGAGCAAGGTGTGGGCAGAAGATACAAGTAAAATAAGGTTGGACAGCTTGAGTGGGGCCTTCAAAACCAAGGACAGGATCCGTAAAGAAATCAATGATCAGTTATCATCTAAGAAATGTAATTGTTCATTTCTTACTGAACACCTCCTTCAGTGTTTCTCAAACTTTAGTCGGAATAAGAATGCCCTAGAGAGCTTCTTAAACAGATTCTTGGGCCCCACCTTCAGTAGTAGGTCTAGGGTGGGGCCCCCAAATATGCATTTCTAATAAGTACCCAGGTGATGCTGACAGGATTTGACAGTATGGTACTAAGTACTAAATGGAAAAAATATATCCCATTGCTAAATAAGTTTGCAAAAAACTTAGCACAATAAGGTAATGCATGCTGAGAACCTTTATCATGTCAACTGGCGTGGGTACCTTCAGGAGGGGGATATAGTGTGCAGTGTACCCAAGCTTATCTGACCACAAAATCCCTTTGTCATCAATCTCACTGGACTAATTGTCCAAAGGACACACCTAGAGTAAAGTTGATCTGTTGTACCTTTGGAAGAACTCCCCCTAGGAGATGAATACCAGAGACAGGTTAAAAGCATGCTACAGATAAGGACTTTTGTTTGTAAGCCTTTGCCCATGGGACCTAAGGCCAACTATTTTAGAGAAGAGTAGTTCTACCAATATGGCAAGATTCAAGGGAAGCCAGTTTCCAGAAGATGAATTTCCCCATTTTACTTAAATCATTGATTTTCCTGAATGCCAACTTGGAATCATTGAGAAACACCCTAGTGGGACATGCACATTTAACACCTAACTATCCCAATAATGAGGCTGGTACATCCTAGAATGATAAGTAGCTCTGCCCTTCCTGCTTTTCTCCTAACTGCACAGGGCACTTTTTGTTAAGCACATGAATGTGTGCTGGGTACACACACACACCATACCCACACATATACACACAGGCATCTAATCTTCAATCCATCATTTCACATAATAGTTACTTTAAGGACTGTTCAAAATCAGCCAGCTAACATTCTCCCATAAGGATAAGACATATCTTTGGGGCTATTTTGGTTCTCATTGCTCAAAGGGGAAAAAATATAGAACACAAGGCTAACGTCTCCCCAAACAAAACAAATGCCCACATTCACTGGCAGTTTTTGGAAAGGACAAAAAAAAAAAAAAAAAAAAAGAGAAAATCCACTCAAACTTCCATGGTCAAGTTTTTTGTATGGACTAGAAGAACGCCTGAGTCTCCCTGACATTTGGCTTCTCAAAGCTTGGCCTTTGGCTACATCCCTTTTGATGTGTGCTTCTCAAGTCATGCCAAGTACTAGCTTCTGCATAGGACTAGGACTTTGGATGACATTACCATCCTTTCCTTCAAATAAAAAAAACCTTCTTCCTCAAGACCTAAAAATAGCCCTCAGCCTTGGAGTGCAGCCTTGTTTTCATCAACTCTCATCCACTGGACCAGTTGCTTGAGCTGGGACAAGCCAAAACCCTGAAGAAAAGAAGCAGTTTTGAGTAAGCTGATCCATATTTGGCTCTTTGAAATGCTCAGCTCACAGAAAACAGTAAAATCTTTGCTCTTTCAATCATGAGAATTCCATCTCCACCCCCAACTCACACTGCTTTTTTTTTTTTTTTTTCTTTTCCTTTTTTGGGAATTTATTTTTTAGGGGGTTGGGAAGTCCTGGCAGGACAGAATAAAAATTTTTTTTTAATTAAATTTTTATTCTTGCAACTGAGATAAAGAAAACTTGGGCAAAGTGGATACTTTCTTCATGGCTAAAAATTGACTTTAAGACTCTCATCATAGCCATATAAAATAAGTTTCTTTCTTATAGAAACTTGGGGTTGATTTCATCTTAACCTCTGTTGTGAGAAGATTTTAGTGCTCAACGGTATAGCATTCTAGATTCATGGCAGTGCTGTTTTGGCTCATGGCCTCATATTTATTTTATTCAAATCAAACTCTTGTACCTTGCATTCAAGACCCTTTGCTGTCACATCCTGTGAATGGGCTTGGATGGCAGAGTAGGAGTGGGTGGAAGTAGCAGTTGTTTCCCACTACGAGAAGCATCAGTGGGAGGAAGGAACTCCGTCGAGGAGGAGGGCAAGGAGTTAGGTGCCCTGCCGGTGTGATTACGCTTGGTCAATGGAGGAAGACATCAAGGGCAGAAAAGGAATCTAACAGGGGAGGCCAAGAAAGGATGTGGAGGATGGAAAACCAATCTGGGGGTGCAGAACTGAGTGAAAAATAAGGAGACTAGGGTATCAGTGGTCTGGGGATGAAGGCAGAAAGCTCCTGCAGCCACTGCCCTGTCAGCCTCCATTGGAGTTCTGGGGCAGGACATTCACTCTTAATGAGTTTGTCACAAAACATCTTCTGAGGCAATCTGGTCATAGCCTATCTCCCTAGTCTTCTCTCTTATGCATATGTTAGACTCCTGTCAGACAAGACTGCTCCCTCTTCCTCAATTTTCAAATTTTCCCTCTCCCCACCTTTGATCTTTGTTTCCTTTATTTGGTCCTAACTTTTTTCTTCTTGGATCTCCATTTGCCAAATCTTATGCACAGATTATCTCAAATGCCACTTCTATGAAGCCTTCCCTGATCCCTCAACTCAGATGCCACCACTTTATTAAGAAATTTGCATATATGGTCAGAGTGAGTGTGAGAATTTTGAGGCAAGTGAGAGAGCAGAGTAGCAAAGGGTGGGGGTGCTATTCCATCTCGTTTTCTCTGGGACTCTACACTTAAAATTTCTGCATTCTAGAATAACTATTGTTATATTTATCTTACCTTCCCCATAATATTGTAAGATGCCTGGGTAAGGCTAGCAGTTTACAGATGTATATGCTAATAGTCAACCTAAAAGAATTAGAGAAGTTCTGGAATGAATAGTACCTGGAGTTATATATATATATTAAGCATTAGAAGCATGGATTGTGGAACAAGACATCTTTAATTGTTAACATCCTTTTGAATTGTGGTTTCTTCAAAATGAGGATTTGCCCCAAAGCTGTTGAAAGAAAAAAGTGGGATAATGTTCATAAAAAGTTTATAAGCTGTAAAATGCTGTGTAAATAGAGTCATTAGGAATGCAACGTTATTCATTAGCCACTCAACTAACACATATTGATGCTTACTATTTGACAGGCATGAGCACAATGGAGACCACATGCATGCTGATTATACCTCCTTAATTACATAATGAAGACAAGTTGGTAAAAGAATGTTGAGTTGATGTTAATGCTGCTAAAGGATGTGGAGAAGTAAATGTATTCCTTCTACATCCACCGTTAAGAAACAATTTCCCTTGGCTTTTATTATTTTGTTATTGTTCTTTTTCCAAATTTCTAGAATTTACATATACCTATATTACTTTTGTAACTTGGAAAGCAAACAAACATTGGTTTGGTCTTAAGAGAGTTAGGTTTTCTTCTCCCAAATTTCCCCATGAAGGCTCACCAAATGCCCTTGCCTACAGATGATGTGCTTTGTGCTGGTGGAACTGCTGGGCATTAGGCACCAAGTATGGTCCATCTTCCTCTCTAATAAGTGCTTACCAGGATGCTTTACACACAAGCCTTTGGATTCTTGTTGGGTTTTAATATAGTACACTTTCGGTAACTTCCTACACAATTCTACTAAGAGTTCACAGAAACAAATTTTTCCTCTTTCATATCTATTTTAAATTTGGACTAAGTGATGTATTATTTGAAAGCTAATTCTGGAACTTATCAGAAAGAATAATGAAAAATAAATCATATAAAAGATGACAAAGCCAAATTATAAATGCCCTTTGAGTGATCCTCATCACCTCGCTCAATAATTTTAAATTATGCACACTCCCAGAGGCATCTTGCAAGCCACTTTTTTTTCTGTTTTGAGGTACAGGGCTGGGGATTGAATCCTGAACCTCATATGTGGGAAGCCGGCGCTCAACCCCCGAGCCACATCGGCTCCCCTAAGTTGGCTCTCTTACTTGTTTGCATGTTGTTTTTTTGTTTTTAGGAGGCACCGGGACCGAAACTGGGACCTCCCATTTGGGAAGCAGGCGCTCAACCACTTGAGCCACATCCACTCCCCACTTCTTTTTCTTTATGAAGCAAATTCTCAGGAACTTCTGTGGACATTCAGAAGTATAGATTGCTACTGAGGGAACTTTATCCATGTGGGTTGTTGGTGTAAAGGTACCAAGCTTGAACCACAAAATCAGCATATTCCTAGAAAACAACATCAACACCCTTAGTTTCCAGATTGATGGGCCTGGAATTTAGTTTGTGGAAAGGAGAAGTGGCCCCTGGGAACCTACATCTTGGTTCCTGGCTCTTCAAAGGCTTACTCTCCTATCTCTTAATTCTTTGGTCATAACCTCTTTCAAATTCACCCATTCTTTTCTTTCATTTGTTTTTTATGTTTTTAACTTTCTGTTTCGAAATAATTTCAAACTTACAGGACAGTTGCAAAAATAATACAAACTCCATACAGAGAACTCCAACATACCCCCACCTCAGCACCAGATGCCCAGATCCACCAGTTTTATCATTTTGCCACCTTTTCTGTATCATTCTATCATTCTCTCCCTCTCTCTCTCTCTCTCTCTCTCTCTCTCTCTCTCTCTCTCTCTCTCTTTTGAACATTTTCTTTCATTTTTTGAGGGGAGGATTCTCTCAAATGATCACTTCCTATTTTTAAAGCAGTAATATATGTATCCAGCACAAAATTCAAACAGAATAAAAAAGTACAGTATGAAAAACCAGTCTGTAAACACTCAGTTCCCCTCCCCAGAGATCACTAAGGAACCAACTTTCCATTTCTGCTACCAACTCCCCGGACCAGGCTTTCAGTTCTTCACAATTATCTGAATGTAACAGCTTATGCTATTTTGTCTTTCTCTGGCAAACTTCCCTTCCTCTATCAGGTAGGATAATCAAGAAAAGTGTATGCATGAGCTCTGACCTGGATTTTGACATTAGTAGGAGAAATAAGTGATATAAAAGAGGAGAGGGCATCCTCTGGTTACAATGGGGCACTTAGCTAAGAGCTGGCATATAGTCAATTCTCTGTAAATGTTTAGTGGATAATTAAAATAGTCCAGGAAGTAAGCATCTCTTGTTTAGGAATCAGAAAGGAAATTAGCTTCACTGCAAGAGAGGGCTTAGAATAGGAACTAACAATCGATGGGGACCATTGCAATCACAACTGTTAATACCAGTTGAATTGGGTGCCAACATTGTTCTCAGCTTCTAACTATTTTGTCTTATTTTCACAAAACCTCTATGAGATAACATTTCATTATCTAGAGAAACAGAGTCTTGGAAAGGTTAAGTCAAGATTTGAAATCTGGGGCCCAATTTCAATTGAGGGGAACAAGGATGATTAAGATAAGGAAACCTCGAGCATCTTGGAGCTTTTAAACTAGAAATTTGGGGGTGTTTTCTAGATACTAGCACCATTATAGGTGTTGATGAGGATCAAAAGATGCATAAAATATGGTTCTTTCCTTCCACAGAACTTAAAAGCTGGCCTCTATACATTCTTAATCAGGAAAGCAGTAATATAAATTGTGTTTCAAAAGATCAGAAAATCATTAGCCCTGTGATCATTCTCACCTAGTTGAGTCTCTCTGGTTTTTTATACACTGTATTTAAAACAAGCAAACAAACAAAGTAAACTAAACAAAAGAACTGTTATGTTGTTTTGAAGGTGAGCCAGGCTGTTACATTAGTATTCTTTGGCCTCTCAGTTAGATTAGAACCTTCCTGAAGATTTCAAAGGCTGTTGTTCCTTTTGAATGCCCTTGTGCTGCATAGACCAGTAGTCACTCTTGAGTTCCCTCTACTCCTCAGTTGCCACTAGACCCAATACCAAAGAAAGAAGGAAGACCCTGCTTCATTAGAGCAGTGATCAAGATATTGGTGAAATCAGGAAAAAGGCTAGAAGTCAATGCCCTTGACCTATTTGCAGAGTGGAAAAATAGATTAGCCACCTGACATATTCCCCAAGCCCTACTTCTTGGAGAACACTTACCAGCCGTGAGTCATAAGCCAAGTGGCAGAGGGTACAACTGAGGAGCCTCTCTCAGCCACTAGGAACAAGGCTTTGAGTTTTCTCAATTTGAAAATAATGTCAGGCAGCCTCCACCTATAGAATACAGTATTTAATGAAGGAGTTTATAAACTGAAGAAACAGAATATATAACCAGCCATAAGATAGATAGGTTAAGAATGAAGAACATTTAAAAAACAATATACAAACAAGAAATATTTAGTAAAATAGATACAAATGTGCATGTGCAGTAAAAATGGTGGAGCAAGAGACAATAGCAGAGTATTTTTCTAGGCACTAAAAATGGCTGCTTACACTGGGGAAAGAGCACCACTGCTCACTTTAAAGCAGAGCTGCCCAATCAGTGTGTCTTGGCATCAAAAGTTTGCGGATATGCCATGAAATGTTGTGGATGTGCCATGAAATGTTGATCCCTTCAGCCTTGGGGTGGCTGCATGGTCAGTGGAGGCCAGAATTCTTGGGAAGTGGCCTCCAGCTGTGAGAAGCTTGGCCGGGGCCTCCTCAGAGGGGAGTCTAACTGTGTACCTCACAATCCCCAAAGCGGGCAAGCACAATGGTGGCATGTGGCATGTGCTGAGTGGAACCAAGGAGGACATTTACTTCAGATGCCAGCTGCTGTCAAGAGACCGGTGGAGTTGCTGGGAGGACTGATATTCTAGGATCCCTGCAGGGAGGGCACGCAGCCCAGCGTGCAGCCAGCCAGAGTCGGGGTGCAGGAAGGCCGAGTGGGCATCCTGGTGGAGGCAGCTCCCAGAAGTGGCTCCAAATCTTGGACTTTGAATATATCAAGCAATTCTGTGCATTTGTGTCTGACATGCCCTTTTAGAGGTGACCAACCTAGCAACAGGGTGACCCCTTTAACAACATGTGGACGTTATGAATATTGGAGCTTTATCATCTTTTGAGATATTTGATATGAAAGAGTTCAAATGGATTAAAAATATATTCTCATTACCCTAGAAATTTCATGCTATATTTGTCAATGACAGAAAAAGAGAGCAGATAATTTTTTTAAAAAAAATTTATTGTGGTAACATATATACAATACAAAATTTCCCATTTTAACCAATTTCAAGCATACAATTCATGGTGTAAATTACATTTGCAATGTTGTGTTGCCATCAACACCTCCATTACCAAAATTTTTCCATCATCCCAACAGAAACTCTGTATCCATTAAGCATTAACTCCCTATTCCTTATCCCCACTCGGCCTCCAGTAAGCAGTAGTCTAATTTCTGACTATGAATTTGTTTATTCAATTTTTTTTCATATAAGTGAGGTCATAGAATATTTTTCTTTTTCTATTTGGCTTATTTCACTCAACATGGTATCATCAAGGTTCATCAGGAGTTGATTCTTAAATATGTAATTTTTAAATATATAATTTAAAAAATATAATTTCAAGAGTTGTAAAAAATCATGGTCTCACAGTTTTCATTTTTTATCACCTTCTTGTGCAAAGTTACCCCATGATGTAATTATCAAGAATGTAAATACTGCATACCATCATTTAAAAATTTTTGATCAGGAAATGCATGTCATCATTTCAAGTATAAAACTAGATATAAACAAGTTTTGTTCATGAAACCTAGCTCAAATTTCTCCTTAAAAATTTCAAAAAGATGTAATTTGGAAGTATTAATATTTTCCTTAATACTGTGTATATTGTAATTATCATTATATTAAATAGAGAAATGTAAAGAAATATGACGAGATGTTCTCACCAAGCCCTTTATAGATATAGCCAAATCCCTTCCACATTACTTTAGCGCACTATACTAAGAATTTCATTTTTTCTTGGTGTGCTATGCCACGAAAAATGTTGAGATGTACCGCCTTAAAGCACCTTTTACTACTAGAAAGTCCTCAACCTTTCTTATTGCATACAAGTCAAATGAGTGGGAGGACAGGAAACAGTATGCAAAAGCAAAGAAGTGAAAGGGTAAGGAAATTCCAGAAATTACAAGAATATTGGAACAACGAGTGGGCATTCTTTTTAAGTTGT
Organism: Tolypeutes matacus; assembly: GCA_026826555.1. Lineage (NCBI taxonomy): Eukaryota > Metazoa > Chordata > Mammalia > Cingulata > Chlamyphoridae > Tolypeutes > Tolypeutes matacus. The sequence goes on along the minus strand of JAKSZT010054052.1, from coordinate 7,338,684 downwards.
TGAAGGCACACAGCTTAACTTTGCAGAACTGGGAAACAAGGAACAGGTGAAAATTCACCCTCACAAAATTAAAATAAATACTTGTATTTTATTTATATCATTTAATATGTTAAATATGCAAAAGTAGATGCAAGGCGAGCCCGAATGGCATGCCCAGGAAGGCCAAAAAGAATGTCTAAGAGAAGCCAGGTATTCTGGCTGCCCAGCCACTGTCTTTATCCACCAGCCTGTCCCTTCCTTTCAGATCATCTTCTCAAATTATCCATAGGAGAGTTATCCTCATACTCAATAAGAAAAATATTTCTAATTATATCCAACCATTCTTAATATGGATGAGAATTATGCAGGGACGCTAGATTGCCAAAATGTTTTTTTGCCAAACAATTCCTTTTGCCTTAAGAAAGAAGAGGCAGCTGCATTGTTTCCATAGCTATCCATATAAAAGAGCCCTTGGAATGAGCCTGACTCGTCCTGCTTTAAAAAGCTCCAAGGTAAGTGGGAGCCGGACCTGGCTTTTCAAGAGGGACACTGACCACAACGCCCAGTGTCAGTTGCAGCTGCTAGTTTTGGTACTGCAGGTTTTACTGGATCCTCTGAAATGTGTTGACTTCTGTTTACATTAGCAAGCAATGCCACAAATGGGATTTAAAAAAAAAACAAAACTAATCAAGTGTTTTTCTCTTTTTCTTTTCCAGAACTGTTTAGATTTCAGGCTACATCTTCTCACTTGCTAATAAGGTAAGACCTGGACTGACCAGTCCCTGGAGGAGAATGTAAGAGCCTCTGGGATGGATTTATGTCACTCAGCAACCTTTGAGAAAGTGCTCTTCTCAATGAATAGCCTCCAACAACCTTACCTCAGGAAAGTTGCTGGAGGAGGAGAGGGCGAGGGTTTTCCTCCTAGAACAATAGTCTCACTGATGACAAAGACTTTGGTGGGGTGACATTTTAACAGGAGAATAGTTTTTGGTAGGGTATTATTTTATATCTGTTAAGAAAAAAAAAAAATCTGTGCTAAGACAAAGTCTCAAATTTGATAAAAATGTGTCCTGCAATTATAATTCATTTAGTAATAAACATGATATCCAATAAATAAAGAAAGGAAGTACCTAGGACTATGGCTCTTTTAAACTGCCTTAAACTTCATAAGGCAAAAAATCACCTTATGAATGCTATTGTATGAAACCAAATCACCATAGAATTTTTATTACATATATAATAAAGGTATTAACTGGCGTTACTACTGCACATAGCATTTCTAAAGAGAGAAACTGGTGGGTAGGTCATTAAAATTAGTTTCAAGAAATTTGATCATGTAATGACTACAGGAGCATACTTTGCCAAAAGGGCTGCAAACAATTCTTTCCAAATCTGAGCATTTCATCCTACTAAAACCACTAGCAAGGAGTAAAAAACATAAAATGGGACAACTGGGCCTGCAAAAGGAAAATAGAAAAGGGAGCCCTTTGATGGAAGAGAATGAAGATAATGTTTGCTATGGCTTTTATCCTTAATTAGTTTAACTGGGTTAAACAGATAAACTGAATTTAATATGCAAAGAAATTACATTAGACAAACTCTCCGAAGCACCCACCTTAAAAAAAAAAAAAATCCCCAAAAGCCACTGAACTTGAGCACTCCTGACTGAACAGCTAAAGGAGGAAATGAAGTTCTCTTACAATACACTGCAAGAAATGGAATTTTGTTACATTACAATAAGTAACATTTTATATGTAAAGGGTAGCCTGAACGGTTTCAGATTGCTTTCTAAGTTATCATTTAAAATTTTTCTTTTTTCAAAGTATCTTCACAATATTACATGGGTTGTGAATTAAGGAAGGCAGATATTATAATTTTTATTCTAAAGATGGAGATAATGAGGCTCGAACAGATAAAGTGACTTACTTAAAGTCACAAGCTGCAGTGCTGAGACTGGAACCAAGCCGCCTAAATTAGAATGTAGGCTTGGAGGATTAAAGATCATGGATGTGAAGCCTTGAGTACAGTTTTGGGTACACAGTGACCACTTTTAGTGGTCATTTGTGATTTTAGTTCTTATGATTATATGTGCTTCAAAAACTATAGCTTGGTGTACAATGGACCTGCAGAGTAGAATTTCTAAATGGGTCCATGAAATGTAACCAACATACAGATTTAGTGGTATACTGGCAGCCCAGAAGCTCTAGTGTGAAATTATTTTATCTCCTTCAGGGCCTCCTGGTCTCTAAACTACAGCCATGAGTGCAGACTCGGAAATGGCTGTTTTTGGGGAGGCTGCCCCTTACCTCCGAAAGTCAGAAAAGGAGCGCATCGAGGCCCAGAATAGGCCCTTTGATGCCAAGACATCTGTCTTTGTGGTGGAGCCTAAGGAGTCCTTTGTAAAAGGGACAATTCAGAGCAAAGAAGCAGGGAAAGTGACGGTGAAGACCGAAGCTGGAGCGGTGAGTAGAGTCCCAGGAGCCTGCCACAGTTTATTGATTTGGTTTGGTCACTCAATTGATATAAACGGTTCTTTCCTATTTACCAGACTCTGACAGTTAAAGACGATCAAATCTTCCCCATGAACCCGCCCAAATTTGACAAGATTGAGGACATGGCCATGATGACCCACCTGCATGAGCCTGGAGTGCTGTACAACCTCAAAGAGCGCTATGCAGCCTGGATGATCTACGTGAGTGCCCCCCGCCCCATACCTCCCAGTGGTCCTTATCACCATGCACCCTGCCAGCCTATTGCTTCCGTTTGTGCTGCATGGGACTACGTGATACTTTCACCAGCAGTGTAACTAGTTTTAAGGGTCATTATTGCTATTGTAAGGCACAACCCAACAGCTAGTACTCCACCCTCTTGTCTTCCCATCCAAAGATGGGGAGGCCATTGTACATGTTGACTAGGTTTGCCGCAGATCATTTGAACAGACATTTAAATGGCTACTGTCTTATATCTCAAGCACAGTCACAATACCATACAGAGGGAAAAGATAAACTTATCCTTTAATACTTAAAAACAATTTTTGAAAGACCAAACATTGCTCATATTCTTTCTCTTCCAAAATAACAATAACTTGCACCTGTGTGTTCTGTTCCTTTCTAGTCCAGAATGTTACCTCCTTGGTGAAACATTTCCAACTCCCCCAGTTTTAGCTGGGTGGGTGTTCTGTCCTATTGTTTCCATCCCTGCAATAACACTGACCACATTTTTCGGTGATCATTAATTTAAATGTCTATCTTCTACATAGCCTGGGAGGTCCTTAAGTGATATCTTACTTACGTTTTATTCCAAGTGCCTTGCAGAGTGCCTGACACATAATAGGCACTCAGTAAATATTTTTTATTGAATTTATTATGTTACATGCATATTTTTGCATAGGTTTGCCAGTGCTGATATGTAGCTGGGCAGCACCTATACAGTAGTACCTGGGCGTATGATCAGCATCCATTCTGATTGGGTAATGCCTGCCCTGGGCCAGTTGTCAAAGATTTTGAAAATCCCCTTGTTGTAATTATATTGTATTTACACAATTGTGCATTCTGTTTCTTTATAACTGAATATTTTGCAAATTTTTCCTTGTGTTGCTGCATACTTTCATGCTTACCTTTTAAAAATGTCTGTATCATATCTTCAGAAGATTTATCACAGCTCACCTAACTATTCCTTTATTATGGGGCATGTAGGTTGTGTCCAAATTTATGTTTTCATAAATTTAAACTATCTTAATGCTGCGGAGGAAATATGTGCCCATTTTCTAAACCATAGTAAAAAATGCCTCATAGCATACATTAAAAAAACAATAACAATGACACTTTTGGAGCTCCTTGCTATGTGACAATCACAGTGACAAGCTCTATGTGGAATAATAATAAGTCTAAATTGTGGTCCCTTCCTCAAGGATTTTGCCATGTAGTTGTTGAAACTTAACCTGTTTTCATGCCAAGGCCCTGAAGAAAGATAGCACACTCATTTAAAGTGTCTCTTTTTGTTAAAATTAATCAATTAGTGAATTGTACAAATAACAGGAAAGTCTTTGAGTAGTTATTCTTTCTTTTTCACCTGGATAGACCTACTCAGGCCTCTTCTGCGTCACCGTCAACCCCTACAAGTGGCTGCCGGTGTACAACCCCGAGGTGGTGGCTGCCTACAGAGGCAAAAAGCGCCAGGAGGCCCCACCCCATATCTTCTCCATCTCTGACAATGCCTATCAGTTCATGCTGACTGGTGAGTGAGTTAATGCTTTATCTGTGCAAAATTTTTTAAGAGCAGAACCATAAAATAAAGAGATGCTAACCAGTCTCAGCACAATCTCTGAAATGGTCACCTTTTGTTGAGGCTGGCATATATTTGAGTGAGAAAGTCCAGGACAGAGAGTGTGTAAAAGATCACTGGTAATCTCTAATTGCTAATACTCTCTTAAACATTTGAAAGTCAACAAAGGTTACACATAATTTTGAATGACTCAGAAACTCAAATAAATTTGAGCAAAAATGCTCACAAACACATGCAAACACACACTCACACACATACAATGACACACACACTGCATCTCCATTATCAAAAGCCAGAAAAACAGAAGTAAAATTTGCCTCTGTGGCCTTAGCCTTAATATAGTAAAAACTGTGACCCATGAACGTTCTCTCTATATTAAGAATGTCATAAATACAATTGCCCTTTACCCTGAGCCAACCTAAACAGGCTCCAGACATGAAGGTATATCTAGTATAAAGACAGCTATACTATGAATCTGCTTCCTAGAATATTGCCTCATGTGGGCCAATCTGAGGTACTTTTGGCACCTTGGGAAAAAGGTTGAGAAATCAGAACTCTTCAGAAAGAGTAAAACACCAAAATGAACTTTCAAAAATATTTCCCTAAAAATTGGCTAAAACCATAGGTGATCACTTCCAAAGCTACCACTTTGCTTTACTGTACTTACTCCTTTTCACACACTGAAAATATCTCCAGTGTCCATTTTTCTTTACTTCTTGGGCCCACAATTAATGTCACTACCTTATCTGTTATCTCAAACCCACTGGAGACCCAAGTCCACCTTTGGTACCTACTTAGCAGTAGCATATTAAAAAGAATGAAGTCTGGTACCAGGAAAACACACCATGTGAAAATTATACTCTGGCTTTCTGACATTGTTTTTTTCACCACAGAATCTTTTCCACAGATAAAATATTTCTTGGAAGACAAATACACAACAGATAAAAGTGGAAGTGTTCTGTTTAAATGCATGTGTGTATGCTAGGACCCAGGAGCAGCGTGGAGACAGGGATACTGATAAAGGTGCTGGGCATAGCGCCCACCAACCACAGGGAATGCTAAACTCAGTTTGAAAATGACTCAGTTCACTCCATTTTACTTTACTTACTGTGTACAACTATACAAGCAAACGGTAATAAAAAATTTACAATTTTTCTTTTGTAGACCGGGAGAATCAGTCCATCCTGATCACGTAAGTAGATTTTATGGTCTGGTTTGTGCTTTCTTTTAATGGCTGCATTAGCTGTCAGCTTTGGGGACCTCATGTGATTTGGTCTTTGTTTGACAGCGGAGAATCCGGAGCAGGAAAGACTGTGAACACCAAGCGTGTCATCCAGTACTTTGCAACAATTGCAGTGACTGGGGAGAAGAAGAAGGAGGAAAGTGGCAAAATGCAGGTAGGTCTGGTAGCAATGGTGAGAATTAAGGCTCTATGTGGGCTCTCAGGTAAGAAATTCCCAAGCCCCAGATATGAGGACCGCTGTTGCTTTTGTAGGGGACCCTGGAGGATCAAATCATCAGCGCCAACCCCCTACTGGAGGCCTTTGGCAATGCCAAGACTGTAAGGAATGACAACTCCTCACGCTTCGTAAGTGTCCTGTAAACTATTATGAACACTGTTTATTGGTCAAATTTTCCCACTTTTATATTATATTATGTTATATTATATTATATTATATTATATTATATTATATTATATTATATT
>JAKSZT010054052.1:7320014-7332706 GCA_026826555.1 Tolypeutes matacus | reverse complement strand
TTATATTATATTATATTATATTATATTATATTATATTATATTATATTATATTATATTATATTATTACTATACAAAATATTTTTACTCTGAGCATGTAATAATATGGATAAAAGCTCCATCTGAAAGGACATTTGTGATTTTTCCCTGAGTGCTTTATCTGTCATTATCTACAATTAGTCACAATTTTTCATATCAAAGATAAAACACTTTTACCTAAAAAATAGTAGATACACCCTTTTTCTACCTGATACAAATAGTCTCTGAGTTGATTTACTATTAAAACATCAGCATTTCAAGTTTTTTGAGTTTCTCAAAGATTTGGTATTTAAAATAAAGTAATAATAATAGTTTTCCTTTCAAGGGTAAATTCATCAGAATCCATTTTGGCACAACAGGAAAACTGGCTTCTGCTGATATTGAAACATGTAAGTGCCTAGTGCCAGCTTTTCTACTGGTGTTCAAACATCCCTTTACTTCATTTCTGTTTCTTGTGACCTACAAATTTACGAAAAATGAAATTTGCATCTCACATAAAATTTTTACACTTTTCCTGTCTCCAATTTGTTTCCTTCCAGATCTGTTAGAGAAGTCTAGAGTTACTTTCCAGCTTAAGGCTGAAAGAAGCTATCATATTTTTTATCAGATTACATCAAACAAGAAACCCGAACTAATTGGTAAGAATTATCATAACTTTCTTTTCAGAATTATTGCACAAATACCAATCAATGCATCACCCAACGTGTTATTTTATGTCTGAATTTTGTCAAGTTTATATTTCATTTTGATTCTGAAAATAGCTTTATAAGTTTGGTAAAAATTTATATGTGCTAATTACAAAAATTCAAGAGGAAAGCAGAAGAAAAACTGAAAACACCACCCCCAAACCCTACTACTATGAAATAATTACTATGAACACTTGGATGAATATCATTCCAGTCACTTTTTAATACATATAGATTTTTGTATAAAATTTTACATCAGTGGAATCATAGTTGGATGCTCTTCAGTAATCTTTTTTTTTTTTTTACTGAGCAATAATATATCATGGCTTTTTTCCAGGTCAATATATATAGCTCTAAAATCATGATTTTTAATGGTTGCATAGTCTTCCATCCTAAAGATAACCGTAATTTACTTAACCATGTCACTTTAAGGATATTTAGGCTGTTTCCAACTCTGGCTTTTAAACAGCTAACATTGTAATGGTTATCCTCACAGTCACAGTTTTCCCCATTATGTGATTATTTTCTTTGGATTATGGTTGTTTTAAAAGAGGGTGAATGATAGAAGATAGCATGACATCAACACCAAGGTGTTTGAGGTAGTGATAAAAATCCTTTAAATTTCTCTTCAAATCCCATCATTCATCTTTCAATCTACTATTATAGAGTACCTTAGATCTTGTGTAGAAATCTCTTGTTTTAATGAAGAGTATAATTCTGCCTCTATTTACTCTGCTCCATGTATTCAGAAATGCTTCTGATTACCACAAACCCATATGATTACCCATTTGTGAGTCAAGGGGAGATCAGTGTGGCCAGCATTGATGACCAGGAAGAACTGATGGCCACAGACGTAAGTAGAATACAAGAGAAGTGGAATTATGCTGAGTTGTAGCAATGGTTCATCCAGATAAACATTCAGTCTCTAGTAAAAACAGTAAGATAGGACTCAAGGATGAGAATAGATGTGCCCCTAAAACATTTCATTTTCCCTTAACAGTATTCTAAAGATTGATTACTTCCAAACTTACCCTAAACCTTTTCTGTAATCTACTTGTATTAGACCCATTCTGCCTCTCAAAATAACAAGTTCCTTAAGTTTACTATCATTGTTCTCTACCCTAAATTTACTTCTTGATTTTCAGAGAGCACACACCTAGAATTTTAATGCTATATGCTGCTTTTTGTTTGACCAGGTCTCTATCCACCCAATCTAAGGAGTTCCTTGGCCCCCATGGGTGTTGGTAGTTCTCTCAGCTTGGCCATCAAGTCAGGAATGTGAATATGAAGTGTCAGTAGTAAGTGTGTAGATCACAACCTAACAGTTAACCTGTTGGTTATATTGACAGAGTGCTATTGATATTTTGGGCTTTACTAATGAAGAAAAGGTCTCCATTTATAAGCTCACGGGGGCTGTGATGCATTATGGGAACATGAAATTCAAGCAAAAACAGCGTGAGGAGCAAGCTGAGCCAGATGGCACTGAAGGTATCAGCTGAGTCATTCATCCTGATTTCACATTTATTTGAAAATTACATTCTTATCTTATTAAGCTTGAGTTTTCCCAGAAGATAAATTCACTTTTAAGAATTGAGTTTTAAAATATAACTAAATAACCCACTATATGGAACATGGACATTAGATAGATGTTTCCTATGATTTCTGAAGGTCTTTAGAGAAATTCTCAAAATCAAGACCTTGAATTTAGTATAAAAATGGGATAGAGTTCTCAAAAGGATATATTGATAATACTAGACTAAAGGCTTTTAGTTAAAAAAAAATTTTAAGGAAGTGGGTTTCTTTGGGCCATAATAACATTGTTCTATCCTTTCCTCCTTTTAGTTGCTGACAAGGCAGCCTACCTCCAGTGTCTGAACTCTGCTGACCTGCTCAAAGCCCTCTGCTTCCCTAGGGTGAAGGTTGGCAATGAGTATGTCACCAAAGGCCAGACTGTAGAGCAGGTAAGTGCATAATTCAAATTCACTGCTAGAAACACAAGCATTTTTACAGTCCTAATAACTTCAAAAGTTATATCTTTGCCTTTGAAGGTGTACAACGCAGTGGGCGCTCTGGCCAAAGCCGTCTATGAGAAGATGTTCCTGTGGATGGTCACTCGCATCAACCAGCAACTGGACACCAAGCAGCCCCGGCAGTACTTCATCGGGGTCTTGGACATTGCTGGCTTCGAGATCTTTGATGTGAGTTAGTAGTTTGTTGGTGTGGGAATTTTATAGTAAGGCAATGGAAATCAATAGGGAGGAATTTTCTGACCTTTCTTACTGTCAAAAAGATATGTTAAGACTTAAAAGAGAGTGACTGGGCAGCTACCAGTTTTATTGTGGTGACAATTTCTCTTCTATGAGAAATGATACACTTAATGAGGACTCTTCAACTTCTACAAGATGCAAAGGGAGTTAGGAAATTAGCTTGGTGTTATGGGAACCTATAAATATCCCACAAAGAAAAATGAGTTGACATAAAGATATTGTATTAGTCAGGGTTCTCTCGGGAAACAGAATCAACAGGAGATAACTGTCAATAATATGAGATTTCAAAAGAGTCTCTCACGCGACCGTGGGGATGCACAAGTCCAGGTTCTGCAGGCAGGCTGCAAACCAGGGACTCCGATGAAAGTCTGATGAAAGGTCATTGATGAGTTTCTGGGAGAAGTTGGTTGTCCAACGATGAGCTGGGAAATTCTCTCTGAATGTTGAAATCACTTCCCCTTTTAAGGCATTCAACTGATTGGATAAAAGCATCACCCATTGATGATGTAATTTCCCTGATTGATGCAGATGTAATCAGCCATCCACGTAGTAAACTCACTGGTGATCGAAGTCCATAAATGTTCTTGTATTACAATTAGCCTAGTGCTTGCTGGAACAAACACCTGGAAACAATTACCTGGCCGAGTTGACACATTAGCCTAACCATCACAGATATTAAAGAAAACTTGTGCAACATGTAACAATCCTCTGAATATATGGTGGGGAAATCATTTGGAAATACTTAGGCAGATAATAAGAGCTGAGAAAAAATTAGTAATTTAGAGCCAGCATTAATAAATGTAATCATCTCTTCATTCTCCTCTTTAATGATATGTGATTTAACTCCATAAATTCACCCATCATATTAAGTTCATATTAGTGAGACCATATAATATTTGTCCTTTTGTGTCTGGCTTATTTCACTCAACATAACATCCTCAAGATTCATTCATGCTGACATATGCTTCCCAAGTTCATTTCTTCTTACAGCTGAATAGTATTCCATCATATATATATATACCACATTTTGTTTATCCATTCATCGGTCAACAGACACTTAGGTTGTTTCCAAAAGTATTTAATTTTGAGGAGGTTCCATTCATCTATTTTTTCTTTTATTGTTCATGCTTTGGATGTAAGGTTTAAGAAACCACCACCTACCACAAGATCTTGAAGATGTTTCCCTACATTTTCTTGTAGGAGCTTTATGGTTCTAGCTTTTATATTTAGGTCCTTGATCCATTTTGTGTTAATTTTTGTATAAGGTGTGAAATAGGGATCCTCTTTTTTTTCTTTTAGATAGGGATATCAAGTTTTGTTTTGTTTTTTATCATAATATCTGTATTTGGTTTTGGTATTAGGGTAATGTTAGCTTCATAGAATGAATTTTATAACATTTCTCTCATTCAATTTTTTGGAAAAGTTTGAGTAAGATTGGTGTGAAATCTTCTTTGTATAGGTTATTAGGACTGATTAAGATAAAAGTGACTTGACAGGATATTTTTTTAAAAATGCTTTCATGATTTGTTAAACTGCCTTTTGTTATTTTATATTTTGAAGTTGAAATAAAGTTTAAAAATTTTAAAAAATATATGATATTGTGGGATAAAACTTGATTATGTAATATACTTTTCCTACTTACAGTTTTTAAGAAGTTTATCTTATTCTTTTTGGTTATAAAAATAAAACTTAAGCATTGCAGACAATATGAAAAATCAAGGAAAAACATTCCACATATTCCACTACTTATATCTAGTTATTGTTAACACTTTGGTGTTTGTTTTTTTTAATTCAAATGTATGTTATATTATATATAATACTTGATAGCTTGATTTTTTTTCATGTCACATTAAAGAAGAATGGGGGTGGCAAGTATTGTTCATTTTGAAATTCTATCCCTGGTGAATTGCATACAACAAGAACTCCCAGCCAGCTTCCAATGGGTTGCAGGTTGACTGTCAATAGAAAACTATCAGCCCTCTGGAAAATGCAGAAAAGAAAGGGAATTAATCGTGAGATTATTACGTAGAAACTCAGAAAAATACCGAATAAAATTAAGCAAGTGCCAGAAAAGAGTATTAATCATGATTTAGGATTTTCTATGAAACAGCAGCAGAGAAAACAGACTCCACAAGACCCCAAACCTTCTAGCATTTTTCACCTTTTTCTTCAAAAGAGTCTCTTCAGCTCAGTGATTTTGACATCTATAATCTAAAGGCCATGTGAAACATATTTTTCATGTTAAAAAGTCCTGTATGAAAAATGCTCAATTTGCTTAAGAAAGAAGTTAAAAACATCTGTTTATTTAGTTCAACAGCTTTGAGCAGCTGTGCATCAACTTCACCAACGAGAAGCTGCAACAGTTTTTCAACCACCACATGTTCGTGCTGGAGCAGGAGGAGTACAAGAAGGAAGGCATCGAGTGGACATTCATTGACTTTGGGATGGACCTGGCTGCCTGCATTGAGCTCATCGAGAAGGTTTGTTTTGCATTTCAGAAGCCACATTTTGTGACAACTACATTATTCATTGCATCTAATTTTAATGCCATAGACAGAAACAAAGTTTGAATAGAATTACAATTTTGGCTTTGTGGTCTGCTTTTTAGCCCATGGGCATCTTCTCCATCCTGGAAGAGGAGTGCATGTTCCCCAAGGCAACAGACATGTCCTTCAAGAACAAGCTGTATGAACAGCATCTTGGAAAGTCTGCCAACTTCCAGAAGCCCAAAGTCGTCAAAGGCAAGGCTGAGGCCCACTTCTCCCTGATTCACTACGCTGGCACTGTGGACTACAACATTTTGGGCTGGCTGGACAAGAACAAGGACCCCCTGAATGACACTGTGGTTGGGCTGTACCAGAAGTCTTCATTGAAGACTTTAGCACTTCTCTTCTCTGGGGCTCAATCTGCTGATGCAGGTAACACTTAAAAGTCTAAAACTTTCTGCAGGTATTATATATAATGAGATGTTAGATTGAGGCTGGTGATCCCATTTCTAGTCCTGTCAGGTCTAAGTTGCAGGGACAAACCCTTGTTTCTCCTAGTTTTGAATTGATAGGCTGCACTGTAATTATATGTTTGTGACTCACCCTAGCACTGAAAGGAGCTCTGCCGTAAAGGGTCAAAGATGAGCTATCAGGTTCCCAACCAATAAAAAGCCTTAGCTTCCATGGTTTTCTCCTGCTTCTTCCTCCATATCTATTAGATATTGAGTATCCAGGAATATTTAAGGAAATATAGTGACAAATGTCTGCTTCCAGTACTACATCTATTGATGATTTTTAAAATCACTGTGTCTCCAAAGTCCTAATATTAAGAAATCCATCTCTATACAGTGAGGTGAATGCCCTTCACTTCATTTCCCAATGTAGAAAGAATCACAGAAAAATGGATGCAAACTTAGTTGACAGATATGATTCATTCAGGATCAAAGAGAGAGGAGAGGCCAGTAGGATCTAAAAATGTTCCACTCGATGAGTACAGAAGTTAGCAAATAGGGAGGAAGTTGCCCTGCCGATTCAAAACTATATTTAAATTACTTCTTTTCTTCATTATTTTTTCCAGAGGCAACCGTCAAGAAAGGTTCTAAGAAGAAGGGATCCTCTTTCCAGACCGTGTCTGCCCTTTTCAGAGTAAGGAAGAATTTGTTTCTGAAACTCCTCAGATACTTTGGGAATTAGTTTTTAAAAGCACAGGGTTTTCTTTGCACACATTGTTTAGGTAAGGACTGACATTAAATAATGGTTCCTGTCAATCTGGCTTTGGAGAGAAGGGCTTTAAATTACTCAGAAAGTATTAGTTCAAGGGGCGGATGTGGCTCAACTGGTTGGGCGTCTGTCTCCCATATGGAGGGACCTGGGTTTGATCCCCGGGACCTCCCGGTAAAAAAAAAAAAAAGAAAGTATTAGTTCATCTTTCATGCCACGTCAAATAATGAAGAATATTTTACAGGAAATTTTATAAAACGTAATACTCTGCCATTCACAATCAAGTTGAGTCATGACAATAAGCAATGACATGTAGTCTGAGACTAAAATATATCAATAAGACTAATGAAAATGTGTCTTATTGGCCCTCCCACAACAAACCTAATAACCTTATCTTTTTTCATTTTCTTTTTCCTTTTTCTTTTTCTTGTTTATAACCTTGATCTTAATCCAAGAAATTCTCAGTTATAACTGGTAGGATTTTTTTTCCCATATAAATAACTCTAAAAATTGAGAGCTGGAAAGGGGGATCTATATTTATGACAAAAACTCAAAATGTAGTGCTGGCTTACATTTCCTTATTGGGGAACTATGGAGTTTAGTAGAAGAGTGACCATCTAGTATGGGAAAATCATGGCCTTGTAAATGGATGTTTGTGCCCAGGGACCAGGATAAAAAGAAGGTCGGTGCTTGTAAAGGCTGAAAGGAATCACGTGTCAGTCTGCTTTAAATGTATTACTCCCCACTAACTCAATCGGAGGAAGATGTACTGAGGAGGAAACTATATCTCCAGAGACACCTATCAAGGTGTTCCCTCAAATAAAAATAGTGGCCATTCAACTCAGCTACAATGATTTTACATCCCAACTGCTCATAACCATGTCTAAAGTCAGAGATAACAGGGATTTTCCTGATTTTACAGGAGAATTTGAACAAGCTTATGACTAACCTGAGGAGCACTCATCCTCATTTTGTGCGGTGTATCATCCCCAATGAAACCAAAACTCCTGGTAAGAAGTTCTAGAGTGAGAGCTCAAAGCACAATTGCCACACACCCTAGTTGTTTTTTTTTTAATCAATTTTATTGATACATGTTAATAAAGCATTGAGGGTGGTGGGCCACACTTGTGGGAGATGTTTGTGTGGGACGTGGTGGGAGGTGTGGGAGGTGGGCAACATGGGAATCCCAGGGGGTTCTGTGTAGTATTTTCGGTAATCTAAACACACCCCCTAGTTTTAAACTCTGCAGTGAGATAAATGTGCATTTTTTAGGGGCCATGGAGCATGAACTTGTCCTGCACCAGCTGAGGTGTAACGGTGTGCTTGAAGGTATCCGCATCTGCAGGAAAGGGTTCCCCAGCAGAATCCTGTATGCAGACTTCAAACAGAGGTCAGACTCTCCTCATTATGGCCTATCTCGAAGTTCAGCGCAAACAAATTTAGTGCAAACAAAACGATTTAGTGAAAAACATACCCTTAAATTATATTTTTAACCTGTTACAAAAAGGAATAAAAAATTATAAGCCTCAAATAACTTTTAAAATATAAGTAAACCACATTCTAAGCCCTGTGCAGAATTTTCATTGGATTCACTATGTTCCTAGTTTAGCTCACAGATGTGTACATTAACTTCAGTAATTAAGAGAACTACCATGTTTGAGTGTTTAATGTGTATAGATTATCTCATACATATTATACCTGTAATTAATCGTTACTGGGTTAACTCACAATAACCCAAGAGATAAGTACTATCAATGCCTCATTTTATGGATGAATAATCCGAGGATCAGAGAGATCGAGCTACTTGCCCAGAGTCACATAACTAATAAATGGCTGAGTTCAGAACTCTCTCATGCATGCACAGCTACAAAGAAGTCATTTTTTGTAGCTTCTTTCTAAATCATTCATCTTCACGTTTTACTCTCATACACTTTCCCAGTGTTTCTTAACACTGGAACATACCACCAAAATATTTCTTCAGATCCTCTTTCTCCTCCCTGATAAGCTCATATTAAGAGTCAAAGAAGAGGCAAAGGGGTTAAGGGGCTGGGTGGCAGCTGCAGTGAGCTGGTCTCTCCTAAGCCTGGGTCTGGAGGAGTTAACAGGGAGCTCCAGTGCTCAAGATCCAAAAAGTAAGCAACTCAAGAAGTTTGGTTTTAGGGTGGTTAGTAGGATAGTTCTGTATACCTAAAGCATACTTCTACCAAATTCCACAATCAAAGGTTGCTTCCTGAATCTTAAAAAGCAAATACATCTGGCAATGATAACATGTTACATTGTATTGGTATCTTTAGCTTAATGTGGACCAGATGATAGCATCCTTTCCTGAAAACAAGATCCAAAGAGACAGAAAGGAAAGTTTCAAAGAGGGAAGGAGAAATGGAGCAAAAACAGATAGCTCATACTAGATTGACCACCCATGTAAACAAACTCCTCCTATGAGCCAAGAGTAAAAATAACTTTGATTTTTTAAAAATGGATCATTTGATATTTCACTACCATTAGTGTCATCAGTAACCAATTTTTAAATCATTATATTTACTTTAACAGATATAAGGTTTTAAATGCAAGTGCTATCCCTGAAGGACAATTCATTGATAGCAAGAAGGCTTCTGAGAAGCTCCTTGGATCCATTGACATTGATCACACCCAGTATAAATTTGGTCACACCAAGGTAATAATTCTCTAAATAGTACCTGATGCAAATCCTGTACCTTTGAATTTTATGTAAAGTTAATGATCTGCAGTTTTGCTCATGTGCAGGTCTTTTTCAAAGCTGGTCTTCTGGGGCTCCTAGAGGAGATGCGAGATGACAAGCTGGCCCAGCTGATCACCCGAACCCAGGCCAGGTGCAGAGGGTACTTGGCCAGAGTGGAGTACCAGAAGATGGTGGAGAGAAGGTATGAAAACATATTTATTCATATCTTCCTTCTTTAGAGACACATTTGAGGTGGCTTACTGGTTAAGACTCACATAATAAAGTCATCAAAGTAAGAAAAATTGGATAAGAGTCCTATAATGAAGGGGAGATATCTGTGCACCAGAAAACATAAATAGGGATCATCATTGCAGAGCACATTATAAACGTTTGGGTTAAAAAAAAGAGAGAGAGAGAGAGAGAAGGATTAATTGTAAATAGGTTTCATATACCAAGAAAAAAAGTACCAGTGAGTAAGTGGAGATAAACTTTTCCTAAGCACTTGGTTCTAATAATAAAATACTGTGTAAATCATTACATAAGGGACATTGGACAGCATAGCAGACAATATTTTCAACAGTGGTTTTAGAAAAACATGCAGAATCAAACTTCCTCTATCTCATTTGTACTGTCAATCTTTCAAGATTAAAAATATTGAGGGCATTTATCTGTGAAAGATTTTTTGCACTAAGTTAATACAGTGTCATCGAGGTATGTAGCTTTCTGGTGAGCTACTTTGGGCAGGGACAGAATTCAAGGACTTTACAACCAGAAGTCTCAAACTAGGTAGGATGCTTATGACCAGGACCCTTAGTGAGAAATGCATTTTATATTACCACCCAGACATGTATGCATATGTGTGTGTATAAATATAACAATTTACACGAAACAAATGCACCCTTATCACACATAACCAATGCAAATTATTTTGAATTGCATTTTGTTTCATTAAAAATAATAAATTTTGGTCATGACCCACTAAACTGATTTCACGACTTACTAATAAGTGGGCAACCTCTGATTTGAAAACAAACATTGCATGAAGAAGCATTGAGAGATACCCTGTAAACTATATATATGTTTGGGTAATTAATTGCCTAAATATAAGAGTAATTAATTTTTAAAAATAGTTTAGATTAAGAAAAATGTGATGATGATATAGAGTAGAATGCAAAATTCACATAATATTAAAATATAAAACCAGGTTTTCAAAGAAATTCTGAGTTTTTAATGAGTCCCTTTATCCCATGATAGAGGGTTGAGTTCCCTCTTTGCTACCCTCAGTGTTGTTTTTGTAGGAAAGTCTGAGAAGCACTGGTGTGCAGCAGTGGTTTTCAAAGGGTGGTTCTTGGACCTGTATCATTAACATCTCCTGCAAACTTATTAAAAATGCAAATTTTCAGGTTCCACCCTAGAGGGATGGGGCCCAGGAATCCGTGTTTTAATAAGCCCTCCAGGGGACTGAGACACACACCAAAGTTTGAGAAGTACTGGTATAGAGAAATGAGGGAGGAGGGAGTCCTTGATCGTCACACTTAAAAGATAGTTTGTTTCATCAGATGGGCTTTTGAAAGCTGGTGAGGAACACGGTGGGGTGTGTGTGTGGGGGAGGAGCTCTAACTCTCCTGCTGAGATTTCATCCACAATATCTTATTTGCATCAATTAAATTTCAGGGAGTCCATCTTCTGCATCCAGTACAACATCCGAGCTTTCATGAACGTCAAGCACTGGCCCTGGATGAAACTGTTCTTCAAGATCAAGCCTCTGTTGAAGAGTGCAGAAACTGAGAAGGAGATGGCCACCATGAAGGAAGAGTTTCAGAAAATTAAAGATGAACTTGCTAAATCAGAAACCAAGAGGAAGGAACTGGAAGAAAAGATGGTGTCGTTGTTGAAAGAAAAAAATGACTTGCAGCTCCAGGTTCAGGCTGTAAGTAGTGGTATCATCCAGGATTCTGCTAATCCAAATATCAGTGTTGGGACTCTGTGGGCAAGTACCAGGAAGGAGTTGGGTAGTCAAGAGTGAACCCCAAAACTCCCCCAAAGAAACCCAAATAAACCACTCAACCAGCACAAAGGCAATAAGGGAGACCTGCCCATCTCCCACTATACACAATTTTGTCAGACAACACATTTTATACTTCTGTTCCCTTGGAAGACAGGCCTTGAAAGTGATTTTAACAATAAATAATCTTAGATAAAATATCGAGGGGAGATAAAATATTGAGGGGAGGATATCATGGAGAAAGTGATGCTTTTTTTCTCTGAAGTTTTCTGGAAATTCTTTTGGGTATTCATGGGTCTGAAATCACACTATGGACAGCTGACAAGTAGCAGTAATCTATATCAAATTTTATGGAATTATTGTTTCTTTCTGGTTTCAAAAACTTTGGTTCACTCTTTGCAATCCATCTCCACAGTCAGTGCCCATCATGTTACATCATAATAACTAAGTTGTTTGGCTACCCCCATCCTTTCTTCTTCTACCCAGTCTGTCTCTGTCTCCTGGCCTAGTCATTCTAGAACACCTTCCATCAACTCTGAAATGTAATTTATAAGACTGCCTTTCATCTAGAGCAAACTGAATTGGTCTGGTATAATTCACTTATTTCAAAGTCACATATTCTTACTGTTTTGACTAATATGGGTCTCTTCTGTCAAGTTTGGGCAGTGTAATAACTACTTCTTCTAAGTTACAGAGAAGAAAAAGCCAGGAATTTCTTGATTAGCCCCAACTTGAATTTAGAGCATCATAACTAGGATCACCCTCTAGTATCACAAGGAAAAACATTTTAGTAGCAGCACATCTTGAATTTTTCCTGCTGGAATGCCTTCTACCATCCTGCTTCTACCCCTCAAAAGTTGATTTCTACAATACCAAATCCTACCCATCTGTCAAGGCCCAATTCAAATGCCACCTTTTTCATGACATCATCACTGATCCAACTCCTTTGATCTTTTATGTTACTAATAGCCTTACAATAATGATAGCATTCAGTGAGTAGGCTTTCTAATCTACTGTAGAATATTCTAAACAGGTGAGAGAGCATTTCATACATTTTGGTTTTTCTACAAAATGTGGAGTATCTACAATGGACACAATAAGTGGTTCATGAGACAAAAGTTTGTGAAGAAACAAAAAATGTAGGGAAATATAAAGGCACACCATCAGAAATTTATGCTATCATTGGAAAATATTTCATTCTTAGTTCCTGGTTTTGATTTTGTTTTCAACTCAAGGAAGCTGAAGGCTTGGCTGATGCAGAGGAAAGATGTGACCAGCTGATCAAAACAAAAA
>JAKSZT010054052.1:7295600-7315014 GCA_026826555.1 Tolypeutes matacus | reverse complement strand
ACTGATGTGAGCAAGATAAGAATTTATCTTATTGATATACATGTGCTACCTGTCATCACCAAGTTTCATTATTTCCTTGTTCTATTTACTAATTAGGCAGCCATGATGGCTGAGGAGCTGAAGAAGGAGCAGGACACCAGCGCCCACCTGGAGCGGATGAAGAAGAACATGGAGCAGACAGTTAAGGACCTGCAGCACCGTCTGGATGAGGCTGAGCAACTGGCCCTGAAGGGCGGGAAGAAGCAGATCCAGAAACTGGAGGCCAGGGTGAGCTTCCCCATATCTGTCTATTTCCATCTGCTCCCAATGTGTTACTGGATGAAAGTTGTTAAGAGCCTACTTATTTGTAGGTGCGTGAGCTCGAAGGAGAGGTGGAAAATGAGCAAAAGCGGAGTGCCGAGGCTATCAAAGGTCTGCGCAAACATGAGAGAAGAGTGAAGGAACTCACTTACCAGGTATAGCGATAGTATTTATCAGCTAAGCTCTCTTCCATATATATGTGAGATATTCATATGCAATGATGCAGTAGTCTTTTGTTTTTAAAATAAGGCCCTACCATTTTTATAATCTTTCAGACGGAAGAAGATAGAAAAAATATTCTCAGGCTTCAGGACTTGGTAGATAAACTTCAGGCCAAAGTGAAATCTTACAAGAGACAAGCTGAGGAGGCTGTAAGTATTAAAGTAGAAGGGAAGAGAGAAGTCCTTGGGTTAAGAAAAGCTAATAAACAAATAAATTTACTTCTCCTTATAATAAATAAGCAGTTTGCTTTACAGAAGATTGTATTTCTTAAAAACATTTGTACATTTTTATATTTATCACTTATAATTTATAATATCAGTAGTTT
The DNA here is from genome assembly GCA_026826555.1 of Tolypeutes matacus. Lineage (NCBI taxonomy): Eukaryota > Metazoa > Chordata > Mammalia > Cingulata > Chlamyphoridae > Tolypeutes > Tolypeutes matacus. The sequence goes on along the minus strand of JAKSZT010054052.1, from coordinate 7,314,167 downwards.
GATTTTTAAAGTAAACTTTCAATCCACAAGGAAAACTCAAAAAATTTAAAAGTAGAAATAATACAGGCCACATTCTCTGGTCACAATATAATAAAATTGGAAAATGATGAGAAAATATAAACAAAAACACCTAGGCACTAAAATGTCTCTTAAAAATTGCTTTCCTAAATAATTGTTGGGTTAAATTAGAAATAAAAAGTTTAATTACTGAATAACTATTAATTATAAGGAAAATTGCAAAGGAGATACTACTTATACAAACCTATAGAATGTAGCCAAAGCTGACCTTGAAGGCCAATTTGTTCTTTTGCATTATGAATCAAAAATAAAAATAAACAAATAAACTGACAGCCCAATCAAGATGTTATAAGTAATAATAAAACAGTGGAAGAAAAAAATACTGTTAAAGATAAAGACAAAAATTAATGAATCAGAATATACTATTTTCTAATTCGCTAATTTCAATATTATCTGATCATTTTTAACTTAATATAATCTAAATTCTAATTTGATAATAGATAAACACAAGGTTAGACTTTGTGAGAAGGGGAAGTAATAAAATAAATATGATTAGGAAAAAGAAAGAGAAAGTACAAATCTACAAAATTAGGAATGAGAAGGGATAAACCATACACATAGAGGATTATTTTTTAATGTAAGAGCTACATCTGTCAATAAAGTTGAAATCTTGAAGAAATGGATATTTCCTAGGAGAATATAAATTACCAAATTGGCTAAATAAATTATTTCCAGATTACTTCTGAAAATAGACCCAGGTCCAGACAGGCCTTTCAAAATCTCAAGGGATAAATTATCCCCAAGCTGTGTAAGCTGTTCCACAACATAGGAAAAGATAGAAAGCTTTCCAATTCATTTTAAGAAGCTAGCATAGCCCTCATACCAAAACCTGTCCAAGAGAGAATGGAGAAATAAAAAAAAATTAAAAAAAGAACTAAAGGCAGTTTTACTCATGAGTGTAGTTATAGCAAAGATAAACTGCTAAGTATTTGAAACCATTACTTTAATAAAGGAATTGTCCATCCGTGATTAAATAAGCTTCATTTCTATAATAAAAGGATTAAATATTAGGGATTCTGTCAATAGACTCATTACACCCAAAACAGGAGAAAGAAATAAATGATATAAATCATTTAGAAATGTGCCAAAATGACACATAATAAAATTCAGCACTTATTTCAATTTAAAGAGACTATTAATAACTTCATCCTTAATATGATAAAGAATAATCTAACTCTAACAGTTATGATCTTATAGCCAGCATTAATAACTATGATTTTAATATTCTTGCCTTTTTCTCTGATATTATGTTTTTTTGTGTGCTACTTGTGGTATATTTAGGCTTTAATATGATTTGGTTGTGAAAATAGAGATGTGATTATTTATGTGACAACAAACCCCAAACAAATCATAAAGATAATTTTAATGATAAGCAAAATCTAGGAGGTAATAAGATAATGTTTTCTGTTGAGTATTGGTCTATGCCAAGTCCTTTCTTCCCCTAGGCCTATAGAGTCTAGGAAGACGCACAGTATGGGTTCCTTACAATTCCATTTTTTTTCTCAGGAGGAACAATCCAACACAAATCTATCTAAATTCCGCAAGATTCAGCATGAGCTGGAAGAGGCCGAGGAGCGGGCTGATATTGCTGAATCGCAGGTCAACAAATTGCGGGTGAAGAGCCGAGAGGTTCACACAAAAGTCATAAGTGAAGAGTGATCAAGTCCTGATGCCATGGAGTGACTGAAGATAGGCACAAAATGTGAAATTTTTGATCATTTCTTTCTGTAATTATTGTCGCTCTACCCTATTGCAAAGCAAATAAAGATTATAGGGTAGTTTGCAAATGACATCTTTAGACTGGTCTTTTCTTTTCTGTCTTCTGAAGTAAGGTCAAGTTTGAATAATCACAAGGCTATCAACCAATCACATTCAACCTGCCACTAAGAAGTATTTATGTGTTCACATTTATTTTAGGTCTACGGTAATACTTTAAGACTATATAGGCATTATGTATAAGAGAAGCCTGTTCTGATGACTAGAAATCTGGAAATCATTTTTATTTCTTTCTAACCTTTTCCCAATATCTAGGCATAGTAAAATCAGAAAGCTCCTCTTTCCCCTAACATGAATCTAATTTTTCAGGTCTATGCAAAGGATGGCACTAGCTATATGCTCACACAGGTGATTCAGACTGATATATTCAATATATTCTCCTTTATGAACAAATGTTATCAAGAATGCAAATCCAAAGAATTCTTATTAGCATGAAGATTTTCATCTTTGATACCAATGTACTCATGCCCTCAGGGTATGGGTTTGATATGAATGAGTGAGATAAGACCCCTCTCCCTTCAAAAGTTACACTGTGGCCACAAAGTCTGGAGACACAGAGATTTATTCTATTCTATTCTAATGTAATATTAATAAGCCATGTTTCCAGACTTTATGGCCACCTGCATAATCATGTAAAGAGCCAAAATAAGTGACTAAAATTGGTCAATAAATGTGAATCTTAAAATAGATTATTCAAATATATATTCAACACACACAAAGAAGAGTATAAACGTGGTACAAAAGGTAGATATGGTAACAAGTTGGATTACTTGGGGAAGTTTTCCAGGAGGATAAAGATTTTTAAACTCGATTCAGTTGAAATTCATAGCCAAAAATACAACATTCCTCAACATTCAGTAATTTCCCATCTGAATAGTAAGCAAGAGTATCTTTGTTTAAATGGAACCCTGTGAAAATGATTTCAATTAGATATCTGGTACTGATTTAACAGTTAAACTGGATTCCCACCATAATGTTTTAAGAAAGGTGTAGAATTGCTCTTCTCACAGTATTGGCACCTCATCTGCTTTGTTCCCAAATCACCAATTAATGCCTGAGTCCCTTATAGCTTGGCAGTAACAATCAAAATAAAGTTTTAATTTTTAACTAAGACTATCCAGAAAATCTATCCAGAGCAAGTCAAAAGGCTGTTTTAAAATTCCCACCAAATCCTACTTAGAGCATTATTAAAATGTTCTCTTTTCCTGAGAATCATTACTTACATTTTGCAGGTGCCTAATAAAAAAACCTGAAGTATAAGAAAGTAAAATGATGTACCTGTGGTAACAAAGAGGGTTAATAGTTGGCCAGGAAAGCCTCTCTCAGATGCATTTAAGACCCTTCCTGGCAGCCTCAATCTACTCCCAGGTGGAAGTGTTAACCAGCAAGCATGCTAGACTGCAAGGCAGGCCACCAGGCTCCAGACTGCTGTGTGACTTATGGACAGTGTCCTTTCTTCCTTGGATCTCAGTAACTTATTAGTAAAATGAGAAATTTCAATTAGACAGTCCCTTTCAGTAATAAAACCATGTGACCCTTCAATCAGTATCCCCAGATATCTTCTTTTATAAGGCAATTTATCCCATTAAATCAATTGAAATATAAATACAAGAACACAGTGATGGGTACAAAATAGGACATATTAAGCAAATTTGGTGCCAATTCCATGCAGACAGTGCTGAGTGGGAGAGATGCACAGAAACAATACTTTTTTTTTTTTTTTTTGTAAATAGAAAATCAGAACAAGAAATAATTTTCTGATAGTGTTTGCAAGCAAAATGTGAAATATATACCATGGGTAGCTGATGGTGGAAAAGTCATAGATGCTGCATATTTAGACAGAGAAATGTCCTGTTTTCTAATATTTTCTTACGTTGCGTTCCATAAAGGAGAGAGGATTTCACAAGCAACTTGCATAAAGAAAATAAGAGAAGCAGGACATCTCAGCTCAGCAAGGCAATGCAATTTTGGAGCAAATTTGAAGTGGGAGTGGATGATCTGACAATGAATCAGAGGCGACTGAAGGAAACAAAAGAAGCTGCCTATCTTTGGCAGTTCTTTGTGAGGCAGTTTTTTAAATTAAATTCCAAGCATCCTTGAAAAAGCCCAATAAATTAAAAAAAAAATCACTCTTGAGGAGAAGGAACTAAAATTCTTTGTTATAACACTCTGGTAAAGAGCAGAAACTTTCCTCCCTGGTATAATAATCCCTGCAATTGTACAGGCAGTTCAAAGACTTCACACGGGCAACCCAGTGAAACAGAAGAATGGTAGGCAGCAAAATCCAGGGATTCCAGCACATAGCTGTCTCCGAAACACCCCCTTATATCATTCCAAAGGCAGATCACTTTTAGATTGCCAACAACTCAAATTATTTATAGGAGATGGATTCATATACTTAACCCAATGTGAGAGGAAATATTTCTAATTATATCCAAACATCACTAATATGAGGGGAATTACACTTGGAAACCATCATTGCCAAAAACATGTTTTGCCAAATATGTTTTAAGAAAGAGGAGAAGGCTACATGTTTTCCATATTTGATCCTATAAAAGTACCCTTGGAATGAGTATGACTTGTCTTTCCTCATAAAGCTTCAAGGTAAGTGTGTGTGAGGACAGGGCTCTATCTGAGGACGGTAAGGATGGGGAGCAGGGTGTCATGTCTGGCTGTGCAAGTGCATGCCACACATCCTGGCTCCTGCTACCCCTGGCAGCCCTTCCTGTGAAGCACCAATTTTGATGTTTTAACATTCCCAGTTATTCCTACATTCATTTTGGAGAATTTTGTTACTAATGGTCATTGTTAGAATTTAATCAAAGAAATTTGTTCTTTTTCTTCAAGTTCTGACCCACTTCAAGGTTGCATCTCTAAGGTAAGATTCTGATTTCTTTTTTTTTTTCTCATTCTGAAAAAAATCTTCTGCAGTGGTTTGGAGAAAGCTTGGAAGTTAAAAAAAAATAAAAGCATTTCAATTTAATGGCTGATTATGCTTCTTTTGAAACTCTGGGGACTTTAGAACCAGTCCTCATTAACTCATATTCTTTACAATATATGAAAATGCTTTTTCAGAGTCTTTGGGAGTCTTATGCACAATTTTTTCCCTATTTACAGCAATGTAGTTTGTCTTTTAAATGATTTAATTTCAACATGCAATGCAACATTTCAGAATTTTACTAAGCATTTATAGAGAAAATGTAAATTTCCTATACTACATTTTCTACTCAGCACTACATAATGTAAAAATCTTGAGATATTTTCTAAATGAATAAATAGAATGGACTGGATTCTTGCCTTGGAAAATTTGCTTAAATCTGCATCTCATTTCACAATCTGTAAGATGAAAAATGTTAAAAATGTACCACATGAAAATTGACTGTGAGCATTTTCAGCAAGACAAAGCCATTTTAATTATCTGAGTACCTGTAATTTGAATGGAAAAACATGAAAAAGTTTATCCAGTGCTTTGAGCTTTCTGGAAAAGGTATCTTTATTGTTATAAAGTAGATTATATATCATGATTATTGAGAGGATTAAATGTTAAAGTGGCAAAAAACTGGTCTTAAAAAGAAAAAGGTTTGTGAATTGTTTATGAGAACGTTAGTAATAGAACAAGGAAACATAGGAACACAGGTAATAACGTTTTACAATAAATCTTTGAGAAATAAATACTGAAGACAGGTGGAGAAGCTGAGTTTGTCAAGATTGTGATAACAGGGACAAGAGAAATTGATGTATAGTGGAATATTTAACAAAACAATGCAACACAAAGCTGTTCACATTTCCCTTTCCTTTATATTAGGTAGTTTTTATAAATCCCAAGTACTATAATGCAATGATTTCACCATGTACAAAATGATTCTTATAATGTTAGCAACATATTTCTATTGTTCTTTTAATTCACAAAGGCAACTTTGAGCTCCTTCTCTGTCCCCAACATGTGTTTTAAGAAGTGTGAAGGATGCCACAAAAGAAGTGCTCCCTGCCCAAAAGGAGTTTATAAATGAATTGGGAAGATAGGAACCTATGAGTGAAAGAGGTGGAAAATACCTTGTCTTCATGTTAACTTGTGTTCTGTATAAACCAATGACAGGAAGCTTATCAAGATTAATATACATAACAAATGAAACAGAGAATGGGGCTAAAATATCACAGTAGGTAAGCCTAAAACAATGGTCTCTTTCCAAATGCAAGATTAAGTATCTGTCAGCACTGGCACATGACATGGGAGTCTGACATTTCACCCACAACCAAGCCAGGGAGGTGGACAGGCCCAGTGCAATGCTAAGCACTCAATGTGTCAGTGAATACAAAATGGTTTTTTAGCTGTGAATCTAACAGTCCAATTTCTCTCAATTGACATAATTTCTTCTCTTCCTCGGCCATGCAGGGTCCTTTATCAGGCCTGCCAGCAATAACCCGCAGCCATGAGTTCCGATTCCGAGATGGCTGTCTTTGGGGAGGCTGCTCCTTTCCTCCGAAAGTCTGAAAAGGAGCGCATCGAGGCCCAAAATAAGCCTTTTGATGCCAAGACATCAGTCTTCGTGGCGGACCCTAAGGAGTCCTTTGTGAAAGCAGTAGTGCAGAGCAGGGAAGGGGGAAAGGTGACTGCCAAGACTGAAGCTGGAGCTGTGAGTAAAACATCTGGAGATGATTAGACCACACGCCATTTGGGGTCAGGGCTGTTATCACGTAGCTTTTTTGACCTGGTCTCTTTGACTTGACAGACCGTAACGGTTAAAGATGACCAAGTCTTCCCCATGAACCCTCCCAAATTCGACAAGATCGAGGACATGGCCATGATGACCCACCTGCATGAGCCAGCCGTGCTGTACAACCTCAAAGAGCGCTACGCAGCCTGGATGATCTACGTGAGTTCTCTCTCATAACCTTCTACTCATGTGGGTAGCTCATTGTTTTTGAAAAGCAGTAGATGCTTAAGGTACCCATGAAGTAATTATATTCCTTTTCTTGGTACAGACCTACTCAGGCCTGTTCTGTGTCACCGTCAACCCCTACAAGTGGTTGCCGGTCTACAATGCAGAGGTGGTGACGGCCTACAGAGGCAAAAAGCGCCAAGAGGCCCCGCCTCACATCTTCTCCATCTCTGACAATGCCTATCAGTTCATGCTAACTGGTGAGTGACCCAACAGTTTTTCTGTATTATTTTACCACACATAATCACAAAATATTAGCACTAACAAGGCCCTTAGAAATAATTCAGTCCAACCCCTGCCCCCAACCCCTGGTTGTACAGAAGAGCTGACTGAAGCAGAGAGAAGTAGAGTGTCTTATTGAAAGTCTTCAGCCACATACTGTAAAATCTGGGATGAAAACACCATTCTGATTCCACATCCATGGTTGTATCAGACCATGCTACCTCTCCATTGCTATTTACTTTGCTTATAGTCTTCTTGCTTGGAAATTCATGAATTATTTAATATAATTAAGCAACAAGGGTAAGATTAAGTAATAACTGAAGATGGCATTCTGGAACTATACACATATAAACAGTTGTTGCCTTCCCCTCATCCCCTTTTATTCTGATTGAGCCACCCTTGCTGATCCGATCTTTCTTTGACCCAATGACTCACTTTTGAGAAGGGTGATGGGGAGTTAGAGCTGTAGGCTATGGCCATTAGACAAGGAATTTTGTTTGTCTTTATGAGACCAATTGACCCATAACTAGGTCTCAAAATACATCTCATTAACACTCTTTTAATCTATAAAACTATAGTCCAGATCCTTCTTAGCATATTATGCATTTTTCAGTTTTGTGCATTAATCAAAGGACAGGATGCCATTGAAATCTACAGATGACAACTCATGAATTTGTCAGGTTATGCGGTGTACTGCTCTTATATGTTAAACCAAAAGGTCCCATTTCCTGTGGGGACTTAAGGAATTTAAGAAAAGAAAATATTTTATGTTTTGCTTCTCCAACTTAAGAAAGTTAAAAATACTTTGTATAATGTAACAATAAAATATTGAAAAACTCCACCAAAAATATGACACATACTCAGTGCCCTAATTGTTTCCCTATAGAAAGCTTTATTTCTGTAATATGCTGACTGTCCCACTTTTTTTTCCCTTTAGATCGGGAGAATCAGTCTATCTTAATCACGTATGTATTCTTATTCTGAGACTTCTTAGTATTTTTAAACTTGGAAAGTGACACATCAAAAGAAGAAATCAGTTAATGCCATCACACTAAACCAAATGACATGATCATCCTGGAATTGGATGTTGTTTTCCTTTTACTGAAGCATTTCGATTACATCAGAAAATGAACTAGCAATGCCCCAAATTCTACCGTTAGTCTAGTCTAGAAAGTTCCACAGAAAGTTCCTTGGAGTAGAAGATATAAAATGCCTTCTCTGGGCATGGACAGAACCCAGACCAGCGCAGTCAGATACATACAACCCTCTGAAAGTAGAGCAGTTTATTACCAGTGGTTTATTTTAAGCTTTCTTGGGGAATGTTTATTCCTTCAAAGACCTAACTTGGGCCATATCTCTAGTCTCAGGAAGCTGAAGAGCAAGTTCTTCATTTTGTAGTCTCTTACTAATTGCTTCATTTACTACATTATTTGCTGAGTGACTGTTTTTTTGGATACCTCAAGCCTCAGGCCACAGCACCTAGGAAAGAGAATGGCACATTTTAAGCACTCAATAAATGTATTACATGAATAATGAATGAATTCCTCTACATTTTGTGTCATTGCAAAGCAATGGAAAGAATATAAGCTATAGGTGGGCCAAAGAGAAAAATCTCAGAAACTCTCTGACCGGGAGATATAAAGGCAGATGTACGAGCTGTAAATCCTGATGGCGGAAATAGTTCCGTTTGTCATAGCACTTAATTTCTTTGGTCTTTGTTTGACAGCGGAGAATCCGGGGCAGGAAAGACTGTGAACACCAAGCGTGTCATCCAGTACTTTGCAACAATTGCAGTGACTGGGGAGAAGAAGAAGGAGGAAAGTGGCAAAATGCAGGTAGGTCTGGTAGCAATGGTGAGAATTAAGGCTCTATGTGGGCTCTCAGGTAAGAAATTCCCAAGCCCCAGATGTGAGGACCGCTGTTGCTTTTGTAGGGGACCCTGGAGGATCAAATCATCAGCGCCAACCCCCTACTGGAGGCCTTTGGCAACGCCAAGACTGTGAGGAATGACAACTCCTCACGCTTTGTAAGTCTCTTGGTCTTCTCTTCCCTTAAGTGCCAAAGAAGCTTTGTCTGAATTAGCATTTTGATTGCATCTCTTATATGCTTCAAGTTTTGTATATAACATTACCTTTTTTTTTTTACTTGCAAGGGTAAATTCATCAGAATCCACTTTGGTACCACAGGGAAACTGGCTTCTGCTGATATCGAAACATGTGAGTAACAGATCTCTTAAACAGAATCCAAGAATAACAAATGATGGTTTGGAGAGATTTGGGTCTGTAAAACCCAAGTCTGCTGCCAATATGCTTGTGGTTGACACCAGTTTCATCCATGGCCCTCTGTGTGCTTTACTCATTTCAGGCATGAGCTAATGATTCTGTAGGAACTGTCCGCAACTATGGGGCTTGTCTGAAGTATCCCAGCCTCAGGTTGAATTCAAATTTTTCTCAGAAAAAACTAACACTAGTTATAAATGAGTTGCCTATGAGTTGAGGATATGCAATTTCTTCCAGGTCTGAGGCTTGATAAATGACACTCTTAGTAACTCCTCTACTTCAGAATGAAAGGAGACCCTGGGGAGGGAGGAGTAATCGAGTCAGTTATATTTCAAGTGTTAAGAATTTTCTGCATGAGAAGTGAGTATGTCTTGGGCAGGCAGGCTTCAGTTTCTTTCCAGAGATGGTGACAGCAACTGCAATGGTGTTTGAAGAGAGAGAATAAATATGTGGTACCCCATGGGAACATTCAGGTGGAATCTCAAGGGCCCAATAAGATTTAACTAATGACCCCAGGTTCCAAAGTCACTCCAGGGGCACTTTATAAATTTTCCTCCTAAACTAATGTCTACTTTCCAATGCAGATCTTCTGGAGAAGTCTAGAGTCACTTTCCAGCTAAAGGCAGAAAGAAGCTACCATATTTTTTATCAGATCATGTCTAACAAGAAGCCAGATCTAATTGGTAAGAAAGAACTTAAATTCACAGGCTAGAAGTTATTAATTTTATGAACAAGTTCTAATGTTAAATATATACTCTGAATTCTCTGTACCCAGAAATGCTCCTGATCACCACCAACCCATACGACTACGCCTTTGTCAGCCAAGGTGAGATCACAGTTCCCAGCATCGATGACCAAGAAGAGTTGATGGCCACTGATGTAAGTCACACACATTAAAAAAAAAAAATCCATTATGTGTGCGAATGACAAGAGCAACCCACTGTAGATGTGGTTACCTGAGGATTAGTATAAATTCTACTACATAAGTCTCTTCTACACAAATTTTTTTACATCATCTCCCCTGGTAGAGTGCCATTGACATCCTGGGCTTCACTTCTGATGAAAGAGTGTCCATTTATAAGCTCACAGGAGGAGTGATGCATTATGGAAACATGAAATTCAAACAAAAGCAACGTGAGGAGCAAGCTGAGCCAGATGGCACTGAAGGTACCAAATGACTCTCCATCTGGGTTTCATGAGAAAGTACAGACAAAACACCCATTCCAAACTCATGTCCCCAAGCAACTGAGCTTCTGATGGGCCCCCAGAGAGAGTTTCTATAAAGTGATCGACTCATTACTCTGCTTCTATGAATTGTGTCTCTGCAGTTGCTGACAAGGCAGCCTACCTCCAGAGTCTGAACTCTGCTGACCTCCTCAAAGCCCTGTGCTACCCCAGGGTGAAGGTCGGCAATGAGTACGTCACCAAAGGCCAGACTGTGCAGCAGGTAAGTGCATGACTTCAATGAACCACACACAACCTGGGCCTTCACGATATGTCTTTAATAACACCAACAAACACTGCTCTGTCTGTGAAGGTGTACAACGCGGTGGGCGCCCTGGCCAAAGCCGTCTATGAGAAGATGTTCCTGTGGATGGTCACTCGCATCAACCAGCAACTGGACACCAAGCAGCCCCGGCAGTACTTCATCGGGGTCTTGGACATTGCTGGCTTCGAGATCTTTGATGTGAGTTAGCAGAAATTTTGTCGCAGAAAAGTCTGTAAATATTGCTGCTGTGGTCAATGTGGCTACTGGTCTATGAGCAACAGCCTGCTGCACTACAAACTAAAGTGACACATGAAAGAGGGCCAAATGCCTATGAAGCTGGGAATGAGGCCAACTTGGACTCACCAGCTCCATCAATTACCAGCTGTGTGAACTTAGATAATAGGAATGGTGTCTAGTAGATCTTTGTGCAAATTAAACTAGGACCTACATGTAAAGCACCTAGCACTCGAGATTATGCACTCATTTCTGAGATCTTTCTACCAATTAGCTGATTTCTGAATTTAATGCCCTTGGCACAGTCCCCAAGCACATAGTCACCAAATGATAACGATTATGAAGGCAACAATGATTCAAAGGTGGTGGTGGGAGAGACAACAACAAATTCAAAGAGAGACTTTAAGATCCTGTCTGGCCCCTCCTCCTCCTCCTCCTCTCCTGGCTCCTGTGGCTGTGACCATGGCCCCTTGCCCTCCAGCCTCAGGGGGCCCACCTCTAATGAGTGGTCGGACCATGGGGAAGGGCCCCACTCAGGGACCTCCGAGCCAGCACCCACTCCCTTCTCAAACCAAAAGACTCAAACTGGAAAGGGGGAGGAGTGACCCCGATCTGTCTCAGGGACGCTTTGTTGTTTAACTGGAAATTGAGGGAAAAAAAAAAAAATTTTTTTTTAATTTTTTATAAAATGAAAAAAAAAAAAAGATCCTGTCTGCCTAAAAGGGATATGGGTTGACATATTAGGATAACCTCTGCTGTCTAAGAAAGAATAGCTCTTTCATGGTTTAGTACGTAAGACTGTGGAAGTCCCTTACCAGATAACAGTGTTGTAGATGTATGTGATCCAAAGGTCACATTTCTACACCGTTTCCTATGAGTAGACTGAGGGGAAATGGATGAAACTGTCTGAGTTTTAGGGATGAGAGCATTTCCAAAAATCCCAAGCCAATGGGAGTGAAAAATTTGTCACCAAGCAGGAACAGGAGAGCAATTAAACTAATTTTTAAATTTAAAAAGTAACAATAGTGTAAATTTGCAACACCTTTGCTTTTTTTAAGTAACTCTATATTGAGCTGTAATTTACATACTGTACAATTCACCTATTTAAAGTGTGCAATTCAGTGAGTTTTAGTACATTCATAGAGTTGTGCAAGCATCACCATAACTGATTTTAGAATATTTTCATCACCTCAAAAATATACCCCATATCTATTAGTAGTTACTTGTCATTTCTCCCCACTACTTCCCCAGCCCTGGGCAACTATTAATATATTTTCTTATCTCTATGGATTTGTCTATTCTGAACATTTCATATGAATGGAATCGTACAGTGTTTGTCCTTCCTTCCCTGAACATAGTATTTCCCAGGTTCACCTGTGCTGTAAAACCTCTTTGCCTTTTGTGTATTTTGTACATGCTCTTAGAAAAAGGAATCCCCAATTGTGTTTATATCTAGATGCCCTGAATAGTAAATGCAGGACAGATCTACTCAAGTTCTTGGAGTAGTTAGGCACAGTGGCTCTGGTGTCAAAGCATAGTGTTTCCTTGCCTATGAAATGGGCAATTTGCCACCTTAAAAAGATAGCTGTGAGGATTAAATGCAATAACTTAAATAAGCATTTAGCATAGTGTCTAGCTGTTTAATTTTCTTATTGTTGATAATATAAAGACCAGAATGGCTTATGTTTAGCAAACTTATCTAGTTGTACAACATAATCAGAAGGAGATAAATCACAAAGAAACTTCTGATCAACAAAAATAGATATTATAAAAAACCACACAATTTTTTATTTGCATAGGAAAGACGCAGTTGGAGCCTGTTGACTCCTATTTAAGAAATAATTCTAACAAGTATGGTGACCCTTCCCAGCCTGCAACAGCAAAAATGGAACAGGAGGGAGTAAGGAGCTTGCTACAGGTAGTACAAAGCCATAGCATCCTAAGAGGGCTGTTAGGCTAACCTACTGAGACAAGCCCCTTTCAAAAGTGAAGCTGCAATTATAAATTGTGTGTTAATTTGTATTTTCTGTTTATTTAGTTCAACAGTCTGGAACAACTGTGCATCAACTTCACCAACGAGAAGCTGCAACAGTTTTTCAACCACCACATGTTCGTGCTGGAGCAGGAGGAGTACAAGAAGGAAGGCATTGAGTGGGAGTTCATTGACTTTGGGATGGACCTGGCGGCCTGCATCGAGCTCATCGAGAAGGTTTGTTTACTCTCTTCAGACCACGGATTATAGTGATAAAAAGTATTTAAAAAGAAAATCCTAAGACCCTGGTATATAAAATGATAAAAGATTTCTATGTGTAAACAAAAACAGGAAGATCTCTACTTTTGCCAACTTTGTGGTGGGGCACTTGTAAAAAAGACAATATATATTTTTTGACAATATTTTTTTACAGAGTCTAGAATTCTATACTACTCCAACTCCACTATTTACAATGCAATGCCTTATATTTAAAACCTTCTTTCCTTAAAAAAAATAAGATAAAAAGATCATTGATCAGAATATTATTACTTGTTCTGTCTTCATCATCATTAGGTTCATTATTACTGGCATTTGAAATATAAAATTCTAGTACTTTGGCAATGGTTCTCAAATTTCAGCTGTGCCAAAGAATGACCATGTGTATTTAATAAAATTGCAGATTTCCCTAATCCCAACCTCAGAAAGACTTTTTGGTAAGTGTGGGATAAAAACTTGGAATCTGCATTTTTAACAAGTAGTTGATGTAATTTGAATGCAGCTAGTTTGTAAGTCACCCTTGGAGGAAAACTGCTCTGAGGCCTTTTGCCTACAGATGCAAGGCCCTCATCTATTAATATCTCATTCTCTGTCATGCCCCAGGGCCTGGCACAGCACCTGGCTCATGATAGGCACCAGATCAGTATTTGTTAAACTAATGACTTCTGCCCAGGGGAATGCCTTTTCATGACCTATACAGAATTAAAAGAGGATTTTGCTCAAATAGCATCATTGATAGTACTTATTATTTGTATAAGCAGAGAGGATTCAAATATTTGTTTCTGGTCTTTCTTCCAGCCCATGGGCATCTTCTCCATCCTGGAAGAGGAGTGCATGTTCCCCAAGGCAACAGATACCTCCTTCAAGAACAAGCTGTATGAACAGCATCTTGGAAAGTCCAACAACTTCCAGAAGCCCAAAGTTGTCAAAGGCAAGCCTGAGGCCCACTTCGCCCTGATTCACTACGCCGGCACCGTGGACTATAACATTGTGGGCTGGCTGGACAAGAACAAGGACCCCCTGAATGAGACCGTGGTCGGACTGTACCAGAAGTCTGCTCTGAAGACTCTGGCTAACCTCTTCTCTGGGGCAACAACTGCTGAAGCCGGTAATTATCTACAGAATTCACTTTTTATTTAATGGAGAGAGCATGAACAGAGAAAGGACTTTACTATGATTGCTTGTGTTTTCTTTGCCCCTCAGAGGCTGGAGGAAAGAAAGGTGGCAAGAAGAAGGGTTCTTCTTTCCAGACTGTGTCTGCTCTCTTCAGGGTACAAACTTCATTTTCTCTGTATAATTAATTAGACTCAGGAAACTAAATTTTCCTTTATTATTGGGAGAAGGATTTGCAAGGATTCTAGAACTGGATATGACTCAAGGAGACAGGCCAGTTGATTGTGGTACAACTGAGTCTTAGGGAGATTTGGGGTAGGTTGGAGGTGATACCTCTGAAAAGGGGAGAGGCAGGAGTCAGAAGGAATGAGAGTTAATCGTAGAAGTCAGTATCAGATGGCAAAATTTAATTTGGGGGCAAGGAAAATGATATACTTTGACCCTTAAAAGGCTCCATTAAGATAGGACTAAGTAAAGCATGAGATATGGTTGCGCCTTTGGGAGCTGCAAATGATTTAGTTACGTAGGTTTATATTGGTATAGAACTGAAAGTAGAGGATATAAGAATAATGGCAGGAATTGGAGGCTGAGTTAAAAGAAGGAAGTAAGAAACCAGATGTAATAATAGCTCTTTAAGGAAAATTTACTTTTCTTTTGGCAATTCCATCTCTATTGCTCTTACCTAAAGCTCCAGTTATGTTGAAAAACAAGGATTTCCATAGGTTGGGAAACTTTTCAAACTTTGTAACATGGCTGTCAATTTTCTGTCAATTCCCAAAGGCTACTTTCTGTTGAACCAATAGGAGGACACTGCTCTGTAACTGCAACAGGGAAAAAGCATGAGCTAGAGTAGCAGATAGAATTTAAAGTCAGGTGAAGAACTAAATGAGATCTTTTAAGGAAGACATTGAATTAATAGTAAAACCAGACATCTATCTAGGCAAGAGTATGGGGCAGAGCATTACCATATGTTCAGAATGTCATACTAAATTTAAAACATATGCTAGCACGTTTTGACAGCAACAAACCAAAGAACCTTCACAACCACTTCAATAGGTAGTAGAAAAATATGTTTGTAATGCCAAAAAAAGGGGAGAGGGGGAAACCAGAGAGCATGTTGGTAATGTGGAAATTCCAGAGATAACTCTGCAAATTCAAACCTGCATTTTCAATAGAATTGAACCTCTGTCACAGATCACAATAATTATATCTGCAAATATGAATGTATGAAAACAGTGCATTTTTTTCTCAACCAAATCTTCATATGGTTCCACAGGAGAATTTGAACAAACTGATGACCAACCTGAGGAGCACTCACCCCCACTTTGTACGGTGCATCATTCCCAATGAAACTAAAACTCCTGGTAAGACACTTTGAGATCCAGACAAATTCCAGTGGGGCTGTTGCTTTTGAATATTAAAAAAGGCATGTCTGTTTATCCATTTAGGGGCCATGGAGCACGAACTTGTCTTGCACCAGCTGAGGTGTAATGGTGTGCTTGAAGGCATCCGCATCTGCAGGAAAGGGTTTCCCAGCAGAATCCTGTATGCAGACTTCAAACAGAGGTCAGAAGTTCTCACTGTGAATTATTTTAAGAGGTTGTTTTTGTTTAATTTTTCAATGGCAGAATCCTTTATACTTTCTATTAAAATTGAAGAGAAAAGAAACAGAATTAAT
This sequence comes from Tolypeutes matacus, assembly GCA_026826555.1. Lineage (NCBI taxonomy): Eukaryota > Metazoa > Chordata > Mammalia > Cingulata > Chlamyphoridae > Tolypeutes > Tolypeutes matacus. The sequence goes on along the minus strand of JAKSZT010054052.1, from coordinate 7,298,110 downwards.
AGATTTTGTAATGACAGACTAAAACTGCCAAGTCCTTGGAATATACAAAGAATACATAAAGGGGTAGATATGATTTTTTAATTTTTGTTGGACTATCCAAGAGCTATGTTGTTTCTATAGTAAGGAAGGAAGATTCCTTGTTGGTGCCAACAGCTATTTATTTGTTTGGCTTAAACAGATACAAGGTTTTAAATGCAAGTGCTATCCCTGAAGGACAATTCATTGATAGCAAGAAAGCTTCTGAGAAGCTCCTTGGATCCATTGACATTGACCACACCCAGTATAAATTTGGTCACACCAAGGTAATAATTCTCTAAAGAGTACCTGATGCAAATCCTGTACCTTTGAATTTTATGTAAAGTTAATGATCTGCAGTTTTGCTCATGTGCAGGTCTTTTTCAAAGCTGGTCTTCTGGGGCTCCTAGAGGAGATGCGAGATGACAAGCTGGCCCAGCTGATCACCCGAACCCAGGCCAGGTGCAGAGGGTACTTGGCCAGAGTGGAGTACCAGAAGATGGTGGAGAGACGGTAATAATAGGGATATTTTACTTAACCCCATTAACCTAAGCCTTTTAATTCTGCTTCCTGTTATAATATGACTTTGAGCATTTTTGTTCATATCACAGAGAGTCCATCTTCTGCATCCAGTACAATGTGCGTGCCTTCATGAATGTGAAGCATTGGCCCTGGATGAAGCTATATTTCAAGATCAAGCCTCTCCTCAAGAGTGCAGAAACAGAAAAGGAGATGGCCAACATGAAGGAAGAATTTGAAAAAACCAAAGAAAGCCTTGCAAAGTCTGAGGCCAAAAGAAAGGAGCTGGAAGAAAAAATGGTAGCTATGATGCAAGAGAAAAATGACCTGCAACTCCAAGTTCAATCTGTGAGTATCAGAACACATTTCTTGCAATCTGAAAATTTCAGTTCAGCAATCACTAACGAAAAGTCTAAATTTCACCTTAATAAGGGACTGGTTATCAAAATTCACAACTCCTTAGAATATTCTATAAAACTTTATATACAACATCACTAAAAAGCACTGTGATAGAATTCCTGCTCTAGAGAAGGAAAAAATAAAAATATTTTTCCTCTCCACAACTCCCTGTCCCCATGTTTTTCCTAGCAAAATATGAACAGGAAATAAGGTGATATTTGTTCCTTAAGATTTTCCCTACTGAAAAATGCAAATAAGACTAAGGGAAGAAAGAACAATATTCATAGCGAAGAGGCTTTAGGATGAAAATGCATAAAAACCAAAATTCTGAATTTTCTTATGTACAGTTCCCATTCAACTCTATTTTTAGAAACTCTCTAGTTCCTAAAAGAATAGAATCATTGCAAGGGAAAATGGCAATGCTTTCCAATTGATGTTACCTTTTATGCAAAGCATGAGAGTTAGGGTTGATATGGTCAATTACGACAATTCTCCCTTTTCATTCAGATGTTCCAATAAGTATACAGAGGCTTGGTGAGAAATATTTGAAGCCACCATCTAACCCATTTTTTATTGTGACCCAAATGTCAAGAGAGCTCAGTTGCTGCCACCAAGATCAACAACAGAAATATTAAAGGTTACCTGCTAGTTCTCTGAATTTAACTACAATGAGAATCTAGATTGGTCCTATTGGGCCTATTGGTTTTGTACACATGGTTAGAAAATGTAAAGAAACATGAATTGTTTGACACTGTGACTTTCCTTATATATTGCATAGTTCAAAGTTTTTACAAATTGAGATGAGGTTCACCACACCTTCCAGAATCAAGGGATTGCAGGGGAAATTTAATCTCGATCTAAGCATACCTCTCCTTTGAGTACAGAATGAGCTCCTTTCAATATTTGCCTATCGATGATCCACTTAATATCTGATGAATTACCAAGCACAAAGGATACAATTTTGAACAAGAGACATGGCCCTTGCTCTTGCAGAGTTTATATTCCAACTCCTAATTTTCTCATGAGAAACATGCTAGCTTCTCTAAGTACCACCTTTTCACATGTTCCCTTCCCCTTAGTTTTTCCAAGATTCCCCTTTTATTCTGAGCTACTCTGTCCCTAGAGGACATGTCCTCCCTTTAAGTCACTTTTTTTGATATTACCCTTCCCTCTTCAAAACCTATGAGATAACCAAGCACTTTGTGTTTTGTTTTTCATACCCAAAACTATTGTGAAAATTAATATTAAGAAAAATGACTGACCTGAACTTATATATCAACATATTCAATATAGCCTATATAATTACATCATAATTTTACCAGGAACCACAACTTAAATTCCTTTTTTGTCTTCAGTGCCATGATAAGTGTCCAATAAATATTTGCTGAATGGTAGAAATCTAATAAAAAATTAACATGAAGCCTGAAAACATAAGTTGCTTGCTTGGCTTCAAAGTGTTAATAAAATCTGAATATGTCCAGGGAACTAAAATCTCAACGTGTCTATTGTCCCTTCTCAGGAAGCTGATGCCTTGGCTGATGCAGAGGAAAGATGTGACCAGCTGATCAAAACAAAAA
>JAKSZT010054052.1:7226181-7290600 GCA_026826555.1 Tolypeutes matacus | reverse complement strand
GAAGCACGCAATGCAGAAGAGAAAGCCAAGAAGGCCATCACTGATGTAAGCAGCAAACACATTTCTCCATTGATTTACCAGAGACATTCCCTGACATCTATAGTATCCCTTGATTTTCTTGGTTTATTTCTAATTAGGCAGCCATGATGGCTGAGGAGCTGAAGAAGGAGCAGGACACCAGCGCCCACCTGGAGCGGATGAAGAAGAACCTGGAGCAGACGGTGAAAGACCTGCAGCACCGGCTGGATGAGGCTGAGCAGCTGGCCCTGAAGGGTGGGAAGAAGCAGATCCAGAAATTGGAAGCCAGGGTGGGTCTCCTGATCAGCATGTTATTTCTCATCCTATTCCAATCTAACAAACAATTTTGAATACCTAATACTGCTGGTTGATGTGGGGTTTATAGAGATGAATAAGAGATAGCCCCTTATACCCAAGAACTTATAATAGGGGTGAGTAAACTAGGCATCAAAAACTATATGTAAAAAGAAGTACTATGGGTCCCTGAAAAAGCAGAAATCCAGTTGAGTGAATAGATCAAAATAAATGGCTTTAAAATGCCCATCTTTTTTCAGGTACGTGAACTTGAAGGAGAAGTTGAAAGTGAACAGAAACGCAATGTTGAAGCTGTCAAGGGTCTGCGCAAACATGAGAGAAGAGTGAAGGAACTCACTTATCAAGTAAGGAAAATGAGCTTTCCAGGTTTTCATCCCAATCTGCAAGGAATCTAAAACCAAATGCACAAAAAAATGTGGTGGTATTTGTATTTTCAAGAAACTCAATCTTTAAAACATTATTTCAGACTGAGGAAGACCGCAAGAATATTCTCAGGCTCCAGGACCTTGTGGACAAACTGCAATCAAAAGTGAAAGCTTACAAGAGACAAGCTGAGGAAGCGGTGAGTTCAGAACCATTTGGGGTTATTGGGCAGCCTCTAGTTCTCAGACACATCCAGGCCAATTTAGATAAAGGGGTAAAAGAACAGATGGGTAAAATGAGGAAGGATAAAAAAGAAAGGTCTGAAGAATTAGAAGAAATCAACCACTCAAAAAGTCAGGGGAAAATGTTCTAGGAGGGAGGACAGCAGGAGCAAAGGTTTTGAATGGAAAGAGCTTGGTTCAAGGAGACCATTCTGATTGGGAGTGTAGGAACAAGGCAGCAAAGGTACAGATGGGGCTGGAGAGCTAGGCAGGAGTCAGGTCACAAGGTGTTCTAGGCCATGAGAAAGAGTCTGGATTTTATTCCAAGTGCAATGGGCACTGGGAAGCCATAGGAGGACATTAAGCTTGGTCAGTCATGATCTGATTTTCATTAAAAAAATAAACAAAACAGTATATTCTGACTACTATGTGGAGACTGGATTGTTGGATAACACCAATGGATTAGGAAGCTTTTCAAGTGGTCCTGTGGCTTAGATTAGGGTAGTAGTAGAGCAGATAGAGAAAAACAGAGATTCAAGAAATATTTTGGAGATGAAACTACACGATATACTAATAGGCTGCCCTTGGAGGTGAGAGAAAGGAAATCAAGGATGAACCATCAAATTTATGGTTTGAGTGTCTGGGTGGATGGGGTAACACTTACTAAAATGGGGGATTCAGGGAGGAAGAGATTTTCAGGACCCAGGAAGCAAACTCTTGCCTACCTTCTAAACTGTATTAAGAAGCAATAATTTATACTCATGTGGCAATAATTTATAATCAAGGCTTATAGAATTTGGTATAACAACATGAAACCACACTTTTAAAAGGTCTGTGTCCATTCTCTGGATTCTAAGAAAAACAAGGCTGGAAACCTGACAGGAGTTAGGAATATCTCCCATGTTACACTTTTCTTCTTAGAATATCTTAGAAACAAATGTCACCTGTCTTTCCTTGTTATCCATGAATTCAGGAAACATGAGAAGCATTAACACAAAAAAAAAAAAAAAAAAAACAAGGGAAATTTTCTAAGTTTCTTAAAAGATTTATTGGAGTGAATCATTTTTAAGTAAAAAAAAAGTTCAAGGCAAATTTGACCTAAGAATCTATAAATTCTGAAATTTTTTCTCCTCATAAATGCATTTCTATTCTCAGGAGGAACAATCCAATGTCAATCTCTCCAAATTCCGCAAGATCCAGCACGAGCTGGAGGAGGCTGAGGAACGGGCTGATATTGCCGAGTCCCAGGTTAACAAACTGCGGGTCAAGAGCCGGGAGGTTCACACGAAAATCATAAGTGAAGAGTAATACATACAAATGTTGCAAGATGACCAAAGAAATGCACAAAATGTGAAAATCTTTGTCACTCTGTTTCGTACTCATGATTTTTGCAGATAAAAAATTTATCTGCAAAGAATTTGGAAGTCTCTTTTTTTTTTAACCTCACCATGTCAATTCATCATTTTTTGTACCAAGAAAACAAACAACATATATTGCTTACATCATATGGAAAAATGCTTGTCGTCACCAAGATTAAAACAATGAAGCACAGTCAGGCCATTTCCAGTTAGTAAGTGCTGTAATTCACACACACCCTCATAGGAAGCAGGTGAAACCTAGATGCCCATCTTAGGCAGACAGAACATATAGTTATCTGGTAAACCTACTTGACAAAACATCAGCTGGTTATCAGAAAAGTAGATTTCTGTTAATGAAGTTATTGATTTTCTTCATAAAATGATAGTTACTGACTCTAAGACTAAATAAAAATAAATTAAAATACCTACATAACATCAGAGAAACAGTAAAAACTTTGGATTAACTGCTATCAACAATATATAAAGAGCAAATGCTCCACTATAACTGCATGAACTATTAAATTGGGATTAGGTTCCCTTGAGGGGGAAATGTGCTCTACAGATTTTTTTATCCTTTTTAAATATAAGAGATTTTTAGCTTTATGTTACCTATAAGTGTTTAGTTGTTTGTTTTTACTGAGCTCCTCCCTGATTACCACATCAGAAGGGTAAAGAGCAATTAAGAATGAATATATTTTCCCTATGTGTTCTTCTAACTCTTTGGAAACTACTGTATCTTTTACAAGGCTTTCTTCCCAGTACTTCTAATGGCAATAGAAGGTCAATTAGTGTTTCTTAAAAAGTCAGTTCTCTACTGACTTTTATACTTAGGTTTCTACACTGTGCCTTTCTAGTGCCATGGCTATTTTATCATCATTATTGGACATTTACATGTGCTGAGGACAGCTGGGGCCTTTTATTTATCTTATTTCTGAATAGGCAGGGAGCCAGTAAAATAGCAAGAATCTATTTTATTATGACTCTAACAAAGGTCTACTGAGAACAATACCTAACCTATTTAAAAGGAACAATATAGAAGTAGATGTTTTTTATCTTATTGTCCAGTAAATTAAATTATCTGGCCTCATACAGCTGAACCCCTGCTCCTTGAAATGGTTCCTCTGGGCTGTTCAGCACCTCCACTTACTTTCTGCTGATCAATGGAGGTGACTGGATTATTCTAGCTCTACATCCTGAGCTGGACTTTAATTTATAAAATGTTTTTTTTGTTGTTATTATTAGAGGAGCTGTAGGTTATAGAAAAATCATGCAGAAAGTACAGAGTTCCTATATACACATCCCCTCACACTCACACAGTTTTCCCTATTATAAACATTTTGCATTAGTGGGGTACCTTTGTTACCAATTATAAAACATTATTCTTTTAATTATACTATTAACTATAGTCCATAGTTTACATTAGGGTTTACTCTTTGTGTTGCACAATTCTACGGTTTTTAGTTTGTTTTGTTTTTTTGTTTTTTGATAACATATGTACACTAAAATTTCCCATTTTTTTCTCCTTTCAGAGATACAATTCAGTGGTGTTAGTTACATTCACAGTGTTGTGCCACCATTTCCACCATCCATTACCAAAACTTTTCCATCACCCCAAATAGATACTCCATACCAAGTAAACATCAACTCCCCATTTCCCAACCCCACCATGGTAACCTGTACTTTGGTGAATTTGCATATACTTTGCATATACATATATTTCATATCAGTGAGATCATACAATATCTGTCCTTTTGTGTCTGGCTTATTTCACTCAACCTGAGATATGCAACAGTAATCCATGTTGTAATATGCATTAGAACTTTCATTCCTTAAAAAGCAGTTTTTAACAGTCTTTAATATATCACCCACTTTTCTGCCAAAAGTTACAACCTAATACTCCAATTCCACATTGCCACTTTATTTGGTTATTGCCTTAATGGGAAAAATGAGTAGATAAATGGACAAATGTTAAGCAAAGAAGCAGGAAATGAGGCTTGAGCGATTATGGTAACTAATTCTTAGCTGTACCCTCCCTTAATACTGACCCTTCCGGAAAACACAAGATCTTTCACAGGCCCTGGAACATTCCCCCCACCTGTGGCTGAAATTGAAATCTGGCCCTCACTGATAAGGCTTTTCCTGAAGTCCTCTTGAGAAGTGGCTATTAATTCTCTGGTGCTTCAAGAATATCTTAGTCCTGAGCTAGAAGTGATATCCACCTTGATCCCCTGGCTCCTGACAAAAACTATTTTCCTTCTCTTAATCAAGGGGCCAGCCTTACTCCTCCTGTGCTCCCTCCCCCATCCTCACTACTTTGAAACCAATTTTGCAGCTGTGGAACTGCAAAGAAAAACGACTTGGACTGCAGGGTGCGGGGTAAGAGGTGAAGGAAAAAAAGACAACTTCAGACCCTAATTATTCTAAATATCAATCTTGCCCCCGACCTCCCCCTCTCTTCTTCTCACCCTGGCTACCCAGGCATCTGAGAAGCTCCCTCCTCCTCTCTTCCAGTCCTTACAGACTCTGAGTGGCCTAATTACTGCAAAGAAAAATATACTGAACTAAGTGGTCCTAATAGCAATCTCCATAAATTCTTTACCCATCTCCATGCACCCAAACCACTCTAACAGCACCTCAGTAAATCACTCACCCATCCCAGTGACAACCCCCCTTACTATTTGCCATTGCTTTTCCTCCAACCCATTCCTCCAAGCACTTAAAAAGCTCACTGTCCTTTGTTTCAAAATGATTGAGTTCTACTCTCTCCCCCCTGTTATAGCAGCCCCTCCCCCCTTTTTTTTTACCGGGAGGTCCCGGGGATCGAACCCTGGTCCCTCCATATGGGAGACGGATGCCCAACCATTTGAGCCACGTCCGTGCCAATATAGCAGCCCCTTGAATAAAGTCATCCTTTCCTGTTTAACACTGTCTGGTACAATTTTTTCTTTGACACTGCTTACAGATAATTAACTTTCCAGCTTCTTCTGAAAAGCTTTTCCTTCTTTGAGGTTCATGCTACTAGCTTTTCCACATCCTGATTGCTGTCATTTATAGACTTTTCATTCATTAAAGATTTTGGTATCTGCCGTCTCTCTCCATCCAATTCTTGTATCATTCCTGGGAGACTTTAATGTCCACATGGATGATTCACCCAACACCCTTACCACCAATACCTTCCCTTCCACTCTACCTTTTCCTAAGTCACTAAATCAAGCAACTCCTTTTAGACCTTTCTAGCTTGCTTGTCATAGTATTTCCACCATAAAAGTTCTTCAGCCCTTTAGCACTGCCAGGATTCTTTCCTTCTCCTTCTTCCCTATCCATCAGCCTTTGTCTTACGGTTATTTCTATCCCAATTCAGCAAAAATTTGTTGCCCATCTTTATGGCCACTCTCTTGACAATTCCCTAAATGCCTTTGCCATCCCCTACCCACTCCCTAACCCCACCCACTCCAAGTCACACTTGGGTGGATAGACACTAAACCTGAATGAAACCTAACAATTCACATCTCCACACTTCAGAGAGAATGTCATGCCATAAGTTTTCAATCACCAACCCCACTGGGCCCTCAGTGCTGCATTAATGTAGTCAATTTGCTCATTCACTACCTTTTATGCTATTTCAAATCTTCTCCACTCTCCTCAAACCTCCATTTCCCCCTTCAGCCCCAGAAGATATATCACATCTTGTTTAAAAGAAAAAATTGATGCCAACAGACAGAAATGGCCTCTAATTTCTACTGTCAAACCATCTTCTTCCTTCTAATGAGGAGGAGCCCTCCTCCAATTCAGGGCCACTCCCTCTGCCTGGCTCTGAAACCTCATCCCTTCCCTCCTTCTTGGTAAGTTTCCACAACAGACTATTCTCTTCTTTCATCTTTTCTTTCATCTTTATTTCCAATATATCCTATTCTACTGAATCCTTTCTGAAACTCCCCCTTGACCCCATTTCTTTCTCCAGCTCTTTTCTTTACAGAGACACTTCTCAAAAGAGTTGTGTGTATTGCGAATATTCTCACTGACCTGATTTTGTGATAATCAGGGTAGGCTAAACATTCACTATATTAGAAACCATGCATATGTCCCCAGACCTAGTTTTTCTCCCTAGGTATGGTTTTTAGAATGCTGGTGATAAACTAAGCCTGATTTATTATATGACCATCCTGTATGGGAAAAGACTGTAACTTTGGGTATCTTTGGTCAACCTTAAGAGATATAGCAGGGGGATGGATGTGGCTCGGGTGGTTGGGCGTCCGTCTCCCTTATGGAGGGACCTGGGTTTGATCCCCAGGACCTCCTGGTAAAAAGAAAAAAAGAAAAATATGGAATGCGTGTGGGCTACCAGGCCCTGCACGCAGGTGCACTGCCAGGCTCTATAAACAGGTAAGCCACCAGGCCCTGGGTGAGCTGACAGGCCCTGTGTGCGGGTGACCCACCAGGCCCCGTGAGTGGGTGCACAGTCAGGCCCTGAGCCATGCAGCAAGATGATGACATAACAGGAGAGTGACACAAGGGAGAGCCAAGATGAGATGCACCGAAAAACCAGGAACTAAGGTGGCACAGGAGGTAGGATGCCTCTCTCCCACATCAGAGGTTCCAAGGATCAAATCCCAGTGAAGACAGAAGGAGGATGATGAGAGGGCAGGAAACAGACACAGAGAGTTGCCCAGAGAATGGACACAGAAACAGCAAAAACGGGGGGGGGGGGTTAAAAATGGATAAAAGTAAATAAATCCTTTAAAAAAATGTAGAGGGGAGGAAGATATGGACTATAGGTAGTAGTAATACTTTAACGATGCTCTTTCATGATTTGTTAACAGATGTTTCACAACAATGCGGGGTGTTTGGGGGGATTGATGTATGGGAGCCCTACATGATGCTATGCATATTTGTTTTTTAAGTTCACGATGTTTACTGAACACTTATAGTTTATGTATGTTCATGTAGGGATGATAGACTTCAATAAATTGTTTTTTTAAAAAAAGTGTGTATAATATGCACATTGTCTCCATTTCCTTACCTCCCTCCTACTCTTCAATTTACTCCAATATGGCTTTTTTCCCCTGAACTCCACCTAAATGGGACTTAGTATCATCTTCAGTGATTTCTGTGCTGCTAAATCAAATGGGCACTTTTCAATCTTTACTTCACCTTCCAAATGCATATTATTCCGCTTACCATTCCCTCCTTTTAGAAATGTTCTCTTCCCTTGGCTTCCAAGACGTTGCTTTGCCCTGGTCTCCTTCATGGCTCTGGGGCTCCAGCGTCTCCTCTGTCAGCTCATGTTCCTCAGCCTATCTTTCAAATGTGGGTGTGCCTCAAGGTACCATCCTAGCCCCTTCTCTTCTCACCTTACATTTTCTATATAGTTGATTGCATCTACTCTCTTGGCATCTATTACCATCCATATGCCTAATAATTCCAAATTTATATTCCAAGGCTAGATCTCTCTTCTGACTGCCACACTTGATATCTCTACTAACAGTTACTTCAAACTTAACATAGCCACGATGAATTCATGACCGTCTGCCCCTATCCTTAAGCCCCTCTCATATTCCTGTACTCATCATAAAGGACGGCAACACTATCCACCCAGTTGCTTAGGCTAAAAATCTGGGAATCAGCCTTGAAATCTCCCTGTCTTTCATTCCCCCATATCCAATCAATCCTCAAGTTCTTTCTTTACTGCTCCTAAATATTTCTCAAGATCATCAACCTCTCTCTTTACAGCCAACTTCCTCATCCAAGCTACCAACATCTACTGCCTGGCCTCTCCACATCTATTTTTGCTTCCCAACTCTAAACCATTCTGGAAGAATCTAAACTGCAGCTAAGATCTTTTTAAAAACAAGAATCTGATCACATCAACTCTCTAGCTTAAAAGTTCCCCTTTGATTTTTGCATAAAGGCCAAAATCCTTGCCCTCCTCACAAGTCTCACCTTGTGATACTCTCCTCTCCTTGTGTCTCAGCTGCATTTATCTCCTTTTAGTTCCAAGAATCTGCTGAGAGCTTTCTCAGATCAGAGACTAGGCACTTGTTTTTCCCTCAGCTTCACAGGCCCTTTTTCATGTCTCACCTCCACACTCTGACTACTCATCCTCCAAGTGTCAGTTTAAATTGCACTTCTTAAAGAAAACCTTCTCTGACTCTCCAGATTAGGTCAGTTTTTCCTGTTTTATGTTCTCTTCATTAATCACTTACTATAACTGTAAGTAAATAACTAAGGTCTTTTTTTCCCTCATTAAAATGTAAGCTTCATGTGTGTTGTGTTGGGTTGGGTCTTACTTGTGTATCCCTATATCCTTCCACTTGGCATTGTGCCTTGAACAGAGTACATGCTCAATAATAATTTTTGAAACTGTGAGTGAATGAATGCTTCCATACCATTGAATTGGCTGCATGTATGTGCCCTCCATCTCTTTTTCATTTGGCAAATGTTTACTCATTCTTCAAGTCTCAGCTCAAACATTATCCTCTTTCATGCCTCTTCTAGGACTTAAGGCACCCATTCTTACACATTCTACGACACCTCAAGTAGACTTAAATATCCTTTCTTCAAATTTTAATATCACTGCTATATTCTTCCTGCTCCTTTTGCCCCTGACTGCAATGCTCCTTCCACATCTCTGCATGTCCATCCTACCCATCCTTAAAGGGCACCTTTCCCATTAAGCCTTCCCTAGTCAGAAGAAGAATCTTTCTATAGCAATCACCTAATCCCACTTTCTCCTGTTCCTGGTGCATCCTATCTCATCTCTCCCAGGTACTTATTACATCTTTTCTTATCTCTCACATTCATTTATTCCATTCTATCTTATCTCTTCCACTCAGTTATGGCATCCTGCCTTATCTCTTCTGTTCTTCAAGACCAGTCAGATTTTGGATTGTTTTTGATAGTTTAAAGATAAACGGTTATATTTATTCACATTTTACTTTGGAATTTTCCCCAGGTACAATATATATTTAAGAAAAAACAATTCAATATTTTCTTTTAGTTTCAACCCCTTCAAAAACCAATAGGCAACTGTTTAAAGGGTAAATTTTATAGAAGTTCAAAATACCAACAAACAACTAGTACCTGAAAACCAAAACATGTACTCCATTTTCCATTGCACAACTGCCTCCTATTGCCCTTTGCAGTTATCCCTCTTTGATATCCCACCACCTTAAATATAGTGTATTCTCTTCTTCCCTCTACTTCCAATTTTGTAGGAAATGCTGGGTAGACTGAATCATATTCCCAAAAAAACACATGTTCTTAACCCACATTCCTGTAGGTATGAACCCATTTGTAAATAGGACTTTTTGAAGATGTTATTATGAGTTAAGGTGTGGCCTAATTGAATAAGGGTGAATATCAATCCCTATTACTTGACACTTTGTAAAAAAAGGAAATTTGGACAGTCAGTCAGTAGAGCCCAGAAACCAGGAGAATCCACAAGTCAGAGAGCACTAAGGACATTGCCATGTGACAGAGGACTGCCATCAGAAAGCTACCAACCCTGGGAGAAAGCATGGCCTTGCTGACATCTTGATTTTGGACTTCTAGTCTTCAAACCTGTGCAGCATAAATGCTTGTTGTTTAAGACAACCCATTGTGTGGTATTTGTCATAGCAGATCTTGCAAACTAACATGCCAACTGTCAACAGAAACAGCAGCAACTTCCTAGTACTTCTTTTCTGGATTAAATGTATTATAGTGCCATACCCAAAACTTGAACAGAAAACAAAAGTCCTGAAGGTGAACACGACACTTCACATAAAAATACTCATTCTGGTGCAAGATGCCTAGGATTGTCTTGCTGTCTAAATGGAACTGAGAATGAAGAAGGAATTTAGGGAGATCTAAATTATAATTAAATTTGTCTACTGATTTTTTTTTTACTAGTTTATTAATACATGGTAAATTAGATGCTCAAACACTAATTAATTAATGATGCCTCAGTTGTGGGTACAGCACATGATTTCTCACACCTTAGAGTAGAAATAGGTAAGAACTAGAGAGAAAAATAAGAGTAAACCTTTACAAACATGACCCTTAGGAATCAGAAAGGCCCAAAAGAATGGAACAGAATAATGAGACAGAATTGAATGATTCTGCCTCCCCATTCTTTTCCCATTCAGCTTTACTCTCCCAGAAATCTATGTGCCTGTGAGTTAATTATAACATCTAGCAGATGCTGCTTCTTTCACACAATGCAAGAAGCAAGAGGAAAGGTGTAGACAGCTAGGAGGGGAATTAGTGAGTAAAAGTGTTACATGTGGGTGGGGCCAAATGATGGATATGCCACAGATATAGAATTTCTGAAAAACATTTCCAAGTCCCTAATTATATCTTGATCCTGTAGCACAGAAACCATAAGTCACTACATGTCTCTATCTTTTCAATATCATATACTTTCCTTAGTTCTGTGTATCTGGGGATAATTTATTTATGGCATCTTGGTTTTGAATATGCCAGCTTCTGGTGGGTACACATTATAGCATGTTCAACAGTGGAATGCCATAACAGCAATTAAAGTTCCCATAAAAGCTGAATTTCACAAAGTGTAAGTCATTTGATGGAAGGACCCTCACTCATTATTCTGTTAGCCTTTTACTTCTGCATTGCCTTGATTATGCCAGTAAAATACTACATTAGAGAAATTCAGAATCTTTAAGGTGGTAGGGACGTTAGGGCAGGAGTTCTTAACCAGGGGTCCCTGAGCTTGAATTGAAATTCAACAAAGCATTATTCTTGTAGGGACGTGTTAGTGCACATGTGATATATTTATTAAATAATGCACAGTACAGTGTAGACTTAGTAAGGGGTCCGTGGTTTTCACCTGACTAGCAAAGGGGTCCGTGGAACAAAAAAGGTTAAGAACCCCTGCCTTAGAGGTTGTACAGCTAGTTGTTAGTCAATTTAGTCTATAAGATAACCATGCCCAAGCTGAGACCTGGTTTTCAACAACACACCAGTTTTGTGGCCCTGGGTAATTTACTTAACCAACTTGTGGCTCTATTCCTTTTCAGTAAAATGGCAACGATATTGCTTTCTACTCTTTAGGGCTGAGTGAGGATAAAATGAAGCAATATATAAGTTCTTAGAATATACACACGGCTTGTAGTGTGCATTAAAATATGTAGCTATTTTTCTCTTATCAACTTCTCCACAATTTTCCCTACCTGGAATGCTGTTCACTCAGATTTTTTCATTGCTGATTCTTGCCATTATTCAAGTCACAGCTCAAGTATCACCTCCTCAAAGAAACCTACCCCTGTTTACCATATCAAATGTGGCCCTCTACCCACATGAATCTCTACCTCATTACTCTAGTTTACTACTTCCATTGTACTTAGGTTCTGAATCCTTCTTTAAATATTTGTTTATGAGTTTACTGTCTCTACCACCTCCTCCTTCCACCCCCATCAAAATGTAAACTCCATGAGAGCAGGGACTTTTTTTTTTTTCACTGTTGTATGTCTGCTCATAAATACCAATTAAATAAGTGAATACTAATATGGAAAGGAGCTCAAAATACATTCTGATAAAATTTTTATGTAACTTGTTTTATTCATAATTTGTAACCTACTGACATACCAAAGTATTTCTAATGATTGAATTTAACAAAAATTTTTAACCTCATCTTAAAACACCCACCAATCCATCTCATTCAATGGTAATAGCATATCAAATGTTAAAAGGAACATAAAAACAAACATACACAATTGCACAGTTTTCATGAAGCTCTATTTCATTATTGGTGGGTAGCACATTTAAGAGTTAAATACATTTCATTAATGTATAGGTGATTGTATGACTGCATCATTGGTAACTAGATAACCAATTCAGCTAGGAACCAGCTAATAAGGAAATGTCTAAATTTTTAAAATACAGCTCTTGCTTAGATCATCCTTTGTTCTGGTCACCTTCTTGGGAGGACAAAAAAAGCTTGCTGGTCACAATGGAAATATATTAAGGCAAAATCTTCTGATATCCATTCCAGAGGTTTCTTAAACTGGATTAGGCTTCCAACTCCAGGGCAAGCCCTAATTTGTGGCCTCCAGCATTAATACTCTCCCATCTACCAGCGTAGATGGTGTAAGCTATACACCAGGCCTCAGAGTCTGTGTAGTTCATGCCAATTAAACTGGAGTTGTTGACTTGCAGAAATGGAAGCAGTGGGATTCAATTGATATTTAGCTGCAATGCCAAAATGAGTGCAGTTGGTACCTGATGTCCAAGCAAGGTTTACTGAAGTGTAAAGATCTTCACATACTTTTTGATAAGTTGATTCTCCAAATTCTGTCCTAGCATTGACATTAGTGTGTAGCTGGAAGGTCCCAGTCCTGTAGCCCACTGCAAAGTTACTCCTTGTCAGCTTTGATTTGGCACTGTCAAAGGTCATCTGATAACCAGCAAGCCAGCTCTCATAACTGAAGATGGCTGAACCATGGATTGCAGATCCAGCAAAATCAAAGTGAACATAACAACCAATGTTTATACACTCTCTCTTATAAGAAGACTTGATTTTACCACTTTTCTTTCCCACGTTTGGTGAGAAGGTCGTATCAAAATGTCAGCTTCAAACCTTGACAAATCTGGTCTTTGACTGAGATTTCTGTTCCCAGAGTATTATCAGTGTTCCATTTTTCTGTGAAAGTGAGACCGTACTCACACCATTTGTATTTAGTCTCCAGGGTCCCAGGAACATCACCAGTGTCTGTATTAGAAGAATCAGATGTTGGGAATTCCACACCACTGCATGACTTTCTTTTCACATCCAGTTTCACCAACCCAAAACCAAATCCTTTGTTGAAAGTATCTCTGGCAGCTTTGCCAAGAAGGTCATCATATGATGGAGGAATACACATTATAACTTACTCTGCCTGGAGGTCACTATGGTGAAGCCATGGGAAGGGGTGATCTGATTGACTCCTGAGGGGGCCTTGCCACCATTCTGCTAGTAGCTGAAGCCACTAGGCTCACTCAAGATAGTACTGCAGCTGCCATGACTGGAGGGCGAAGTGAAGAAGACCCATTATGATGAGTTTTGATGTACTATATATGTGTGCATAGAAATGTGTTTGTATGCATAGAAAATTACCTCTGAGGAGTATTTGAGGTCAGCACATAGTTATACTTGACCCTTGTTAACATCAATACTTATACATTCTCAAAAATCTCAATTTTAAGTATCCCAATCAGTCTCTGAACAAACTACCAAACATATATCTATCAAATAAATTGAATCAGTAACTAATAACCGTCCCAAAAAGAAAGTACTAGGCCCAGATGGTTTCACTGGTGAATTCTACCAAACATTTAAGGAAGAAATGATACCAATTCTCCACAATCTCTTCCAGAAAATAGAGGGAACACATCCTAACTCATTTTATGAGGCTAAAATTACCCTAATACCAAAATTAAAGATATCCCAAGAAAGGAAAACCAATATCTCTCAAGAACACAGGTGCAAAAATTTTCAATAAAATTATAGCAAATAAACTAACAATGTAAAGACAAATGAGTTCATGTGGCTAAGAGACTTCAAAAAGAGTCGGGAGGTCATCCCAGAGGTAACACTTATGCATACCTCAGTAGGATCTCATAGAACACCAAAGTGGATATCACCCCACACAGAGGGACTCCTGAGGGCTCTGGAGACACCCAGGTCCTATATAAGGGGGGATAGCCCCAGAGATTGATGCCTTATCAGTGGGTTCTACTTGGGAATCTGTGCTCCTGGGAGTGGCAGAGTTGGACTCAAATAAGTCCTCCCTGCACATGGTCTATCTGTCCCTTCTATTCAAACCTATATGTGAGGCTGGGGTTTGTAGGTGCACTTCCAGAGACTGGAGCCTCTGGCCTGCCTATGTGCCAGCTATGCCTGGAATCTCAGTGGAGCTGCAACTCCTACTCTACAGCTCAATGGACTCACCCAAGTCACCTGGTGAGGAGACAATGATGATGGACAACGGCCATCCCAGGGAATGGAGAGAGCCTGCAGCTGAAGGCAGGATAATCCCATCCACTCTATCGATGGGATATAAGGCCATTCTCACTTGGAGGTAGAGTGGACATCACCATTCCAGTTCCCTCAGGATTGGGGGAAGAGCTATGGACTAGAGTGGACTTAATGATATTCTGTTGTAGACATATTGGGATTCAAGCAATGGAAGAAATTATAACAGTGAGGTGAAGCCAGTAGCCACTAGATGCTATCAGGGTGGGGAGGGGAAGGGCAGTTGTAATACAGGGGCTTTTTCAGGACTTGGGGATTGTCTTGAGTGACGTTGTGGAGATGGATATAGGCCATTTTACATCAGCGTATACCATGCAGGGCTGTGTGGGATAGAGTGTGGTCTACAATGTGAACTCTGGTCTATGCTCAGTGGCAAAGCCCCAGGATGTGTATATCCATTGCAGGTGATGTACCACACTAATGAAAGATGTTTATGTGAGATGTTATGGGAGGTATGGGAGGTGGAGATCATGGGAATCCCTGTAATTTTTTTTTTTTTTTTATTGTGGGTAAAAATCAAAATTCTCACAATACATACAAACATTTGCAAAATGATATATAGATATATATGCATATATGTGTATTTGCTTACAAAAATGTTATTTATATATATATATATACATATATTTTAAGAGGTGCTTAGATTACCCAAAATATTACACGGAACCCATTGGGATTCCCATGTTGCCCACCTCCCACACCTCCCACCACATCCTGTAATTTTTGTGTAACATCTATGTAATTTAAGCATCTTTTAAAATATACATGAAAAAAAAAAAAACATTTATGTAAGCAAATGCACATATATGCATATATATCTATATATCATTTTACAAATATTGGTTTGTATTGTGAAAAATTTGATTTTTACCCATAATAAACAAACAAACAAACAAACAAATAAATAAAGGATTAGGGAAAAAAATAAATAAATAAAAATAAAAAAATAAAAAGAACTATACTCCATGACCAAGTGGGATTCATTCCAGTCAGTCTCTGTCCAATCCCTCCTCTTCTTCCAGCTCACCTATTCCAGATTTTCCATGCCTGCAATTCTAAGACATCATCAAGACCACCTATTCTTTGACCCCAGAACTTGCTGACTGTCCTGATATGCCCCCTCATATTCTCACTTCACCCATTATGCAGCTGAAATTTTACAATCCAATTTTATAGTCATTCCCTTGTAAAGATCCTTAACTTCCTTGCCCTTCTCTCCCTATCTTATACTTGCCTGACAAAGTTCCATTTGGTTAAACCCAACAATTCACCTTTTTGTGACCACACCCAAGCAACTAAAGATTCTGGAGAAAAACATACAACTCTGCTGGACTGGTCTCATTTTAACTTCATGATTACAGCTCAATATTTCTGGTCAAGCCTATGACAACTCTCACTCTCCAAAATGAACACTTCCTGTCTCTCATCTCTTTTTTTTTTTTTTTTTTTTTTTTAACAAATCAATTTTATTAATAGATATTAATAAAGCATAAATCAATGTAAATTTTACAACCAATGTTATTTGGTATAATCTAATATTTGTGCATTCATCATTTCAACCATTCTTAAAGCACTTTAAATATTTCATTAATAATTATAAACAAAAAACAAACAAACAAATAAAACTCCTCACTTCTCAATCTCTCTATGCCTTCCCTGTTGTTCATAGCTGATTGTGCCTATAAAAGACTGTTTTTTTTCTCATCTCTTTGTATATGCACTACATTTCCTCCACTGTCCTCATTCACAGCCAATGAGCTTGCCTCATACTACATCGAAAATACAGAAGCACACAAATAGGAACTCTCTCATCTTCCTACCAACTAACCTGAATCCTGCCCTCAGTGCTCCCACTTCCATCAGAGTCCAACCTTTCTACTTGTCTATGGATTCCAGTCCCTCTTGCCTTCTCTCCCACAATTACTCCCTCCATCTCTTGCATCATCAATTTGTCAACTCTACAGGATTCTTCTCATCAACATAAATATGCTTAGCCTCTCCTGTCTTTAAACAAACCTTCCCTTGACCCCATGTCTGCCTCCAGCCACTACCTCATTTATCAGCTCCCTTTCTCAACAAGACTTTTTTGCCCTAACTTTAATTATGAAATGTAACACACATACAGAAAAATGCACAAAACAAAGATATTCAGTTCAATGATTAATCATAAAGTAAATACCCTTGCAGCCAACAGAATAAGGGGAAAGAAAAAAAAAAAAAAAAAAACACTGCTAGTATCCCAAAGGCTTCCCTGGGGCCTCCTCCCTA
Organism: Tolypeutes matacus; assembly: GCA_026826555.1. Classification (NCBI taxonomy): domain Eukaryota; kingdom Metazoa; phylum Chordata; class Mammalia; order Cingulata; family Chlamyphoridae; genus Tolypeutes; species Tolypeutes matacus. The sequence goes on along the minus strand of JAKSZT010054052.1, from coordinate 7,274,047 downwards.
AGGTAACCACTATCCCGACTTTATGGTAGCCACTTGCTTTTTTTTGACACTTAAGCATGCACCATTAAACACTATTGTTTAATTTTGCCTGATTTTTTTTTTAGCTTTATATAAATAGAATCATACAATAGATGTCCATTTGTATCTTTCGGCTTGTTTTGCTCCCATTTTGTTTATGAAATCCATCCATGTCGTTGCATGTAGCTCATTTGTATTTGTTGCTGTGTAGTATACTATGGCCCCTTCCCACAGCATCCCAGTGACCCCTGGCCTGCTTTCTACTCCTTAAACAGGCCAAGGTAGTTCCTGTTTTACGGTCTCTGCAATAGATGTTCTCTCTCCCTAAAATGCTCTTTTCCAAATCTTCACATAGATAACTCTTCTCAGTCAGATTTCAGCTTAAATGTCACCTCTTCAGAGAGTCTTTCCCTAACCACCCAATTAACCACTTTCTTTCACAGTGCTACTATTTTCATTTCCCACAGTAATGATGTATCACCATCTATATTTCTTGTTTATTTGCTTATTTGTTTGTCTTCTCATCCAATACCAAGGTCCTTGTCAATCTTTACTGCTGTATTTCTAACTCCTAAATAGAGCCTGTCTCATGAGTGCTGCTATATAATAATTAGTTAAATGAATAAATGAGTGAATGAATGAATGAACCCTCACTTTCTCCAACTAGGAAAACACAAGATTAATTACAAAGAACTTTGACTCTGGGAATTCTTCTTTATCTAAGGAGTGAAAGGAGAAGTATAAGAGGAGTGTTAGGGCTAAGGCCAACATTTTCCTAATATTTAGGGGTAACTATAACATTCTAAGCACTGTTCTAAGTACTTTACAAACTACAAAAACTCTCACAGGTGAAAGAGATAACCTAAATAGGCCTATATCTATCAAAGAAACCATTTAGTCCTCACAGGACCCTATAGATAGGTGTTATCATCATCTCTACTTTACAGATAGGGGAACTAAAGCTCTGACAAAGTCAAGTGATTTGCTCAAGGTCACACAGCCAGAAGTGAGAGAACCAGAATTGTGAATCAAAGCTGTCAGACTCCCAAGCCCAGGCAGTTAACCATTTTGCTACCTCTTGGCTTACCATTGTTTTACAAATCCATAGACCCAACCTAGATTCTCTTCTCCCAGTTTCCTCCCAGATGTCTGGCCACCTCTTTCATATCCTCAAGAAAAAAGGCCTGATTATACCCCCTTCCTGAAACAATGTAGCTACTGTCCTCCTTCACTAGGGTAAAAGGTCCCCCTCTAGGGAACTCTATACCTTTGGTGACTCAGATGATCTACTCTACTAAGGTCAACCAAAGTGACTCTCTAATTCTACTTAGGGAAAAGAAGAAAAAGAAAAACACAAGTTTAATTTTCATAGGGGCCTTGCTTATTTATTTAAAATATAGAGAACATTTTCAATTTAACATATTGAAGACTGACTTTCCCCAAGCCTACCCACCATAGTAAATGGCAATCCAGCCTTCCAATTGTTCAGATCCAAAACCTTAGAGTCATGACTCAAATCTCCAATTTTCATACCCCACATCCAATTAGCTCTGCTTTGAAAATACACCCTGGATCTGAAAACTTATTATAATCTTTAACCTGAGTAAGATAGGAAGCTACAGGAGTGATGTAATAGTACCATCCTTACCAACCCAGTGTGTGGTGATTTTAAAACATGTTCATAAATGTTCTGACACTCCTTCCATTGAGAGGTAGGGTCTACGTACCTTGTTCTTAAATTTGGGCCACCTTTAGAGATGGTCCCCATCACACTCCAATTAAAAGCCAAAGTCCATGTATTGCCCTACAAGGCCCTACATGATCTACATGATTCACTACCTCTCTGACCTCTTCTACCACTCTCCCCCTTGCCTATTCTGTTTTGTCACAGACCTCCTTGCTATTCCTTTAATATTTTAAGTGAATTTCTGCATCAGGGCCTTTGCACTTTCTGTTCCTACTGTCTAAAATACTCTTCCTCCAGATATCTATATGCTTGTTCCTTCACTTCCCTCAGACTTCTACTCAAATGTCACTTTATTATAGAAGCCTTCCCAGATCATCTATCTTGGCACATTTAACACTATCTGACATATTGAATATTAATTTGATTTGTATGTCCACATAGTGGACATTCAATAAATATGTACTAAATAATTCAGTGATTCAATGACTGTATCCACACATCAGAATGAACTGTGTAGAATGTAATAATCAGCTGAGCTGAAAATCAATCTATAACCTCTTTTGATAACCCTTTGGAGTCCCAGAGAAATTTAAAAAGACAGACACTAATCTGATTTGCCAAATATCAAGGAGTTTTATTGATGCCATATTGCCATGTTGGACACCATGGAAGTTAGGACATGAATATTGCTAGCTAAGTTCTCAAGTGTATTTTTTGATAAAAAAAAATTATGCCAAAAAATAAAATAAAATAAAATAAAAATAACCTTGCTCATTGGACTTTTTGTAATCACCATCTACCTTCAGCCCTTTACTACCACTTGGACTACCAGGGTATATTTGGGAGAAGTGCCAGTGTGTCATTGTGACCTTCACCTTTGATTAAGAAATTTTTGCCTTAGCTGCCCCCTGTGATATTCCACTCATACCCTCCAAAGGATTCAGGCTTTATTAGACATTATGGCACCAAGAGTATTGCTTCGGTATTACAGCATATCCTTGGTCAACAGATCAGTCAACTATTGAAATTACAGAGAGTAAGAATAATGATGATAGGTACTTACTTTGTGCTAGACACTGTTCTAAGCATTATGTTTGGTATATGTATATATGTATAAATAATTCACATGTATATATATGAGTAAATGAGATTATATAAAGCATATATAATCACACATATAATAATATAAGTATTTATTATAAGTATACATACTAATTATATTATATATATAATCTCATTTTATTCATACAACCCTATAAGGTATGAATTTATCTGTTTAATGGATGAAGAAGTACAAGATCATAAAAGCCTATAATATTTCCTAACCTGAGAGAATAATGGGGAGAACATGCTAATGAGAGAAGCTTTTTCCAGACTGCTTAAACCTAGCATCCAAAATAATTCTAATTTAGATTGAAGTCACCATGCCCATTCATATCTAATCATAAAGAGCTACACAAATACAAGAAGGTTTGGGGTTAATTTTCTATGGTTTCTAATTTGACAATCCTTAGACAAGCAAGTCTAAGGTCTTCTTTCACTCAGCATTACTTCTTTACTTGTCCAAGCTCTGCTAAATTCTCTGATCCAATCCTAGTGGTCCATGCCAGTTTCCACTAGAACATTATGGTGTTGTTTTAGAGCTTGCAAGATCTGAATGACCAGTCTATCTGCAACTGATCCAAGTTCCAACTTTTAGGTAGAGAATCTTCCTGAGTTATATAGTTCTGTAACTCAGCCTATTTGTCTTGGTCTCATCTGTAGTTTTTTTCATCTTTCAGTTCATAAGGTAGTATATGTGTTTAATAAGGATTTATTGTGTCTATAATTTAGATATTAAGTTCCAAAAGAAGTAAAAATACATGATTTGTGAACATCTTAAATTAGAGAACAACCAGGAGAAATTTCTTCTTTCAGCTTAGAGCCTAACATTTTGGGTAAGTCACTAGACTTCTGTGAGACATTGCCATGGTTAAAAAAAGAACAAAAAGAAAAGAAAAGAAAAGAAAAAAAGTCTGATCTCCTATTCTACTGTGTTGTTATCAAAAAGAAATAAACAAGTATAAAAGATTCAATCTGTTAATGGGTTAAAGAGAAATTCTAAGTGACCTCAGTAATCTGTAATTTGAGCTAATTTATGATAATTGAAAATATTATGCCAGATCGTCGGGACATACTTAAGAGTAAGTAGATTTTCTGTTGTGCTCAGCAACAGCAATTTATGTGGCAAAACCACCAAGACCGAATTTATGAGTGTGTGACGGTCCACCTACTTTCTCAGCCCACAGAGGGTATCTTGTGGGTACCATGCCTTTCCTCCCACCTTAAATAAAAATATGCAGAACCCACCTCATTAAAGCTATAGCTAGTCATGAGGAATTGCCCTATGAGCTAGGAATGCACGCCTGTGTCTCCTTCCATTATGTAGTGGAGACATGCATGTAACATCACACGGCATCCTGTTGTCCCCTTAGTGAAACCACTCAAGCTGAAGATGTCCATGGGAAGTCCTCCAGAAACGGAACACAAGTGTTTACATCTACTCTAAATCCCTTATGACTCTCCCCACTGCTCCATCACCGCCTCCCAATCTGAGAATTCACTTTCTCCTTCCAGACCCTGGCTAGGAATTTTCTGCCTTAATATCCATCATTCACTGCTTCCAATCTTATTGTTTCAGATGTGAAATACAACCCAAACAGACTCCTTAGTGACTCTAAGTTCAAACAAATCAATTAGTCCCAAACATTTCACATCAGAATCATTCTGTCGGACCAGTTTTATAGGCAGGAGAGTAAGTGGGAACCTGGCTTTGAATTCTGTGATGAATGATGCAATTGCAAAGCTGGAGAAACAGCCTTAGAAGCCCTGAATCCCCATCCCCTATCAAATGCCTATAAAGAATCCTAGATCATCCTCTGTCAAAGGTGACAAGGAATATTTCTAATTATATCCATTCACAGCCAGTCAGTGAATATTGTGCAAAGAGATTGCCAAAAAAGGTTTTGCCAAGAAGTTTCCCAGCTAGGACAGCTGAGGTGGCTGCTGTGCTTGCAGAGTGGCCTCTATAAAAGTGAAGCCGAGATGCTCTGTCCTGTCCTTCCTCAAAATTCTTAAAGGTATGTATAAATGGAGGAATACTTGGTTAATTCTACATTCCTGATAATGATTTTTCACCTAAGGGAGATGGCTACTGTTTCCCAAATTATTGTTTTTCTTTCCAAGGTTCCTAAAGATGACATTGTATACAATATAGTTATTAGCATTTTGTGATTAAACAGAAGAAACAAAAAAGAATTTCACATTCTCATATGTTTTTTTCTTTCAACAGTAGTTGCCTGCTTTGAGCCTGACACCTTCTTTATCTGGTAAAACAAAAGGTAAGAGCAATTTATTACTATACTCTAAAGAACAAAGGGATCTTTCTATTGCTATGTCTTAATGGACTAACATGTTATTTTTTAGTTTAGTATTGGGAATAGAATACAAGTGGCTGCTCTCTCAAAATGGCTTCTCAAAACTTTTACTGTTCAGGCCATTAATGGAACAGAATTCAATGAAACTTCTCTTTCATAAACTTTTAAACTTCAAAAAGAATGTAGCTATCCCATGTAATAGCAAATAGGGACTATTACTCCAATTTAACCAAAAAGGGTATATTGGAGAGACCACATGATAAAATCAACAATGTTGATTGGCAGTCAAAATTTCTAGATGCCAGCCCAGGCTTTTCACTACCTATAGTTGCCTGGGTGAACCCAGTTGACATCTTTGTATCTTGAAATCCAGTGTGTAGCAGTGGAATTAGCACTGAAGCAGGACTTAGAGGTACAGGGCTCATGTCCAAGCACTGCCAAGTACCACTTCTGTGACACTGAATAACCCTTACCTCTCTGGGCCTTAGCTTCCCCATTAGTAAAATGAGAAGGCTGGTTTCTAGTTGACTACTACAGTCCTTCCAGATCTGGGTATCTATGAACTAAGTCAGTGGTTTCCAATAACTCCTTTATGGAATCAAAATATGTAATAGACCTCCCTCCAACTGTGCATGTCAGGACCTGTACTTTTAGTATTATGTTAAGAATATACATAATGATGAAAATGTACTATACATTTAAATAATTTTAAATGATTTTACATTTTATTAATCAATACAGCATCTATATTCATTTGGAAAAGAACAGAAAACATACCGTTGATGTGAATGTTGCTTGTTCAAACTTGAGGCTATTATCATTGTGTTTACAGATTCAAGGACCCCCTGAAACAATGCTGAGGCTCCCTGGGGGGTTGTGATCCACAAGTTGAGATACTATTGATCTAAGACATGAGACTGGAAGAATAACATCCTTTCTGTGTTTCATGGATAGATTTTGTGTTATAGTTAATTCAAAACTGCCAAACATCAAAGCACCCACAAAAACAAACAAAAATAATGTAATTGAAGAAAAGAAAAAACCACACATTAAATGTTCCCATATCTGTCCCCTGATAGTAAGATAATTATGGATGTGAACTAGATTGATTTTAGGGATATACCATGTGGCAATTCCATAGCTAACATTCCAAGTCGAGAAGAAATTTCCTACTGATGACAAAAGACCAAGATTCTTTCACAAAAGCCTGCAAAAGGTTGAGGCTTTTGTTGTTGTCAGCAACTAAGATGCTGCTTTCCACCAACTCTCCCCTTCTCCACACCACCAAAGCCACCTCTTTTACATGGGTCACTCATACTGCCCTTGCCACCAGAGTAACAGGATTTATTTTCTCAAAACAGAATCAGATAAAAACAACCAGCATGCTGAAAGGCGGCTAAGCATGGAGAGAAGTACAGATTAAATACATACATGTGCTATAAAATTTTATTAAAAATTCAGATGATGTTTTTATCCAAGAAGCTTTCGAAATTGTTTCATTTAGGTAATATTGCTGTCACACAATGTCAGAACTGGTAACAGAGACTTAATTTTGTCTTAGGACAAAAGCATTTCTTACATTTTCAGCCTTCATTGTATGTATTTTCCCCCTTACTTACCTAATACCTGGCAGTTAACTAGGAGTTTAATTGTGCTTATTAGGTGTTTTTAACCAGGAAAGAATAGATATACCTTTTTTTACATCCAGTATTAATAGGAAGACACAATTTGGGATGGGAGGAAAATTTGCCTAGACATTTTGAGTTTTTAAAGTAGTTCATTTCTATTGTAAAGTCATTGGAAACAGTTATTTTCCATTTCTTTGTATTATGGCAATGTCAGGAAGAGAAAAAAAGGGGGATAAAAAGGAAAGGAAAGAAAAACAAGCAGAATAATAAAAGATACTAAACACACTTGGGGCACCATAAATGTTGTTGATTGAAATATCACTTCCTCCACATTCTGCATCTAAGGCTGATGATAGAGAGTATGGTATGAAGGCTTTCACGTCACAAGAATTAAGCTACAAACAGGGTTTTCAAATCAATAATGTGATCTCTTAGCATCTCTAGCAGATCCCTAAAGGCAGCAGGGAGGAAATAAACATGGCATATGAAGCCCATTCGAGGGCAGTGAGCAGGACAATTGGCCACCCCCAACCCTGAGTCATTGTGACTCTGTCTCTTCTCTCCAGGTACACCTGGTGCTTTGTTGCCATCAATAACCCGCAGCCATGAGTTCTGATGCTGAGATGGCTGTTTTTGGGGAGGCTGCTCCTTTTCTCCGAAAGTCTGAAAAGGAGCGAATTGAAGCTCAGAACAAGCCTTTTGATGCCAAGACATCAGTCTTTGTAGTGGATGCTAAGGAGTCCTATGTGAAAGCAGCAGTGCAGAGCAAGGAAGGAGGAAAAGTGACAGTGAAGACTGAGGCTGGTAATGTAAGTAATTAAAAGGGGGGGGCAGGGAGCGGGGAGGCAAAATTGATCTTTTTCTACTACTTAAATAACACCCATTGGTACCTTCTTTGCTTAATAGACAGTCACAGTTAAAGAAGATCAAATCTTCTCCATGAACCCTCCCAAATACGACAAGATCGAGGACATGGCCATGATGACCCACCTGCATGAGCCTGGAGTGCTGTACAACCTCAAAGAGCGCTATGCAGCCTGGATGATCTACGTGAGTGCCCTTAAACATCTTTTTATTCTGTTTATTTCTCCGATTACATACAAGATCCAAATGATGGCTTTTCTGATTTCTCCAGACCTACTCAGGTCTCTTCTGCGTCACCGTCAATCCCTACAAGTGGTTGCCAGTGTACAACCCTGAGGTGGTGACGGCCTATCGAGGCAAAAAGCGCCAGGAGGCCCCACCCCATATCTTCTCCATCTCTGACAATGCCTATCAGTTCATGCTGACGGGTGAGTGAGATCGTAATTACTTAGAATTTTTATAGTTATTTATAAACTGTTTGTATACTGATTTACACAGAAAATATAGGACCAGTACCTTACGAATAAATGATCAGTACAAACATAATAGCAATAATAAAACTGGAGAAATCTGGGAAGCGGCTGTGGCTCAATCAGTGGGGCTCCCGTTTACCATGTGGGAGGCCCCGGGTTCGGATCCCGGGGCCTCCTGGTGGGGGTGGGCCTGCCCGCATGGCGTGGTTGGCTGGCCCGGGGAGCGCGGGCAGCAGGGGGGGGGATGGATGAATAAATAAATAAAATCTTTAAAAAAAAAAAAACAAAAAAAAAAAAACTGGAGAAATCTATTTAGAATAAAATGCACCAGTACTAAAACTACAGGGAAATTTGCTTAAATTTCTAAGCCAAAATCCAAATTAATGGTAATTCCAACTCAAAATTAAGCAAATTTAGGCACCAATCCTGCATTTTAATTAATTAATATATCATCTCTTCCAAAAAGCAAACTTTGAAATTTTATAGACAAGTCAACACAAGTACTGTATAAAATTTGGGGTTGGATGTTAATAGCATGACAGATTTCTGAACTCTCTACAAGGTAACTGCATGGGACATGAAATTTCTTTTCATCTGATAGTGATAGATTATTCTCATGAAAAATATGGTGAAATAATGCATTATATAGTCTATTACCTTAATGGCAACAGGAGTATAACACACGGCTTAATTAGCACATCACTTGCTACCTATTTTTTTAAATCTTGTGAAAAAAGAACAAATTCATGTAGTTTGTGCATGTCTGTATGGAGGGGGTACTTTTTTTTTTTTTTTAAGATTTATTTATTTATTTATCCCCCCTCCCCTGCCCCATTATTTTGCGCTCGTTGTCTGCTCTCTGTGTTCTTTTGTGTCTGTTTGTCCTCTTTAGGCAGTACCAGGAACCAATTCTGGGATCTTCCAGAGAAGAGAGAGGCTGTACAATCACTTGTGCCACCTCAGCTCCCTGGTCTGCTGAGTCTCTTATTGTCTCTCTTCTGTGTCTCTTTTTGTTGCGTCATCTTGCTGTGTCAGCTCTCTGCACAGGCCAGCATTCCACATGGGCCAGCACTCCTGCATGGGCCAGCTCACTGCTCAGGCCAGCTTGCCTTTTACCAGGAGGCCCCAGGAATTGAACCCTGGACCTCCCATATGGTAGACAGGAGCCCAATCGCTTGAGCCACATCCATCCCCCCGAGGGGGTACTTTTTAAAAGACAATTTTGAGTTTATAAGCACTGTTTTAATCTATGCATTAAGTATGTTTCCTTAGACATTATCTTTGGTTTCCCTTTCACAGATCGTGAGAACCAGTCAATCCTGATTACGTATGTAGATTTCTTGCCTTGCTTTCTGTTGAGTTTTTTTAAATAGAATTTTTAAATTATTTTTTAAAAGATACTTATATTACATAAGTGTTACACAAAAGATATAGGGATTCCCATATGCCCCACTCCCTACACCTCCTACACCCTCCCTCATGAACGTCCTTCATTAGTGTGGCACATTCATTGCAATTGATAAGCGCATCCTGGGGTTTTGACATTAAGCATGGACCATAGTTTACATTGTAGTCTACACTCTCTCCCACACAGTTCTACCTGTTGTGTGATGATATAAAATGGCCTATATCTGTCGTTGCAACATCACTTAGGATGATTCCAAAGTCCTGAAAAAGACCCCGTATTAAAATTGTTTTTCCCTCTCCCTGCACTTAATAGTATTCTACTATAGACATATTGTGATTCTAGCAATGGAAGAAATTCTGTTGAGTTTTGATCACTGTAGTGGTTACTGCTGCTTTACATTGTGACTTTTTCTTCTGTTTGGCCTTGACAGCGGAGAATCCGGAGCAGGAAAGACTGTGAACACCAAGCGTGTCATCCAGTACTTTGCAACAATTGCAGTGACTGGGGAGAAGAAGAAGGAGGAAGCTACTTCTGGCAAAATGCAGGTGAGTGTGATATTAATCTGAGGCAGAAAGAATAATAGACATTTAAAATTTTTTGGTATTTCGGAACCATACCAATTGCATGCGATGCTAAAATTCAGAAAATAACTTTAAGAAGGGCTTGTGAGAATGAGATGAATAAGGTATTGTATTGGCAAGTTTAAGGGACAACTACTTATTAGGTACAAAAACTATTAGGAACAAAAAGTGCAAGAGTGCCCTTCTTCTCAATTTGTCCTCTTTCTTGCTCACTTTAAAAAGCCTCTCCTGAAAGTTACAGAATACTGCAAAGGGGGAAAAGGGAAGGGAAGGAGTTGAAGTTATTTTAGCGGACTTTAACTTGTCTTTTCTGGAGTTTCTTTATCTATCTCATTCATTTCTTTTAAGGGGACCCTTGAAGATCAGATCATCAGCGCCAACCCTCTACTGGAGGCCTTTGGCAATGCCAAGACCGTGAGGAATGACAACTCCTCACGCTTTGTAAGTTTCTTGGTCTTCCTTCTCAAGTGAGAATCAGCACAGGCACTTCTGTACATGTGATACCAACATCTTTCTCATCCATTTGATCCACAGCTAAAGAAATATTTTTTTCTGCCTTTTCATATGTACAGTAAGTCATCCTTTGCCTTTTTCAGGGTAAATTCATCAGGATCCATTTTGGTGCCACAGGCAAACTTGCATCTGCAGATATTGAAACTTGTAAGTTAATAATAAATATTAGTGATTAAGAATCCTTTATTTTGGAAAAATCTTGTTCTCATCTATGTTGTGTGAACTTTTCAAAAACTTAATTTTTCATTGTTGCCTTTTCTTTTGAATGTGTTTACTATGCCTTTCCAGATCTGCTAGAGAAGTCCCGAGTTACTTTCCAGCTAAAGGCTGAAAGAAGCTACCACATATTTTACCAGATCATGTCCAATAAGAAACCAGAGCTTATTGGTAAAGAGCATCTTTGATTTATTTCTTCTATTCATTGAGGGTGGTGGGCCACACTGTGGGAAATGTTTGTGTGGGATGTGGTGGGAGGTGTGGGAGGTGGGCAACATGGGAATCCCAATGGGTTCCGTGTAATATTTTGGGTAATCTAAGCACCTCTTAAAATATATGTATATATATATAAATAACATTTTTGTAAGCAAATACACATATATGCATATATATTTATATATCATTTTGCAAATGTTTGTATGTATTGTGAGAATTTTTATTTTTACCCATAACAAAAAAAAAAAAAAAAAGAAAGAAAAGAAAGAATAGAAGTTCTCTCAGTAAAACACTCCAAAATGTTTTTGATGATCAAATTATTCTATCTATACATGTTCTTTTCCATTTGTTCAGAAATGCTTCTGATCACCACCAACCCATATGACTTCGCCTTTGTCAGTCAGGGTGAAATTACAGTGCCCAGCATCGATGACCAGGAGGAGCTGATGGCCACAGATGTAAGTAATACGTAAAAACCAGGAAAAAAGCAAATTCACTTTCCAGCATACAACACTCTTCTCTATCACAGTGGACAGGATTAGCAGAAAGACTTTAGGGACTACTACCTTTCAGGCATTTTTACCTATGGAATAAAATTACGGGACATTTCAATGTCCTCACATACGTGTTACAGACCTTAAAATGCCTGTAATAAATTTAGGTCTTTGGCATTCTTTGGCTAATTGGTTTCTTATTCTTTATCAGTCATTTTTGGTTTTTGTATTCCAATACTGGTATTTCTCTATTTTATGCCAAATCCCATATCCAAGAATCTGAGGAAGAGCTATAATATTGCTATGTTTTTGATAACAGGACATAGAAATTCCCACAGTTCCTCTATATTCAGATGTTAACATGAACTTTGTTTCCAATGAACCTCTGAGGGGACCGGTATAGCATTCTCCTCCCTATGCAGTGTTAGGATAAATGGGTTTTCTATGTCAAAAATACTCTTTCGGGGACTCCATGAGCCTTTCTATTTGTTTTCAGAACTAGAGATCCCATCCCCTACACCCTTTTTAAAAAAATAAGGATTATTACTTTTTGTCTTATTTTCTTTATACATCTATTTTATGCATATTTCATTTTCTATCCTTCAAATTCTGTATAGTCAATCTTCTTTTATCAGTTCTAACTTTAGTATCATTGGGAATATCTCAACACCCTCAAGATAAGGTTGAAGGTACTTTCAATAATACTTTTTCCTTTAAAATACTATTTCTGAGAAGTTGATAAACTATCTGTGTGCCTTTAACTTGTAAATATCAGCTTCTATTCTTTATAACTTATTATTATGTCTATATGTCCAAAAGTGATATGGAGTTGTGAAATACTCCCTATTCTGGAAGGTTAAACAAAAATATAGCAGTCTTATTCTAGGACATTTATAATAATGTGTAGGTTCTGCAAATAGGTAGAATTAGCCAGCTGGATGGAACTGGAAAACAAAAATCTGGGCAAAGAGTCTTAGAGGATAAGAATGGTAAATAAAAATCTTTCCTCTACTGCCTCTGAGGCCTCCCCTCACACCCTTTCATGTAAGCCTTTTCACAACTTTTTATGTTGGCAACTAGAAACTGACCAAAATCTAATAGAGAAATAACACAGAAGTATTGACTAAAAGGAAAAATATCTGCTTTTTACAAATGATTCTTCTTGGTGTAAATAATGGCCAGGTAAAGTTCACCCCTGGGCATCTCACAGTCAGCTGAGCTCTGGCCTGATATCACACAGGCATCTGAAGAAATACTTGGGTTTATTGTTGTTCTCCTCACATCCTCTTTCCAACTGCATCTTTCACGTCCATTAGGCATTATCACATCCATTATCATATGATGTATTAGGCTAGGGCAACATGAGAAGGAACTAAAAGAGAGATTTGTGAGATGTCAGAAAAGAAGCAAGGAAAGCCAAGTGATGGTAAGAAGCATGAGTCTGGGAGGTGGAAAAATGGGAAAAGCACTGGTCTTGGCATCAAAAGCTGTGGTGCTTAGTCCTGGATGAATGAAGGTGGACAAGCCGTGTAATATCTTGACTTGGCAACATGACTCAGATCTGTAGACTGACACATAATTGTCAGTGTTGATATGTGGGTAAAAGAAAAACAGCAAAGTGCTAGTCAAATATAAGGTAAGGCATGATGAGGACAACGTAGGGAGGCAGGCTCCAGTGTCCCAAGGGAGACTGCTGTGATGATAATTGTGAGGGGAGTCAATTTCAACTCTTTTGACAGAGTGCTGTGGACATCCTGGGATTCACTGCTGATGAAAAGGTGGCCATTTACAAGCTCACTGGTGCTGTGATGCATTATGGAAACATGAAATTCAAGCAAAAGCAAAGGGAAGAGCAGGCTGAGCCAGACGGCACTGAAGGTACCACTCCCTGTTGATATCTTCCAATCAACATTATAGACGCCATCAGCTCCTCAGGGACAGGGACCATGGTTTTACTTTGACCTATCTCATGAGGGGGGAAATATTAGAGGAAAAAAAATCACATACTGTCCAATGTTTTACATGACTGAGTAGATTTAAGGAAATGGGATTTCTGCCCATTATTTCCATTCTTCACTGTTGTATGCTACTATTTTCTCACTGATTAAAACATTTTTATTATATTTTACAAAAAGAAAAACAAAGTGAATGGCTAATTGTGTGCACACAAGCATTAAAAGCAGCAGAGATCTTGAATTTCTGTAACTAGATTTTAGTCATACAGAGTATCTAGTCCCCACGCTCCGAATTATCATCATGAGAAAAAACTAAAATTAGTGTGAACGGTGGCAATGATTCTGAAGCAATATGAACAAATGAATAGGATTGTCACATTTACACAGAATACTCTTTGAAAAAAATCTTTTTTCTTTGTATTCATCATCATTCACACTTGACATTGTATAAGCTCTGTTTTCGTCATTCTTACCTTGCAGTTGCTGACAAGGCTGCCTACCTGACAAGTCTGAACTCTGCTGACCTCCTCAAAGCCCTGTGCTACCCCAGGGTGAAGGTCGGCAATGAATATGTCACCAAAGGCCAGACTGTGCAGCAGGTAGCACACCTTAAACCCCCTGCCTCATCTGAATTACAGGAGACTCAAGGGTTCATCACTGTTTCCAAACTCATAAAACTAATCCACTGCACTTCTTGAAGGTGTACAACGCGGTGGGCGCTCTGGCCAAAGCCGTCTATGAGAAGATGTTCCTGTGGATGGTCACCCGCATCAACCAGCAGCTGGACACCAAGCAGCCCCGGCAGTACTTCATTGGGGTCTTGGACATTGCTGGCTTTGAGATCTTCGATGTGAGTGGTGAATTAAGAGAACATTATTAAATGCAAGTCACCAGTCATTTGGTAAATCTTGTTAGAATATTCTAAATTATCTTCACAAAAAGTACAAACTGGGATTCATGGTGAAGAAGGGTATTTGAAGAGATACCAAAACAAGAAAATAGACAAAAAGGAAAAGAGAGAATTTTATTTTTTCAAGTCTAGAAATTTCAAAAAAGTTCATGATGTTAAAAATACCCAAAATCTATCCTAGCTTCAAGTAGATGAATATAGAAACACTTTCTTAAATTACACTAAGGAAAGATTTAAAATATGCCCTCAATTAACAGCATTTTGTTATTATGCATGATTTCATGAAGTTACTAGGAAAGGAAAGAACTCGAGGAGTCAATTCTCCTTTGTTTGGAATTATGTCTTTTATGAAGAAAACAGGTTTGTAATTTAATAAGCCAAAATGTCCTAAATACAGAAGAAAATAGCTGCCCCATAGATAAAAATAATTACATTTGAGTAACTTCCTATATCTATCTTTTCCTACAGTTCAACAGCCTGGAGCAGCTGTGCATCAATTTCACCAACGAGAAGCTGCAACAGTTTTTCAACCACCACATGTTCGTGCTGGAGCAGGAGGAGTACAAGAAGGAAGGCATCGAGTGGGAGTTCATTGACTTTGGGATGGACCTGGCTGCCTGCATTGAACTCATTGAGAAGGTTTGTATGACTTTCAAGGTCTTCACATGAAAAACAAAATGTTTACCTCCCTATGCCTAACTGCAATCCCAAAACTCCAAAACAAGCCTCAGAGCAATGGCATTTCATATACCGATCAATTATATTTCTTATAACTAATGCATTAATGAATAAAGTACAGGATTTTGTAGAGAAAAGTTTACACACACGGGGTGGGGGGAGAGAGAGAGAGAGATATTCACAGTTAACTTCATTCTTCCTCATTTTTATTCCTACATGATTTCATGTGCATGGGAGAAAGGGATGAAGCTACAGTTAGTCCTCTAAATAATGTAATGAACCCTGGTGTACCTATGATGGTGCATCATGCATCATTCATGTACCATCCTACATGTGTATCAGACAGGACATGTCAAGATGTCTTCAAGGTTGAAAGGTTGGCCCTTCCATTGCCATAGTCAGTAGGTCTTTCTAAATTCCTGATGACTACTGATCAATATCAAACCTCACTATAACCTTATCTGGAAAATGATCCCTGAATTCCCCATTATCAAGGGATGGAACAGTAATAATATCAGGTCTGGATATTAAAACTCTTCAAGGAATCATTAAACACTTTCAAAAAGTTTACTGGGCGCTCATCATGTATCTATATGTACCAATAAAGTATATGGTTATATGTGAATCCCACTCTTTATGGAAGTATATATAATTTATATCTAGGAAACTTTCAAATCCTCAGTTCAAAATTCATAAAAATATGAAAGATACAAGTGTAAAAGCAGACTAGGTCTGTCCAATTTGGGAAACAAATATTTTAATTTAGTGATATAATATCTCTGCTATTCATGAAAATAATATAGTCCTCAGGAAAAGGTATTTATTTTCTTCCCTAGTATTTCAGTTTCTAGATCATGAAAATAGGTTTTGAAAGGCAATTTGTGACTGAACAAATTAATCAATGTAGATATTTCTTTCAGGTTTTTTTCATATCAAATTCACTACTGAAAAGAGTCAATTTGCTTAGAAAGCAAAGTGGCAAATCAAATTATTATCATTTAACTTCACAGTGGTAGGGAGCATAGCTTAAAGTACAAAAAAAATGTTTTAATGATATAACATGAGATGCATTTTTCTCCTGGGAATGGGTCATTTTTAGTCATTACACGTAATCTTTCCTCTTCATACTTTTTTCATGTTTAGATGTGAGGTGAAGGAAATTACATTGTCAGTAGGGAAGAAGGTATTCAGATATATCCATTTATGGAATAAAGAATTCAGCTTTGAAACAGAACTCTCAGAATTTAATTTTATACTTTGAACATAAAGTTTGTGAAATGGCACAGACGGACTTCATTTTTTTAAAAATGAGTCTTTCTAAGCAAATATTTTTCCCATATGTCCTTGGTGCATACTGATTGTTTTTACACATTTTGGTAGCAAAGGCAATAAAATAGTGTTATCTCTGTTTAATTTCTTATCATTCCAAGTCTTTTGAAACACTGAATTATCAGGTTTCCATCAAGTATATAAACGAATGGAGTATAATTTTCTGAGGGACTTGTAATTATCATCTCTTTTTTCCTACTTTTAGCCCATGGGCATCTTCTCCATCCTGGAAGAGGAATGCATGTTCCCCAAGGCAACAGACACCTCCTTCAAGAACAAGCTGTATGAACAGCATCTTGGAAAGTCCAACAACTTCCAGAAGCCCAAGCCTGCCAAAGGCAAGGCTGAGGCCCACTTCTCGCTGGTGCACTACGCTGGCACCGTGGACTACAACATCGTTGGCTGGCTGGACAAGAACAAGGACCCCCTGAATGAGACTGTGGTCGGGCTGTACCAGAAGTCTGCCATGAAGACCCTGGCTTTCCTCTTCTCTGGGGCAGGAGCTGCTGAAGGTGGTCGTTTTTTTAATAGCATCAATGTTCCATGAGTCACAAAATAGAAATGCACTGTTTATCAGGGACAAAACATAAGTTACAGCAAAACCTAACATGAAAATTCTAGCCAGTATGGATCTAAGGAAAAGAAGTATATTTAACAAGTGTGATGCAGTCTTACAAACATAAACTTCCAGAGCTAAAATTGATACTATGGATCATTTAGTCCCATGACCTCATTTTACCAATGAGTGAACAGAGCCTTAGAGAGATTAAGTGACTCACTCAGGATTATACAATTCACTCTACCACTTTAATAGTATTTGTTCCTTCAAGGATCCAGCTAAATTGGAGATAAGGAAGTCCTATGTTAGGGTACTAGTGTTTGAAAAATTGCAAGTTTTGTTCTCTTAACTTCCCTAAGGCCATAAGTGCAAATAAAACATGGAAACAGGCCCAGAGGAAACAAGACTTCCCTGCAGGTGAGCAGAGGTTCACCTACCTGGGTCCCAACCATGTGACCTTGCCTCTTCTCTGGAGAATGTGTGTACTAAGGCCACATTACCAAACTATCTCCTGAGCACTTTATTCAGGGAACAGACCTGACTGATTTGGAGTAGGGCAGGTTCATCCCATTCCCACATATACCCTCTTCACCCACTTCCCCTGAATGCCTATAATGTGAGCAAATGCTTATATTTTCTTAGAGAAGCGGTACAAGTGAATGACTAAAATTTAAATTCCAAAGGGAATTTTGGAAGCCCTGATGTGTGTGGATAGTACTTAAAAGGCTTTCTCAAACAATTTTAATTTTTCTACTTTATTTTTCAGAAAGTGGTGGTGGGAAGAAAGGTAGCAAGAAGAAGGGTTCTTCTTTCCAGACAGTGTCAGCTCTTTTCAGGGTATAGTATATATTTTTTAATTACAAAGGAAAGCTTTTGCAAAAAAAAAAAATTAAAACAAAGAAATCTATGATGAAATTGAAGAAAGTAGTGATGTACTGAAAAACCTGAATGCTGCCTTGGGAAAACTTTAACAAAAATAAGACCCAAAACGTGTCTCTTCACATCAAACCTTATGATAAATGAACCATTTCCCTTGTAAGCTTCAAATCTGAGAGATCTGGTTTTGAACAAATTTCACGAGATCAAACGATCTTTTATAAGCAACCACTGTATTCTGTTAAATATATTCCATATGTCCAAAGTCTCAACACAAATTTTCTCTGACCAGCAATGCTTGAGACTAAGAAGCTGAAGTTGACTGGCTTTGTGTAATCCATAATTTCCTATCTACACCCTCTATATGTGATTCCTCCTGGCTTTAATGACTTGTCTTTCATTAAGACAGCACATTAACATGTGAAATGGTGACCTAAGTAACTATGGATTATTGATAGGGACTCTCATGTAGATGCAACTAGAAATTATTTTTAAACTTTCATATGGTTTTATAGGAGAATTTAAATAAGCTGATGACGAACCTGAGGAGCACTCACCCTCACTTTGTACGCTGTATTATTCCCAATGAAACTAAAACTCCTGGTAAGACACTTCTGACATCAAATAGACACCAGTCTGACTTCTCATTAGGCTATTATATAGGATACATGCCAACATGCCTTTTTTTTAAGGTGCCATGGAGCACGAACTGGTCCTGCACCAGCTGAGGTGTAACGGTGTGCTTGAAGGCATCCGCATCTGCAGGAAAGGGTTCCCCAGCAGAATCCTGTATGCCGACTTCAAACAGAGGTTTGTGACTCATTTGTTTATCCTTACTATTCCCTTTCAATGCCAGAGCCCATATCAAAATTGCCATATAGTTCAAACTTTTAAAATTTTTCCCTGAGAAATGAAATGCAATCATAAAAAAAACTGATTAATATAAGCTTTTAACATATCACAAGTTTTTCATTATATCTTCCCTAGTTTTACATAAAACACGTTTGACTTTTTTAATGGCATCTTGTTCTCCAAAACTCAATCTATGGCCATTTCAATGTTAACTACCAAAAATTATACCTTTATTATTTTTTTTCAAGGAAGAAAAAACACAGTTTTATATTGTTTTTATTCTGACAGATACAAAGTTCTAAATGCAAGTGCTATCCCAGAGGGTCAATTCATTGACAGCAAGAAGGCTTCTGAGAAACTTCTAGGGTCTATTGACATTGACCACACCCAGTACAAATTTGGTCACACCAAGGTACTACCAACCCAAATTTATATCATAATTTCATCATCTTTGGACTTACTCATGAATAGAAATAACACATTTAACTTGTTTTTTTCCACAAGGTTTTCTTTAAAGCTGGCCTGTTGGGCGTTCTAGAGGAAATGCGAGATGACAAGCTGGCTCAACTCATCACACGCACTCAAGCCGTGTGCAGAGGGTACCTGATGAGAGTGGAGTTCAAGAAAATGATGGAGAGGAGGTGAGGGGCCACACCCAAGTACCCCTTCTCCAAAGTTTCTAATTGAATCCAATGCAATCATTACTTTTGTTGAGTGCATGATAACTTTCCACCTTCTTTTTCATTTGCATCCATTTTTTCTTTTCTTACAGAGAATCCATCTTCTGCATCCAGTACAATGTCCGTGCCTTCATGAACGTGAAGCACTGGCCCTGGATGAAGCTTTATTTCAAGATCAAGCCACTTCTCAAGAGTGCAGAAACAGAAAAGGAGATGGCCAACATGAAGGAAGAATTTGAGAAGACCAAAGAAGACCTAGCCAAGTCAGAGGCAAAAAGGAAAGAACTAGAAGAAAAAATGGTAGCACTGATGCAAGAGAAAAATGACTTACAACTTCACGTTCAATCTGTGAGCATTATACATTGCACAGTTTAGCCACATCTTATTATCCAATCATTGGCTGACTGGATTTGAGGATATTTTTTAATTTAAAGTTTATAAATAAATTATTTCCAGTGAAACATTTTTTTTGTAATTCCATTTGCCCTTCAAAAATACTAAGCCTCAGACTTAAAGGAAAAACAGATTCAATAGAGATTATGCTGTATATATGTGTACTCATATGTCATTTGGCAGTCAGTGAGCAAAGTCATAAAAATATCCCTAAAATTTTTCTTAGGTAATGTTATTCTTTCCTTAGTAAATACTTTGGTACATAAAATAGAAGTTATTTTGTTTTTATCAGGGCAGGAAAAAAAGACTAAATTAATCCCCCTTATATGTTAGTAAACTGAATCAAAGAATAAATAAGTGATTTTTTTCAAGGTAGCAAAGTTTAAAAAGTCACAGATTTTTGCAAAAAGGCTGTTTTTTCTGATTTGACCTTCCAGACATGGGTATTTGAGGAAATCTATTATTGTACTTAACCAGTAAATTAAAATTATTAAAATTTCCCCCTTTAGGAAGCTGATGCCTTGGCTGATGCAGAGGAAAGATGTGACCAGCTGATCAAAACTAAAATCCAACTCGAGGCCAAAATCAAGGAGGTGACTGAGAGAGCAGAGGATGAGGAAGAGATCAATGCTGAGCTGACGGCCAAGAAGAGGAAACTGGAGGATGAATGTTCAGAGCTCAAGAAAGACATAGATGACCTTGAGCTGACACTGGCCAAGGTTGAAAAGGAGAAACATGCCACAGAGAACAAGGTACAAATCATGATCCATTTTAGAGTATTTACAAGGGCTAACATGTGGCTGAACTATTTTAATTAAAGGTTTAATCACAAAATTATTGAATGTGAAAGAAAAAGTGTCATAATTATGTCATCTCTTTAATCTCTACCACTTTTATATATTTACACTGACCTTTATCTCCTATTTTTTTCAGCCACATAGTCCTGGGTTAGCTTCTGGTTTCCATTTTCCATCTCAGGATGATATTGTCCTAAGATATCACTACATTTTTCAACAAGACAAGAGGATGTCATTAACATTCCTGTACTCTGTTCAAATCTAAAAGGTGAAAAATCTCACAGAAGAGATGGCAGGCCTGGATGAAACCATCGCAAAGCTGACCAAGGAGAAGAAAGCCCTCCAAGAGGCCCACCAGCAGACCCTGGATGACCTGCAGGCAGAAGAAGACAAAGTGAACACCCTGACCAAAGCTAAGACCAAGCTGGAACAGCAAGTGGATGATGTAAGTGTGAAAGAGGTTTTTCCCTTAAGATTAAGTAACAAATTGTAACATGAAACCATCACTGATGCTCATGAGGCCCTAACTGCTGGTTTTATATAATAAAATTCTCATGTTATTTGTTGTATCTTTTTAAATTGTGTATCTTTGAAGTCTAGTGACATAGGGTTCGGTGCTTAAGAAATCAAATATATAAAAATCCATTATAAATTTAGCTTGAAGGATCTCTGGAACAAGAAAAGAAACTTCGCATGGACTTAGAAAGAACCAAGAGAAAACTGGAGGGTGACCTAAAATTGGCGCAAGAATCCACAATGGATATAGAAAATGACAAACAGCAACTTGATGAGAAACTCAAAAAGTAAGTATGATATAATTCAGTTATAACTTGTTTATTGTTCTCAATTCAGATAAAATATGTTAAAAGATATCTCTAAAATATTATTTCAGTATATATACAGAAAAATGCATAATGATATCCTTGACTTTTGTATTTAATGGTAATGGCACTTATTGACTTGAGAAGCACATAATCTTATTTCCTCAAAGCCTAATATAAAGAAGTTTGATTAAACATTGAAAAGGATATTGGTAAGAGAATTTACTGGGGGCTAATGCATTGTTCTTCTTACAGGAAAGAGTTTGAAATGAGCAACCTGCAAAGCAAGATTGAAGATGAGCAAGCTATGGGTATGCAGCTGCAGAAAAAAATCAAAGAGTTACAGGTAAGTCATAACCCCCAACTTTTCTGGTAATTATAGGAATCAAAACGGCCATGAATTCATGTTAAAGTTGATGCATTACCCCCAGGCACGCATTGAGGAACTGGAGGAGGAAATCGAGGCAGAACGGGCCTCCCGGGCCAAGGCAGAGAAGCAGCGCTCTGACCTCTCCCGGGAACTGGAAGAGATCAGCGAGAGGCTGGAAGAAGCTGGTGGGGCGACTTCAGCCCAGATTGAGATGAACAAGAAGCGGGAGGCCGAGTTCCAGAAAATGCGCAGGGACCTGGAAGAGGCCACCCTGCAGCATGAAGCCACGGCGGCCACCCTGAGGAAGAAGCACGCAGACAGCGTGGCTGAGCTGGGGGAGCAGATCGACAGCCTGCAGAGAGTCAAACAGAAACTGGAGAAGGAGAAGAGTGAACTGAAGATGGAGATCGATGACCTTGCTAGTAACATGGAGACAGTGTCCAAAGCCAAGGTCTTTATTAACTTGTCTCCTTTTCATTTTTATTTGCAATGTTTCAAAATAATAGTTGAGTTAACATATGACTATACGTAGTCTAAGTGCACAAACTTTAAGTGCTATCTCAAATTTTAAAATTATTCCTAATAGGCAACCCTGTGCTGAACTCAATCATTTCAGACTTTCTCTCTTATTTGTAGAAATTATTGTAAACTTTGTCACTATCATCATGAAATAATGCAATTAAAAGAAAAATAGCCTTATCTAAAAGCCATACTCTACATGATGCAGAATTTAAATGATGTTCAGAAAAACAATCTAATTTTGGCAATCATTTATTCATGCATTTGCACAAAACTTACATGCCACTACTACTTCCAAGGAACTATGCAGAGCTTTGAATTAGAAAGAAAAATAAACAGAGCTTAGCCCCTCTCCACAAATAGTAACAGATCTGCAAATCCCAGGCTTCCAAATAGAAATTTATCATCTTTTCCTTTTTTCCACCTCCCACCACAGGGAAACCTTGAGAAAATGTGTCGTACCCTCGAGGATCAGCTTAGTGAAGTGAAAACAAAGGAAGAGGAGCACCAACGCTTAATAAACGACTTGACAGCACAGAAAGCACGTTTACACACAGAATCAGGTCAGTAAATGAATATGAGCAGACTTTGGAGAGATGAGGAATGAAAGAAGAGCCTCCCTCTGTACAGACGTAACAAATATAAATCATTTTCTCAGATCATGTACTCCCCTTTGTCATCTTGGTTACTATATCCCTTTTTTAGTGTGATTGGTAAAAAGTTATGATTATAAATGATAATTGGGAAAAAATTATGCTCCCAGGCCTGGGGATATTTTTGCTGCCTCAGCACTACTTAAAAAAAAAAAAAAAAAAAAAATCCTAAAATGTCAAATATTAAGGTCATAAAATTTTGAAAAAGAAAGAAATGACCTTCTCAACAGTACCAAAGCTCTTGAGTAATTCTTTTCATCCTTCAAAAGAAGAGGGTTCTAATATTCTTTCATTTTTGAAAAGTATTCTTTAGCTGGACAACAGAATTAAATTGCTCATGCTTTGTCTTCACAAAACAGGTGAATTTTCACGACAGCTAGATGAGAAAGAAGCTCTGGTGTCTCAGCTATCCCGAGGCAAACAAGCATTTACACAACAGATTGAGGAATTAAAGAGGCAGCTAGAAGAGGAAACTAAGGTGAGAATTCTCCAGGTGACCCTTCCAATCCATTGAACTGTACAACATAACACACCACTGAATTTCACAGGGGCAATATCAATGATTAAAATATAAATTTATATTATACACTCTTTGGTTCATCTAGGCCAAGAGTGCTCTGGCCCATGCCCTGCAATCTGCCCGCCATGACTGTGACCTGCTGCGGGAACAATATGAAGAGGAGCAGGAAGGCAAGGCCGAGCTGCAGAGGGCAATGTCCAAGGCCAACAGTGAAGTTGCCCAGTGGAGGACCAAATACGAGACAGACGCCATCCAGCGCACAGAGGAGCTGGAGGAGGCCAAGTATGGGGCTTTCAGTGAAGGGCATAAATAAATAAAGTTTTAAAAGAGCAAAGGAAAAATAGAGAGGAAAGAGAATAATCTGGGCATATTCTCCTCTGTACAGTGTATGTCCAGATCAGAGCCCACTCCTGATTCTGGACTATTACACAGCATTTTAAATTTCTTTCCACTCGGATGAATTAATAACTATCAGCATACCCCTTGTTAATTAAGTAGAATTAATTTCCTTTAATATAAGGAAAAATGGAGACACTGAGATTATCTGGTAGGTACTATGAATATCATAATAAACGATAATCATTTTTTCCTTACTGGAATACTGAAAGTTGAGAACAGGACTATCATACCCTGTCATCATTTAATTAACAACTAGTATCAATGGACTTTTTCAAAGTCTAATTATGCATACTGTTTGTGGGAGGAAGCTCATGGGAGTTACAGATGAAAGGAAAATAACCATTATATTCCCAGTGAAGGAAGGCTTCCAAAATTTAATTTAACTCAGAAGTTGTTAGAATAAAAAAGAACAAAGTGTTTAGCTAGCATTTTCAGAGGGAGCATGTGGGCTGAAGAGGTGATGGATTAGTGAATTGGTGAGGGTTGCAGTGAGTAAATCTTCAGAGGATATTTGAGAAACATAATAATGGAATAATATTTATTGTTTGTGGTAAAAAAAAAAAAACCCAAAAGTTACTAATTAACTATATGACCTTGAACATGCCACTCTGGGTCAAGCTGCCTCATTTGTGAAGTAAAGAGGACCATACTAGAAAATGTCTAAAGATCCTATTCAAGGCTAATGTTCTTTAATGATTTGCCTTCTCTTGATGGTTGCCATTTCTTCCTCACCCTCACAGTGTTCAGTCCACAGCTCAAGTGCTTACTCATTCTATCTCTAACACATACTACCCACACACACTGTCCTCATGAATATTTTTGACAACTCTTGAGATAAAGAACTCACTAGGGAAAACAGAATTCTAGAAATGATAAAAGTAGTTATCAAGAAACTAATTTAGAAAACCTTAACAACTTGGGAACACTGGAGAAAAAAATCTTGGGGAAAATATGCTTTCCTAGTAAGCATCTTTAAAAAGCTCATTCACTTTGGTAACTTCGACTCTGTTCTTGCTCACTCACAATGACCAACTCTTCAGGAAGAAGCTGGCCCAGCGTCTGCAGGATGCTGAGGAACATGTAGAAGCTGTGAATGCCAAATGCGCTTCTCTTGAAAAGACCAAGCAGCGGCTCCAGAATGAAGTGGAGGACCTCATGATTGATGTGGAAAGATCTAATGCTGCTTGCGCAGCTCTTGATAAGAAGCAAAGGAACTTTGACAAGGTAACCTGCAATAACATCTCCCTAGGGGGATATCGGCACGATTCTTGACTGCAGAGGCTTAATATCAATGTACTTCCAGGTCCTGGCAGAATGGAAACAGAAGTATGAGGAAACGCAGGCTGAACTTGAAGGCTCTCAGAAGGAGTCCCGTTCTCTCAGCACCGAGCTGTTCAAGGTGAAGAATGCCTACGAGGAATCCCTGGACCATCTTGAAACCCTGAAGCGAGAGAATAAGAACTTACAGCGTGAGTCTTTGTAATGATTCTATTTCAAAAGCGGTAGAGAGGTATCCTTTCAATTTTTCGTTCTCCTCAACTGAATTCTGGTGTTTGCTTTTTAAACTATAGAGGAGATTTCTGACCTGACTGAACAAATTGCACAGGGAGGAAAGCATATCCATGAATTGGAGAAAATAAAGAAACAAATTGATCAAGAGAAGAGTGAACTACAGGCTGCCTTAGAGGAAGCAGAGGTATATGCTTCATTTATTCACCTGTGTATTATAAACAAATTGAAAAAATAATAGCAACTGAGATCTATTGTGTTGCAAACCTTTAGGGGATAACATATGTAATTCACTGAGAAATATTGACTTGTTATTGGGAATGTTGAACTAACAAGCTAAAATATAATGGATAGAATTTTGGAATTTTTGTTTTCATCCTTCTCAAAGAAATCATCACAATGTGACAAGAAATGTTCTTTAGGTAACCAAAATATTTGTTTTCATTAAGGCATCTCTTGAGCATGAAGAAGGCAAAATTCTTCGCATCCAACTTGAGTTAAATCAGGTGAAATCTGAGATCGACCGAAAAATTGCTGAAAAAGATGAAGAAATTGATCAGCTCAAGAGGAACCATCTTAGAGTTGTGGAGTCGATGCAGAGCACACTGGATGCTGAGATCAGGAGCAGGAATGATGCCATTAGGATCAAGAAAAAGATGGAAGGAGACCTCAATGAAATGGAAATCCAGCTGAACCATGCCAACCGCCAGGCTGCAGAGGCAATAAGGAATCTTAGAAACACGCAAGGAATATTGAAGGTATGTTGGGGTAAACACACATGGCCTCATACAGTCCAAGTGCCATTCTATAATTCAGGATTTAGAATTTTAGAAGGAGTGTATGCTATAAATTATCTAAATGATATAGTAATAAGTTGAAATTTTTATGCACATATCTGAAAAAGAGCTTAATTCTGGAAGTCCCAAGATAGTCATCAGAAGAGAAGACAAAGTAGTGAGGGGTGAGAAGACAAGAGAAAGTAATGAGACAGTTTAGTTATCTGACATTGCTCAAATCACTTCATTTAGTTGGACTGTGTTTAATATATAAAATAACAGGATTAGACTAGCTAAACTCTAAGGATGCCTTCCTGATCCAAAATTCTGTCAATTGAGCCATGGTATTTTTCTAAGGTTTGTGAACTAAAATAATATCACATCATGTTCTTATGAGTAGAGCCATTGCCCTATGCTACAAAGAATTTGTCATTAAGGGGAACTTGCAAATTGCTCCTATCTAATCATACTATAAGTTATTAAGATCTTAATGTGTATGTGACCTTAAATTTGTACTCACTTTAAATAGATCAAGAGTAAAAGTCTTTTTTCTTTCGGTATAGGACACTCAGCTACATTTGGATGATGCCATCAGAAGCCAAGATGACCTAAAAGAGCAGCTAGCAATGGTTGAGCGCAGAGCTAACCTGTTGCAAGCTGAGATTGAGGAGCTAAGAGCATCCCTGGAACAGACTGAAAGGAGCAGGAAGATGGCCGAGCAAGAGCTTCTGGATGCCAGTGAGCGTGTGCAACTCTTGCACACCCAGGTGAGACTCAGGGAAATGGTTTAGCAAGTATACTCCCTGAAGCTGAAGACAATTTGAGAGGATAAGCTTGTTCATAAAGCAAGGAGTAATCTTGGCACTAGTCCCTTCCTGGAGTTCTGGAAAATGTACAAAGGTAAGTATGTACTGGCTCATGAATGTATTTATGGGCTGGCATGATCATGTTGACCAGAAATAATCTGGAGTCCCAGAAACTTTTATAAAAAAACCCCTACCTAATTAATAGCCATATACACAACACTGGTAGCCATTTTCTCTTTTGCAAATCTAAGCTGCAAATAAATAGGCAAATAAAATAAAGAGAGAGAATAGGACACCAAATAATATTTATGTATCACCTAGGCATATAAGGCTATCTTCATGGGATATATGAAGAAACTCTGAAGCTCAAATTCATGGAGGCCAACATTACTTGCTACATAGCATTTGTTGATTGAAGTGGATTTGTTTTAAATAAATGGTAGTATAGCATCACAGTGGTTAATATGAAGCCATCATAGATAGGTATTTCTTGCCATGGAAAGATGTTCACAATTCAGTAAGTGAAAAAAGCAAATTAAAAATAAAAATAAAGCATGATTTAAAAATATATGTATACAGGAAACATCCAGAAGGATAAACAAAAGTGTTATCAATAGTTATCTCTGTATAGTGAGAGTACAATAATTATTATTCTGTTTTTTCTAATCTCTATTTTCTACTATTTTCACAATAAACATATATTATTGTATAATTTTTAAAGAGGCAATATATGGAAATAGCCATCATAGAAATGTTAAAATCACATACTACAAATAATTTTAAAATCAAATTAAAATGCAACATTTTTTCTTATCCATTTATTTTTAATATCCCTGAATTGATTAATATTTCAAATACTGTCAACTTTCCAAAAAACAAAAGAATTCTTGGTTATTCTTTATAACAAAAATGAAGCTATTTACGCACTTAAAATATGGAGCCAACCATTGTGAATAACCAACTTAAAATTAAAAATCCATTTTTCTTGAGCTATGTGGTGCTACATGGTATAGCACTTCAAATATTTTGGATTGTGCCAATGATAATAGTCGAATATGTTTGGCATCAAAAGTTAAATTTTGCCTAGAAGCATTTAGGACAATTTTTATTAACAGAGATATGGGTAAAAAGAAGAAAAGGCATAAATTTAGAATTAACTCCTGGTTTGGTTTTTATTCTGAGCAGCATTTATTATGATCGACAATTTATGTCTGTGTAGACTTGCTATATAGCAAGGTGCATGGCAAAAATTAAATGTATTTTTATTGTTTTTTACTAATTTGAAACAGAACACAAGCCTGATCAACACCAAGAAGAAGCTGGAGACAGACATTTCCCAAATGCAAGGAGAGATGGAGGACATTGTCCAGGAAGCCCGCAATGCAGAAGAGAAGGCCAAGAAGGCCATCACTGATGTGAGTGGCAGGCACATTTCTCCATTGATTTACCAGAGACATTCCCTGACATCTATGCCTTCCTTGATTTCCTTGGTTTATTTCTAATTAGGCGGCCATGATGGCTGAGGAGCTGAAGAAGGAGCAGGACACTAGTGCCCACCTGGAGCGGATGAAGAAGAACCTGGAGCAGACAGTGAAGGACCTGCAGCACCGGCTGGATGAGGCTGAGCAGCTGGCCCTGAAGGGCGGGAAGAAGCAGATCCAGAAACTGGAGGCCAGGGTGGGTGTCCACCCCTTCATTCAATTTCCAACCTGCTCATGTGGCTAGTTATAGCCAAATTGTTAAACACCTTTGTAATTTTCCAGGTGAGGGAGCTTGAAAATGAGGTTGAAAGTGAACAGAAGCGCAACGTTGAGGCGGTCAAGGGTCTTCGCAAACATGAGAGAAGAGTGAAGGAACTCACTTACCAGGTGACCACCGTTTTCATATTTTCCAGGCCTAATGCTTTCAAGAAAATGAAAATAATGAGTCATTTTCAAATAATGACACTATTTGCTACCTTTTTCAGACTGAGGAGGACCGCAAGAACGTTCTCAGGCTGCAGGACTTAGTGGACAAATTACAAACCAAAGTTAAAGCTTACAAGAGACAAGCTGAAGAGGCCGTGAGTATCTTCACAGTGAAAGATAAAGGTTCAGGAAGAGATGTAGGTTTTGTGGGACCCAAAGTTTCTAGAATATAAGGGGCTTTCTTTAAGGCCAAAACACAAAATTGTGAATACAAAATAAGGTACGAAAAAGAATATGTATTTAAAATGAGAAAAAAATTACCACAAATTACTAGAGCCTTAGAGATTTGGATTCCTTTCTTCAGAGACTTGTTCTAAAGTTACCAGACATGTTAATATAGAGATGATTCTTGGTTGCAACATGTTTCTCTCCCTGTCTAGAACACTCCACAACTCCTAGCAACTGCCAGCACTTATAGGGGCCGGTGCAAAGGAAGGCACTGAAGTCTAAGGCTCATTTAAAAATCTTTGTGATAAACCCATTTCATGAAAGATTCTATTTTTCTTTCACTTGGCTCAAGTTATCTTTCTCACTTTGTTATTTCTGAAATCTTCCTTATCGTTCTCTGCACTTAATACCACCACTGCATTTACTTCTTAAGTTTGTTTTATAGAAACAAGATTGATTCAAATCCCTGCTATTTGGATCTCCCTGTTGTCACAGTAGCATCTTAAGTTTGCCAGAAAGAGAGTCAAGTGAGAGTGACTGGTGGTGGTGGTGGGGGGGAGCTGTAAGCCCATTCATTCATATAGGCGACTTTGTGGGATACCCTGCTCCCAAATAACTATGTCACCGAATAAAAGAACCTATTCCTTTCTCTTTCTGGAAGCAAATCCCGTAGCTGCTTTTAGTAACAAAGACGATGAGAATCAGAAAATGTCAAATATCCTTGACCTCTTAAATGCATTTGTGTTCTCAGGAGGAACAATCCAATGTCAACCTTGCCAAGTTTCGCAAGATCCAGCATGAGCTGGAGGAAGCTGAGGAACGAGCTGACATTGCTGAGTCCCAGGTCAACAAACTGCGGGTGAAGAGCCGAGAGGTTCACACAAAAGTCATAAGTGAAGAGTAATTCATTCAAATGTTGCAAGGTGACCAAAGAAATGCACAAAATGTGAAGTTCTAGGTCTCTGTCCTGTTAATATCATGGAAATAAAATATGCAGAGAATTTTGCAACCTAAAGGTACATTTGTCTCTTGATTGCTCTATGGTGCTAGTAGACCTAATTCATTTATTCAACATTTGTTGAGCTCCACCTAGTGCAATGAGAGATGACTGATAAATAGAAAGCAAATGAAATAAGGTGTGTTGAGGAGATGCAAATGAACCCTCAATCCAGTCAACCAATTTTACTGAGTACCAAGTATGTGTCTGGTACAGAAACAGCAACAAAGATGGGACTATCATCCCTGCCTTTGAGGAGCTCAATCCAGTGAGGGAGACAGCAATTCAAACAGATGACAGTACAGCATATGTACTCTAATAGAAGAATGAAAACAAATTTGTACAATAATGTACACTGAGCAGCTACTTAGAGAATCAAGGGCTTCTCTAAGGAGACTGTGAGCTAGTTCCTAAAAGGTAGGTAGACAGTTATCAAGAGAAAGGAAAAAGGGGATGGGCATTTCAAGAAGCAAAAACAAGCATGAGATTTCAGAATAGTTTAAGGCTTCATCCAGAAGGAAGTTAGGCCCAATTGTGAAGGGTACAGCCTCACACACAATGCTGAGGAGTTAAGACATGCATCAAACTGGTTAAATTTGGTGAGGAGGAGAGATGACACAATTCTGGCAGCAGTATGGAGGATGGGCTAGGATGAGAAACATCAGAATCTGGGAAATGTTTAGAAGGCTATTGAAATGTTCCAAATTAGAGATGATGGTGATGGAAATGAACAAGAAGGCAGAATGAACAGAATACTAATACTGGTATAAAGAAAGGTCTGGGAAAGCACTGATGAAGTTAAGAGTTTCACAGCATTCAAACCTCCTAGTTGCTTTGTCATTATAGATTTTATTTCCTTTTGGGGAAAATTCTTTTCTTTGGAACCTTCTCCCTCTCCAAGAAAAAGGTCAGAAACTTTTTAGACAAATCTTCCTGTTGACTTTCCAATTTCGACATACAATTCTGTTTACCAAGGAAGCTGATTTTTCTCAATACCTGACATATTTTAAGGAGGAACAAGATTGGTTTCTTTTGTTTTGTTTTGTTGGTTTTTTGGTTTGTGTTTTTTTAACAAATCAATTTTATTGATACATATTAATAAAACATGAGAATTGGTTTCTTAATATCAAAAAGAGTATGACTGAAATTCCATCAGAGCCATTGCCAAAGGGATTTTTTTCTTTGATACTTTCTTAAGGCTTATAATTTGGCTTCATTGCTTGGACATTTTTTTTAAAATATGAGAGCAGAATATCAATTTATTCTTTTACAGTGGCAGATATCCCTTTCTAATGAGGAGGCTGCTTCAGGGAATCTCTTCTCCATGTGAGAATCCTAATTAGGAATGAGAATATTGCTTCATGAGAACATAATTTAAAAAGAGTAGAAAATAATAATGAGAAATATTTCACCTAGGCCATGATGAAAACTAATGAAATATTTCTGCCTAGAGTAGGCATTTATTACCAAATTTTAATTAAACTCTATAGCATTAACCTATTGACCTCAAAAGCCCTGGGCAACTGCTTTCTTATTCTACTTCCTAACTATTTAAATAATTGGTTAAGTAGAGTGTTGAGAGTGGATTTCATTATACATGGGTCAGTTATTCTCGGTTCCCTGATTAAAGGAGCAAGGATTTAGAGTCAAAGCTATTCTGGTTAATATTTCTTCCTCATCTTCCTCACAGATTAGGTGATTTATAAACTTATTTCCTTAGCCATTCCCACAAAGCCACATATAACAATCTAGACCTACTTAAAATACTCTTCATTTTTACTTTAATGAAGATCATTGAGATTTAGGAACAGTTTCTACCTTATTGATGCTTAATATGAGAACCCAAACAGGATGCAAGCAAGAAGGCAGGAGGTAGTCTTCCAAAACAACTCTGAATTGGGAGCGATGGAGGCAGTTTAAGTTTCACTCCTCCCTGATGATAGCATTAAGACTTACCATGATTGAAAAAAAATTGAGACTGGAAGAAAATTGCGAAATGTTGCAAGGGGCAAAGGACTTTTCCTCTAACTTTTATGGAGAAACCTATTTATAATGAACACATAGGGAACTAGGCAGAGATGACCACGCCCTAGTGTTTTGGGTATCCAGCCAAGCATCATGACACTAATAAAATCTCCTAAAAATCTGTAATAAGGTCAGTGTCTTTTCTTCTCTATATACTAAGAACATAAAGATCATGGCTACTGAAAAGTGAATTTGAGGACTTTGACATACTCATACTTGGAAATATCCTGAAGATTTTGTCTCTCAGCTCTATTCATACTGTTTAAATAAACAGGTATCAAAAACAAAAGAAATTTCATGATTCTTCCACTCCAAAACATTACCTTCACTTCTACGTTTTCATCTACTTCTCCTACGATTAGAGACTGAATAATGTATTTGGCATACAAGAGGATGTTCCTTTTTAAAATCTCTTATTAAATTGAAAATATAATAATTTCTACTAACACCCTTGTTAGAGTTATTTGTTAGCCAACAAATAAAGCAACTAAAGGAACAAGTACTTTGAGATGTACCTAAAAGGAAGGCAGCCCTGAGGCAGTAAAAGGGAGAAGATAAGAAATTGTCTCTAAAAAAGCCATTTACTCACAATTTTGCTGAGGGCTGACCCTGGGCATTAAGACTTCTAGCATCATTCTTCATGAGTTAAGAGATTATGTGGGGAAGCGGCTGTGGCTCAATCAGTAGGGCTCTAATTTACCATATGGGAGGCCCCAGGTTCGGTTCCCGGGGCCTCCTGGTGAAGGCAAGCCCGCCCGCACGGCGTGGTTAGCTGACCCAGCGAGCACAAGCAGCAAGGGGGGGATAAATGAATAAATAAATAAAATCTTTAAAAAAAAAAAAAAAAAAAAGAGATTATGTGAACTTCCACATCAATGCTCAAAATTTGGTGTGCATCAAAATCATCTGCAGGGATTGACTGGTAAACTCTGACTATCAGGTCTACCTCTAGTTTCTGATTCAGCAGGTCTAGGTAGGGGCCCAAGAATGTGCATTTCTAACAAGTTCCCAGGTGTTGCTGATGCAGCTAGTGCAGGGACCACTCTCTGAAAACCACAGCTCCACATTATCACCAAGTCTTTCACAAAGGAATTACATACATATTCTATAACCCCACATTTACACCTTTAAATTCAGCCTCAACCTTTTTAGACTTCAGTTCTTCATACATAAAATGAGGAGTTTGAGCTATGTATCTAAAATCTAAACTAAACGTCTTTGGTGCCAAGTTGAACAACACTGTCAGCAATAATGATACAATTATAATATCTTATAATTTCACAGGATCCTTTGTTCTATTTCTAAAGGGCTTTCACATGCAATTTGTCAGTCATCTGATGCTCAACCAGCCATGTAAGATATACAGAATCCTTTTGGAAAATGAGGTACAAAGAGGATAGATGGTTTGTCAAAAGCTGTATAATTTATGAATGACAGAGTCAGTTCTAGACCAAGATCTTCTACTCTTCACCCTGAAGTAATTCACTATCCTGCATTTCCAACATAGCCTGACCAGTGAAAAATTGTAATAACAGTCTTCCTTTAGAAACAAGGTCAGGAAACCGTAATTTCACAAGAGCAGATCTCTGCTCCTCTCTAAGATAGCCTTAGGGGGGAGCAGATGGGCTCAAGTGGTTGAGCACCAACTTCCCACATGGGAGGTCCCAGGTTCGGTTCCCGGTGCCTTCTAAAACAAAAACAAACAATGAGCAAACAAATGAAAAAACCAACTCAGAGGAGCTTATGTGGCTTAGTGGTTGAACACTGGCTTCCCACATATAAGGTCCTGGGTTCAATCCCCAGCCCCAGTACCTAAAAAAATAAAAATAATTAATTAATTAAAAGTCAGGTGGTGATACATGCCATAGACAGATATAAAACAAATCAAGGGGATAAGAAGTATAATTGGCAAGGCAGGAGAAAGGGTTGTCTAGTGATACTGGGTGTCCAAGGAAAGACTTTCTGATAAAGTGTAATTTGACCAGCAGATGTGAAGGAGCAAGCCATAAGTGGAGCATGAAGACTTTCACCATTGCCCAGGGGGTAATGAGGACCCTCTCACCACAGTGTCAATGAAGCCCACGTGGGAAGCTGGAACTCCCACCCCTGTCCAGGAGTAATGAGGACCCTTCCATACCTCCCTGCTTAGGTGTCAACAGAAGCCGAGTGAAGAACATGGACTTCTACTTCCACCTGTCAGTGATGAGGTGGCACCCCCTCCTTCCCCTGCCAGAGAGTATCAGAGAAATCCAGCTAAAAGGTTTAAATGAGATCCAGAGTCTCATAACATAACACAAAAAAGTCAGTTTCAACTGAAAATCATTCATCATACCAAGAAGATCTCAAACTGAATGGGAAAAAAAAAAAAAGAATTAAAAAAAGGCCAAAACCAAGAGGATAGAGATGTTAGAATCATCTGACAAATATTTTTAAGGAGCCATGATTAAAATGCTTCAAAGAGCAGTTTTGAACAAGCTTGAAACAAATGAGAAAATAGAAAGTCTCAGCAAAAAAATAAGAAGATACAAAGACCCAAATGGAATTTTTAAATTGAAAAACTAATAATCACAATAAAAAGCTCAGTACATGTGCTCAAAGGCAAAATGACAGGGAAAGAGGAAAGAACCAGTGAACTGGAAGATATAACAAAAATTTCCCAATCTGAGCAATAAAGAAAAAGGAGACTGAAAAAAAAAAAAGGAACAGAACTTCAAAGTTCTGTGGCTCTATAACTAAAGATCGGACAGTTGTGTTATCAGAGTCCAAAAAGAAGCTGAGTAAAACCACAAGCAACCAAACTTCATCAAAATAAAAAAGCTTTTGTGCTTCGGAGGACACCATCAAGAAAATGAAAACACAACCCATAGAATGGGAGAAAATGTTTGTAAAGCATATATATGATAAGAGAATTGTATCCAGAATATATAAAGAATTCCTACAACTCAATAATAAAAAGAAAACTACCCAATTAAAAAATGGACAAAGAATCTGAGTAGAAATTTCTCCAAGGTAGATACACAAATCACCAACAAGTACATAAAAGATGCTCAACATATTTAGTCTTCAGAGCAACTCAAATCAAAACCACAATGAGATACCACTTCACACCTATTAACAAGGCTAGAATCAAAAGTCAGATAATAACTGTTGACAAGGATGAAATAAGAAACCTCATATACTGCTGATGGGAATGTAAAGTGGCACAGTCACTTTGCAAAACAGTTTGGTAGTTGCTCAAATGATTATACATAGAGTTACCATATGACCCAACAATTCCACTCCTAGGTATATATGCAAGATAAATGAAAACATATGTCCACACAAAAACCTGTACATGTATGTTTATAGCATCACTGTTTACCATAGCCAAAAGGCAGAAACACTTCAAATTTCCATCCTCTGATGAATGGATAAACAATATGTGGTATAGTCATACAATGGAATATCATTCAGCCACAAAAAGAAATGAAGTACTGATACATGATACTTGGATGAACCTTGAAAATATTATGCCAAGCGAAAGAAGCCAGTCACAAAAGACCACATATTATATGATTCCATTCATATGAAATGTCCAGAACAGAGAAATCTCCAGGCTAAAGAAGGAAAATCACACAGTCATATCAATCAAGGCAGAAAAAGCAGTTAATACAAGTCAATACCCGGGGGCTGGATGTGACTCAAATGGTTGGGCATCCGGGTGCCTTATGGAAGGACCTGAATTTGATCCCCGGGATCTCCCAGTAAAATTTTAAAAAAAAGAAAAATATAGAAGGTGCACATGCCGCCAGGCCCCGCGCGTGGGTGTGCCAGGCCCTGCCGAGCCACACAGCAAGATGATGACGTAACAGGAGAGAGACATAGGGGAGAGCCAAGACGAGATGCACCAAAAAAAACAGGAACTGGGTTCTATTCCTGGGACCTCCTGGTAAAATTAAAATATATGTATAGATAGATAGAAGGCACCTGGGCTGCCAGGCTCTGTGTGCCAGTGAGCCGCCAGGCCCCGGGAGCTATGCAGAAAGATGATGACGTAACAGGAGAGAGACGCAGGGGAGAGACAAGATGAGATGCTCTGAAATCTCCAAAACCAGGAACCGAGGTGGCGCAGGTGGCAGAACACCTCTCTCCTACATCGGAGGTCTCCAGGGTCGAATCCTGGTGAAGACTAGAGGAGGAGGATGAGAAGAGATGGCAGGAAACAGACACAGAGAATTGCCCAGCGAATGGACACAAAACAGCAAATGGGGAAGGGGGGAGTTTAAAAATGGATAAAGTAAATAAATAAATCTTAAAAAAAAAATTAACACAAAATGGAATACAGAGTAAATGTAAAAGATAAAATTTTTAGAAAAAAACATTTCAAAATCTAAGGCTTAGGCAATGAGTTCTTAGACTTGATAGCAAAAGCACAATCCATAAAAGGAAAACTTGATAAATTGAATTTCATCAAAATTAAAAACTTTTGTTCTACGAAATACCCTGTTAAGAGGATGAAAAGACAAGCTACATGGTGGAAGAAAATAATTGCAAACTACATGTCAAACAAAAGATTAGTATCTAAAATAACAGGAAAAAATGCAAATAACCCAATTAGAACATGGCCAAAAGGCATGAAGAAACCTTTACCAAAGAAGATACACAGGTGATTTGGCAAATAAGCATATGAAAAATGTTCAATATCATTAGCCATTAGGGAAATGCAAATTAAAACCACAATGAGAAATAACTACATACCATCAGAATGGCCAAAATAATAACTAGTGACAACACCAAAAGTTAATAAGGATGTGGAGAAACTAAATCACCCACTGTATTAGTCAGGGTTCTCTGGGGAACAGAATCAACAGGAGATATCTGTAAATAGTATGAGATTTTATAAGATTCTCTCATGTGACTGTAGGGATGCACAAGTCCAGGTTCCACAGACAGGCTCCAAACCAGGGGCCCTGATGAAAGTCCATTGAAAGTCCTTGATGAGTTTCTGGAAGACCTTGGCTGTCCAAAGACAAGCTGGGAAATTCTCTCTGAATGCTAAAATAACTTCCCCTTTTAAGGCACTCAACTGATTGGATAAAACGTCACTCATTGCTGACGGCAATCTCCCTGGTTGAGCATAGATGTAATCAGCCATCTATGCAGTAAACTCACTGATGACTAAAGTCCATAAATGTCCTTGCATTACAATTAGCCCAGTGCTTGCTTGACTAAACACCTGGGCACAATTACCTGGCCGAGTTGACACATTAGCCTAACCATCACACCCACACATTGAAGTTGGGAATATAAATTGGTACAACCACTGTGGAGAGCAGTTTGACAGTTAAAAAATAAAACAACTGTGTAATTATACCCCAATAAAACTGCTTAAACCAAAAAAAAATAAAAAATAAAACAACTAAACAATGCAACTACCATACAACCCAGCAATTACAATCCTAGGCACTTATGCCTGAGAAATCAACATTTACTTAGGTTCACGCAAAACCTGTACATGAATGTTCATATAAGCTTTATACATAATAACTCAAAACTGCAAACAAACCAGATGTCCTTCAACAGATGAATAGTTTAACAAATTGTGGGTACATTCATATCATGGAATACTACTC
This sequence comes from Tolypeutes matacus, assembly GCA_026826555.1. Lineage (NCBI taxonomy): Eukaryota > Metazoa > Chordata > Mammalia > Cingulata > Chlamyphoridae > Tolypeutes > Tolypeutes matacus. The sequence continues at coordinate 7,236,362 of JAKSZT010054052.1, read as the reverse complement.
AGCAATAAAAAGGAATTACTGATATACATAACAACTTGGATGAATCTCCAGAGAATTGTGCTGACAAAAAAAAAAAAAAAAAAAAACAGCTCCAAAAGGTTACATATTATATGATTCCATATCATACATACTGTACAATTCCATTTATATAACATACTTGAAATGGCAAAATTACAGAAATGGAGATGTTCTGTGGTTACCAGGGATTAAGAAGGGAGTAGACAGGAGGCAAATGGGTGTGGTTATAAAAGGGCAATATGAAGGAAACTTGTCTGTACCTTGACTATATCAAATTAGTATCTTGATTGTGATATTGTACTATAGTTTTGAAAGATGTTAACACTAGGGAAAATGATACAAGACACATAGAATCTCACTATATTATTTCTTACAATTGCATATGAATATTAAATTATCTCAATTTATGTTTAATTTTTAAAACCATAAAAAATAAAGAAGATTTGAACAATACTATCAACCAACTTAACCTAACTGGCATTCTTTATAGAAGCCCATTCTGAAAAGGGTATGTACAATGTCCACCAAGACAGGCTAATTAATTACTGGGCCATAAGGAAGTCTCAATAAATTTCAAAATATTTTAAATAAGTGCATGCTCTTTGACCACCCAGAATTAAATTAAAAATCAGAAACAATATGCTATCTAGAAAATTCCCAAATATGTGGAAATAAAAAATATACTTCTAAATAACCCATGGATCAAAGAAGACAACATAGGAAATTAGGAAATATTTAGAATTAAATTGAAATACAAAATTATCAAAAATTTTGGTTGTATCAGAAGCAAAGCATAGAAGAAATTTATAGCTTATATTAGGGGGAAAATGATTAAAATCAATTATGTAAGCACTCCCAACATAAGTAAAAGAAAGGAAATAATAAAGGTAAGTCTGAAGAATCAATAAAAGAGAAAAATCAACAAAAATAAAATCTGGTTCCTTGAAAAGATTACTAAAATGGATAAATACCTAGAAAGACTGATCAACAAAGAAAAACACAAATGACCAATATTAGGACTGAAAGAAGGCATATCATTACAGATTCAGCAGACATTAAAAGGGTAATAAATATTATGGATAATTTTATGGCAAAAAAAAAAAAAAAAGAAAACTTAGATAAATGGGCAAATTCTTTATAAACACAAGAAGAAACAGAAAAAGCTGAAAAGTCTATATGTGTTTTAAAAAACTGAAATCATTCCTTAAAATCTTCCCACAAAGAAAATCCAAGTCCAGACAGCTTCACTGGTGACTTCTGTCAAACACTTAAAGAAGAAATAATACCAATCTTACACAAACCCCTTCAGAAAACAGAGGAAAAAAACTCTTCCCAATCATTTTATGAGGCCAGCAAGTATCAAAATATGACATGAATATTAGAAGAAAAGAAAATAGCAGTATAATATCTTTCCTGGATGTAAGAATCCTTAACAAAATATTGGCAAATCTTATGTAACAATATACTTAAAATAATAATAGTAATAATAAATCACGATCAAGTAGGCTTTATCACAGGAATGCAAGATTGATTTAATATTTAAAAATCAACTTAAGGGGAGGGGCAAGATGGCGTGGGTTTAGGAGGGCACTCACCATCTCACTCTCGGAGGACGGCTGATTGGGGATAAGATCCTGCCTGAGTGGTATGTGCTGGGGGCCCACGGAGCGAGAACCTTGGAGACATCAATCTGGAGGGAGCTGGACAGAGAGGTGGATTGCTCAGGAAAGAATCGTGAGTTTTTCCCCCGGCTGTGGTAGTCGACACAGACAGCTGAGCCCCACCCTCAGGGAAACAGGCTGGGACAAGCCGTGACTCCCGCCAGCCACCCAGTGAGAGGGAGTGTTCTCCGAGAGTGGGAGGGTTCTGGCAGAGGGTCGAAAGGGGTTTCCTTTCTGTGGATTTGGCTGCCTGGAACCCCTTGTAGCTTTGGGGAACAAAATAGCTGGCTTAAAGTGGCACCAGGCTGAGGGGAGAGGCGAATCTGCTGAGGAAGCCTGATTTACCTAGCAGCCCGGTGATACTGAGGCTTGCCTCCAGAGGGGGCGGAGTGAGCCAATTTTATCATTCTGAGCTGACAAGCATCAGAGCTTCAGCTCCCCTGGGGAGGCCAAGAAGTGGGAAGTGCTTGATTAGTTTCCACGAGCCTATTTAGGGTCTCCTCGGTGGAGGGGGTGGTCTAGAAGAGGCCCTCTTTTGGATTCCTTATATCTCCGGGGGGGAAAAAAAAAAAAAGTCACTTTAAAAAAAAAAGAAAGAAAAAAATTTTTTAACTTGATTTAATCACTAAAATCTGCCTCAAAACCTGCAGATAGAACCTTGCAGGGTAATTGATTGATGAACACAAGTAGGCTGAGAGGGTCCACAAGGGCCCAAGAAGGAACACTGTTCTTCCTTAACTTTGTTTGACTGCTTCCTTGTGTGGTTGTTTGGTTTTTCTTTGTTTATTTGTTGTCTCTTGCTTTTCTTTCCTCTTTCCTTCCCCCGCCCCCCCCCCTTTTTCTTTTCTTTTTTTTAAATTAAGTGCTACTACCTTGCCTCTTCTTTGCTTTGCTTCTTCTTCCATGACTTCTCATTCTCTGTCTATATTGATTTTGTCTCCCAACGCAATCTTTTTTCCTTCCGTCATCTTTCTACCTTCTGCTTTCTGTTGTAGTTCTTACATACCAACTTTTTTCATTAGCCCCAACTTCAAGGGTATCAATTTCTATTTTATCTATTCTATTTTCCTCTTTTTTATTATTATTATTAACTTTTTCCTTTCAGCCCTTTATTTACTCTTTCTCTCTCTCCTTATCATTCTGGCCTTCTAAATCATTATAAAATTTTCCTCTATTTGGTTTCCCAGTCCATTGTAGGTAATCCACTTTTTTTTCCTATTACTCTACACTGCCTCATGAGTTAAATATTCATTTTACTAAGTCTTATACAGCCCCTCTTCTAACTTTTATCAATATTACCATTATACTTCTTCCTTTCTCACATTTTTCAATTCCTCTGGCCCTAATCTTTTGCCTTCAAGGGAACATAGAAAGAAGCAAGGAAACAGAATAAGAAGAACAAAGTGTCAAAGAGAAAACTTAACACACACACAGAACCATCAGCTAAATAAAACTCTAGAGCAGAGAGAGAAGCTAATCAACTGAATAAACCCATCAAGATAAAATGATGACTAGAGGGCAAAAATTACAAATCACACTGAGAAACAGGAAGACATGGACCAGTCCAATGAACAAACTAAAAATCAGGAAGAGAAGCAGAACATCGAACAACTACTCAAAGCTTTCCAAACAAATATCATGGACCAACTTAATGAAGTGAAGAAAGAGATTAGGATATTAAGAAGACACTGGGATAACATACTGAAGAAACATACATAAAAAGATAACGGATATGATGGTCATCAATGGCACAATCCAAGAAATAAAAAAGATGCTGGATTCACATAACAGCAGATTTGAACCAGCAGAAGAAAGAATTAGTGATGTGGAAGACAATACATCTGAAATCAAACAGATAGTAGAACAGATAGATAAAAAGATAGAAAAAATCCAGCAGGGACTTAGGGATTTAACCGACAACACAAAACACACAAACATACATTATAGGCATCCCAGAAGGAGAAGATAAGGGAAAGGGAACAGAAGGAGTTTTGAAGGAAATAATGGCTGAAAACTTCCCAACCCTATTGACAGAGATGGATGTACAGATCCAGGAAGCACAGCACAACCCAAACAGTATAAATCCCAACAGGCCAACTCCAAGACATATACTTGTCAAAATGTTCAATGTTCAAGACAAAGAGAAAATATTCAAGGCAGCAAGAGAAAAGAGAACCATCACATACAAGGGAAGCACAATAAGATTAAGTGCTGATTTCTCATCTGAAACCATGGAGGCAAGAAGACAGTGGTATGACATAGTCAAAGTACTAAAAGAAAAAAAAACCTTCCAGCCACGAATTCTCTATCCAGCAAAACTGGCATTCAAAAATGATGGAGAGTTCAAAATATTCACAGATAAACAGAAATTAAGAGAGTATGCCAATAAGAAACCTGCACTTCAAAAAATACTAAAGGAAGTTCTACAAGTTGAAAGGAAAATCAGGGGAGAGAGAGTTGGAGGAGAGTGTAAGAACAACTAAAAAGACAAAAAGAGAAATAAAACCAACATATGACATACATTAACCCAAAGAAAATATGGCTGATGTAAGAAATCCGTTGCAAGTAATAACACTGAATGTTAATGGATTAAACTCATCAGTCAAGAGACACAGATTGGCAGAATGGATAAGGAAATATGATTCATCTATATGCTGTCTACAAGAAACCCACCTTCAACCCAGGGATTCAAGGAGGCTGAAAGTGAATGGCTGGAAAACAATTTTACAAGCAAACAATAGCCCAAAAAGGGCAGGAGTAGCTATCCTAATATCAGACAAAACAGACTTTAAATGCAAAACTATTGTAAGAGACAAAGATGGACATTATATATTAGTAAAAGGGGTAATCTCTCAAGAAGAGAGAATAATCATAAACATTTATGCACCTAATCAGGGTGCCTCAAAATACATGAGGCAAACTCTGGAAAAACTAAGTGGAGAAATAAATGCCTCTACAATTATAGTGGGGGACTTTAATTCACCATTATCACCATTAGACAGAACATCTAGACAGAGAATCAATAAAGAAACAAAGACTCTGAATAATACATTAGAGGACCTGGGCCTAATAGATATATACAGAACACTACACACAAATACAGCAGGATTTACATTCTTCTCGAGTAAATCTTCACATGGATCACACTCCAAGATAGACCACATGCTAGGCCACAGAACAACTCTCAATGAATTCAGAAAGATTGAGATTAAACAAAGTAATTTCTTCAACCACAATGGAATGAAATTGGAAATCACTAAGGGTCGGAGAAACAGATTAGGCACAAAGATATGGAAGTTAAGCAACACACTCTTAGACAAACAGTGGGTCAAGGAGGAAATCTCAAAAGAAATCAATAACTACCTTGAAACTAATGAAAATGACAACACAACATATCAAAACCTATGGGATGCAGCCAAAGCTGTCCTGAGAGGGAAGTTAATAGCCATAAATACATATACTAAAAAAGAAGAAAGAGCTAAAATTGAAGACCTAACTTTACACCAGGAGGAATTGAAAAAACAACAACAAACTAAACCTAAAGGAAATAGAAAGAAGGCAATAAAGTTAGAGCAGAACTAAATGAAATAGAAAATAAGAAAGCACTAGAAAAAATAAACAAAACCAAAAGCTGGTTCTTCGAGAAGATCAATAAAATTGACAAGCCCTTAGCCAGACTAACAAAGAAAAAGAGAGAACAGATGCAAATACATAAAATAAGGAATGAGCAAGGTGATATCACTACTGACCCCACAGAAATAAAGAGTATCATAAGAGGATACTTTGAAAAATTATATGACAACAAGAATGATAAATCAGAGGAAATGGACAAATTTCTAGAAACTCACAAACAGCCTACATTGATGAAAGAAGAAATTGATGAACTCAACAGTCCAATTACAAGTAAAGAGATAGACTCAGTCATCAAAATCCTCCCAACTAAGACGAGCCCAGGACCAGATGGCTTCACAGCTGAATTCTACCAAACATTCTGGAAAGAGTTAACACCAATCCTGCTTAAGCTCTTCCAATAAATAGAAGTAGAAGGAACATTGCTTAACTCATTCTATGATGCCAACATTACCCTAAGCCAAACAAAGATACCACAAGAAAGGAAAATTATAGACCAATTTCTCTAATGAACCTAGATGCTAAAATCCTCAACAAAATACTTGCTAATCACATTCAACGACATATCAAAAGAATTATACACCATGACCAAGTGGGTTTTCATCCCGGGTATGCAAGGATAGTTCAATATAAGAAAATCAATCAATGTAATACTGCACATAAACAGATTGAAAGAAAAAATCACATGAACATCTCTACAGATGCAGAAAAAGCATCCGACAAAATACAGCATTCTTTCCTGATAAAAACACTGCAAAAGATAAGAATAGAAGGAAACTTTCTGAACATGATAAAGGGTATATATGAAAAACCCAAATCTAACATCATTTTCAATGGTGAAATCCTAAAAGCCTTCCCTCTAAGATAAGGAACAAGACAAGGATGCCCACTATCACCACTCCTATTTAACATTGTCTTAGAAGTACTTGAATGAGCACTGAGGCAAGAAAAAGATATAAAAGGCATCCAAATTGGAAAAGAAGAAGTAAAAATTTCATTATTTGCAGATGACATGATCCTATAAACAGAAAGCCCTGAGAAATCTACAACAAAGATTCTAGAACTTATAAAGGAGTTCAGTAATGTCACAGGCTATAAGATCAATGCTCAAAAATCAGTAACATTTCTATACACCAATAACGAGCAATTTGAGGAGAAAATCAAGAAAAAAATACCATTTACAATAGTAATTAAAAGAATCAAATACCTAGGAATAAATTTAACTAAAGATGTAAAGGAGGGGGGTCGGATGTGGCTTAACTGGTTGGGCATCCATCTCCCATATGGAGGGACCCGGGTTCGATCCCCGGGACCTCCCGGTAAAAAAATAAATAAATAAAATAAAATAAAATTGACTGTGAAAAAAAAAAAAAAAGATGTAAAGCACTTATATACAGAAAACTACACAACACTGTTAAAGGAAATCAAAGAAGACTTAAATAAATGGAAGAATATTCCCTGTTCATGGATAGGAAGACTAAACATCATCAAGATGTCTATCCCACCCAAACTAATCTATAGATTTAATGCAATCCCAGTAAAAATCAACACTGTATTTTTTAAGGAACTGGAAAAACTAACTACAAAATATATTTGGAAAGGTAAGAGGCCCCGAATCACCAAAGACATATTGAAAAAGAAAAATGAAGTTGGAGGTATTACACTACCTGACTTTAAAACATACTACAAAGCTACAGTGGTCAAAACTGCATAGTATTGGCACAAGGATAGACATACTGACCAATGGAACCAAATTGAGAGTTCTGATATAGATCCTCGCATATACAGTTATCTGATATTCAATAAGGCCACCAAGCCCACTCAGTTGGGAGAGAATGGCCTCTCCAACAAGTGGTGCTTGGAGAACTGGATATCCATACCCAAAAGAATGAGAGAGGAACACCATCTCACACCTTATACAAAAATCAACTCAAGATGGATCCAAGATCAAAATATAAGAGCCAAAACCATAAAGACCTTGGAAGATAATGTAGGGAAGCATCTACAGGACCTTGTAATAGGAAATATTTTCATAAACTTCACACCTAAAGCACAAGCAGCAAAAGGAAAAATAGATAAATGGGATCTCCTCAAAATTAAAAACTTCTGCATCTCAAAAGACATTATCAAGAAAATAAAAAGGCAGCCTACCCAATGGGAGAAAATATTTGGCAACCATATATCTGATAGGAGCCTAATATCCTGCATATATAAAGAAATCCTACACCTCGAAAATAAAAGGACAAACAACCCATTTAAAAAATGGGCAAGTGACCTGAAAAGACAGTTCTCCAAGGAAGAAATACAAATGGCTAAAAAGCACATGAAAAAAATGCTCGACATCGCTAGCTATTAGGGAAATGCAAGTCAAAACTACAATGAGATACCATCTTACACCCATTAGAATGACGGCTATTAAAAAAACAGCAGACTATAAGTGTTGGAGAGGATGTGGAGGAATGGGAACCCTCATCCACTGCTGGTGGGATTGTGGAATGGTCCAGCCACTGTGGAGGACAGTTTGGCGGTTCCTCAGAAAACTAACAATAGATGTTCCATGTGATCCAGCGATTCCAGTGCTGGATATATACCCAGAAGAATTGAAAGCAAAGACACGAACAGATATATGCACACCAATGTTCATAGTGGCATTGTTCACTATTGCCAAAAGTTGGAATCAGCCCTGGTGCCCATCAACAGATGAAAGGATAAACAAAGTGTGGTACATACATACAATGGAATATTACTCAGTTGTAAGAAGGAATAATGTGCTAACACACAGAATAACATGAATGAATCTTGAAGACCTTATGTTGAGTGAAGCAAGGCAGGCATTGAAGGATGAACGGTACATGACCTCACTGATATGAATTGAGGAAAGTGAGCAATCTCAGAGAACCATTGTCTGAAAGATAGGTTAGTAAGAGAGAAAAAGAGAAGAGAAGGTTGTGAGCGATCACCCATACGAACATAATCTATGGTAAAGTGATAGAGTATAGTTGCATATTGAAGGGATAGGACAGGTGGGTAGTGATAGTACTGGGTTTGGTGGTGCAGGGTCGACAGGTGGGTAGATTAGGAAGGGCAGGTTAGAATATCCAGGATACTGGGGGGAGAGATGGGAAAAGGACCAGGTGAACACAGGATTTGTGGGTATGAGGTTGAAAGTGCAGGGGTGGGAATGCTCTTATGGCAATATGACAAGGGAGTGTCACTGGTTTAGGGTGTTGTTTGGGGGGGCATTCAGGACGGGGCACATCTGGAGTAGGCTTCTGGGAAGTGTGTGAGTGTTCATCCTGTCATAATGTGTTGTGTCAGTGCGTGGAGGCCCATGCAGTGAGTGGGAAGGAGATGGACCCCCATCTTTGGGAGGACCGATTCACCCAGAAACAGGTGGGCACCTCTTATGAGCAAGGGTGGATCCTAATAGGGGAGGATAATCAGCATGTCAAGACCTCTTGTTGCATGTAACTATGAATCTTGTCATCCAATGAGTCAAGACAGGAGGTCATCATGTGCCCCAGGGGGTGGGGGGGTGGGGAGGGAGGAACAGAATAGATCAAACAGGGGGTATTTAGTGGTCAGGGGAAATGCTTTTCATTACCTTACAGTGATGGACACAGGACATGGTAAATATCATCAAAAATTATTAAACTGCACAGTCTAAAATGTAAACTATACTGTAAACCATTGACAATGTTTAGTAGCTATGTTTCACAATGTGTATAACAGTTATAACAATGTTACCACCCACATACAAACAGGTTTTAATATGGGGTGAGGAAAGGGGGAGGAGGTTGGGTATATGAGAGTCTCTAGTATTCTGTGTGTGACTTTGCTGTGACCTAAAACTTCTTTGAAATTAAATGAAAATTTGGGAGACACTGGAGAGTGAGAGGGGGAAGGTGCCACGGTACAGACTGAACACCCGATAATGCAGTGATAAAAGGAAAAATGTCAAAAAAAATTTTTTTTTCCTGTTTTATCCCATTTTTTTTGAATATCCCAATCCTTTTATTTTTTAGTGTTTTTTTTTTAAGTTTCCATGTATTTTGTCTCTTACATTTAAACTTACCATTATTATTTTATTTTCCTATTAATTGTATTTGGCTATTAAATGGGCTTCATCTTTAAGGAAGCTTTGGATTACAGAAGGGTTACAACGGGGGTGGGAGCGGATCGTTGGTGGGGGTGTCAAGATTTCATGGGAGGAAGTTCACCTGAATATTCATAAAAGATATATAAAATTGTTCAAATGATCAAGGGGTGGGGCATGGTCACAGTGGGTGGAGAATCACTCAATAAATGAGAGAATACTGAATTCCCAGCCTGGAGAGCTCTGCCACATTCTCCAAGAGAGCAACAACAGTCCCCCGAATGCAGGGGCAGTGTCTACCTAAGGATGATGGTCCACTGATGGGTTCTTGTTATTGATGAATAGCCTTACAAGTCTTTGCTCTTGAAATTGAAACTTAGCCTATTGTTATGGGATGCCTAAGGGTTGCCGCTTGAGAGCCTCCTTGTTGCTCAAATGTGGCCTCTCTCTAAGCCAAACTCAGCATATGAATGCATTACCTTCCCCCCAGCGTGGGACATGATTCCCAGGGATGAACCTCCCTGGCCACAAGGGATTACTACCAAGTGCCAACTGGCAATACGACTGGAAAAAGACCTTGAAAAAAAGGGGGAAAAGGTAAGGACAAATGAATTCATATGGCTAAGAGACTTCAAATAGAGTCGGGAGGTCATCCCAGAGTTAACACTTATGGACACCTCAGTAGGATCTCATAGACCAAAGTGGACATCACCATAAACAGAGGGGCTCCTGAGGGCCCTGGAGACACCCAGGTCCTATATGCGGGGGGGGGGGGG
>JAKSZT010054052.1:7204559-7225781 GCA_026826555.1 Tolypeutes matacus | reverse complement strand
GGGGGGGGGGGGCATAGATCCAGAGATTGATGCCTCATCAGTGGGCTATACTTTGGAATCTGTGCTCCTGAGAGTGACAGAGTTGGACTCAAATAAGTCCTCCCTGCACATGGTCCATTAGTCCCTATATGTGGTGCTGCAGTTTGTAGGTGTACTTCCAGAGACTGGAGACTTTGGCCTGCCCATGTGCCAGCTGTGCCTAGAATCTCGGCCTGGAGCTGCAACTCCTACTCTACAGCTCAATGGACTCACCCAAGACACCTGGCGGGGAGATGATGAGGGACAATGGCCATCCCAGGGAATGGAGAGAGTCTGCAGCTGCAGGCAGGATAATCCCATCCATCTTATCCATGGGATATAAGCCCCCTTCACTTGGGGGTGGAGTGGACATCACCATCCCAGACTCCTCAGGATTGGGGGAAGAGATATGGACTAGAGTGGACTTACTGGTATTCTGTTGTAGACATATTGTGATTCAAGCAATGGAAGAAATTACAACATTGATGTGGAGCTAGTTGCCACTGGACGCTTTCGGGGCAGGGAGAGGAAAAAGCAGTTGTAATTCAGGGGCTTTTTCAGGACTTTGGAATTATCCTGAGTAACATTACAATGACAGATATAGGTCATTTTACATCAGCATATAACATGCAGAACTGTATGGGAGAGAGTGTGGTCTACAATGTGAACTATGGTGCATGCTTAGTGGCAAAGCCCCAGAATGTGTATATCCATTACAGGTGATGTGCCACACTAATGAAGGATGTTTATGTGGGAGGTTGTGGGAAGTGTGGGAGTTGGGGAACATGGGAACCCCTATAATTTTTGTGTAACATTTATGTAATCTAAGCATCTTTTAAAATATTTAAAAAATAAAAATAAAATCAACTTAATTCATCACATTAAGAAAATAAAAGAAAAATACATGATCATCTTGATAGATACTAAAAGCATTTGACAATATCTAACACTCATTCATTACAAAAACTCTCAGCATATATAGCAATGAAAGGGAACTTGCCTAATCCAATAAAAGGTACCTAAAAACAGCTAAAAAATAATGCTTAATGATTAAATAATGAACAATTTCTGCTTAAAATTGGGAGTAAGGCAAGGTTGTACACTGATATCATTTATATTTAATTTTACACTGGAGGTCTTTGATAATGCAATAAGGCAAGAAAAAGAAATTTAAAAAATTAATTCCACTTACAATAGTATATATATTTTAAAAAACCACTCACACACAAAAAAAAACCCACAAAATATCCTAGGAAAATTCGTAACAAAAAAATAATATCTACTTTGGAAACTACAAAACATGGGAAGGGGATGTGGCTCAAGCGATTGGGCTCCTATCTACCATGTGGGAGGTCCAGGGTTCAGTTCCTGGGACCTCCTGGAGAAGTAGAGCCGGCCCGCGTGGAGAGCTGATGCAACAAAAAAGAGACACAGAGAAAAAACGATGAGAGACACAACAAACCAGGAAGCTTAGGTGGTTCAAGCTATTGAGTGCCTCTCTCCTATGTTGAAAGGTCCCAGGATCGGTTCCTGGTGCCTCCTAAAGAGAAGACGAGAAGAGAAGACAAGCAGACACAGAAGAATGTGCAGCAAAGGGACACAGAGCAAATAGCGAGCGCAAGCAGCAAGGTGGGGGAATAAATAAAATAAATCTTAAAAAAAAAAAAGAAAACTACAAAACATTGCTAAGAGAAATTAAAGATACATACATTCACTTATTTATTTATTCGTATTGAAAGAGAGACCGAGGCAGACACAGACATGGACTATGTTCAAGAATAAGAAGACTCAATATTGTAAATGTTAATTCTCCCCAAATTGATCTATAGACTTAATGTAACCCCAATCAAAATCTCATCAGGTTTGCTTTGGTAGAAATTGGCATGCTGATTTTAAAATGCATATGGAGGGAGGAGGGGCAAGATGGCGGCTGATTAAGGAGTTCCAAGAGTCAGCTCATCCTACAGGCCAGTTAGTAGTCATCCAGAGCCATCTAAAGTACCTGTTTCAGGAGACCAGAAGAGCATCCTGCAACATCCTTGAAAGAATGGAAGGAGGAGATTGCCCATCTGCAGTGAAGTTTTGTGAGTAGAGCACTTCATGCCATGGAGGCAGGTTCCCATGCTCCACTGGCAGCACAAGCCACCTCACAGGAGCTATTCTGTGGCTGGAGTTGGAAGCTCCAATTCCCAAAGATGGGGGAGGAAGAGAAGGTTGGTCACCGACTTCAGCTACTGATTAGTAAATTTGGCTGGCTAAAGCATAATCCTAAGAACAGCTAAATTTTGAAGCTGTCCAAGTTGGAAAGTGGCTGGTAGACACCATTTTAACTCCGCCCCCACCAAGAAGGGCAGCAGGGCTGATTGAAAATCTCAGTGACACTAGGGATTGACTTCTTTCAACTCAGATCAGATGGCAGTCCTAGCCTATGCTCCAGACCCACTTCCAGCAGGGAGGAACCTAGCAGGAACTGCAGCAGCCTCTCCAGGTAACTAGAGGTGCATTCGGCCAGCACAGACTGAATAGTCAGACACCTGGGGCTCCATCCCTGCACCCCAATGGGATAGGAGAGGAGCTGTGTTTCCCTGGCCTCCTGGACATCTGTAGGTGCTTTTGATCCACACAAATTGATTTGTTGAGCACCTTCAATTCTATCTCCACCCATCCACCCCCAAAGGATAGGAGGGAGCTGTGGTTTTTTAGCCTCTCTGGACAACTGCAGGTGCTTTCGGTCTGCACAAACTGGTTTGCTGAGTGCCTTCAATTACATTTCCACCCCTCTACCCCCATAGGATAAGAGGAGGCTGGTGTTTCTTCAGCCTCTCTGGGAAACTACAGACACCTTTGGCCCACACAGACTGGATACTTAAACACTTGTAGCTCCATCCCCACACCCCAATAGGATACGAGGGGAGATGTGTTTCTTCAGCCTCTCCAGGAAATTGCAGGCACTTTCAGCCCTCACAAACTGGTTTGTTGAGTGCCTTCAAGTTCATCTCCACCCCTGACCCCCCACACTACAAGATAAAAGGGGGATGGTATTTCCTCAGCCTCTCAGGGCAACTGCAGGCACTTTTGGCCTGCACAACCTTGACTGTTGGATGCCTGTGGCTCCACCCCCACCCCCAATAAGACAAGAGGGGGGCAGTGTTTCCCCAGCCTCTCTGGGTAACTGCAGGTGCTTTTGGCCCACACAGACTGAATAGTCGGACACCCGTAGCTCCATCCACACCCCCAAGTAGGATAGGAGGGGAGCTGTGTTTCCTCAGCATTTCTGGACAACAGCAAACACCTTCAGCCTGCACAGACTGGACTGGTGGGTACCTGTGGATCCACCCCAACTAACCAACAGATAGGAGAGGGCTGTTGTTTCCTCAGCCTTTCCAGGTGACAGCAGGCACTTTTGGCCTACATGGACTGAACTCTTGGGTACCTGTGGATGCACCCCCATACACCAACAGAAAAGGAGGGAACTGGTGTTTCCTCAACCTCACCAGGCAATGGCAGGTACTTTCAGCCTACAGGGACTGAACTGTTGGGTGCCTGTGGTTCCATTCCCACTGCCTAAAGGGAAGAAGGGACAGTACTCCCTCAGCCTCTCAGGGCAACAGCAGATGCATTCGGCCCACACAGATTAAATTGTTGGGCACTCCAGAGGGTCCATTCCCTCCCCAGGCAGGGGAGGAGGGGGGCCAGTGCTACATCAGTCTACCTGGGCAACTGCAGTCATTTCAGACCTGGATGGCATATTGTTGCCCATACCTGCAGCTCCATCCCTGCCCGAGGTAGGGGAGGAAGGGGTGTGAAGTGTCTTCAGTCTCTCCTGGCAACTACAGACGGTCTTGGCCTGCACAACTTGGATTATTACACATGACTGTGGCTCTGTTCCAAACCCTGGCAGAGAAGAAACATGGGAGAAGATTCACTGGTTCCTGGGCAGCTTCAGCCTCCACAGCTTACAGTACCAACTACATCCTCGGCTCCTACTACACAACCAGCAAGGGAGAAAGGGGAAGAAAGCCTAAACTAAAGAGAGAAACTGCACCCAGAATAAATATATCTAGTAAGCCAGATGCTAAGACACCAACAAAAAATTACAATCCATACCAAGAAACAGGAAGATATGGCCCAGTCAAAGGAACTAGTTAAAGCCTCCAGAAGACATAAAGGAGTTGAGACAGCTAATCATAGATATTCAAGCAAATCTCCTTAATAAATTCAATGAGATGGCTAAAGAGATTAAGAATATTAAGAAGAAACTGGGTAAGCACAAAGAAAAATTTGAAAGGGTACTTAGAAAAATAGCAGATCTTATGAGAATGAAAGGCACAATAAATGAAATTCAAAATATACTGGAGGCATATAATAGCAGATTTGAGGAGAAAGAAGAAAGGATCGGTGAGCTTGAAGACATGACCTCCAAAAGTGAACACAAAAAAGAAAAGAATGGAAAAAATTGAACAGGGTCTCAGGGAACTAAATGATAGCAAGAAATGTGCAAACATACATGACATGGGTGTCCCAGAAGGAAAAGAGAAGGGAAAAGGGGCAGTAGGAATATTTGAAGAAATAATGGTAGAAAAGTTCCCAACCCTATTGAAGGACATAGATATACGTGTCTAAGAAGCACAACGTACTCCCATCCGAATAAATCCAAACAAATCCAAATAAATCTGAGTAGACCAACTCCAAGACACATACTAATTAGAGTGTCAAATGCCAAAGACAAATAGAGAATTCTGAGAGCAGCAAGAGAAAAGCAATGCATAGCATACAAGGGATACCCAATAAGATTAAGTGCTAATTTCTCATCAGAAACCATGGAGGCAAGAAGGCAGTGGTATGATATATTTAGGATACTACAAGAGAAAAACATCCATCCAAGAATCTTATATCCAGCAAGACTGTCCTTCAAAAATGAGGGCAAGATTAGAATCTTCACGGATAAACAGAAACTGAGAGAGTTTATAACAAAAAGACCAGCTTTGCAGGAAATACTAAAGAGAGTGCTATAGCCTGAAAAGAAAAGACAGGAGAGAGAGGCTTGGAAGAGTCTACAAATGAAGATTATCTCAATAAAATTAAATCAAAGTGCAAAAAGAGTGATGAAAATAAAATATGATAGGGAAAAACCCAAAGATCAAAATGGGTGAAATAAGAACTGCCTTTATAATAATAACATTCAATGTTAATGGATTAAACTCCCCAATCAAAAGACACAGACAGGCAGAATGGATAAGAAAATATAAGCTGTCTGTAAGAGACTCACCTCAGACCCAAGGATACCTATAGACTGAAAGTGAAAGCCTGGAAAAAGATATTCCACACAAGCAGTAACCAAAAAAAAGCTGGAGTAGCTATACTTATATCGGTTGAAACAGACTTTAAAAGCAAAACTGCTATTAGAGACAAGGAAGAACATTATACATTAATAAAAAGGTACAATTCAACAGAAGAAATAATAATCATAAATGTATATGCACCTAACCAGGATGCCAAGATACATGAGGCAAACACTGCCAAAACTGAAAAGAAATAGATATCTCTCAATAATAGTTGGAGACTTCAATACACCATTCTCAGCATTGGATAGAACATCTGGGCAGAGGATCAATAAAGAAACAGAGAGTTTGAATAATATAATAAATGGACTAAATCTAGTAGACATACACAGAACACTGCACCCAAAAAGAGCAGGATATACATTCTTCTCAAATGCTTATGGATTTTTCTCTAGGATAGACCATATGTTGGGTCACAAAGCGATGTCAATAAGTTCAACAAGATCGAAATTATACAAAGCACTTTCTCAGATCTTAATGGAATAAAGTTGGAAATCAACAACAGGTGGAAAAGGGGACAATTCACAAATATATGGAGATTAAACAAAACACTCTTAAATAATCAGTGGGTCAAAGAAGAAATTATGAGAGAAATCAATAAATATCTTGAGACAAATGAAAAAGAGAACACAACATATCAGAATTCATGGGATGTAGCAAAGGCAGTACTGAGAGGGAATTTATAGCCCTCAATGTTTACATTAAAAAGGAAGAAAGAGCTAAAATGGATTACCTAATACACAGGTGGAGGAACTAGAAAAAGAACAGCAAACTAACTCCAAAGCAAGAAGAAGGGAGAAAACAGCAAAGATCAGAGCAGAAATAAATGAAATTGAGAACAGAGAAAACAATAGAGAATTAACAAAACCAAACGTTCATTCTTTGAGAAGATTAACAAAATCAACAAACCCTTAGATAGACTGACAAAGGAAAAAAGGGAGAAGATGCAAATAAATAAAATAAAAAATGAAAATAGGGGCATTACTACTGACCCCACAGAAATAAAAGAGACTATAAGAGGATACTATGAACAACTGTATGCCAACAAACCTAGAAAATGTAGACAAAAAAGAAAAATTCCTAGGAACATATGAACAACCTCACTGACTCTAGAAGAAATAGAAGACCTCAACAAACCAATCTCATGTAAAAGAGAATGTAACAGTCATCAAACAACTCCCCAAAATGAAAAGCCAAGGTTTTACAGGTGAGTTCTACCAAGCATTCAAAGACGATTTAATACCAATCTTACTCAAGCTCTTCCAAAAAATGGGACAAGAAGGAATGCTACCAAACTATGAAGCCAATATCTCCCTAATACCAAAGCCAGGTAATGATATTACAAAAAAAGAAAATTACAGACCCCTTTCCCTAATGAATACAGATGCAAAAAAACTCAACAAAATACTTGCTAATTGGGAAGCGGATGTGGCTCAGACAACTGGGCTCCTGCGCGGATGTGGCTCAGACAACTGGGCTACTGCCTACTACATGGGAGGTCACTGGTTCGGATCCGGTGCCTCCTAAAGAAGACTGTAAGCTGGCACAATGGGCAGGCGCAGCAAGCTGACATAACAAGAGGCACACACACACACAGAAAATACATAATGAGAAATACAACAAAGCAGGGAGCAGAGGTTCCCAGTGCCTCCTAAAGAAGACAGTGAGCTGATGCAACGGGCAGGTGCAGTGAGCTGACACAACAAGATGACACAAGAGACGTGGGGAGGGAAAACAGGATGAGAGACACAACAAAACAGGGAGCACAGGTGGCTCCAGTGATTAGGCACTTCCCTCCCAACATCAGAGGTCCCAGGTTTAGCTCCCAGTGCCTCCTAAAGAAACAAGGAAGCAAGCAGAAACAGCAAATGAAAAACAACAAGGGGGTGGGGGGAAATTTTTTAAAAAATACTTGCTAATCAAATCCAACAACACATTAAAAGAACTATTCATCATAATCAAGTGGGTTTCATACCAGGCATGCAAGGGTGGTTCAAAATAAGAAAATCAATTGCCGTAATACACCATATTAATAAATCAAAGAAGAAAAATCACATGATTCTATCAATTGACGCAGAAAAAACATTTGACAAAATACAGCATCCTTTCAATAAAAATACCACCAAAGATAGGAATTGAAGGAAACATTCTCAAAATAATGAAGGCCATATATGAAAAACCCACAGCTAACATAGTACTCAATGGTGAAAGACTCAATGCTTTCCTGCTGAGGAGGACACAAGGATGCCCACTGTCACCACTGTTGTTCAATATAGTGCCAGAGGTTCTACCTAGAGCAATCAGGCAAAAAAAGAAATAAAAGGCATCCAAATCAGAAAGGAAGAAGTAAAACTTTCACTATTCATAGGTAATATGATCCTATACCTAGAAAGTCCCCAAAAAATCTACAACAAAGCTGCCAGAGCTAATAAACAATGTCAGTAGAGTGTCAGGATACAAGATCAATACACAAAAATCAGTGTTGTTTCTATACATTAGTAATTTGCAATCTGAGAAGGAAGTCAGGAAAAAAATTCCATTTACAATAGCAACTAAAAGAATCAAATATTTAGGAATAAACTTAACCAAGGATGTAATGCACTTGTAGTCAAAAAACTACAATGCATTGCTAAAGGAAATTTAAAAAGACCCTAAATAACTGGAAGAACAATCCATGTTCATGGATTGGAAGACTAAATATCATTAAGATGTCAATTCTACCCAATTTGATATACAGATTCAATGCAATCCTGATTAAAAAAAAAAAAATTCCACCAGCATATTTTAAACAAATGGAAAACAGAATTATCAAATTTATTTGAAAGGGTAAGGGGCCCAGAATAGCCAGAAACATCTTAAAAAGGAAAAGCGAAATTGGAGGACTCCCACTTCCAGACTTCGAATTATATTACCAAGCTACAGTGGTAAAAGCAGCATGGTACTAGCATAAAGACAGACATAGAACTGAACCCAACTGACGGTTCAGAAACAGACCCTCACATTTATGATCAAGCAATATATATATATATATTTTGCTTTTAATATGTTTTATTGTCACTTTCATTAAGTAGGGGAACTAATTACTGTTTCACAGTTTTCCGTGATCCTATTCAACAAAATGTTAAAATCTTTTAATTAATTAACAAGCCTGTCAAACCCATCCAGCTGGGTAAGAACAGTCTATTCAACAGATGGTGCTGGGAGAACTGGACATCCACAGCCAAAAGAAAGAAAGAGGGCCCCCATCTTATACCCTATACAAAAATTAACTCAAAATAGATCAAAGACCTAAATATAAGAGGTAGAACCATAAAGCTCCTAAAAGAAAATGTAGGAATACATCTTTAAGACCTGGTGGTAGGTGGTGCAATCGTAAACCTTACACCGAAAGTATAAGCAATGAAAGAAAACATGGATAAATGGGACCTCCTCAAACAAACATTTTTGTGATTCAAAGGACTTCATCAAGAAGGTGAAAAGGCAGCCCACTCAATGAGAGAAAATATTTGGAAACCACATATCCCATTACTGTTTGATTTCCATTCTATATAAAGAGTTTACAATTCAACAATAAAAGAGCAAGCAATCCAATTTTAAAATGGGCAAAAGATTTAAATATACATTTCTTTAAAGAGGAAATTGCAAATGGCCAAAAAGCATATGAAAAAAAATGTTCAATATTACTAGCTATTAGGGAAATGCAAATCAAAACAACCATGAGATATCATCTCACATTGCAAAGAATGGCCATTATTTAAAAAAACAACAGAAAACAGTAAGTGTTGGAGAGGATATGGAGAAATAGGAACACTCCTTCACTGTTGGTGGGATTATAAAATGGTACAGTCTCTGTGGAAGACAGTTTGGCAGTTCCTCAGGAACTTCCATATGAACCAGCAATTCCTCTACTAGGAATATATCCAGAAGAACTGAAAACTGTGACACAAACAGACATCTGCACATTAATGTTCATAGCAGCATTATTCACAACTGCCAAATGATGGAAACAACCCAAGTGTCCATCAACCAATGACTGGATAAACAAAATGGAGTATACACCTACGATAGAATATTATGTTGCAGTAAGAAGAAATGATATTGGGACACATATGACAACATGGATGAATCTTGAAGACATTATGCTAAGTGAAATAAGCCAGACACAAAAGGACAAATATTGCATGGTCTCACTAATATGAACTAAACACAAAAAATAAATGCAAAGAATTAAAACCTAGAGTATGGGTTATTAGGAGATAAGAGGAGGGCCATGAAGGAGTACTGGTGCTTAATGTATGTAGTTTTAATTAACTTGACTATAAATGTACAGAAATGGAGAGAGTTAATATTAACACATTATAGTAAGCAGCAGCTGGTTTATAAATGGGATTGTGGTTGAAAAGGGTAGTCTAGGAATGTAAATGTCAATTGAAAGAAAGCTAGAGATAACCTAAGGACTGAATAACACAGTGAACGCAGAGGTGGATGAGAAATGTGGTTAACAGTACAAATGTAAGAATGTCCTTCTGTGAAATAGAACAGATGTATGTCACTATTGCAGGGTGATAGGAATGTAGAGAAGCATGGGAAAAATACAATTAATGTAACCTATAGACTATAGTTAACAACAATACTGTAATATTCTTGCATCAATGCCAAAGATGTATGGTGTCAATAATGGGGGTATGGAAAAAATATGCCAAATGTACATTATAGACCATAGTTAGTGGTAATAGTCTGATGATATTATCTCATAATCTGTAACAAATGTTCCACAACAGTATGGTGTGCTGCTGAAGGATTGTTATATGGGAATTCTACACATATGCATGATTTTTTGTAAGTTCACAACTTCTGTAATAAAAATATATATTTTTAAAATCCTTATGGAAATATAAAGGATTAGCCAAAGTAATCTTGAAAGACAAGTACAAAGTTGGAGGACTTAAATAATGAATTTTAAAACTTATTATAAAGCTACAGTAATTGATAGCCTGGTATTAGCATAAGGGTAGACAAATAGATCAATGGAACATAAAAGAGAAGAATAGTCTGGAAACAGAACACACACACATATATATATATATATTCAAATGAGCTTTTATTATGTTGCCACTGCAATTCAATATGGAGAGGGAAGTCTTTTCAACAAATGATGCTGGATCCATTTGATATCTGCATGGAAAAATTAAACCTAATCCATACCTCACACCATATACAATAATTAACTCAAGATAAATTAAAAACCCAAATGAAAAGGCTAAAATTATAAATTTTCTAAAAGAAACATAGGAGAATACCTTTGTGATCTTTGACAAAAATTCTTAACCAGAACACACAAAAAAACTGAAACTACTACTCAAGACACATTAAGAACGTAAAAAGGCAACCACAGCCTAGGAGAAAATATATGCAATACATAGATTCAGCAAACTACATGTATCTTATATAATGAATACGTACAAATCAGTAAGAAGAAAAAAATCCAATAAAAATGTGCAAAAGACAGACATTTCAAAAAGAAACTATGTGAATTACAATAAGCACATTAAAAGATAATCAGTATCATTGGTCTAGGGATATACAAATTAAAACTACAAGGAGATTCCACTACCCATCCACAAGAATGGCTAAAATTATAAAGACTAACAATACCAAATGTTGGAGAGGATGCTAAACAACTAAAACTCTCACACATTGCTGGTGAGGGTGTAAAATGGTACAACTATTATGAAAAAATTGTTTGGCCATTTCTTATAAGTTAACTATACACCTACTTTTTGATCTAGCAATTCCACTCCTTGGTATTTAACCAAAAGAGATAAAAACAAATATCCATAAAAATTTAAGAAAAATGTCCATCAACAAGAGAAGAGATAATAAAAATACGGTATAGCCTCACAATGGTATGCTATTCACCTATAAAACGTAATGAACTACTGACACATGCAAGAACATAGATGAACCTAAATAACATTGTTCTTTAACACTGAAACGTTCATTTTTGCTTTGTGAAAGGCAAGTTGTTGCCTTTGGTTGAAGATGAGATAATTACAGAGTTTTACATTACACATGTCTTAACTGGCCGTAATTCCTTTATTTTTACTCACTGTAAAGAAAAAAAAAAGAGGAACTCTTAGGGCAAAGGGAATGTGAGGAATGGAAAACTAATTTCTGGCAAGGAGTCTTGGAAAAGAAGGATCATTAGATACAATAACTTAATGCTTGCCCTGGCTTAACTGTAAGTGGATACTAGAGAGAAGACCAAGGGCAGGGGATACAAGCCAGATCTTGGAAGGGTTTTTACTCTAAGCTAAAAGAAATGAATTGTCACAGACGAACTGTATAAGTGATATCTGTACCTTGGAACAGGGTTGGAATATACCAATAATTAAGTTTACAGTTGAGTTCTCTTACATATATATCACTCATTAAAATTTGTTACTTCATTGTTTATTTATATTTTAAATAAAGTTTTCGGTATATCCAAAGAAAACAAGTGGAAAATGCATAATACTCATTAAATCTCTGATTAAAGTGTCAAATTTCAACCACTGACCACATAATCAGAGCACCATCCCTTAATGGGTGGCCACTTAATTAAATTACATACCCAGTAATTTAATGGACGTTTAAGTTGTTTCCAAAGTTTTCTATGAGAAGAAATGCTAAATGTGAGCCTTGATCCTATGTGCTTCTGTAGGAAAGCAAGAAATGGCCTCTTCAATGAATTTTCTATTTATATATTTTGGCTCTGTTTTCTATTTGGTTGTATCTCCCTTTTTTTTTTTAAGAGTTGTTTACATATATATTCTAAATATAACTCCTTTGTCTGGTACATATGTTATAAGTAGTTTCTCCCAAACTGTCACCTATCTTTCAATTTTGTTTATGGCACTTTGCTTTTTAATTACCAAGAAAGATTTAATTAAATTTTTAAAAAAGATTTCTTTATTTTCACCAGGAGGCCCCAGGAATAGAACTCTGGACCTCCTATATGGTAGACAGGAGCCCAATCACTTGAGCCACATCCACTTCCTTAATTAAATTTTGATGTAGTCAATTTTATAAATGTATGATCTTTTTGCCTTATTAAAAATCTTCCCTACCCCCAGGGCATAAATATTTTCTTCTATTACTTTTATATAGTTTTGTTTCAATGCCCAAGACTTCAATTCATATAGACCATCCATATTTTTATAAATAGTTCCAGAGAGGGAACTAATTTAATGTAATGGGTTTTTTTTTCCAAATGGTAAATCTCAACCCTATTCATTGACTAGTCCTTCCTTCCCCCACTGATTTGAAATGCCATCTTTATCATATAATAAATTGCCATACATGCAAGAGCCCATTTCTAGACTCTATTATGTTCTACTGATCTACTTGTTTACATCTTTACTAATTTTATACTGTTTTAATCACCACAGTTTAAATTACTGTCAGGTAAAAGCTTATTATTCCTGGAAACCTGCTTTTTTTTAACAAGGAATTCTTCTATTGCAATTCTCCATCTGGAGAACTATCTCTGTCCTTTGTCTATTACATCCAAGTCTGTTCCTTTTCCATAAGAAACATTACCCCAATCACAGGAAATTCCATTTATTTTTAATTGTCATTTATTTTTAATTGTCTTGCTGTAAAACCAATCAATTTAAATGATTCCTGAACATCTAAAATTATTTATATTCTACCAACAGCCAAAGACAGTTAACTCTATAACCTAAATAACTCTTGATTTTCTCTCTCCTTTCTACTTTTTCATGAGTTATTAGCTTAGTTCAAGTCCTCAACTCATTCCTAAAATAGTACAATAACCATTTAAATGGGTTCTTGATAACCTGTTTCACTCCTCCAATCCATCTTCCAGGCTGCTGCTACCATAACTGTGTTTCAAATGCTAATCTCATCATGCCAGTTCCTGGTTTAACACATTTCAATCTTTTACACTTTTTAAAATACATTTAAAATAGCCAATATTTATTAAATACTCCAATGTATTCCAATTTCCAATGTTGCTGTATACTACCCTAAATTCTTATATAAACTGCTTACTAAATAGTCACATTAATCCTGTGAGGTGGTGGGAAAATATTATCATTCCTTCTAATCAGATGAACAAATTGAAGCTTGAAGAAGTTAGGTGATGAGTAAAACATAGAAAAGAACATCTGGTTGTTACAATGATACTTAAACATTATGCATACCATAAAAAGCACATCAGCCAGTTTGCCATCTCTAAAACTTACCTACTATTCAAAGAGGCTCTCATACTGGATTTTTAAAGTAGCTACATGGTTTCTAAAAAATACATGTAAAATAAAATAACCACAGAAAGGTTGAAAATAAAGGTATGGGAAAAGATAACTCATGTATATGCTACCAAAAAGTAAAATCGAATATAGCACTATAGACATTAGACAAAACAGAATTCACGGCAAAATAGTATTGAAAGGGGTGGGGATAATTCATATTTTAAGTTTTAAAAGAAACAATCCACCAGATTTTGAATGATATCTGTTAATTATACAAACCAAAATCTGATAAACCTGATAACAATCATAGTGGAGGATTTTGATTTGCATCTACAAGAAAAATAACAGGTCAAGTAGACAAACATAAAAACATAGAAGATTTGAATAATGCAAGTAACAAGCTTGACTATAAAAATAAATACAGGGAAGCGGCTGTGGCTCAATCAGTAGGGTTCCCGTTTACCATATGGGAGGCCCCGGGTTCGGTTCCCGGGGCCTCCTGGTGAAGGCAAGCCCGCCCGCACGGCGTGGTTAGCTGACCCTGCGAGCACAAGCAGCAAGGGGGGGATAAATGAATAAATAAATAAAATCTTTTTTTAAAAAAATAAAATAAATAAATAAATAAATACAAAACTTTGTACTCAACAATCAGGGAATATAAACGCTTTTCAAACATCTAGCATGCATTTTCAATGGGGGTGACATCATTCTTAATGAGGTAAAAACTGGTTTTTCGGGGGTGGGCAAAAAAAAACAAAACTTAGATAATGCAATAGTTTGCTTAGCATTTAATTTCTCCTGTTAGGGAGAAATTTAATTTAATATTAAATTTATTTAATTAAAATCTTATTGCTTAGGATTTAATTTCTCTTGTTAAGGAGAAATTAATTAAACTTAATTAACTGACAAATTCATTTTTTTCTCCTCAGAAAGCAATTATGGAAAAAAAAAATGGTTAAGAAACACTGACTTCACATAGTCACAAAAATGGATCCATGTAGGAAAAAAATATATATATGTATATGTGCTTATACATGCTTAAAATACCTCCTGAAGGACACACAAGAATCTGATAACTGTTATTGACTCTGAAGAGGAGAACCAAATAAATAGCTAGGAAATAGAGGTGTGGAAAAAGATTTTCATTATATATTTTTCTATGCTCTTGGAATTTTGAAGCACGTATAGGTAAAAACTACTTGAAAAGCAAATGATTTCAATTTTAAATTTTTTTTAAAAATCATTAAAGATTTTTAACAAAAGTAGCAAGATAATTTAGTAGGGAAATGATCGTCTTTTCAACAAAAGTTGCTGAAACAATTGGATAGCTGTATGTTAAAAAAAAAAAAAAAAAAACAACCTAGATCTTTATAAATTAACGTGAAGTGGAATGTAGACTTCAAGGTAAGAGTCAAAACTATAAAATATATCAATATATCTAGAAGAAAACAGAGGAGAAAATCTTTGTGACTTTGGGTTAGGAAATATTTGTAAGATATGTACCAAAAGCATGATACATAAAAGAATATATTGATATACTGGACTTCACCACAATTTAAAACCTTTGCTCTTCAAAAGACACCATTAAGAAAATGAAAAGACAACCCACAGACTGGGAGAAAATATCTGCTAAGCATATATCTGATTTGTATCCAGAATATATATACAGAACCCTTACAACTAAATAATAAGAAAAATATCCAATTTTTTTTTAAATAGGCAAGAGATTTGATTAGACACTTGACAAAAAAAGATACTTGAGTGGCAAATAAGCACATAAAAACAATTATCCTAATTAGTCATTAAGGAAATACAATTCAACATCACAATGAGATATCACTTCACACTCACTAGGGTGGCTATAATCAAAAGGAAGGACAATATCAAGTGTAGATGAGGATGTAGAGAAACTGGAACCCTCACATGTTGCTGATGGGAAATGCAAAATGGTTGCAGTCACTTTGGAAAAGAATTTGGCAATTCCTTAAAAAGTTAAACAGGGGCACGGATGTGGCTCGGTTGGTTAGGTATCCGTCTCCCATATGGAGGGACCTGGGTTTGAACTTCAGGACCTCCGAGTAAAAATTAAAAAAAAATTTTTTTTTAATATTAAAAAAAAAAAAGTTAAACATATACAACCTAGCAAATCACTCCTAGGTATTTATCCACAAGAAATGAACTAATGTCCACACAAAGACTCCCGTTGAATATGTATACAGCATTATTTAAAATAGCCCCTAACTGATACAATTCAAAGTCTACCATATGGTAAATGGATAAACAAAATGTGGCATATCTATACAATGGATTATTAGCTTTAGAAAGGAATAAACTACTGATATATGCAACAACACAGATGAAACTTAGAAGTTAAGGTAAGAAGCTAGACACAAAAAAGTACATACTGTAGGATTCCATTTATATGAAGTTTCTAGAAAAGGTAAAACTATAGAGACAGACAGAAAGCAGACCAGTGAACACCTGGAGTTGGGAATAGTGATTTACTGCAGATGGCACATGAAAACTTTTTGGGTTAATTAAAGTTTTCTGAATGTATATTGTGATGGTTGCACAACTAGATAAATTTACTAAAACTCATTGAACTATATACTTAAAATGGATAACTTTTAAGGCATGTAAAATTCCACCTGAATAGCGCTGTTAAAAGTAGAACTGACCCACGTACAAAGCCACAAAGGATAGTTCAACCAATATTAGAAAGAGATATCATACAAGTGAGTCACAGATCATCATTCAAAAAGATAAAAATTTTAGAAAACTACTGTCCAAAACTCGCAACAACACAAAATTATGTCTACAGTAGAATGAATAAGTAAATTATCATATTATCATAATGCAATATTGTATAGCAATGAAAATAAACTGCAGTTACATCCAACATCATGGAAAAATCTCACAATAATACTGGGCAAAGGACATGAAATACTAAAGAAAAATACAATTGTACTCATATGAAGCTCAAAAACAGGCAAAATTAAATAAACTACATTGTTTAGGGATGTATACACAAATAGCAAAACTATAAAGAAAAGAATAAAAATTATTTTCATAAAAGTCAAAATCGTGGTTCCCGTTAGGAAGAGGGAAAGAGTTATGATGACAAGAATACACTAAAGATTTATGGCATGCTAATAATTTTCTGATTCTGATGCTATCTGTATTATTTTATTACTTACATACACACATAAACACAGACACAGGAACCACATCCCTCATTCCTACTGGGCCTACAGGATATTCCTGCACACACAAATATGCACAAACACAAATATAAGTATCAACAGCTGAAGGACAACTTCCCAGGCCTCAAATGTATACATCTGGAAGTCTAAAAAAACAAGCATGCTTTAAAATAATTTTGGGGTTGAAATGGAAATACAAATTTTAGACTAACAAAAGTTGGAAGACAATCAGAGTACTACCTATCAACCTGAGGGATTCAGCCAAAGCAAAGAAATGTTACAACCATAAATAAGATTGTAAGACAATAAGAAAGATTGAAAATAAATTAACTAGCTTTCAACTCAAGATGATAGATACAAACCAACAAAATTAATGTAAAGAAATAATAGAATGAACAAAATTAAAAGCAGAAAACAAAAAACAGAAAAAGCAAGAGTTATTCAGTAAAACTAAATTTAAAAGACAAACAGAAGGGAAGCGGCTGTGGCTCAATCAGTAGGGCTCCCGTTTACCATATGGGAGGCCCCGGGTTCGGTTCCCGGGGCCTCGTGGTGAAGGCAAGCCCGCCCGCATGGCGTGGTTAGCTGACCCAGCGAGCACAAGCAGCAAGTGGGGGATAAATGAATAAATAAATAAAATCTTTAAAAAAAAAAAAAGACAAACAGAAGACAAAACTTGAGCAAAAAATGAGTTTTTAAAAAGATTAAAATAAAACAGTGTGAAGAGACAACCAGCAAGATGGCAGCAGAGTAAGGAGCTGCAAAAGTCAGCTTGTGCTACAGGGCAGTTAGTAATCACCCAGAGCTATCTAAAACACCTGTCTGGGGGCTCCAGGAGACCAGAAGAAGATCCTGCATATCCCTGAAAGAATGGAAGGAGGAAACTGCATATATGCAGAGAAGACTTGTGAGTAGAGCACTCTACACCACAGAGGTCAGTGCCCATCTACACTGGCAGCACAAGCCACCTCAGAAGCTGTTCTGTGGCTGGAGTTGGAAGCTCCATTTCCCAAAAACAGGGGAGGAAGAGATAGTTGGCCACCAACTTCAGCTACTGGTTAGTAAATTTGGCTGGCTAAAATATAATCCTAAGAACAGCTAAAGTTTGAAGCTGTCCAAGTCAGAAAGAGGCTGGCAGCTGCCATTTAACTCTAACCCCAGCATGCAGGGACACCAGGCTGACTGAAAGTGATGGTAGGGAATGGCTTCTTTCCACCCAGATCAGACTGCAGCCTTAGCCTAGGCTTCAGCCCTACCTCTGTAGGAAGGAAGCTGGTGGGACTTGCACCAGCCTCTCCGGGTAACTGCAGGTACATTCAGCAGGCAGACTAAATAATAGGAAGTCTACCTGGGCAACTGCAGTGATTTTGTACCTGCATGGCATATACTGCTGCCCACACCTGCAGCTCCATCCCTGCCCCAGGGAGCTTCATCAGTCTTTAGGGCAACTACAGATGGTCTTGGCCTGCACGACTTAGATTACTACACATGGCTGAGGCTCTGTCCCTATCCCTGGCAAAGAAGAAAGGTAGGAGAAGCTTCATTGGTCCCTGGGGCAACACAGACAGCTTGAGCCTCCACAGCTTACACCACCAACTATATCCTCGGCTCCTACTACACAACCAGCAAGGGAGAAAGGGCAAGAAAGCCCTAAACTAAAGAGAGAAACTGCACCCAGAATAAATACATCTAGAAAGCTAGATGCCAAGACACCAACAAAAAACTATAATCCATACCAAGAAACAGAAAGATATGGCCCAGTTAAAAGAACAAGATAAGCCTCTAGATGACAAAAAGGAGTTGAGACAGCTAATCATAGATGTCCAAGCAAATCTCCTTAATAAATTCAATGAGATGCTAAAGAGATCAAGGATATTAAGAAGACACTGGATGAGCACAAAGAAGAATTTGAAAGCATACACAGAAAAATTGCAGATCTTATGGGAATGAAAGGCACAATAAATGAAATTAAAAATACACTGGGAGAAGGGAAACGGATATGGCTCAAGCGATTGGGCTCCCATCCACCATATAGGAGGTCCAGGGTTCGATTCCCAGGGCCTCCTGGTGAAAAGGCAAGCTGGACCACGCAGGTGAGCTGGCCCGAGTGGAGTGCTGGCCCATGCAGAGTGCTTCCCCATGCAGGAGTGCTGGCCTGCGCAGGAGTGCTGGCCCGCACAGAGAGCTGGCACAGCAAGATGACACAACAAAAGGAAACACAGAGGAGAGACAATAAGAGACACAGCAGACCAGGTAGCTGAGGTGGCGCAAGAGATTGATTGCCTCTCGCCCACTCTGGAAGGTCCCAGGATCAGTTCCCAGTGCCGCCTAAAGAGAAGTGGACAAAGAAGAACACAGAGAGCAGACAGCAAGTGCAAAAACAACAAGGGGTTCAGAAATAAACAAATAAATAAATCTTTAAAAAAAAATACACTGGAGTCATATAACAGCAGCTTTGAGGAGGCAGAAGAAAGGATTGGTGAACTTGAAGACATGGCCTCTGAAAGTGAACATGGGAAAGAACAAATGAAGAAAAGAATGGGAAAAATTGAACAAGGTCTCAGGGAACTAACAACAGCAAGAGACGTGCGAACAAATGTGTTTGTCCCAGAAGGGGAAAAGAAGGGAAAAGGAGCAGAAGAAATATTTGAAGAAATAAAGGTAGAAAATTTCCCAACCCTATTGAAGGACATAGATATACGTGTCCAAGAAGCACAACATACTCCCATCCAAATAAATCTGCACAGACCAACTCGGAGATACATACTAATCAGAATGTCATATGCCAAAGTCAAAGAGAGAATTCTGAGAGCAGCAAGAGAAAAGCGATGCATAACATACAAGGGATACCCAATATGATTAAGTGCCAATTTCTCATCAGAAACCATGGAGGCAAGAAGGCAGTGGTATAATATATATAAGATACTGCAAGAGAAAAACTTCCAGCCAAGAATCTTTTATCTGGCAAGGCTGTTGTATTAGTCAGTCAAAGGGGTGCTGATGCAAAGTACCAGAACTCTGTTGGGTTTACAAAGTGTATTTATTTGGGGTAGAAGCTTACAGTAATAAGGACCCAAAGAGTCCAACTCAAGGTACCATAAGAGGTACTTTCTCACCCAGAATCTGTTGCCTCGTGTTGACGCAAGATGGCAGGCAATGTCTGCAAGGGTTCAGTCTTCCTCTTCCTCCCAAGGCTCCATGGTCCTAGCTTCTTCCAATCTCAGCCACAAGTTGGGATAAGTCTTGTCTCTCTACCAGGGCTCGCTTCTCTCCAGGCTCAGCTGCTCTGCTCTCTCCAAAAGGCCAGGTGTCAACTGTCAGGCCAACAAATTCTGTATTAGCCAGATGCAAAATACCAGGAATCAGTTGGCTTTTATAGAAGGTATTTATTTGGGGTAGAAGCTTAATTACCAGGCCACAAAGTGTAAGTTGCTTCCCTCACCAAAGCCTGTTACCACGTGCTGGAGCAAGATGGTCACTGACGTCTACAAGGGTTCAGGGTTCTGCTCCCTCTCAAGGCTCCATGGTCCTAGCCCCTTCCAATATCAGTGGTAGGCTAGGACAAGTCTCACCTCTCTCCTGGGGCTTCTCTCCAGGCTCAGCTGTTCTGCTCTCTCTACAAGGCCAGCTGTAAACTATCAGGCAAATGGCTCATCTCCCTTCCCGGGGCCTCTACCACATCTAATGGAGCCTTCTCTCTTTCCTCACCTATCTGCTTCTCTGAGTATTTACTTCCCGGGGCTCCAGCATCAAAACTCCAACTAACTACTCTGCCTTGTCATTTGTCCTGCTGACATGGCCCAATCAAAGCCTTAATCTTGATTTAATGAAGTAAAAGTGAAACCTCTGAATTCAATCTAATATGTCCAGAGAACCAAACCAGTTCACAAACATAATCCAATATCTATTTTTTGGAATTCATAAACAATATCAAACTGCTACAGCTGTCTTTCATAAATGAGGGCAAGTTTAGAATATTCACAGATTAACAGAAACTGAGAGTTTGTAACCAAGAAACCAGCTTTGCAGGACATACTAAAGGGTGTGCTATAGTCTGAAAAGAAAAGACAGGAGAGAGAGGCTTGGAAGAGAGTCTAGAAATGAAGATTATATCAGTAAAAGTAACAAAAAGTCTCAAAAGTGTGGTGAAAATAAAATTTGACAGATAAAACCCAAAGGTCAAAATGGGTGAAATAAGAACTGCCTTTACAGTAATAACATTTAATGTTAATGGATTAAACTCTCCAATCAAAAGACACAGACTGGAGGAATGGATAAGAAACTAAGAGTCATCTATATGCTGTCTGCAAGAGACTCACCTTAGACCCAAGGATACCAATAGACTGAAAGTGAAAGGATGGAAAAAGATATTCCATGCGTGCAGTTACCAAAAAAAAAAAAAAA
>JAKSZT010054052.1:7156134-7204459 GCA_026826555.1 Tolypeutes matacus | reverse complement strand
AACAAAAAAAAAAAAAAAAAAAAAAAAAAAAAAAAAAAAAAAAAAGATGGAGTAGCTATACTCATATCAGATGAAATAGACTTTAAAAGATACCAGTAATGTGCAAATCTGAAGAGGAAGTCAGGAAAAAAATTCCATTTACAATAGCAACTAAAAGAATCAAATATTTAGGAATAAACTTAACCAAAGATGTAAAGCACTTGTATTCAGAAAACTATAATGCATTGTTAAAAGAAATCAAAAAAGACCAAAATAATTGGAAGAACATTCCATGCTCATGGATTGGAAGACTAAATATCATTAAGATGTCAATTCTACCCAAATTGATAACACAGATTCAATGCAATTCTTATAAAAATTCCCAGCATTTTTTAAACAAACACAATTAGCTAATTTATTTGGAAGGGTAAGAGGTCCCAGATAGCCAGAAACAACTTAAAAAGGGAAAGTGAAATTGGAAGACCCTCACTTCCAGACTTTAAATCATATTACCTAGCTACAGTGGTAAAAACAACATGGTGTGGGCATAAAGAGAGACACATAGACTAACTGAACCAAATTGATGGTTCAGAAATATACCCTTACATTTATGGTCAAGTGATTTTTGACAAGCCTGTCAAACCCACCTAGCTCGGGCAGAACAGTCTCCTCAACAAATGGTGCTAGAAGAACTGGATATCCATAGCCAAAAGAAAGAAAAAGGACCCCTATCTCACACCCTATACAAAAATAACTCAAAATGGATCAAAGACCTAAATATAAAAGCAAGAACCATAAAGCTTCTAGACAAAAATGTAGGAAAACATATTCAAGACCTGGCGGTAGGTGGTAGATTCTTAAAGGAGATAAGAGGAGGGCTGAAAAGGACTACTGATGCTTAATGTATGTATGTAGAAGTTTTAATTAACTTTACTATAAAAGTGTGGAAGTATAGAGTTAATGGTAACACACTGTAGTGAGTAACAGTTGTTTATAAATGGAATGTGGCTGGAAAGGGTGGTCTAGGGATGTAAATGTCAATTGAAAGAAAGCTAGAGAATAATCTAGGTACTCAATAACAGTGAAACTAGAGGTGGATGAGAACTCTGGTTGATGGCACTGATGCAAGTGTATCCTTCTATGAGCTAGAGCAGATGTACATCACTACTGCAGGGTGGAGGGAATGTGAAGAAGCATGGGAAAAATACAACTGGAGTGACCTATGAACTGTGGTTAACAGTAATACTGTAATAATCATGAATCTATGCCAAAATTGTACTATGTTGATAATGGGGAGTATGGAAAAAGTGTGCCAAATGTATGCTACGGACCATATTATGAGATATGATATTATTTCATAATCTGTAACAAATGTTCCACCATGGTGTGGTGTGTTAATGAAGGGGTGTTGTATGGGAATTCTACACATAGAATGTTTTTTAAGTTCGCAACTTCTATAATAAAAATATATTTTTAAAAAATAATAGTAGGGTGGGTTGGGGGAAAAATACACCAAATGTAAGATATGGAATATAGTTAGTAGTAAGATTTTGACAATATTCTTTCATAATTTGTAACAAATGTCTCACAACAATGCAAGGTGTTGATGGTGGATTGATGTATGGGACCCATGTATGATGTTATACATGTTTGTTTTTTAAGTTCACAGCTTTTACTAAATACTTAGTTTATCAATGTTCATGTATGAATGATATAAAAAAAAATAATAGGGTGGAATGAGGGGAAAATACACCAAATGTAAGATACTTTGGTTGGTAGTAATATTTTGAGGATGCTCTTGCATCATTTGTTAAAAATGTTTCACAACAATGCAAGGTATGGGCGGTGGGGTGACGTATGAGAGCCTTGTGTGATGTTATGCATATTTGTTTTGTAAGTTCACAACTTTTATGATATAATTATTGTTTTTTGTATGAGTGATATACTTCAATAAATTTTTAAATGAAAAATAACAATGTGAAGAAAAAGTGTTCGATGACTACACAGAAATTTACTTTAAAAAGACATCATGAAAAAAAAAAAAAGACATCATGTACAAAAATATATTAAAATACCTAAAAACTCACACAAAATGAACAATTTTCTAAGAATATACAAATTATCCAAACGGGCTAAAAACAAGTAGATACTCTGGTACTTTTCTTGATTACTGATAAGTCTGTTCAAATGAGTAAATGAGCTACCCTCCAAAAAGACTACATGTCAAGAGTTCCATGGAAGAACTCTACCAAACCTTCATGGAACAGATAATTCACATCCTAAGCACACTGTGGCAGAAAACAGAAACAAATGGGAAACTACTCAATTCCGTTTATAAGACTAGCATGATCCTGATATCAAAACCAGAAAATAATAGCACAGGAAAAAAAACACTATGATCTAATCACAAATGAACTCAGATGCAGAAATCCCACCAAAATTAGGAAACTATAAGTAGCAGAGAATTAAAATAATATCAACAGATTTTCTTTTCATGAAATCCAGAATAGTAAATGTGAGAAAATCTACCATATAATTTTCTACATGAACAGGTTAGAGAAAGAAAAAAAATTTCTATAAATGCAAAGAAACACTGATAAAATCCAATGCCTTTTTTAAAAAAATTATAATACCATTTAAACTATGCAACCCAGTGATTTTTAGTATATTCACAAGGGTATGCAACCATCACCACTAATTCCAGAACATTTTCATCACCCCATAAAAAATCCTGTATCTGTTAGCAGTCACTCCTCAGTCCCCTCTCTTTCCATCCCCTGTCAACCACTAATCTACTGTATGTCTATATGGATTTACCTTTTCTGGACATTTTATTTAAATGGACTTATAAAACATGGGTCTTTTGTATCTGGCTTCTTTCCTTTGGCATAATGTTTTCGAGGTTCATCCATGTTGTAGCATGTATCAGTACTTCATTCCTTTTTATAGCTGAATAATATTCCATTGTATGGATATACCACAATTTATTTATCCACTTGTCAGTTGATGGACATTTGAATTGTTTCCACTTTTTGGCTACTATGAATAATGCTGCTATGAACATTCATAAACAAGTTTTTGTACAAACATTGTGGCAGTTTGATATTATTTATGAATTCCAAAAAGAGATATAGATTATGCTTGTAAACTGGTCTATTCCTCTGGGAATGAAACCCTTTGATTGATTTAAATTCAAAGGTTTTAAGTTTACTTAATAAATCAATTCAGGGCCTTTGATTAGACCAAGTCAGTAGGGCATGGCTCAGGGTTGAGTCCCCACCCCCTTGGGCTATATAAACGGACACTCAATCAAGAAGACACATAGGAGAAGATAAAGAAGAAGGCACAGGAAGAAAGAGAGCTCCACAGACACAAGAAGAGGAGAGAACTTGGTCATTTCGGTCCTGCCATGTGACAGAAAAGGAGAAGGTGCAAACACCTAAAGCCCCCAGGAGAGTTGAACCACTCACCTGATAGTTTGCAGCTGAAGAGACCAGAGCCCTGAGCAGCTAAGAAGGCCCAGAAAGAAATGAGGCCCCCAGCCTATAGCTGAGATCAGAAGAAGCTGGGGCCATGCAGCCTTAAGAGGAAGAGATCGGCAACCATCTTGCTTCAACACATGGCAACAAACTTTGGTGAGAAAATACCTCTTTTTGGACTCTTTAGGGCCTTGTAACTGTAAGTTTCTACCCCAAATAAATACCCTTTATAAAAGCCAACAGATTTCTGGTATTTTGTATCAGCATCCCTTTGGCTGATGTAGCAGGTTTGGCATTACGAATTCCAAAATTAGATATTGGATTATGTTTGTAAACTGGTCTGCTCCTCTGGGCATATTAGATTATTTTGGATTCAGAGGTTTTGCTTTTACTTGATTAAATAAAAACTGGGGCTTTGACTGGGCCACTTCAGTAGGACACCGAGTCCCCACCCCCTTGGTGGGTGGGAACTCACAGAAAAACCACAATGCAGAGAAGGGAGGTTGGAGTTTTGATCCTGAAGCCTGGGAAGTAAACACACAGAGAAGCAGATACGAAAAGAAGGAAAGAAGTCTCCATTAAACACAGGCAGAGGCATCTAGAAAAGAGATGAGCCGTTTACCTAATAGTCTACAGCTGGCCTTGTGGAGAAAGCAGAACAGCTGAGCCAGAAGAGAGGAACCCAGGAAGCCTGAACCCTTGCAGATGTCAGCAGCCATCTTGCTCCAACATGTGGCAAGACTTTGGTGAGGGAAGTATACCAAACCATAAGCTTTATGGTTTGGTAACTGTAAGCTTCTACCCCAAATAAATACCCTTTATAAATGCTAACAGATCTCTGGTATTTTGCATCAGTACCCCTTTAGCTAACTAATACAGCTGACTAATACACATATATTTTCAATTCTCTTGGGTATATGCCTAGGAATGGAATTGTTTAATGCATTATCTCAATGATCAAAATTATTGGCAACCTAGAAATAGTGTACAGACCTAATGATGAAACATTAGGTGCAATCCAGTGAAAGTCAGGAACAAGATAAAGATACCCAATATATTAATACTATTGTTCATTATCCCAAAGGTCTTAGATAGTACAATAAGAGAAGAAAAAATGTATAAATTACAAAAAAAGAGAAGATGCAAAATTGTGATTATTTGTGATACATCAAAAACCCAAGGGAATCAAATAGATTATTAGAAATGATAAGCAATTCAGCAAGCAGGCCAGATAAAAGAGAACAGAAAAATCAATAAATTTCTGAAACACTATGTATCTGTTAGGGATTGTGTTTATGTGTTACAAAAATCTAGGTAAGCAGTGTCTTAATAAATTAGTAGTTTATTTTTTCTTCACAATAATAAGAAATTCAGCTCACAGAAGTCAAGACTAAGGTCTCTAGTATCCACTTGGCCTTTCTCTAAGACTATTAAATCTGTTCTATGCAGGAAAAAAAGATAAGAGGGGAAAGGAAATGATAGTACCAGTGGAATCTGCCCTCTTTTAATAAAAGAGCTTTACTGGAAACCCTACCCAGCAACTTCTGCTTGCATTTATAGCCCATAGGATGGGCTATTAAAGAAATGGTATTAGGAAAATTACCTGTCAATAAGGAAAAAAAATAAAAATAAATCCCTATCTTATCCATTCACACACACATACACGTGCACACACCCAAAAATAAAAACACAGATAAGCAAAGAGAAAAAAAAAAGTCTGCAATCCCAGTATCCAGAGAGAAGATAGGATATAAACACAAGTTAACACACTATTAAAAAAAAAAAAAAAAAAAAAAAAAAAAAACATTAGATTGAAAATAAAGAAGAACATATTTATGACTCTGAGTCCCTGAGTTAAGGAAAGTCTTCTTACACAATATAAACAAAACAGCAAAAATATAAAGGAAAATTTTTATAACTTTGACTACATAAAAATTTAAAACTTCTATAAGACCAAAATGATATAGTAGAGTTAAGATAATTGTTAGACCAAGAGAAACCTTTCCAACTAAACCATATGGAATTCTACATAGCAGTTTTAAAATGAGTAATATCAAAATAATCCAGGGATGGAGGGAATGGATAGGGGTATAGATGAAACAAGAATGACCATATACTGATAATTATTAATGCTGGATGGTGAGTACATTGAGTTCACTATACTATTCCCTCTACTTTACCATATGTTTGAACTTTTTCCATATTATTATTCATGTACTAACATAGAAAATTATCCAAAAGTATAGAATGAAAAAAAAGCAAGTTGGTAAGTATGGAAACTCTGAGAGAAGGGAGGGTATCTGCATTATGAGTGTTCATCCAAGGGGAATTTCAACTTAATCTATTAGGCTTTAATCATACATGTTATTAAAATATAAGGAGTTACATACTGCATACGTTTATCAAAACTCACAGAATTGGAATTAATACGTATCCAGTGTGTGATAGTTGACACAAGAATCAAAGCATGTGTAAAGACTCAGAACTGCTGACCAAAAATTTGTGAACTTCAAAGTATGCAAAATTTTTTTAAAATTTTAAATAAAAGCAAAAACACCTTCTAGAACTGCCACCTAAAAAGGGCAAATTTTGCTGTACGTAAATTATACCTCAATATAACTGACCTTAAAAACAAGGAAATTTTTTAACTTAAAAAAAAATCACATAATTTGATTAAAGAATAAGGGTATACATGTGGTAGATGATAGACTATGGTTAACAATACAAATATGAAAGCATTGTCTCATGAACTATAACAAATGTACAATACTAATACATGGTGTTAATAATGGGGTGTATGGAAAAATGTACCAAATGTAAGCTACAGACCATAGTTAGAATTAATATTTTGATGCTGTTCCTTCATAATCTGTAACAAATGTCCCACAACAATGCAAGGTGTTGGTGGAGAGACGATGTATAAGAATTCCGCAAGTTATGCATGATTGTTTTGTAAGCTCACAGCTTCTCTAATAAAAAATATATATTAAAGAATATGGGTATAAATTATATTGATAGTATGGAAAATTACCTGTGATATATTAATTTTTAAAGCAGATTACAAGACACCATATGTATATAATATGACCCCACTTATATGTTTATATCTTATCTTCTCCCCAGATACTGGGATTGCAGACTTTTTTTCTCTTTGCTTATCTGTGTTTTTATTTTTTTCTACAATGAATACATAGTATTTTGTAATAAGATATTACTTTTTTCCAATATTGGGTGGGTGGTCATTGGCCCAATGAGGAAGACTCAGGTTAGAGAAGCTCCTCACAAAGGCTCTGCAGCCCAAGCACGGACTCCAAGGGTGAGCCCTGGCAGTGTCCCAGGGGAGTGCAGAGGGGATTCCTATGGTAACAAACACGGAATAGGGTTTAGGGCCCAGACGGCAATGTGTCCCTAAGTATCTGATCACTGGGTTACCACAGGCATGTATGGAAGACTTTGCCAAATCAAATATAGCGCTTATTAACTTACTTTGAGGCCCCACCAGGCACTATCAAAGATTATCTTCCCGGCATACTAGAAAGCATTCTCTGCTGGCAGATTGGTCCCTGTCAAATTATTTATAGGAGATTGGTTTGCATACTCAAAATGATATGAATACTTCTAATTATATCCAAACATGCCAAATGTCAGTACAAATGATGCTGAGGGTTCATGTTGCCAAATGTCTTGCCCTAACAAAGAAGAGGTAGCTGCAGCATCAGCACATTAGCTCCTATATAAGCACTACTGACTCTTGTACCTTATCTCCACCAAGAACCCAGAGGTAAGAGATGGGCACCTTGGGACTTTATAGGACCCCAAGGGGCAAAAAGGGCTGACCCCATAGCTTCTTTCTACAAGCATTAAACTGTTTCTCCCAATTCTGACTTTTATTCTCATAGAGCCAAGTTTTAGAACAGGGAAATTTTAATTTTGTAAATACATTATCACTGGAATTTCAGAGCCTCGTTAATTTGTTTTACAGTGTTGGACACTTGTGAAGCTGCATTTTCATCTAGAACTCTAGAGGTAAGACTCAGCTTTATTAATTTATTAACATCAGCAAGAACTTAGTCTAATGAAGTTGTGAACAACTCTTAATTTACACCATTTCCATGTTTTTGCAGTTATCCGTATAAACAGTATTTCTGAGTACTTATAACTATTTTTCAGAATGTCTTATTCTCAGAGACTACCCTCATTCGAATTCCACAATTAAAGGACCATTTAGGACAAAATGAACTTTGATAGTGACTTCTCAGCTGCACACAGAAAACTGTCCAGGAGCAAGAGACTATTCCATAGTAACCTCCCTCTACTAAAAAAACATGGAATACTTGAACATTTCACAGACATTTTTTAAACACCCCGAAAAAAAGTCTTATCTAAAAAAGTAACTACAAACGTCTTGTTAAAGCCATAATGTTTTAACTGTTCTTGATGTTTTACTGTTAAATCTGTTGTTAAAAGCTTTACTGTTGCTAGAATGACTTATTATTGTTCATCTACAAAGTCACAAGTATTACACTCTCAGTGCACTAGATACTGTGCTTAATTTAGGGGAGATCCTGGCCTTTCCCCAAGTAAGTTATTACCTGAAGATAACTGAAAAACTCAACCCATCTAACATGCTGGCACTACAGAGCCACCTCTACCAGTCAAGGTCAATGGCTTTACATGCATGTGATAAATGCTTACATTTTTTCCTCTTTCCTTTTTCTGGGTGAAAGCAAAGCAACCTTTGGAATTTATGTAGGAATATAGACCTTCTTCATGCTGAAGCTCTCATTTCTCTATGGTTAGATCTGAGTTAACAATCAAACTCTCTCATATGTCAAAAGGAGAATGTGTAAAAAGAGAATTTGGAGTTAAGGCAACGATAAGTCTCTTGGTAGCAAGCCAAATGACAAAAAAATCTAAAACACCGAGACTTTATTATTTTCTTTTAAAGATCCACACAGAGACATGACAAGAAATATCAATATAAAATAGATGTTAAAAATAATTATTTGGATTATCCAAGAAAATGGCCACCTAAAAGGCAAAGATTTTTTTTGGTAGCTTTGAAAACAGGTACCTTCATCTGCAGAAAGAAACTTTCCTTCCTAACTATCTGATTGTCCTAACATATGGTAAATGCAAACATCATGCAGAAGTGGGGATTAAATAATGCAGTTGCTATAAAAACAATACTTGAGCAGTTTTAAGGATTTCATTCTAATTTAGTTGTTGGTACTCTAGCCTTGATGATCAAGATAAGTAATCTGAGAAGGAAATTTGTGAAGTCCTAAAAATGAAGCCTCAGGATACAGTTTCACTTCAAACTAGTCCTTTAGACTAAGAACACTGGTGAATGACAAATGGGATGACAAATGGATCCAGGCTATGGATGCTCAACATTACTTTCAGTTGACATTCTAACTCACATTTATGTTTTCTGGTCTCTATTTCCCTTTTTATCCCCAAGGCAGACTCCTCTGCTGAAAAAAATCACAGCCATGGCGAGTTCAGATGCTGAGATGGCTATTTTTGGTGAAGCTGCTCCTTACCTTCGAAAATCAGAAAAAGAGAGGATTGAGGCACAAAATAAGCCTTTTGATGCTAAAACATGTGTTTTTGTTACGGAGCCTAAGGAATCCTATGTGAAGGGCACCATACAAAGCAAGGAAGGGGGGAAAGTAACCGTAAAGACTGAAGGTGGAGCAGTAAGTACAAACATAAGGAAAAGTACCCCTTCCCCCATTTTATTAGCCTATTGCCAATACAAACACCCTTCTAATCAATTTGTAGATATCCAATCCCAATTTGGAAGGCAAAAGAAATTCTCATCAGTAATCCCATTTCTCTGCTTCCCAGCATCCCACAGGACTTTACCCACTAGTATTGCCCTTCATCATTTCCCTTCAGCTCCCCACTTCCCAGGCTAAAACCCAAAACTTGGAAGAAGTAAAAACTCACTTCTTCTATCAGAAAAATCCTTGAGTTACTTAGTCAAATAGTGTAGAAAATCCCCAACTACTTCCAAAAAAAAATTAAGGTCTCTTACACTAAATGGCAGGGGAAAAATTTTTTTAAAATCTTAACCTATTAAAATAAGAGTAAAAGAACATAAATTGATAAATAAATCTGGGATGGGGGTAAGAATATGTGAGGAAAAGTCTCAAAAAAAAAAAAAAAAAAAAAAAAAAGGTAGTATTCTATCTCGTCATAAACAGATTTTCTTAGTGCCCAACTCCGAAATGAATAGATTTTCATGCCTTTATTTAAAGAGGATTTCATAGTATAAGTGGAAAGTGACTGTGATTGTAGTTTCATAAACAAAACAAACATAACCATTAATACAGATGGGTCTCTTACTTTATTTGCCAGACTCTAACTGTCAGGGAAGATGAAGTCTACCCTATGAACCCTCCCAAATACGACAAGATTGAGGACATGGCCATGATGACCCACCTGCACGAGCCTGGAGTGCTGTACAACCTCAAAGAGCGCTACGCAGCCTGGATGATCTACGTGAGTGCCCTTAAACATCTTTTTATTCCATTTATTTCTCCGATTACAAACAAGATCCAAATGATGGCTCTTCTAATTTCCCCAGACCTACTCAGGTCTCTTCTGTGTCACCGTCAACCCCTACAAGTGGCTGCCAGTGTACAACCCTGAGGTGGTGGCTGCCTACAGAGGCAAAAAGCGCCAGGAGGCCCCACCCCATATCTTCTCCATCTCTGACAACGCCTATCAGTTCATGCTGACAGGTGAGTGATGTATTTTCAGAAATGTGTAAACAGAATGTTTAAGACAGAGGTTGCTAGGACTTAATTATAATAATACATTCCAGCTGCATGGCTTCACTGTTTTTAAACAGAACTATGATATCATGTTCTCCCCAACAGCCATCTCCCATTTTACAGATGAGCAAAACAAAAGCTCACTGAAGTTCCCCGACCTGCCCAAGCTAACACAGCTTGTAAGTGGGAACCTAGTTGAAACAATGAGCAGACCTCTGAAAATGTATTTATTGCTCTCCCACATTTTTTACTTTCTGGATAGAAAAACAGTTCAAATATATATTTTTTAAACATCCATATCCACAGCAATCAAGGTAAACAGTTATCAGCATTGGCTGGAAAACATTATGAATTCTTGTCCTTTATTTTTAAATGACACTGCCAATATTACCAGTCACTGGGTAGAACATGAGTAAAGAAAAAAGCTGTGGCTTTCCTCCTAAAGTTTTTGAAGTATTTTCCATTAGAATGGAAGAAAAAAGTACTCGTCTCTGAAAATATATTTTTTAAATTGTATCAAAGTCTTTTATTTCTACCTTATCAAAGCATAAACATAAAGCTTTGATACACATTATAGGGCTCCAAATACAGCATTAAAACCTTTCATCTTCACACACCTAATGTATTCTTTGGAAATTCTTGAGTTTCCTGGTTTTGGATACTGAGTGAGGTGTTTTTGGTTGCTGTTTTTTTTCTTTTTTGTCTGTTTTCTTGCACTTGCTTTTAAATTGTCTTTTAATGAGGAAGACAGAAAAGAAAGTGAAAAACAGGAGTCTTTCATTACAAATTGACCAGAAGTTCTACAAGGATTCCATGCCAGTGAACAGTTTTTGGTTGTTAATCGAAGCAAGTAGCTTCCTCCCAGAAATTATCCAAAAGCGGCTCATTCCATAGGTTTTAGTACTCAGCAGATGTATTTACTCTGCTAAGTACACCACCACCACCACCACCACCAAGGTCCCCACAAGCCAGCTTTGGGGCTCACAAACATTATTTTCCTACAAAAGCACTCTGTGGCATGTGACAGAACATTGTTTTTTTAACCAATGCTCTCACTAGATACATTATGATCTTTCATGATTTTGCTTATAATGGAAAAAAAAAAATTCAATCTGAGTATTATCCAAAATCTGTAACTACTTCTCTGAATAGAATTTTAGAATTCTCTAAAATCCATAATCTATCAGTATAGAATTGGATACTTAAATCAGCAAATTGGTATAATACCAACATGTCAGTCACATAACTAGTTACAACATTTGTTTCCTGTTATTTAGAAATGTATATAAGATGAAAAGGAAAATAAAAGTAAATAAACACAAACATTCAATATTTCAAATCCTTTCCTTATTTAAATTTGACCAGTAGTCAAATTTATGATATCAAGAATTAGGAGACCAGATGGCAGGAAAAACACATAACTGAAAGTCAAAAACCTGTATATCTCTGACATTAATAAGCAGCAAGGGGGGGATAAATGAATAAATAAAAATAAAATCTTTAAAAAAAAAACAAGTTATGTAATTAACATTAGAAAAGACTTCTTTCCATCTCAGTTTCTTTATCTGTTCAATGAAAGAGGTGGCCTAAGCAATTTCTAAGATCTCTTATAACTTCAAAATTCTATGATTCTTAATGAAGTATTTACATATGAAATCTTATGACGTCTAGGATTTTCTTTGAAATAATCCAGTGGTATTGGGATAGGAGTATGGATGAAATAAAATTAGCCATATGTTAATAATTATTGAAGCTGAATTATGGGTACATAGGGCTTATTATACTAGTCTCTCTACCTTTGTATATATTTGAAATTTTCCATAACAAAAGTTTAAAACAAACAAATAGCAAACTAAATGGTGATTCTTTCCCTCTCATGTTCACAAATTTTGCTCTGAGACAGAAGTGGCTATTTTAGAGGCAAAACATAAAATCAAAATGTAGTTCACATTTTCAAAATGTTAAGAACAAGATGTGTTTGATCTGCATGGATTCAAGGATCTTCATATTGAATGTGCATCGTTTCTCACTGAAGGTCTTGGTTTCTCTTTCACAGATCGTGAGAACCAGTCTATCCTGATCACGTACGTGACATTTTTATTTTCTTCTCTGCTTTGTGGTGCGTGTTGACAATGTGGCTTGTAATTCTGATCTCTTCTCTGGCTTCTGTTTGACAGCGGAGAATCCGGAGCTGGAAAGACTGTGAATACCAAGCGTGTCATCCAGTACTTTGCAACAATTGCAGTGACTGGGGAGAAGAAGAAGGAGGAAAGTGGCAAAATGCAGGTAGGTCTGGAGCCAGAGGCAGAATCAAGACTCTGTCAGGACTCTCAAGAAGTCCAGAGCCCCATGTGTGAGAACTGCTATTGCTTTTGCAGGGGACCCTGGAGGATCAAATCATCAGCGCCAACCCTCTACTGGAGGCTTTCGGCAACGCCAAGACCGTGAGGAATGACAACTCCTCACGCTTTGTAAGTCTCTTGGTCATAAAGGAGTCTTCTCTACCGTTAAGTGCCAGAGAAGCCTTGTCTGAATTGTTTCAATTCAATATCTCTTGTGCACTTCAATTTTTAAATACTAAATAATCTTTTTCTTTTCAAGGGTAAATTCATTAGAATCCATTTTGGTACTACAGGGAAGCTGGCTTCTGCTGATATAGAAACATGTGAGTAACAGCACCACTGAAAATCAAAAACAGAGAAACAACTGATTTCATTTGCAGGGATATTTTTG
This sequence comes from Tolypeutes matacus, assembly GCA_026826555.1. Lineage (NCBI taxonomy): Eukaryota > Metazoa > Chordata > Mammalia > Cingulata > Chlamyphoridae > Tolypeutes > Tolypeutes matacus. Next base: position 7,191,483 of record JAKSZT010054052.1, on the reverse strand, counting down.
CAAGACTTGCTGTGCATGGAGCCTATAAAACACTGACCTGCTGCCAATACTGTCTATGGGCTAATGCCACAGTTATCCATGATCCACTATGTGCTCCATTGACCTTGATTTCACACTGATGGTTCTATAGCACATTCTAGAAGAATTTCTGCCTCAGAAGCAACCATGATATTTTTTCCAAATAATACCTACAAGTTCCCGTATTACCTATGAGTTCTTATTATCTGTGATTTGGTCTTGATCTGAGCCTTAGTAAATGTTACCAAGGCATCTTCTTCATCACAGAGTGAGTCCAAGAAGGAGGAGATATTAGGGATAATTTATAATACAGAGGTCATGGGTTCTCAATATGAAAAGGTCATTTGTTTAAAGCAGGTATGCTTTAGTCTCTGCTCTTAGTTGGTGAGCTAAATGGACAACTGCCACGTGTATCTGCAATTCTAATATGTAGCATCGAGGAGATTGATCATCAAGCTGAAATCTCAGTGGAGCCAAAACATAATGCCCACAATTTTGGCCAAAGACACTGAGGTTCATTTAATAGCTCAGAAGCATTTATTTTTCCTAATTCAGAATCTACCTTTCATTTCAGATCTTCTAGAAAAGTCTAGAGTTACTTTCCAGCTAAAAGCAGAAAGAAGCTACCATATTTTTTATCAGATCACATCCAATAAAAAGCCAGATCTAATTGGTAAGAAAAAACTTAAATTCACAGGCTAGAAGTTAGTAGTTTTATTAACAAGTTCTAATGTAAAACATATACTCTGAATTCTATGTACCCAGAAATGCTTCTGATCACCACCAATCCATATGACTACGCCTTTGTTAGCCAAGGTGAGATCACAGTTCCCAGCATCGATGACCAAGAAGAATTGATGGCCACTGATGTAAGTCACATATACATACTTTTTAAAAAACCCATTATGTGTGGTAATGACAATAATTACCCCACTGTAAGTGTGGTTACCTGAGGATACAGTATAAATTCTTTTAAATAAGTTAGTCTCTTTTCTCCTAACTTTTGTCCTATCATCTCTCCTGGCAGAGTGCCATTGACATCCTGGGTTTTACTCCTGAAGAGAAAGTATCCATCTATAAGCTCACAGGGGCAGTGATGCATTATGGGAACATGAAATTTAAACAAAAGCAGCGTGAAGAACAAGCTGAGCCAGATGGCACTGAAGGTACCAAATGAATCTCCATCTGCGTTTGAATCAGAGAGTACAGGGAAAAAAAAAAGTAGGGAGTGCTATTCTAAAAACATCTTTTTAGCTAAGCTTCTCAGGGGCATACACATATTTACACATACACACAGGGTGACTAAAAATTAATGAAAACAATTCTATAAAACAACATACAAAACTTCTCTCAATTTTATCACTCCAGAAGTATTCTCTCCATGTTTTTGCTATTCAGTGTATGTTCATGTAGAAGTACATTTCTATCTATCCACCTATGTAAGCATACATTTATCTATCCATCAAGCTATCCATCTATCTATCAATCATCTGTCTTTCTGGGGTGCTCCCAGAGAGATTATAGAGCCAGAGAGCATCCCTAGGAATTGTGGGTCAAGAAAAGTCACATTTCATGCCTTTCTCAAGCCCCTCCCTTTCTCACATCTCCATACCTCCATCATTTGTAATCAGTATAAATAAGTTAAAATGAACCCTAATAGCCACTTGCAAGGAGATATCTAAAAAGCACAAACTAGGGCCAGATAACTGGTGACAGAATGAGATGCACTGGCAATAATGGATAGGTATATAGGATTACTTTGTATATTGATCTATTTTAGCATAAGCTAGAAAAACCTAGTAGCTGGCAATATGAGATCTGCTCAAATACCGAACTGGAAGCAGAGGACGCCCCTAGAGACATCTGTAAGCATGTGTATGTTGCCTACACATAAATCTGTAGACAGTATAGTTAGCATATACGTTTTTTAAAAAGGAACTGGGAAAGAAAAAGCATATATTCCACATACAAAAAGAGCACTCAAGGTACAGGATCTACTAGGGAAAGTTAAAATTATTTGCTTGCCTTTCCTGACCACCCTAGCTTGACATTCTTTCTCTCTCCTCTAAACTTTTGAGCACTTACTCTTCTACCTGACAAGTGGCATTTACATTATAGCCACTGACCGAATTTCAGAAAGGAACTTGTAGGGATCGCCCAGGGAAATCTAATCCCCACCTTTTCAGAAAAGGAAACTGATCCAGTACGGTTAAATCATGAATGGCAAAACTGAGATAAGAATCCAAATATTCTGACTTTCACCCCTCCTAAACAGAATATTAAGCTATTGTGTCTTAAGAGCAGGGACTATATCTTTTGCTTCCCATAAGCACTGCCATAAACACTGGACATATGCTTATTGATGACAAATTTCTCAAAAGCTACTAGCAATAAATCACAAAAGCCATTGTAAATGATCAACCATTCAGTGACAAGTACATGCCCTAATGAACAGAGTCTCATATGATCTTCTATAGAATTATTTAAAGCTTCTTATTTAAATAATAAATTGGATGGGAGGAAATGGAAAGATTCAGTTAAAGATCTCAATTACTAAATAACATTTCTTGAATTGTGTCTCTGCAGTTGCTGACAAGGCAGCCTACCTCCAGAGTCTGAACTCTGCTGACCTCCTCAAAGCCCTGTGCTACCCCAGGGTGAAGGTCGGCAATGAGTATGTCACCAAAGGCCAGACTGTGCAGCAGGTAAGTGCACGACCTCAATGAACCACACACAACCTGGGCCTTCATGGCATGTCTTTAATAACGCCAACAAACACTGCTCTGTCTGTGAAGGTGTACAACGCGGTGGGCGCCCTGGCCAAAGCCGTCTATGAGAAGATGTTCCTGTGGATGGTCACTCGCATCAACCAGCAGCTGGACACCAAGCAGCCCCGGCAGTACTTCATCGGGGTTTTGGACATTGCTGGCTTCGAGATATTCGATGTGAGTTATCTTCACACTAATAAAAAGTGGAAGGGAAGCAATCGTGGGCTTTGATATACAAGGTGTTACCATTATTTGTTGACATTTATAGTATCCACAGTGCTTTTTCTAACACTACATGTGAGTTATCTTCAAGATATCTAAGAAGTAATATAACACAATAATAATAGCTAATGTTTTTTGAGCCATCAGTGTGTTTATGACACTATATTCAGCACTTCAAAACATTACCTCATTTCACGTTTAAAACAACCCATGAAGGGGTAACTAATTACCCCTAATGACATAAGAAACTGAGACTCAGGAAAATCAAAGCACTTTCTAAAGATTACACAGTCAGTATAAGACAAAGCCAGAACCAATCACATCACTGCTCCACCCTCACGCCCATCCACTGCCCAACCACACCCTTCCACCTTATCATGGATTTTGCTCATATGGACATTAGCTTACCACCCTCTACTCCCTTTTATCTCCTGTAAACCTATCTTCCAGACTCTAGCTCTGTAATGGAAGAACTTTTATCATTGATGTAAAGGCAGTGGCCTCCAGAGGGAGGGGGAAGAATAGGTGCAATATGGGGGCATTTTTGGGACATTGGAATTGTCCTGCATGACACTGCAATTACAGATACAGGCCATTATGTATTTTGTCATAACCTACAAAAATGTGCAGGATAGAGTGTAAACTGTAATGTAAACTATAGTCCACAGCTAGTAGCAATGCTTCAATATGTGTTATCAATTGTAACAAAACATACCACACTAATGAAGGATGTTGTTAATGTGGGAAAGTATATGGGGGGAAGGGGGAGCATATGGGAATCCCCTATATTTTTTATGTAACATTTATGTAATCTTAAGCTTCTTTAAAAATAAAAATTTAAATTAAAAAAAAAAATATATATATATATATATATATATTTTTTTTTTTTTAAAGATAAAGCCAGGACAGGAACCCATACATTTGGTCTTTACATAAGACATCTCCCATGGAGAAGAAAGGGCCCGAAGGTAGAAGCTAGAGACAAATCAGTCTCCTCTTCCAAATTCATCTTACACAAAACATTTCACCTCCAGGGTCTCAGTTTTGTCATCTATAAAATGAGTGAGTAAATTATCACAAAGACTCTTTCAGAATTTCAATTGCTATAGTATATCCAGTCTATACTTTCAGAGCCCTGACAAAGGGGGGTTGCCAAATGATTGATAGGAATAAAAGATAAATTAGCCTATTCATTTCATTATAAACATCAGCTAAAGATCTTAAAGTAAACTTTCCTTAATAACATGACAGTCAAAGAGGAACTTTATTTGAATTGAAGAAGTGGGTATGGTAAAAGAATTGAGGTTTTCCAATCATTTACTTTCCGCTTCGCCCTTAAATCTGAACCATAACTCATAGGACCATGGTTGTACATTATTTCTCACACAATCTTAGATGTGGAATGAGGTGGATTCTTCCCAGAACTCTTGGTGTGTAATTGATGTCTGTGCCCTACATAATGTCCCAAGTCATGAGAAAGGCTCATGTCAATTATGATCAAGTTTTTTCTGGAATGTTTGAAGGAACAACATTAGTTTAAATTATATATTTCATTACTACATGCCACATTCTTTTTCAGTAAAAGAATTCTTTCATTCATAAATTCTACTATTATAAAATCCATTTTACATTGGAAATCTCTATTAATTTGTGCAGTTCAACAGTCTGGAACAACTGTGCATCAACTTCACCAACGAGAAGCTGCAACAGTTTTTCAACCACCACATGTTCGTGCTAGAGCAGGAGGAGTACAAGAAGGAAGGCATCGAGTGGACGTTCATAGACTTTGGGATGGACCTGGCTGCCTGCATTGAGCTCATTGAGAAGGTTTGTATGACTTCAAAAGAAAAGCTGGACTGTAATGATAACTTTCCAGGGTGTCATAAACAATTCCAGAAAGTATTGCTGCAATCTCAAAACAGTTTTGAGATCAGAACAAATTCTAAAAGTTATACTTTACTATTTGGAAATGACTTCTTCTTTTCAACTTTTACCTAAGAAGTATCAGAGAGTGTTTAGTTTAGTTCTTACTGGTTTTGCTCTTTTTTTTTTAGATTTATTTTATTTAGTCCCCCCGCCTCCTTGTTTGCACTCGCTGTCTGCTTTCTGTGTCCATTTGCTGTGTGCTCTCTGTGTCTACTCATCTTCTCTTTAGGAGGCACCGGGAACCAAACCTGGGACCTCCCACGTGGGAGAGAGGTGCTCAATCGCTTGAGCCACCTCAGCTCCCTGGTTTGTTGTTCTCTCATTGTCTTTCCTCTCTGTTGCGTCATCTTGTTGCTTCATCTTGTTGCGTCATCTCGCCATACCTGCCCCTTATGTCAGCTTGCTGTCTTGCTAGTCTCCTCCAGGAGGCACTGGGAACTGAACCCAGGACTTCCCATGTGGTAGGCAGGAGCTCAATCACTTGAGCCACATCTGCTTCCCCAGTTTTGTTCTAACCTTGACTCAAATCCAACTTTAAGGTGCCACTGAAAACTCTATTGAAAGGGTCTGCTTCACTAGAAGAACTACCTCATTAGTTCTAAACCTATCTCTACTATTATCCAAGATGACAGCAATAGGAATACATCTTTTTTCTAAGTAAAAATTAAAGCACAGGTAACATAGCTAGGGATTATGTGATATCTAATCTGTTCAGAAGTCAAGAAGTAAAAGTGTTTATGCTTCTTCATTATTTATCTGTAAAGAGATTAAATACACAAATATCTTTAAAAAGGTCTTGGTTATTTATACTGTTTAATTATTGCTTTTAGGGTAAACATCATTCTCATTAAGTCCTTTTCCTAGCAAATTAAAACTTTGACAATAGATTAATTCACTTACTAGGAAAAATGTGTGATAAATAAAAAACATTTTAACAAATTACTCCCACATGCTACCTAAACTATAATGTAAACTATAATCCACAGTTGGTGGCAATGCTTCAATACATGTTTATCAATTGGAACAAATGTACCACACTAAATGAAGGATGTTGTTAATGTGGGAAAGTATCGGAGGGGTAGGGAATGGGGCATATGGGAATTCCCTATATTTTTTATGTAGCATTTATGTAATCTAAAGTATCTTTTTTTAAAAAAATTTAATGTATTGAAAAAAAAACGATGCTATGGAGAATGTAGAAGGTATGATGAAAAAGTCATTCTCATAATAATAAAGATACTTCTTTGAGCTGTGACCTTGGTTTACTTTATAAATATATTTACTTGGGGGTGATCATAATTCAATTAAATGGCATTCACCACTGAAACCCAATGTCTGTTTTCGGAATTCAGCCACTGGGCATCTTTTCTATCCTGGAAGAGGAATGCATGTTCCCCAAGGCAACAGACACCTCCTTCAAGAACAAGCTGTATGACCAGCACTTAGGCAAATCTGCCAACTTTCAGAAGCCAAAGGTTGTCAAAGGCAAGCCTGAGGCCCACTTCGCCCTGATTCACTACGCTGGCATCGTGGACTATAACATCACTGGCTGGCTGGACAAGAACAAGGACCCCCTGAATGACACCGTGGTTGGGCTGTACCAGAAGTCGGCCCTGAAGACTCTGGCCAGTCTCTTTTCCACATATGCTAGTGCTGAAGCAGGTACTTTCCATGCCCTTAATCTAAATTGCACCCATTCCCAGACAAAGTGCAAGTAAGATTCCGGTCTTGATGGATTTTCTTTTTACCTTAGATGGTGGTGCAAAGAAAGGTGCAAAGAAGAAGGGCTCTTCTTTCCAGACTGTGTCAGCTCTTTTCAGGGTAAAGTACAAAGTTAATTTGAAAAACCTTGTCAGTTTCTATGAATTGTCATAATTATCAGATTTATAATAAATTAGGAGGAAAGGGAATGTTAACAGGAATCACTTTAAATATTCACTCTCATCAGAGTACAGCCATGGCAACATCTTTCCTATAGGAAGAATACTTTACCCATTCTTTATCATGATTACCTAATTTATTCAGGAATGCCACAGTGTACTAAAAGCCCTCTTATTATATAATGAAGCTGACTTTTAAAGAAGCATAGCTAAACTTCAAAGCTGTTCCCTGTGGAAGGCTGTATTCTTATTCCACTAATGGAATGTTCCTTTGAGAATGTTCCTTAGATACAGAATGTGCCTAAGATATACTCTTTAGGACATTCTTCTACCAAAGCCAATCTTTGTTCTCTGAAGGTGGATTTAATATTTTTCAATAGCTGAAAATCATCTAAAGCCATAGTGATTTAGATGGATGATTAAACTAGAAAATATCTCTTAAAATTAAAATAACAACAAAAATAATTTTACTACAAAATAATTTGATTTTGTTATAGAACTGGCTCTTCCAGAGGGGAGTGTATGAAATGTCTAGATTAATGGCTGCTCTATTAGAATTTGTATGGCTAAGTTTCATTCCTTTTCAAACCAAAATGCTTATATGTCCTAAGACCTGAACAGGAAAACTGTCCATGTTATTTTTCTTTCTCACTGCCACTCTGAATGATCTCACCTTGCACTTGTTTTCAAGTCTAGAAATTCACATTACTTACCTAGTATTACTAACTAATAGTTAACTAAGATGTGAAAAAAACTCTGCCTTCTCAAAGAGTATACCTTAGAAATATTCAAAAATATTTACATCTGAGTTTTCTATGATTAAATAAAACATCATCCTTTGCTATAACCAATCATTCTATGTCTCGAAAACCTCTACCCATATGCCCCAGACTGCAGGTCTTTTTCAGTTCCCCAAGATCTACCTACACAAAATTATACTGTCTCATGATTTTAGACTCCAAAAAATAAACAAAAACAAGAGGTTAGAGATCCCAGAGAATAATAAACCTGAGAAAGGAATGGCAGAAAATTGGGAAATTATTAACCTGAGTTACCACTGTAAACTACTACTGTGAAAAGCATCAACAATGAGAGAGATGGAAGAGACCTGTGAGATAATCTCCATTATTTTCAGATAAGGCCCAGAGAGCCCAAAGGGATTTTACATTCAGGCAGCTCCTTTGTGGCAGAGCCGAGACCATACGCTTTTGTTTTGTCTTCTTACTCCCAAGCCAGAATGCTTCCTCTGCATCAAGGTTACTGAATTTGTAATTTGTTTATAAGACAGTTTCTAGGTGTCATAAATAAATACCTCAGAGATCTGCATTTCTTCCCCACACTTTGGCCTCTTGGTTACCTGGCAGGCTAGAACTCTTGAGACAATCAAAATACTGAGTAATTGAAGTCTCCTATGCTTATGCCTAATTGTTAAGAAAGTGCCTAGGTTAATTCCATAGAATTATGAAAAAGCAGTCTGAAATTGAACTTTCTCATAAAGTCCCTTCTATCTGATTGTCTAGGAAAATTTAAATAAACTGATGACCAATCTGAGGAGTACACACCCTCACTTCGTAAGGTGTATCATTCCCAATGAAACCAAAACTCCTGGTAAGACACAAGAGCAATAAATAATCAAACAGACTCAAGTTTTAAAATTCAGTGCCCAGTAGTAAATACTCTGATATATTTTTAGGGGCAATGGAACATCAACTTGTCCTGCACCAGCTGAGGTGTAATGGTGTGCTTGAAGGCATTCGGATCTGCAGGAAAGGATTCCCAAGCAGAATTTTATATGGGGATTTTAAGCAAAGGTCAGTCCCTCTTAGTTGTATTTTACAGAATGCCATGAATTGTTTTTCATCTTAATTGTTGTCCTCTGTTCAATATATTTCATGTATCCTGCTTAGTATACTTATAAAACTAAGAAGTCAAATAATATAATCTTGTGGTAGGAGGATAGAACAACAAGCTAAAAGAAATGATGTTTCTGAAAAATAGGAAGGAGGCATGTATTAGACTATAAAAAATCTTATTGTTTTACTCAGAACCTAAGGAACAATAAGATTTTCTACTTTTACTTTTCTCTCAGATTTTTATTGATATTTCTTGTGTCATTTTGTTATCAATTTTTTTAAAAAAGAACAAAAATGCTACTCATTCTTGCTTTAATTTAACAGATACAAGGTTTTAAATGCAAGTGCTATTCCAGAGGGACAGTTCATTGACAGCAAAAAGGCTTCTGAGAAACTCCTTGCCTCTATTGATATTGATCATACCCAATATAAATTTGGACATACCAAGGTATAGTTGTTATTTAGTTACACGTGATCCAAGCACTTCTGCTATTTCTGAGTCTCTGTAGCATGGGGATGATTTGTGACTCTTCTCCAGGTTTTCTTCAAAGCTGGCCTTCTGGGGCTCCTGGAAGAAATGAGAGATGAAAAGCTGGCCCAGATTATAACAAGAACTCAAGCTGTCTGTAGGGGATTCTTAATGAGAGTGGAATACCAGAAGATGTTGCAAAGAAGGTAAAAACCAAAAAGAATATCAGGATTAAAAGGGTCCCTTGAAGTTATCAGTCTTCCTCATTCACTAACTCTTTCATTTCATGGCTAATATGTGCCTCTCACCCAGTTCAGAAATTGCCCCTACAACACATCAGCCTGTGCTTAACCCCTCAACAGCTAGAGGCCCTCCAAGACGTCTCTCCTGAGTCCAATTTCTCCCTTTCTACCCATCTCACACATAGCTGAAGGAATAATTTGCAGTAAACATCATTTTCAGCGTGCCATATCTCAATGTGTGGCTCCCTGTGGTCTCCCATGTCATAGCCAAGCTGCCTTGCCTACTCATCAAGGCCCTCTCCATTCCCCACCTCATCCATCATTTCCAATCACAGAGCCTTTTCTTGCCAGGCTAAACAATTTGCTGTCCCCTATTCTCAGACCTGCACAAACTCTCTACCCTAACCCTAATTTATCTACTTTCCAATTCAAAAGTTCCATTTTCCTTTTCCCTAATTATCCTCACCCAGCTTTATATACATAGCATTATTGCATTCTTTCTCCTTACATCCACATTTTACATTTAGCTACAGAATTATAAGTATCCTTGTCTTTTCTATGCATTTATATTATGTTTTGTGTCTTGGTATCTACCTTCTCAGAGTTACAGTTCTTATAAATTTCGACCTATAAAAACAGAATTTCCATTTCAACCAACTTTAAGAAGCATACACATTTCTATAAGGTAGTCAAGCCTTGCCAGTCTATTGCAATGGTGTGCAGAAAGGGTATCTTTGACTACTATTTTAAAATGTTATTTAAATAAAACAAAACTTGGAAATAGACTAGCACAATCCATGCTAAATGCCCAGCAGATGTTAACAATCTAGTTCTGCAAATAAAACTGAGGAACTTAAAAGAATCTGAGAAAAGCCAGTATATTATCTGAAGAAGCTGACAACAGAAGTTTAGCGAGTGGATAATTCCTTGATGATCAAAATAAAGGAAGGGGATTCAAGAAGATAATAACTAGTTAGCTAAGTATAGATTGGGCAATACAGAAAGCAATCTATGCCATTTCATAATTCACATGCAGGCATTGTAACTGCCATACTCACTCCCAAATCACTAATATTCTAATATGTTAAATGATCTTAAAAAGGTTCGTGTTACTCACACAAAGTACCCACCTTCTAAAGACGGCTTCTTAGCAAGTTTGACAGGGACTTAAGAACACAGAATTGTTGAACATTAGTAACCCACATGAGCAAGTGGTTTTACAGTAGACTACTGACTATGAGTGTGAGAGCATCTGTGTGTATGTGTAAGAAGCAAACAAATAACATAAATTGAGTTAGACATATCATATACAGGTGCAGGTATCCATTAAAAGGAGATGCTGTGTGTAATTAATAATAATGCATCTATTGGATCATTCTACACTATTTTCATGTCATTTCAGAGAAGCCCTTTTCTGCATCCAGTATAACATACGTGCCTTCATGAATGTCAAACACTGGCCCTGGATGAAACTGTTCTTCAAGATGAAGCCCCTCCTCAAAAGTGCAGAGACTGAGAAGGAAATGGCCACCATGAAGGCAGAATATGAGAAAACTAAAGAAAGCCTGGCAAAGTCAGAGGTTAAACGGAAGGAAATGGAGGAAAAAATGGTCACTCTCTTGAAAGAGAAAAATGACTTACAACTCCAGGTCCAATCTGTGAGTATACTGTATTCAGTATCCTCAAATCTCAGCTAGATATTTACCAACTTGCCTTGGCTGTTTTGTCCCACTTGAAAGCACAGATCTATTTTCTAAACACAAGTCTACAAGACTATATTTAAAAGCAACAAAGATGGCATTTTTATTTTTCTCTGTATCTCCTTTCCCCAAGCCTCAAGAATTTAGCTCAGGAAAGCAGATGTGGCTCAAGCAGTTGAGTGCCTACTTCCCATATGGGAGGTTCCAGTTTCAGTCCCCGGTGCCTCCTAAAAACAAAAAAACAAACAACAAGCAAACAAATGAAAAAACCAACTCAAGGGAGCTGATGTGACTCAGTGGTTTGAGTATCAGCTTCCCACATACAAGGTCTCAGGTTCAATCCCTGGCTCTGCTACCTAAAAATAAATAAATAAATAAATAAATAATTTAGCTCAACTAATTTATTTGAGTTTACTTAAACTGAACCACTAGGTATAAGGTACAGAAATGTGCCCTCTGTCATCCTTCCTTTCAGTACATCCCTGGAGTTTTTAAAGCCTCTACTTATTGGTTCAGGAAGGATTTATAATTACAGTGGAGGTAGGACTGGTACCAGTGCTATTGCCAAACATAACCTCCCAATTCCCTGCTTCAGCAAACCCAGCAATGTCATGAATAAACCTGTGACATTTTCAGCAAACCCAGCAATGTCATGAAGAAACCTGTGAAATTTTCCTAAATTTTTAAAGCTATTTCCAGCTTGTCACTCTGATAGCTTCACTTACAGGAAAGTTATATTTTCCCAAAAGCACAGGATCATCACCTCTTCATTTTTAACTCCTTTTCACAGTTATCATCAGTTAGTCAACACAGTCATCTACTGAGTACATTATTGTTAAAAATAAAGCAAAAGAATTCTGAGAAGTCCCCATTACCACCCATTTACATATTTTTAAAATTAAAGATATTAAAACAAACATTGTGAAGTTAAATAAGTTCTCCACTCCAGAGTAATCTAATAAGTTAGTGCCTGAACTGACTTTTATTTGAGTCCTTTAATAAGTCATTTATAAAAATTTTACTGAGCTATACAATTTCTCAGAATTATACATTCTTATATATTCTGAAATTGATTTTGAGACGAATGGGTAATCTTGGAGATGAGTATGGAAATTTGGGGCAATTACAGCACTGCTTAAGGACTATCAGGCAGGTCTGAGTGTATAAAAATGCTGCACGTACATATATTCATAGGCATAAAATTATTTAAGTTTTTTTCATTTTCTTTTCTATTGTTAATCCAATCTAAAAACTAGTTATTTGAAGAGGGTAAGAAAGAGCCAAAACCAAACTAATGTATTCAACTAAATGAAAATCTTTGGATCATTCTTAGCGATCATTTATTCCAATGCACTTACTTACATAGGAGGAAGTTGAGAAGAAAAGAAGAAAAGCAATTTGCTCATGGTCAGATATATGGAAGCAATAACGGGACAAGAATACAAGCTTCCTTGTGCCCTATCTAAAGGTCTTTCTACTATTCTATGTCTTATCTTTTTTAATGATCAAGTGCAGCAATCCAATCATTTTTCAAACTAGGTTGCTTCTAATGCTATAATCTCACTTCTCTCCTCATTAGCTGCATTTCCTCTGGCCATGTAATGTTCAATTAGGTTTAACTTTATATTCATACTGAAATATTCATCAGAATTCGATAAACATTATTTTGTGCAAAGAAGATTAAAAATAAGTAACAAACTCTCTAAAAAACTTAATGACTCTCTCCACAGGAAGCTGATGCCTTGGCTGATGCAGAGGAAAGGTGTGAGCAACTGATCAAAACTAAAATCCAGCTCGAGGCCAAAATCAAGGAGATGACTGAGAGAGCAGAGGATGAGGAAGAGATCAATGCTGAGCTGACGGCCAAGAAGAGGAAATTGGAGGATGAATGTTCAGAACTCAAGAAAGACATAGATGACCTTGAGCTGACACTGGCCAAGGTTGAAAAGGAGAAACACACCACAGAAAATAAGGTAGGAATCACATTCTGCTGTACTGTATAGAAGTTCTGCCACCGAACTCAGCTGTTTTATTTTTTAAAAAACAATTTATTGAAGTATATCATTCATACATGAACATACATTAACTATAAGTGTTCAGTAAACATTGTGAACTTACAAAGCAAACATGCATAACATCACACAGGGCTCCCACACATCACCCCACCACAAATACTTTGCATTGTTGTGAAACATTTGTTAAAAAATTATGAAAGAGCATCGTCAAAGTGTCACTACTAACTATAGACAACTCAGCTGTTTTAGAGCAGCAAATCATCTCCTTCTTAACCTTCCTAGGTGAAAAACCTCACAGAAGAGATGGCAGGCCTGGATGAAACCATCGCAAAGCTGACCAAGGAGAAGAAAGCCCTCCAAGAGGCCCACCAGCAAACCCTGGATGACCTGCAGGCAGAAGAGGACAAAGTGAACACCCTGACCAAAGCTAAGACCAAGCTGGAACAGCAAGTGGATGATGTAAGTGTATTTTAAATATCCCTTTTAAACATTTTTTTAAAACAGTTTCAATTTTTAACACATTTTACTTTCTCATTAGCTGGAAGGGTCTCTGGAGCAAGAAAAGAAACTTCGAATGGATCTAGAAAGAGCAAAGAGGAAACTGGAGGGTGACCTAAAATTGGCCCAAGAATCCACAATGGATGTAGAAAATGACAAACAGCAACTTGATGAAAAACTTAAAAAGTAGGAGCTCCAGAAAAAAGTTCTATGATATCATCTTCCAATTCACATGGGTATTAATATGTCTTATTATTTTGTCTAAAGGAAAGAATTTGAAATCAGCAATCTGGTAAGCAAAATTGAAGATGAACAAGCAATAGAAATTCAACTACAGAAGAAGATCAAAGAGTTGCAGGTGAATCATCTTACCTCCATCTTTTCCACACACCAAAAAAACCTGCAATTTCCCTGATTTCACATTAATGTTGACTTATCACTCCCAGGCCCGCATTGAGGAACTGGAGGAGGAAATCGAGGCAGAACGGGCCTCCCGGGCCAAAGCAGAGAAGCAGCGCTCCGACCTCTCCCGGGAACTGGAAGAGATCAGCGAGAGGCTGGAAGAAGCTGGTGGGGTGACTTCAGCCCAGATTGAGATGAACAAGAAGCGGGAGGCCGAGTTCCAGAAAATGCGCAGGGACCTGGAAGAGGCCACCCTGCAGCATGAAGCCACGGCAGCTGCTCTTCGGAAGAAGCATGCAGACAGTGTGGCTGAGCTGGGGGAGCAGATCGACAACCTGCAGAGAGTCAAACAGAAACTGGAGAAGGAGAAGAGTGAACTGAAGATGGAGATCGATGACCTCAGCAGTAACGCAGAGGCTATCTCCAAAGCCAAGGTACCCAATATTGCCTCTGCATCAGGGTAATAATAATCTGTAAGAACACCCATTGTTCTCTGTCATTAAACATAGTTTGCAGGCAATTTATAGCAGTACCCTAGTATTTTCTATTCTAATATATTCTACTTCATATTTTTAAATGCTGGTTATGACCCATAAAAATGATTTTAAAATCTACTTCAAACAAATATCAGTACCATTGGAATAAATGAATGATCCCCAACCAGTTTAGGGGCATTAAGTACAAATCATGCTTGAATTCTGGAATGATTCATAGAATTGATGTCACAACTTTCTTCTCAAATTTGACAAATTTATTCATTTTAAAAATATTTTAAGAATCAAGTTTTAGTTTTTTTTTTCCTGCATTTTTTCTCATCTTTCATTGCCATGTGTACCATAGGGAAATATGGAAAAAATGTGCCGTACACTAGAGGATCAAGTGAGTGAACTTAAAACTAAGGAGGAAGAGCAACAGCGAGTGATCAATGACCTGACGACTCAGAGAGCGCGCTTACAGACGGAAGCAGGTAAAGACATCTTTTCCAGGTCCAGTAACTATGTGCTAGAGAAAGGTGATTCCAGGGATTCTGAACAAAGAACAATAGTGCCATTTTAGAGGGAGACAAACAAACTAATGGAATTTGCTGAGCAGGTCAGAAAGAAAAAAAAAAAATAAGAATGAGCAGACTATGACCACCTCAGTCAATTTTAGAACTTCTCATTACTCCAAAAAGAAAAACCCCATATCCCCATATAGCCCCCTATTTTTGACCCTTAGAATTGATATAGTATCTTTGCCATTGCTGCAAAAATATTACAATATTACTGTTAACTATCATCCATAACTTACATTAGTTGTAATTTTCCCATATATCACCATCTTCTTAACACTTTTTTTTAATGTACAACAGCTTTATTGAGATATAATTCACATATTATTATTATTTTTTAATCAAACAATATATTACACAATATATTTGGTTCATAGTAACGCATTCATACAGTATTTGTCCTTTTGTGTCTGGCTTGCTTCACTCAACATAATGTCCTCCAGGTTCATCCATGTTGCCATATGCTTTATGAGTTCATTTCTTCTTACAGTTGCATAATATTCCATCGTGTGAAGAGACCACAGTTTGTTTATCCATTCATCTGTTGATGGACACCTAGGTTGTTTCCAACTTTTGGCAACGGTGAATAACATGGCTATGAACATCGGTGTGCAGATGTCTGTTCGTGTCACTGCTCTCAGTTCTTCTGGGTATATACCCAGTAGTGGTATTGCAGGGTCACATGGCAAGTCTATATTCAACTTCTTTAGGAACTGCCAAACAGACCTCCATAGTGGTTGTACCATCCTGCATTCCTAACAGTGAAGAAGTGTTCCTATCTCTCCACATCCTCTCCAACACTTGTAGTTCTCTAGCTTTTTAATAGTGGCCATTCTGATAGGTGTGAAATGATATCTCATTGTAGTTTTGATTTGCATTTCCCTAAACATGAGTGATGTTGAGCATTTCTTCATGTGTTTTTTTGCTATTTGTATTTCCTCTTCGGAGAAATGTCTATTCAAGTCTTTGGCCCATTTTTTAATTGGGTCGTTTGTCTTTTTATTGTTGAGTTGTAACATCTCTTTATCTATCCTGGATATTAAACCCTTATCAGATATGTGATTTCCAAATATTTTTTCCCATTGAGTTCGCTGCCTTTTCACCCTTCTGACAAAGTCCTGTGAGGTGCAAAAGTGTTTAATTTTGAGGAGGTCCCATTTATCTACTTTTTCTTTTGTTGCATGTGCTTTGGGTGTAAGGCCCAAGAAACTACAACCTACTACAAGGTCTTGAAGATGTTTCCCTACATTTTCTTCTAGTAGCTTTATGGTCCTGGCTTTTATATTTATATCTTTGATCCATTTTGAGTTGATTCTTGTATAGGGGGTGAGATAGGGGTCCTCTTTCATTCTTTTGGTTATAGATATCCAGTTCTCCCAACACCATTTGTTGAAGAGACTTTTTTCACATTAGCGTGGGCTTGGTAGGTTTGTCAAAAACCAGTTGACTATATAGGTGAGGGTATATTTCTGGATTCTCAATTCTATTCCACTGATCGATATGTCTATCTTTATGCCAGTACCATGCTGTTTTGACCACTGTAGCTTTGTAATATGTTTCAAGGTCAGGCAGTGAAATTCCTCCCACATTGCTCTTCTTTTTTAGAATACTTTTGGCTATTCGGGTGCACTTACCCTTCCAGATGAATTTGGTAATTGCCTTCTCTAATTCTGTAAAGTAAGCTGTTGGGATTTTGATTGGTATTGCATTGAATCTATAAATCAGTTTGGGCAAAATTGACATCTTCACGATATTTATTCTTCCAATCCATGAATACGGAATGTCTTTCCATTTGTTTAGGTCTTTTTTAATTTCTTTTAGCATTGTTTTGTAGTTTTCTGCATATAGGTCCTGTACTACTTTGCTTAAATTAACTCCTAGGTATTTGAGTCTTTTTGTTGCTATTGAAAATGGAATTTTCCTCCTGATTTCCTCCTCAGATTGTTCAGTACTAGTGTACAAAAACATTACTGATTTTTGCGTGTTGCTCTTATATCCTGCCACTTTGCTGAACTCATTTATTAGTTCAAGTAGCTTTGTTGTGGATACTTCAGGATTTTCTAAATACAGGATCATGTCATCTGCAAACAGTGAGAGTTTTACTTCCTCTTTTCCTATTTGGATGCCTTTAATTTTTTTGTCTTGTCTAATTGCCCTAGCTAGAACTTCTAGTACAATGTTGAATAACAATGGTGACAGTGGGCATCCTTGCCTTGTTCCTGATCTTAGAAGTAAAGCTTTCAACCTTTCCCCATTGAGTAAGATGTTGGCTGTGGGTTTTTCATATATGCCTTTTATCATATTGAGGAATTTTCCTTTTATTCCTATCTTTTGAAGTATTTTTATCAAAAAAGGATGTTGGATTTTGTCGAATGCCTTTCTGCATCTATTGAGATGATCATGTGATTTTTTTCCTTCAATTTGTTAATGTGGTGTATTACATTGATTGATTTTCTTATGTTGAACCAGCCTTGCATACCAGGAATAAATCCCACTTGGTTGTGATGTATGTCTTTTGATATGCTGTTGGATTCGATTTGCAAGTATTTTGTTGAGAATTTTTGCATCTAAGTTCATGAGAGAGCTTGGTCTGTAATTTTCTTTTCTTGTGGAATCTTTATCTGTCTTTGGTATTAGGGTGATGTTGGCTTCATAAAATGTGTTGGGTAATTTTCCCTCCTCTTCAATTTTTTGGAAGAGTTTAAACAGGATTGGTGTTAATTATTTTAGAAATGCTTGGTAGAATTCACCTGTGAAGCCATCTGGTCCTGGACTTTTCTTTGCTGGGAGATTTTTGATGACGGATTCAATCTCCTTAATTGTGATTGGTTTGTTAAGTTCTTGTATTTCTTGTTGTGTCAGTGTACGTTGGTTATGAGTTTCTAGAAATTTGTCCATTTCTTCCAGGTTGTCTAGTTTGTTGGCATATAGTTTCTCATAATATCCTCTTATGATTCTTTTTATTTCTGTGAGGTCATTTGTAATTTCCCCTCTTTCATTTCTGATTGTATTTATTTGCATCTTCTCTCTTTTTTTTTCTTTGTTAGTCTAGTGAGGGGTTTGTCAATTTTATTGATCTTCTCAAAGAACCAGCTTTTGGTTTTGTTGATTTTCTCTCTTGTTTTTCTGTTCTCATTTTCATTTATTTCTGCTCTAATCTTTATTATTTCTTTCCTTCTTTTTGCTTTGGGATTGGTTTGCTGTTCTTTCTCTAGTTTCTCAAGTTGTTCAGTTAAATCTTTGAGTTTAGCTCTTTCTTGTTTTTTATTTTATTTTATTTTATTTTATTTTTTTTAAAGATTTTTATTTATTTATTCATTTATCCCCCCCTTGCTGCTTGTGCTCGCTGGGTCAGCTAACCACGCCATGCGGGCGGGCTTGCCTTCACCAGGAGGCCCCGGGAACCGAACCCAGGGCCTCCCATATGGTAAACGGGAGCCCTACTGATTGAGCCACAGCCGCTTCCCTCTTGTTTTTTAATATAGGCATTTAGGGCTATAAATTTCCCTCTCAAGACTGCCTTCACTGTATCCCATAAGTTTTGATATGTTGTGTTCTCATTTTCATTTGTCTCAATATATTTACTGATTTCACTTGCAATTTCTTCTTTAACCCACCGAATATTTAGAAGTGTGTTGTTCAGTCTCCACACATTTGCAAATTTACTTTTTTCTGGTCTGTTATTGATTTCTAGTTTTATTTCATTATGATCTGAGAAGGTGCTTTGTATAATTTCAATCTTTTTATATTTATTGAGAGCTGTATTGTGACCTAACATGTGGTCTATCCTGGAGAAAGATCCTTGGGCACTTGAGAAGAATGTATAACCCGCTGAGTTTGGATGCAGTGTTCTGTATATGTCTGTTAGGTCTAAATTGTTTATCACATTGTTCAAGTTCTCTGTTTCCTTGTTGATCTTCTGTCTAGTTGTTCTATCTAATGATGTGAGAAGGGTGTTGAAGTCCCTGACGATTATTGTAGAAATATCTATTTCTCCCTTCAGTTTTGCCAGAGTTTGTCTCATATATTTTGGGGCACCCTGGTTAGGTGCATAGATATTTATGACTGTTATATCTTCCTGGAGGATCGTCCCTTTTATTAATATATAATGGCCTTCCGCATCTCATCACTTTTTTGCATTTGAAGTCTGTTTTGTCTGATATTAGTATAGCTACCCCTGCTCTTTTCTGTTTAGTATTCGCGTGGAGTAACTTTTTCCAACCTTTTACTTTCAGCCGGCTTGTATCCTTGTGTCTGAGATGAGTTTCTTGTAAGCAGCATATGGATGGCTCATGTTTTTTTATCCATTCTGTCAGCCTGTATCTTTTGATTGGGGAATTTAATCCATTCACATTCAATGATATTACTGAAAATGCACTATTTATTTCTTCCATTGTATTCTTTGGTTTTCATATGTCATCTTATTTTTGTATTTCTTTTTACTCTTTTGGTTATCCTTTCTGCTTTTCTTTCTTCTATACTCTCCTCCAAGCCTCTCTCTCCTGTCTTTTTCTTTCAGGTTCTAAGGCTTCCTTTAATATTTCCTGCAAAGGTGGTTACTCTTTTGCAAACTCTCTTAGTTTCTGTTTGTTTGTGAATACTTTATATTCACCTTCATATTTGAAGGACAGTTTTGCTGGATAAAGAACTCTCGGCTGGCAGTTTTTCTCTTTCAGTTTCCTAATTGTATCATACCACTGTCTTCTCGCCTCCATGGTTTCTGAAGAGAAATCTGCACGAAGTCTTACTGGACGTCCTTTGTACGTGATCATTTGCTTCTCTCTTGCTGCTCTGAGAATTTTCTCTTCATCTTTTACATTTGATATTCTGAATAATATGTGTCTTGGCATAGGTCTATTTGGATTTATTTTTATTGGGGTATGGTGTGCTTCTTGGACATGTAAGTTCATTTCTTTTGTGAGAGTTGGAAAATTTTCAGCTATTATTTCCTAAAATACTCTTTCTGCCCCTTTTCCTTTCTCTTCCCCTTCTGGAACTCCCATGACACGTATGTTGTTGCATTTTGTGTTGTCATTCAACTCTCTGAGCCCCTGCTCAATTTTTTCCATTCTTTTCTCTCTCTGTTCTTTTCTCTCTTCAATTTTAGCTGCTCTGTCTTCAGTATCACTTATTCTTTCTTCTGTCATTTAGAGTCTGCTGTTGTATGCTTCAAATGTATTTTTTACTTCACCTATTGTGTCTTTCATTTCCATGAACTCCGTTACTTTTCTGTTCAGGATTTCAAATTCTTCTTTGTGTTCCCTCAATGACTTCTTGATGTCATTTATCTCTTTAACTATATTCTCTTTCATCTCATTAATTTGATTTGGAAATTTGTGCTCACATCACTGATTAGTTCTCTCAAATTCTGCATCTCTTCTGGGACTTTGCTGTATTCCTTTTCTTGGGCCATGTCTTCTATTTTCTTAGTATGGCTCATAATCTTTTGCTGGTGCTTAGGCATCTGGTTAGTTTGTATTTTACTTAGATGCTCTATCTCTTTCTCTTTTATGGGGTTTTAGTGGCAGGAGGCTGTGAGTTACCACAGCTCTCTGATTTTTGGCTCAACCTTGATTGTTAGGATTGTTCTGCTGGTTGCTCAAAACTGGGCACTGGACCCAGTAATTGGTTGTAGAGTCGTTTCCTAGGGCCTTGGGCAGGGAAGCTATAGAGGCCAGGAAAAGCCTCTCAACTTATTAATTTTCTTATGTGCACTTCCTTGGTCTGCCAGGAGATGGCACTTGTTGGCAGCTCTCAATTCAATGCCTGGTCAGAGCGTAATTGTTGTGACACAGACCAGATCAATGTGATAGAGCTTCCTGTCTGGGGGCTAAGAGCCCTGTGATTCAAACTTTCTGAGACAGTTCTCCAGGCTTCTTTCATAGCGCCCACCTTTTCCCAGCTAGGAAATATTTCCACTCCCTTCTGAATCCTCAACAATCAGTCCCTGTTAGTAGAGCAGGAGATTGGGAGGTTTGTATATCTTTAGCCACTTGCAGGCTCCAAGGCAAACAATGACGCAGCCCCACCCGGCCTGGAAGGGTTCTCAGGACAGGGCAAACCAAACCTGGGAGTCAAAAGAAGGATCAGCCCCAGGCTCTCTCTCCCCTCTCCTGTGGAGTCCTCAACAATTAGTCCAGGCTAGAAGAGAGGGAGGTTGCGAGGGTCGGATTTCTCCAGTCCTTCATAGGCTCCCAGGGTAAACCGCCGTGTGGAGGGTCCGTGGGTTCCGCAGCCCAAATTTACAGGTCAGAACCTGAGTCAGCCTAAGGCTGTGTCCCTCTCTCTCCCCTTTCCGGGAGTGGTAGATCCCTGGAGCCCCCTTTGTCTGTGGTCGCAGGCCCAGAGGCCCGAGAATTCTGAAGTGTGGGGGAGGGTGCTGGCAGCAGCAGAAGCTGCTACTTCCCACTCACAGCTCTGTTGTCACGATTTCCCTCTTCTGTCCCTCTCTCCTCTGGGTGGTGTGCATCCTTCGCTTGCTGTCCTAAACCCTAGAAGATCTTTTTCGGGGCTGTTTCAGCCTGTCCTCTAGCTATTTTTCTGGAGAAGAGATTCCCGTATCTTACTAGTCCGCCATCTTCCTGGAATCCTTAACACTTTTTAATAGGAGAACATTCTTACATTTGTACTATTAACCATAATCATCATAACAGCAGAACTCTGTGAGCCACTAAGAGTACACTTTGAATGGATTGTACAAGTCATGGGACTGTATAACACAGTGAATCCTATGGCAGATGATGGACTGTGGTTAACAAAACAATTATGAGTTCTCTCAGGAATGATAACAAATATATAATACTAATACAGGATGTTAATAATAGGGTGGGTTGGGGGGAAAATACACCAAATGTAAGATATGGACGATAGTAACTAGTAATATTTTGATGATGCTCTTTCATCATTTGTAACAAATGTTCCACAACAATTCAAGGTGTTGGTAGTAGAGTGATGTATGGGAACCCTGCATGTTATCCATGTTTGTTCTGTTAGGTTCACAACTTTTATCACACATTTATTGTTTACGTATGTTCATGTATGAGTGATATATTTCAATAAAATACTTTAAAATAAAAAAAGAATGAGCAAACTAATTTCCTTATTGTACTCCTATGGCAATTCTGCTTTTTAATCTCCAGTTCTAATCCATTTTATAACAATAATCAGAAGCAAATAAGGCATGTATTTAATACTGTTAAGCCTAAGACTTAGTTCTTTATGCCATTAGCTTCTTCCTTTATTTCTATTCTTAGGTGAATATTCCCGGCAATTAGATGAAAAAGATGCTTTAGTCTCTCAGCTTTCAAGGAGCAAACAAGCATCTACTCAGCAGATTGAGGAGCTGAAACATCAGCTAGAGGAAGAAACAAAAGTGAGTTTGACCAAAGATCTTGGCTAATCAACTCTGAAGGTGTCCAGATAGGTTCTACTTAAGAGTGTGTAAATTAAATCAATGAATTTAAAGTCACTGAACTGTGCTTCCATAGGCCAAGAACGCCCTGGCCCATGCCCTGCAGTCTTCCCGCCACGACTGCGACCTGCTGCGGGAACAGTACGAAGAGGAGCAGGAAGGCAAAGCTGACTTGCAGAGGGCACTGTCCAAAGCCAACAGTGAGGTTGCTCAGTGGAGGACCAAATACGAGACGGACGCCATCCAGCGCACAGAGGAGCTGGAGGAGGCCAAGTATGTGCTGTGAACCTCTAAGGTCTCTTAGTTGCCAAACTCAGCATCTGGTATGTTGAGAATGAAATCAGTAGCAGCAGCAGTACCATCATCACCATAACAGAAACTAGCACTTACTGACTGCATACTTTGTGTCAAGCATTATGTATATATTAGCTCATTTAGTATTCATAACAATATTATATTCATATTATTATTCTTATCCCATTTTACAGATAAGGAAATCGAGCCTGCAAAAGGTTAACTGACTAACCCAATGTTACATGACTAACGAATGTTACAGCTGGGATTAGAACTAGACATTCTTATTCCAGAGTCCACTTCTTCAGCAGTGCAGTAGACATACCTCTCCTTAAAACTCATGTCGGAGGCCATGAAACCAGGCATAATGGCCCAGGTTGATGTAAATGAAATAAGTCTTTAGTCTGTGTTCAGACATAAGAGTCCTTCAAGTGGCTCTTCTCAGGCATCAGGGCTAAAAACTTCTCTGTACCTCAAAGAGGTAACCTTGGCATGAATTTGGAATGAAACAAAAAAGTAGATAATTTAGAAGAAAAAAACAACAACTCTGCCTTTGTTTAGCATGCATGAATTATCCCGATTCATACATTCTTTTCTTTTTCTGGTGAAAGTGTCCAAATTTACATGCTTAGAAGAAACTGGCTATTTTCAAGGAGGAAGTACACAAAATGAAATGGAAAGTCTGAGAAAGCAAATTAATATGCTCAGTATATGTTTTTCTAATACAGTATCTCAATAGACTCAAATTCTTTTTGGAATGGGATGGGATATATAAACGAACTGGCTACTCACCCTCCACAACCATACTCCATCAGATGTACCAAAAATCCTGAATTAACAAATAATGGCAGCAACAACAGTGGCCTCTAAGAATTCCACAGCATAAAGCCTTGAATCCAATTGTTGACCACTTCGGACTTTTTTGTACAGTTTATCAATCAATAAAGCAGCTCCAGCAACCACAATTTTGAAAAACACATGTTGCATGCCATTATAGAAATGGAACTGTGAAAAGGAGGTTATTACTTTGCTTCTGCTCTTGGCCACTCTCCTTGACTGCCTGCTAACTTTACAGGAAGAAGCTAGCCCAGCGCCTGCAGGAAGCTGAGGAACATGTAGAAGCTATGAATGCCAAATGTGCTTCCCTTGAAAAGACGAAACAGCGGCTCCAGAATGAGGTTGAGGACCTTATGCTCGATGTGGAAAGATCTAATGCTGCCTGCGCAGCTCTTGATAAGAAGCAAAGGACTTTTGATAAGGTGGCCTAGCCTGTTTAAATTTTTGGATATTTTACTTGGTCTCCCTTTCTCTTTACATAGGTTGATGATTTACTGTGTGTGTGTGTGTGTGTGTGTGTGTGTTTTCAGGTGCTATCAGAATGGAAACAGAAGTATGAAGAAACTCAGGCTGAACTTGAGGCCTCCCAGAAAGAGTGCCGTTCTCTCAGCACCGAGCTGTTCAAGGTGAAGAATGCCTACGAGGAATCCCTGGACCAACTTGAAACGCTAAAGAGAGAAAACAAGAACTTGCAGCGTGAGTCCTCTTGAATTTCTCTACCCCATCTAGACCTCACAGAATCTTTCCTTTCTGCCATCTGTCTGACCACTTCTCCCTTGTCTGTTCATTAACAGAGGAGATTTCTGACCTCACTGAGCAGATTGCTGAGGGAGGGAAACAAATTCATGAATTGGAGAAAATAAAGAAGCAAGTGGAACAAGAGAAATGTGATATTCAGGCTGCCTTAGAGGAAGCAGAGGTACATATAATACATAAGACAAACATCAGTAAAGACACTCAAAGAGGGCAACAGTACTGTGAAATGGATACATTATTATGGAGCTGGTGAAAATTTAAACACTTATAGCCTTTATGAAGGGTAATTTGGCAATAATTATCAAAATCCTTAAAAAATGGAAATACTCTAAACCATCACTTCTATTTCTAAGAATCCATATCAAGAAAATAACCTTAAATGGAGGCAGAGCTTCAGTAGAAAGACACCCAATCCAAAAACAAAATTAAGAAATTATGGAACATCCATATGATGGAACTTTATAAAGACATTAAATACATTTCCCCATTATTCATGGGGACATGTTTACAATAGACAGCAATTTCTCAAAGCAAGATGCAAACTTGCATTATAATTTTTATTACATAAAAATATAAATAAATAAGAAAAAAATACTAGGAAAAAATATACCTCATTAAAATGGTTGTCACTGAGTGGTGGCATAATGGAAGTTTTCCCTTTTGTTTTTATGTATAGCCCCAACATTCTACAAAGAACATGTATTATGCAATCAGAAAAAAATACACATTTTAAACCTGAGAGTTTACTAGGAATTCACCAGCAATCAGTATATCACACACAAACATTTTAATTTATAAAACAGATTGAGTTCATGTTTACAACACACAAGTATTAACCATATAATTTTTGTGAATACTACCATGAGTAACGTTTGTATAGCACGTTATACTTTACAAAGCACCTTTATTAAAGAGCCACCCTATATAATCTGTGACTTAAAAAAAAAAAGGCTGACTTACCTAGCAGGTTCCTGGAACTAATGTATCTACTTGTAAAATTAGGCAAACTGACATTAATAAGAATTTGGCTCACAGCAAATATCCCAAATACTCAAGTTATTTTGTATTATTAATTGATGATTGTTTTGTTAAGGCATCTCTTGAATATGAAGAAGGAAAGATCCTGCGTATCCAGCTTGAGTTGAACCAAGTCAAGTCAGAAGTTGATAGGAAAATTGCAGAAAAAGATGAGGAAATTGACCAACTGAAGAGAAACCACATTAGGGTTGTGGAAACTATGCAGAGCACACTGGATGCTGAGATCAGAAGCAGAAACGATGCTCTAAGAGTCAAGAAGAAGATGGAAGGAGATCTGAATGAAATGGAAATCCAGCTGAACCACGCCAACCGCCTGGCTGCAGAGAGCCTGAGGAACTACAGAAACACCCAAGGGATACTGAAGGTAAATGGGTCACATTAGTCTCTTGGGCAAATCAGGAAAGTCACCTCTCTTCCTTCCCCAAAATACCTTCTTGTTAAACTATTCATTCCTCTCTTAACAAATCATACAGCTGATATTATAGAGGTCCTAAATTAAACATACATAGAGCCTAATATTAAAAGAAAAGAAAAAAAAAAACCTTAATAAATCCCCCTTCATTTTGTAGATAAGGAAAAACAGAAGCCTGGAGATTAAAGTATGATGATAAAGAAAGTGCAAAGACTTTGGCATCAGACAGGCCTAAGGTTGAGTCCTAGTTTTGTTATTTATTAGCTGTTTGACATCAGGCAAGTTATTTAACCTCTCAGAACTTCTGTTTCTTCTTCTATGAAATAAGAATGAAGCTACCCAACTCACAGGGTTCCTGTGAGGATCAAATGAGATAACAAATGTCAAGTACTTGGTAGACCACATGGAAAATCCCTGCAAATGACAGACTTCAGTGACACACATGCAAAAAAATAACCAGTTAATGGCAGAGGGACAGCAGGAAACCACATCGCCTGATAATTCTCACACCCTAAACTGGTGACATCACCACACTCATTCAGCTGACAGACATGTCATTACCTGGTCCATTTCCACAGTGTCTACACCATTTTTCACACTTAACAGGAAACTCAGCTACACCTGGATGATGCTCTCCGGGGCCAGGAAGACCTGAAAGAGCAGCTGGCCATGGTCGAGCGCAGAGCCAACCTGCTGCAGGCCGAGGTAGAGGAGCTGCGGGCCACTTTGGAGCAGACCGAGAGAAGCAGGAAGATAGCAGAACAGGAGCTCCTGAATGCCAGTGAGCGTGTCCAGCTCCTCCACACCCAGGTGAGATCCTCACCTCAAACACATGCTGGGGTACTGTTGAGAGGAAAAATCAGAATTATGATAGAGAAGAACCCCATTTTTGTAAATATGTATATACAAAAAAGGATTGAACCATGCTCTAAAATAGTAGTTGCCATTATTTTGGGTGATGGAGTTATAGGTGATTTTGTGTGCCTATTTGTCTTTTTTCATATTTTCTACTAGAAAAAAAGAAGAGTATTACACTTTTTTATTTAAATATAAGTTTGGCTGTGTAGATTATTTTGAAAACTAGATGTTGAATAAGCCTGCATAAAAATACCTGTTGACTCCAAAATATGAAAATGTCCCAAGCAGCATTTCTCATCAGGGGCACGTTAAAAACATTTTCAACAGGCCAGTACTCAATATGTGGACTGTTCCTGTGACTTACAGGCCTGTAGCATCCCCTGACAACCAAAAATATCCACCTTCAAATGTTCCAAATGTCCACTGAGACTATGCCTCCCTTTATGAATGACTGGGTTGATATATCAAGAAAATATTTTCGTAAGACAAATTCCTATTCCCAAAGGAGCAAACCATGAAAGTTCACAGAGATCAGATTCTTCCTAATTGGGGAACTCCCAGTGCCAGGCACTCGCAACACAAATGAATTATTTTCTACTTTTTCCAACCTTTTAAGGACAGAATACTAGTGATGTCTGGGTGACATATAATTTAAAGAGTAACTGATTAATTTCCACAAACACACCATTTTTAAACCTCAGGAGTCCTTATGTGTAAATAGGGGCAATGGGGGGAGGGGGTCAAGAGTTCCAACCTTATAAATGACTAATATTTTGCAATGAACAAATATTTAAAGCTTAATGAAATGTTGCCATCAGGTCACTCACAAGAGATAAAGAAGACATTTGTAGAATCCCAAGAGATCAAACTGATCATCTTGTAAATTTCTACCACCTATTTTCAACAGAACACCAGCCTGATCAACACTAAGAAGAAACTGGAAAATGATGTTTCACAACTCCAGAGTGAAGTGGAAGAAGCAATTCAAGAATCACGCAACGCAGAAGAGAAGGCCAAGAAGGCCATCACTGATGTGAGCAAGATGAGAATTCGTCTTACCGATACAAATGTGCTACCTGTCATCACAGAGTTTCATTATTTCCTCGGTCTATTTGCTAATTAGGCGGCCATGATGGCTGAGGAGCTGAAGAAGGAGCAGGACACCAGCGCCCACCTGGAGCGGATGAAGAAGAACCTGGAGCAGATGGTGAAGGACCTGCAGCACCGGCTGAATGAGGCTGAGCAGCTGGCCCTGAAGGGCGGGAAGAAGCAGATCCAAAAACTGGAGGCCAGGGTGAGTCTCTCAATCTCTTTGAATCTGGGAAGGGGTAACAGGTACTCCATCTACCCTTCTCTCCTCCTACATTGTTGGCTCCCATCCTTGTCCTGGGGCTGAGGACAACTAGTAAGTATCTCCAAGACTGACTGTAAAAGTATCATTTTGGTCACAGGTACGTGAGCTTGAAGGAGAAGTTGAAAATGAACAGAAACGTAATGCTGAGGCTGTTAAAGGTTTACGGAAACACGAGAGAAGAGTAAAGGAACTCACCTACCAGGTAAGGGGAACAGCTTTCTATAACACCCAACTTCCTGCCCAGAAATAAACTGAAAACTATCCATATGACACTCACAAATAGAAACACTTTAACTTGGTACATATGAGGGTCAAACGCCAAAGTTCCTTATACAGACCTATACTGAGCTGGGAAGATCAGGGAGGCCTTTAGAAAATTGCATAAGAGAGAAAAGAGCCTAGGTTTTAAAGGCAAATAAACTGGGTATTGGTCCTAATTTGGTTCCTCTTGCTTTTTGAATTAGGGCAAGTTACTGAATACTCTCAACCTGAGTTTCCTCACCTAGAACAATGGGAATAACAATCTCTACTTTTCAGGGTAGGGAAGGAAGGATAGAGAAGATGTGTGTAATCTCTTAATACAGTGCCTAGCACAGAGAAGACATTTAACAAAAGTAGCTACTGTTAACCATGAGAGAAGCCTCAGAGCTGATCATGTTTCCCCAGGCCCACCTGCCATCATAACAAAGTCACTTATTTCATCACCTGTAGTAGGCTTATTTCTTTGGATTGAACAATGATTATTTTTTTCAAACTTTCAGACTGAGGAAGACCGTAAGAATGTTCTTAGGCTGCAGGACCTCGTGGATAAATTGCAGGCAAAGGTGAAATCATACAAGAGACAAGCTGAGGAGGCTGTAAGTATTTTTAAGCTCTTGTGGAAAGAAACAAACTTCTTTGGGGATAATAGTAATTTTTAAAAAGGTATTAAAAGAACAGTTAATGAGGAAGAAAGAGACAAAGGAGAAAAGACCACTCATCTTTTAAGAGGGATGCTTTTACAGATAAGAACTTACCCCCAAATCCTAATACAGGAATAAGACTTTAAGAGGAGATATTTTCACAATTAAGCAATTGGTAAGGGGAAAAAGAAGAAAGTTCCAAATAACCCACCTTACTTGATAGCTGCAAAGAAAACAGTAGAACCTCTAATTAACATCATGTTCAATATTCCTACCCCTCTAGAAATGCACAAAATCCCAACAGAAATCTTTTACCCCAACTCTCTCGTTTGCCCACTACCAGTGTCACCAATTGAGGCTCCACTCTCTGCCTTTGCTGTAGCTACTGTAAGGACATGCTGGAAGATTCTCCAGCTACACTTTTCCTGGTTGTCCCCTTATTTTTTCAGACACAGTAGGGTGGATAGTAAGTAGGTAGGAAGAAAGGAAAAGAAAGAAGAAAGGGAGAGGCACAAATGCTAATAAGTCAGAGCAACAGAAGCAGACTTTCAGTCAGCTTTTTCTCTTATTCTTTTCACAAGAGTCAAACTATATGGCAAGGGGGGGCACGGTGTAGCTCAGTGGTTGAGCACCTGCTTCGCATGTAAGTGAGATTTCCCAGAGTTATAATTTGACCTTACATCTACTTACTAAACTGTGTAAGGGTCCATGAGTCTCTTCCTCCTTCCGACCCAATCCATACACCATGAATAGATTTCACGAATGTATTAGTTTCACATAAGGTTGTCCCCTCCATTTCAAAACTGGTTCTTCTCTCATTCTTTAAAGTGAAAAATGTAATTGAAGCTACAAACTCTGTACAGAATTGAAGTCAGACATAGCAAACTGACCGTAAGATGCAAATAATGTGATTTGAAGAAATAATCCTGGAGCCATGTTCCCTGAGAACCACAAATTCTTATCCTCATGATTTTATCTCTATTCTTAGGAAGAACAATCCAATGCTAATCTTACTAAATTCCGCAAGCTCCAACATGAGCTGGAAGAAGCTGAGGAGCGGGCTGACATTGCCGAGTCTCAGGTCAACAAACTGCGAGTGAAGAGCCGGGAGGTTCACACAAAAATCAACGCAGAGTAAACACACCTGCCTGATGCTGTCAAGTGGCTGAAGAAATGCACAAAATGTGATATTTTTGGTCACTTGCTTTATGATGTTTATTTTTTCAATATTGAATAAATAAAACTACAGTAAATTTATCAATTAAATCAGAGTGTCATTTCTTTTAAATTGGCAAAATTATTTAGTCTCAACTACAGTTCTCACCTAGATTTTCAGAGCATTCAATATTTTGTTACTCCATCACAACCCAGCATACACACAAATATCTTTTTTTTTTAATTTTTTTTATTTTATATATATATGAAATAGTGATTTATTATAGGAATTGTCTCACGTCATGGAGATTTTTTTTTTTTTTTGGGGGGGGGCTTCCACATAAAAGTAATTTTATTTTTAGTGTCTCATGATTAAGAAAAAAAAATCACCATGAAAACTATGATATTTTCTCTAGCACTTTTAAACAATGTGTATTAAATTAAACACAAAGCATCCATATGCATTTAAAAATAGTACAAATGGTGTATTTTTTTTTTTGTATTTGCTTACAAAAATGTTATTTATATATATATATCTACATATATTTTAAGAGGTGCTTAGATTACCCAAAAAATTACACGGAACCCACTGGGATTCCCATGTTGCCCACCTCCCACACCTCCCACCACATCCCACACAAACATCTCCCACAAGTGTGGCCCACCACCCTCAATGAACTTACACATCCTGGAGCCTTGCCACCAACCATAGACCACAGTTCACACTGTAGACCTCACTCTCTCCCACTCAGTTCTGAGTGGTGTGTGCTGATTTAAAATGGCCTACATCTGTTACCACAACAGTACTCAGGACAGCCTCCAACTCCCAAAGAAGCCCCTGTATTTCAACTGCTCATCCCCTCCCTACCCCAAAAGTGTCAAGAGGCCACTGGCTCCACCTCATTGTTATAATTTCTTGCATTGCTAGAATCACCATATGTGAACAAGAGAATACCATCAAGTCCACTCTAGTCCATAGTTCTTTCCCCAATCCTGAGGGGACTGGGATGGTGATGTCCACTCCAACTCCAAGTGAGAGAGGGCTTATATCCCATGGATATGGTGGGTGGGCTGATCCTGCCTGCAGATGCAGGCCCTCTCCATTCCCTGGGATGGCCATTTCCCATCGTTGTCTCCTCACCAGGTGACTTGGATGAGTCCATTGAGCTGTAGGGTAGGAGTTGCAGCTCCACCTAGATTTCATCCACACCTGGCACATAGGTAGGCGGGAGGCTCCAGTCTCTGGAAGTATACCTAAAAACTCCAGCATCACATATAGGTTTGAATAGAAGGGACTGGTGAACCATGTGCAGGGAGGACTTATTTGAGTCTAATTCTGTCACTCTCAGGAGCACAGATTCCAAAATAGAACCCACTGATAAGGCATCAGTCTCTGGGGCTATCCCCCCTTATATAGGACCAGGGTGTCTCCGGAGCTCTCAGGAACCCCTCTGAGTGGGGTGATAGGCACTTAGATGTTCTATGAGCTCCTACTGAGGTGTGCGTAAGAGTTATCTCTGGGATGACCTCCCGACTCTCTTTGAAGTCTCTTAGCCATTTGAACTCATTTGTCTTTACCATTTCCCCCTTTTATTCAAGGTCTTTTTCCAGTTGTGTTGCCAGTTGGCACTTGGTTTTAATCCCTCGTTGCCAGGGAGTCTCATCCCCGGGAGTCATGTCCCACGTTGGGGGGAAGGTAATGCAATCATATGCTGAGTTTGGCTTAGAGAGAGGCCACATTTGAGCAACAAGGAGGCTCTCAGGGGGCAACCCTTAGGCACCCCAAAACTGCAGGCTAAGTCTCATTTACAAGAGCAAAGACTCACAAGGGTAGTCATCAATAAAAAAAAAAAAAACATCAGTGGGTCATCCTATTTTGAGAGGCACTGTCCCTACACTCAGAGGACTACTGCTGCTCCCTTGGAGACTGTGGCAGAGCTCTCCAGGCTAGGAATTCAGATTCCCTCATTTATTGTGTGATTATCCACCCATCGTGACCATGCCCCATCCCCCGATCCTTTGAATGATTTTGTATATCTTTCATGTATATTCGGATGAACCAATCCCCACAAAACCCCCCCCCAGACACCACCCCCCCAATAATCCCCCGCAGTACCCATTGTAACCCTTCTGTGATCCAAATCCTCCATGAACATTTAGTCCATAAAATAATCAAATACACTTACTAGGAAAAAGAAACAAGTGTGATAAGCTTACATGCAAGAGACAAACATAAGGAAACTCAGGGAAAAAAAAAAAAAAAAAAAAAGAGAAGGAAAAAAAAACAATCAAACAAAGAACAAAACAAAATAAAATATAATTAGTGGATTGGGACATTCAAAAAATGGGCAAAAAAGCAAAGGAAATGCCTTAAAATATATATATATATGTATTCATTTTTTTTTCCTTTCTCTTATCTTTTTTCCTTTTTTTCCTTCCTTTTATCACTGTGTTACCGGATGTCTGGTGTGCCATGACACCTTCCTCCTCTCAATCCCCATTGTCTCCCAATTTTTCATTTAATTTTCAAAGAAGTTTTAGGTCACAGCAAAGTCACACACGGAGTGCCAGAGACTCCCAGATACCAAACCACCCCCGCTTCCCCACCCCATATTAACTCCCCCCCCCTTTTTTTTGGTTGTTAGCATTGTTATAACTGTTATGCAGATAGCAAAATATAACAACTAAACATTGTCAGTGATTTACAGTATAGTTTACAATTTAGATGATACAGTTTAATAATTTTGATGATATTTACCATGTCCTGTGTCCATTACTGTAAGGTAATGAAAAACCTTCCCCATGACCACCAAACAACCGGTTAGATCTTGACTGTTCCCTTCTCCCCGGCCCCCCAGGGCCCGTGATACCCCCCCTCTCCCAACCCATGGAATGTCAAGATTCACAGTTACATGCCCTGGGGATTTAAACCAGCCCTTCCTAATCCACCCACCCCCCCAGTGCTGCACCACCAAACCCAGGAACACCACCACTCATCTGCCCCATCCCCCAACATGCAACCACACTCTATCCCTTTACCGTAGATTATGTCCATATGGGTGATGGCTCAAAGCCTGCTCTTCTCTTACTCTCCTTTGTTAACCTATCTTTCAGACAATGGTTCTCAGAGACTGCTCACTTTCCTCAGTTCAGATCAGTGAGGTCATATACTGTTCATCCTTCAGTGCCTGGCTTGCTTCACTCAACATAAGGTCTTCAAGATTCATCCACGTTATTCCATGTGTTAGCACTTTGTTCCTTCTTACAGCTGAGTAATATTCCATTGTATGTATGTACCACATTTTGCTTATCCATTCGTCTGTTGATGGGCACCGGGGCTGATTCCAACTTTTGGCAATGGTGAACAATGCCGCTATGAACATTGGTGTGCATATATCTGTTTGTATTTTTGTTTTCAGTTCTTCTGGGTATATACCCAGCAGTGGAAATGCTGGATCATACGGAAGATCTATTGGTAGTTTTCTGAGGAACCGCCAAACTGTCCTCCACAGTGGCTGGACCATACCGCAGTGCCACCAACAGTGGATGAGGGTTCCTATTCCTCCACATCCTCTCCAACATTTAGTGTCTCCTGTTTTTTTAATAGCTGCCATTCTGATGGGTGTAAGATGGTATCTCATTGTAGTTTTGATTTCCATTTCCCTGATAGCAAGTGATGTTGAGCATTTTTTCATGTGCATTTTAGCCATTTGTATTTCTTCCTTGGAGAAGTGTCTTTTCCGGTCACTTGCCCATTTTTTAAATGGGTTGTTTGTCCTTTTATTTTCGAGGTGTAGGATTTTTTTATATATGCAGGATATTAGGCTCCTATCAGATATATGGTTGCCAAATATTTTTTCCCATTGGGTAGGCTGCCTTTTTATTTTCTTAATAACATCCTTAGAGGTGCAGAAGTTTTTAATTTTGAGGAGATCCCATTTATCAATTTTTTCTCTTGCTGCTCGTGCTTTGGCTGTGAAGTTCATGAAACCATTTCCTATTACAAGGTCCTGTAGATGCTTCCCTACATTATCTTCCAAGGTTTTTATGGTTTTGGCTCTTATATTTAGATCTTTGATCCATCTTGAGTTGATTTTTGTATAAGGTGTGAGATGGTATTCTTCTCTCATTCTTTTGGATATGGATATCCAGTTCTCCAAGCACCACTTGTTAAAGAGGCCACTCTCTCCCAACTGAGTGGGCTTCGTGGCCTTGTCAAACACCAGACAACCGTATATGCGAGGATCTACATCAGAACTCTCAATCTGGTTCCATTGATCAGCAGGTCCATCCCTGTGCCAATACCACACAGTTTTGATCACTGTAGCTTTGTAGTATGTTTTAAAGTCAGGTAATGTGATACCTCCAACTACATTTTTCTTTTTCAATATATCTTTGGCAATTTGGGGCCTCTTGCCTCTCCAAATATATTTTGTGGTTAGTTTTTCCAGTTCCTTAAAAAATATAGTGTTGACTTTTATTGGGATTGCATTAAATCTGTAGATTAGTTTGGGTAGGATAGACTACCCAATGATGTTTAGTCTTCCCATCCATGAACAGGGAATATTTTTCCATTTATTTAACTTTTCTTTGATTTCCTTTAACAGTGTTGTGTAGTTTTCTGTATATAAGTCCTTTACATCTTTAGTTAAATTTATTCCTAGGTATTTGATTCTTTTATTTACTATTGTAAATGGTATTTTTTTCCTGATTTCCTCCTCAGTTTGCTGGTTATTGGTGTACAGAAATGCTACTGATTTTTGAGTGTTGATCTTATAGCCTGCAACATTACTGAACTCCTTTATAAGTTCTAGAAGCCTTGTTGTCGATTTCTCAGGGCTTTCTATGTATAGGATCATGTCATCTGCAAATAATGAAATTTTTACTTCTTCTTTTCCAATCTGGATGCTTTTTATGTCCTTTTCTTGTCTCAGTGCTCGTGCAAGTACTTCTAAGACAATGTTAAATAGGAGTGATGATAGTGGGCATCCTTGTCTTGTTCCCGATCTCAGAGGGAAGGCTTTTAGGATTTCACCATTGAAAATGATGTTAGCTTTGGGTTTTTCATATATACCCTTTATCATTTTCAGAAAGTTTCCATCTATTCCTATCTTTTGTAGTGTTTTTATGAGGAAAGAGTGCTGTATTTTGTTGAATGCTTTTTCTGCATCTATAGAGATGATCATGTGATTTTTTTCTTTCAGTTTGTTTATGTGGTGTATTACATTGATTGATTTTCTTATATTGAACCATCCTTGCATACCTGGGATGAAACCCACTTGGTCATG
>JAKSZT010054052.1:7125178-7155734 GCA_026826555.1 Tolypeutes matacus | reverse complement strand
TCAGAGTCATTTGTATTTTTCTGTTGCCCTCTGGTCATCATATTATCTTGATGGGTTTGTTCAGTTGATTAGCTTTTCTCTATGCTCTAGAATTTTATTTAGCTGTTGGTTCTGCGTGTGAGTTAAGTTTTCTCTTTGGCAGTTTTTCTTCTTATTTTATTTCCTTGCTTTTTTCTACGTTCCCTTGAAGGCAAAAGGTTAGGGCCAGAGGAATCAAAAGATGTAAGGAAGGCAGAAGGATAATAGAAATATTGATAAAAGTTAGAAGAGGGGCAAAATGAGACTTAATGAGATGAATATTTAACTTGTGTAGGCAGTGTAGAGTACTAGGAAAAAATATGGAGTTCCTACAATGGACTTGGAAAACAAATGGAGGAATATATATATAGTGATTTAGAAGGCTAGAATTATGAGGAGGGAGAGAAATAGTAAAGAAAGGTCTGAAAGGAAAAAGTTAATACTAATAAAAAAAAAAAAAAGAAAGAAAAAAGAAGAAGAAGAAAACAAAATAGATGGGATAGAAATTGACACCCTTAAGTTGTGGGCCTATGAAAAAATGTTGTCTCTAAGAGCCACAACAGAAAACAGAAAGATGCAGGAAGGATAAGCGATAGTTTGTAATACAGAATCAATATATACAGTGAGTGGGAAATTACTGAATAAGAAGCCCAGCAAAGAAGCGACAAGCTGGCAGCACCTATTTAAAAAAAAAAAATAGAAGGAAAAAGGAAGGGGGGGAGGAAAAAGGAAATAATAGCAATAGACCAGAAAGTAACAGAGAGAAACCAAAGATCCACACAGGCAAGCAGTCAAACAGAGCTAAGGGGGATCAATGATTCCCCTAGGGTCCACGTGGATCCTTCCTGCCTACTTGTGTTCATCAATGA
Source organism: Tolypeutes matacus (assembly GCA_026826555.1). Taxonomy (NCBI): domain Eukaryota; kingdom Metazoa; phylum Chordata; class Mammalia; order Cingulata; family Chlamyphoridae; genus Tolypeutes; species Tolypeutes matacus. The sequence continues at coordinate 7,154,847 of JAKSZT010054052.1, read as the reverse complement.
ATTTCCCCACAGGGTTCTATATGCAGGTCCTGAAGCAGCTTTTAGCTATTAAACTAAATTTAAAAGAATTTATTTTTCATTTGTTGAGGTGACCTCACTTTTTTTTTTTTTTTTTTTTTTAGCCAAATGCAGGACCCAAAATAATTCCTCCTCTAGACCAACCCCCTTACGGAAGGGACCCTAGCTGGGCCCGTGGAAATTAATCAAGCACGTCCCACTTTCCGGACTCCCCAGGTTAGCTGAAGCTCTGATGTTAGTCAGTGAGGAGTGCTAAAGACGGCGGATTCCGCCCCTTCTGGCGCCGAGCTCGAGCGTCACCGGGCTGCTCAGTAAATCAGTTTGAGTGCAGATTCGCGTCTACTCTCAGCTTAATGCTGCTTCAGGTCGGCTTATCTGCTCCCCAAAGCTATGGGGCGGTGCAGGCAGCCAGATCGATGTCTAAAAATATAAAATACCCTTCCCTGTCTTCCAACAGAACCCTCCCTTTTTTGGGAAGTGTCCCTTCCTCCTGGCTCCGCAGCGGCCCGGTTTGTTTCCCGACCAAAATCCCCACTCCGGTTCACCGAGTGCTGATTAGCTCGTTTGCTCTGTTCACACAAGGTCCAAGGGGCGCCAGGCAGCCAGATCCCCAGAAAATAAAACTTTTTCGCCCCGCCCGCGGCTCCAAATGGCCGTTTTATTTAATTTTATTTTTTTTTCCCTAACCGCGGGGCTCAGCCGCCTATGCCAACCTCCACCGGCAGCCTCAAAACTCACGAATCTCCACCGTTCCATCTACGCCGCCGATCCATGCAGATAGATGTCCCAAACTTCTCACTCCACGCGTGCACAACACAGACCCCCGGGCAGGACCCCGTCCACAATCCGCCTTGCTCTGGGAGCTTGCAGTGTACGCCCTCCTACACTAACGCCATCTTCCAAATATCTTTTGTTAAACATATTTCTATGACATTTCTCTAGATTGTAACAAATTACTATGGAAAACTCTCCCTGAAGCTGCCCTCCAGATAGACACATTAATTTTCCACTCCACAAATAGTTATTGAGCATGTACTATGTGACAAGCACTTAGCATGTACTAAGTTCTGTGGGTACAACAGTGAACTAAACATAATACCTGCCCTCTGGTAGCTTATATTCTATAAGGGCAGGAAGATAATAAACAAATAACTAACTATACAATGTGTCAAATGATCAGTGTTAATGGAAAACAAAAAAGTAGGGGGGAGGCAATTACTATTTTGTAGAGAATAATTAGGAAAGGCCTCTCCAATAAGAAAACATTTGGGCAGAGATCTAAAAAAGTAAAAGAATGAGTCAAGTGAGTGAACCAAGAGCAGAGTATTTTCAGGCCAGAAGGAAATACAGAAAATCCAAAGGCCCTGAGGCAGGGATAGGCTGGCATATCACCTGGGCAAGGAGGAGGCCAGTGAGGCTGGAGAAGAGTGAGCAAGATAGAGAGTTATGACATAAGAGAGCAAACAGGGACCAGATCATGTAGAGTCTGGGGGGTGGGGGTGGGGGCGGGAACGAGACTGTCTAAGGACTTTTGCTCTTACTTGGCATAAGATGGGAAAGTTTTGGAGGGTTTTGAGCAGAGTTGTGACATTAATATACTTTTTTAAAAAATCACTCTGGCTGCTGTATAGAGGATAGACTGTAAGGAGGCAAAAGCAGAAACCGGGAAACTAGTTGGGAGCCTAATGCAAAATGAAAGATAAAAAATGACAGTGAGGAGCGGATATGGCTCAAGCAGTTGAGTGCCCACCTCCCACGTGGGAGGTCCCGGGTTCAGTTCCCAGTGCCTCCTAAAAACAAAAAAACAAACAACAAGCAAACAAACAAAAAAATCAACTCAGGGGAGCCGATGAGGCTCAATGGTTGAACACCAACTTTTTACACATGAGGTCCTGGGTTCAATCCCCAGCTCTGGTACCTGAAGAAGAAAAAAAAAAAGTCAGTGACTTAGACCAGAGAAATAACACTGAGAGGTGATGAGAAGTGGGTTGGATTCTGGATGTACTGTGAAGATAGCAGGATTTTCTGATGAATTGGATATGGGATGTGGGAGGGTGTCAGAGAAAGAGAGAGAGAAAACTTATGAAAAGAGGCACAAAGAATAAGACTAGAAAGGTTTGGTGAGGTATGACATGTGAGGTTGGCTACTCAAAGAGGCAAGGCAGAACAAAAACACAATTCCAACCTTGATCAGCCTCGATCTTTCACAGTATAAACTGCATAGACCACAGGCTCAGATTATATTCTAAAATTAATAACTTTTAAAACAAAAAAAAAAGAAAAATTTTCAAAATATTCTCCTAAACAAAACTCCAGTTTTGATCACAGAGGAAATCAAACTATACTCAAAAAACTTCTAGAAGTAAACCTAAGAGAAAATCTTTCCAACCTTGGAGTGGGCAAAGATTTCTTATATAGGACACCAAAAGCATGAACCTTATCATAAAAATAAAAATTGACAAATTGGATTTAATCAAAATTTAAACTTTCTGCTCTTTGAAAAAAACACTGTTAAGGGAATGGAAAGAAAAGCAACAGTCTTAAAGAAAATATTTGCAAAATATATCCCTGTTAAAAGATTAGTATCCAGAATATACAAAGAAATCTACAAATTAATAAAAAAAGAAAACAAACAACAAAAAAAAAAGACAAAAAAAAAAAAAACCAACCCATTTTTTTTCCTCAATGGGAAGATTTAAACAAACATTTCACCAAAGATACAGATGACAAATACGCACATGAAAAGATGTTCATCGTGATTAATCATCAGGAAAAATGCAATTAAAACATAATAATAAGATACCACTACACACCTATTACAATGGCTAAAATTCCAAGTGTTGACAATGAGGTGAAGAACTGGACCTCTCATACCTGGTAGCGGTAATGTTAAATGGTACAACCACTTTGAAAAAGTTTGGCAATTTCTTCAAAAGATAAAAAATAACCTACATTATCTAGCCATTTCATTTCTATGTATTTACCCAAGAAAAAAATGGAAATATATGTCCACACAAAGACTTGAACACAAATGTTCATAGCATATGTATTTGTAATAGCCAAAAATTGGAAACAACCCAAATGTCCATCAACATGTGAATGGATAAACAAATTGTGTCATATCCATTCCATACAAATGGAATACTACACTAAAAAGCAATAAACTATTAATACACACAGCAACATGGATAAATGTCAAAATAATTATGCTGACTGAAAGCAGACAGACCAAAAAAAAGTACATTTGTATGATTCCGTTTATATAAAGTTCTATAAAATGCAAATGCATCAATAGTGAAGGAAAGTAGATCAGTGGTTGCCTGGGCACAGGGAGAAGGGAGGCTAAGAGGACACAGGGTGGGACAGTAGAGAAGACTGCAAAGGGGCAGAAAGAAAGTTTTGGGGATGATGAATTTATTATCTTCACTGTGGTGATGGCTTTGATGAAGAAAATGCTGCAGCTCTGACCCCAGCCCCCTTAACTGACACCCACAGCTTCAGAAAGATAAACGGCTCCCTGGCTCCTCTCCTTCTCATCCACCCTAGGACCTCTGCTTTATGAAAATAAGATAAACTTGCTTTTTTTTTTGCTTTTGTAAACCCCGCTTGCCCGCTTGCTTAAGGAATTCGCCCGCTTGCCCAGCAATCCACTAGCCAATGAACAGAAACCTATATAACCCCACAAAAGCTGATGCCCAGGACTCAGAATTTGGAGACTGGATTCTCCTCTGGGCCCATGCATAATAAAACTTTGTTCCTCTGCCTCTCCGGGTGCCGTTTGGGCTTTCTCATTGTCTAAGTCTCATTTCTGCCACAACAGCTTCACAGGTATATACATATGTCAAAACATCAAACTGTATGCTTTAAATATGTTCAGTTTACCATGTCAATTATATCTCCATAAAGCAGTTTTTAAAAATTTCATTGGGGGAAATATACTATCATTACATAGCTTTTAGGAAATAATAAGAATACTGTATATCAAACTTGAAAGCCAAAGTTATGATTTTTTTTTTTACTGGGAGGTCCCGGGGATCGAACTTGGGTCCCTCCACATGGGAGACGGATGCCCAACCATTTGAGCCACATCCATCCCCCAAAGTTATGATTTTTTATAGGAATGGCATTAAATTTGTTTATCAATTTGGGGAGAAATGATATCTTTATTATGTTGAGTTTTTCAATTCATTAACACAGTATGTGTCTCCATTTATTTAAGTCTCTGATTTCTTTCATCAGCATTTTATCATTTGCAACATACAAATCCTATATGTATTTTTTAGATTCCATGTCAGTGTTTCCTTTTTACTGACATTCTGTCAATGGTATTATATTTTAAACTTCAGTGACCATGAAATACAACTGACTTTTGTAGGTTTATCTTATATCCTGAACTCACTTAGTAGTTCTGAGAGTTTTTTGATAGATTCCTTGGGATTTTCTACAATCATATCTAGGAAAACATCCACTTAAAGTGAATCTAAGATAAAATGAGATCTAAAAGTTCATAGTGAAATGGGAAGGGAGGATTGTATGATTGGGACTTTATCTTAAAAATCAAAGAAAAATTATTGAAATAAGTCTATTTTCTGTTACATTTCACAAAATTTAGGTTATAACTGCAACTCTCCCCTAACCCTTAGAACAGGGGTTCTTAACCAGGGGTCCGTGAGCTTGAACAGAAATTCAAAATAAACATTATTCTTGTGAGGATGTGCTGGTGTGGGTGTGATATATTTGTTAAATAATACACAGTATAGTGTGGACTTAGTAAGGGGCCTGTAGTTTTTACCTGACTGGCAAAGGGGTCCGTGTAACAAAAAAGGTTAAGAACTCCTGCCTTAGAACAAAGAATGAATCAATGTGGGAAATGGGAGGAAAGGGATATAAATTTCCCACAGTCTTATATAGCAGCATAATATGGTATCCTTTACATTAATTTACATAATGCAGTCCTATGAATTCTTTTTTTTTTTTTTTTTACAAAAATGTATGATGACTTCATCAATATTTTTAAGGGTCTTTCTCATCCTTTGAACCTGAACTCATTCCTCTGTAGCACCTATTAGGTCATCATCTTTATCCATATTTGGTTCTTTGATTGCAAACTTGTCCAACCCTTCTGAATACATATTGGTGAATAGCTTTGCAAAACTGAAGCAGATTTCTAATACCACTGTCATTCACTTCATTAAATCCTGCAATTTTTACATGATTTGTTATTTTATCTTGTGGTCATATTGCACCGATTATTGCATATTTATATTATCTGACAATCAGCAAGATCATTAGTGAATATTTTCCTGTTCTGTCCATTTTTGCTCTCATATGCAGTATCATTATTGTGAGAATTTCAGTAACAGGTACCCCTCTTTTGAAAACCTTAAAATATCCATGGCATTTTTCCAGAAAGTTCACTTATATACATTTCATAATCAAAAATGTCCATAAACATTTACATATACATGTTTACTAGAATATTTAAAACAATAATTAGAACACCTTAAATCCCCAACAATTTTCTAAAGTGGTTAATTATGGGACATTCATAGGAAGGAACATTATGCAACTAATAAAAGCCATGATGTAAAAGAATAGATAATAACATGAAAAATGTTTTCATAATATATTGGGTTTTAAAAGCAGAACACAAAACAGTACTGACAGGATATCTTGATTGTTTATATGTTTATAAGAACATACAAACATGGAAAAAAGATGTGAAAGGATTTAAACAAAAATTCTATGCTAGAGTTTTCAGGGTCATTCAAAATTTTCCTTCAGTGTTTATGATTACATTTTTCAATCTTTCTACAAAGCATACTTTACTTTGGAAAAACTTTTAAAGGTATATATATTTTTAATAAATAAATAAAAGAAACCCACCCCTTAAGAATATTTCATATCCACTTCTCATCAAAGACATGGATATAATTGACAACAGAAAGGATAGGGTCACTTGATGGATGAGACCATTAGCACAGCTACTAAAAGCTGTTGCCTTTCATCCAAGCTTTCTGTAAGGATTAACATTCCAGGGCTAACACAGCAGCTGTCAGTGAACAAACTTCAATTTTGCCTCCTGGCTGTGGCAGAGGTTTGGTGGGAAGCAATGTTACACATGCCAGTGTCCCAGGCACCTTCACTGAGGACTTCTTCAGTCAGATTTTTCTGAGCAGGAAGCAGAAGAATCAGCAGTGGACAGATGGAAAGAATCTTACTTAAGGATGGAATTCACCAGCCTGATTCCTCCCTCTTGGCTCCAAAGGCCACCAAAATGCTGCTTCCAGAGGCCAGAAGGAAAAAGAAAGCCTCTGCCGAGATGGAGAAAAACATTCCCTTGGAGAACAAACTCAAAACAGGTCTTTTCTTAGCTTGACCTTCACAATGAGGTCAGAATATTTTCTCAGCTCCTCACAGAAACAAAGGCTCATGGCTCGCTCTCTTGGGGAAACTGAGGAACTGCACAGTGTGAAAGCTCAAATTATGAGAAATGTAGTTAAAGAAATGGATGGGAAAGATTTTTTTTTTTTTCCACAAGGTTATTATAATTTTTTTCTACTATTTTGATAAATAATTCAACTGATAGCCTCAGATCTTAGTACCCAAACGTGATTTGGCATGATATATTATATAGGTATAAGTCTATGCAATGTAAGAACATGCCTCTATATACAGGGAAAAACGACTAATGGGATGTGGCGACTTAAGAATTTTCCAAAAATTTCCTTCTGGCCCAGTCACATCAAGAGTCCTGACTTCAAATTCCCTCTTCAAGCCCAATTTCACACCCTCCCCTCCACACAGTCTCTCACAATTACTCTCTGGAATTGCACAGCGTGAATAAATCGCACAAATGGGCAAGGCTCTCTCCCAGCTCACACTCTCACACACCCACTCACCTCCTGGGTCACACTACGGCTGCAGCGCCGCCCCGATCATGGAGAGGCCACTTCCGGCCTTTCTTTCCCGCCTCCCGGCAATACCCGTGATGCCCTGGGCTCTCCGGAAGCGACACCTCCCTGTTCTGGCAATGGAAACTTGGTTTCTTTACTGCAGTCTTTGGGCCTGGTCTCTTAAAGCCCATGTTGTTATATTATCAGTACTGTGATATCTCCTCCCTCCGCCAACTCGATTATAAACACTTTGAGAGAGCAAACTTTTTATCCCCGCTGCCTGGAACAGTGTCTTCATAAGTCATTTGTTGAATGAACGGCTATTAAGTGAATAAAGAGCTGATAGTTCTTTTTGTTGGACAGAATAAACAGTGCTGAGTAGAAAAAGGGCAGGAGAGGTCTTAGGGCCAACCCTCAGCATAGAATGAGGAAGAAAAATTTGCCTGTATAACAACTGATGTTTAAAAGCCGGGGTCCTTACCTTGGCCTACAATGCTCTAAACCACCAGACCCTGGCTGCCTCTGCAACCTCAATCCTTGCTAGTATTTCCCTAGCTCCCTTTATCTGTGCCACACTGGCCTTTCTTCTGTTCTGCTGCAGAAACTCTCACCTCCCAGAGTCTTGCCCTTTGTTTCCTCTACCTGGAATACTATCCTTTTTAATATTCTCATAACTTGTTCCTTCACCTCATTCAAGTGTCTGCTAAAATATCACCTTTTCAGAAAACCTTCCCCAATCAACTTGTTTAGACACTGAATACCACTATTTCCCACCCTGCTTTTTTTTTTTTTTCAGAGCATTTATCACTAATTGACATCACATATCTGTTTGTTTGTTGTCTGCTCTCACATACCCACACACTAGAATGTAATTTCCATGAAGGCAGAGACTTTATCTGTTTTGTTCCCCAGGACTTAAAACACTCCCAGCCAATAGTAGGCACTCATGAATGTTTAATGAATAAGCAATAGAATAAGTGTTTGCTACTATGGTGCTGGCTGTGTGTCAAGTACTGTATCTGCAGAGCTCTCTGAAATTAGCAGTTCCAGGAGTGAACTTGGTCACCATCCTGGTTTGGTGGGACATCTCAGGCTGGTTTCATCGAACCCTGTCTTGGTCAGGTTTGAAGGTTTTGCCATCATGCCCGGAATAATCTTTCAGGTACTAATCTTGATTTGCCTGGAAATGTCCTGATTTTAAAACTGAAAGTCTCAGGAATCCCCTCAGTCCCAGGCAAACCAGCAGAGTTAGTCACTCTTCTGTCAGGTAACCAAGCTCCATCTTCTGTGTTTTGTTTCACTTTGTGTGTGTGTGTGGGGGGGCTTAGGGCTTAAGAACATCCTGGGCCATTTGAACAGGAAATTTGCACTCAGTGGGTAGGATGGGAAGACTGGATGGACAATGAACAGGCTGATGGGCTGTTGGGCCACACCAGACAGCAATATGAAAGATGTGAAATAACAACATAAAAGATGTTAACCTGGCTTCCAGGGCTCTCTGGCACTGGCAAAGTCAGTGCTTTCTCCAGACAAAGCTCATGGTTTCTAAATCTCAGGCTCTTCTATCTACATGGTCCCACCTACTCTCCCCTTTCCCAAGCACACATAACTTCCAAATAGCACTCTGCCACATGCTCATTAACTATTTTAATTAAAAGGAACCCCGTGATTAGGTATTGTTGTCATCCTCATTTGGCAGATGAGGAAAGTGAGGTTCAGAAAGGTTGCGTATCTTGACCAAAGTCACATAGCTTAGTGGTCAAATCAGAATTTGAACCTGAGCATTCTGACTCTCAAGGTCTATTCTTAATTACCACATTATTATGCAGATTTTAACACTATCAATACATATTTTGGCTGTGTCCAGAAAAGACTATATCTTTTTTTTTTTTTTTTTTTTAGGTACTGGGGCTGGGGAATGAACTCGGGACCTCATATGTGGGAAGTCAGTGCTCAACCACTGAGCTACACCGGCTCCCCCGAGTTGGTTTTTTTGTTTGTTTATTTGTTGTTTGTTTTTAGAAAGTATCAGTGATTGAACCTGGAACCTCATACATGGGAAGCATGCACTCAACCACTTGTGCTACATCCACTCCCCATCAAAGACTATACTTTTTAAGACCCCAAGAGTAGTAATTAAAAGCAATTGGTCATATTTTCTTAATCCTAATAAGGCTTTAAGCAGCTGATATAACTAAAACACAGCTAACAAACAAAAAGGGCAGATAATGGGAGACCCTGCTCCCACAGGCATCCGCCATGGTTGAGTCTCTAGTTTACTAAGCAGAGCTAGTTGGTAGGATTTCTTCTCCAAACACAATGTTCCCAGGCCATCCACAGAGTCTCTGTTGTTTTCAGAGAAGGATGCCTGGTTTGCATGTAATATCTGAGAAGCATGTGTAATTCTGAAAGCATTAGTGTCTTACAGGATCTTGCAAAGCCAGAAGCAGCTGTCTTGTAGTGCAAAGACAAACTGGACTTGGATTCAAAAATGTTTGCTTTAGTTCTCACTCTGCCACTTACCACTGCATGACAAGTCACTTAACGTTTTCCCACCTGTAAAATTGTGATAAATCTATCTCCCCATGAGATTTACTGAGCATCAACTTAAACAGTGCTCTTGAACTCCCCCATAAACGTTTTGCTTTGCAAAATTTCAGTTTAAAATGCCAGCAGTGAAGAAGTGTATGTATTGTAGTTGAAAGCATTCGGAACTTGTTCTCTTGAGAGAGTAGAAGGGGAAGGAGTGTGTTTTGACCTTTACCACTGGTTAGGTAACCTTTCCAGAACCTCAGTTTCTGATTGAGTGTGGTTAAAGTGTAAGTTCACTCAGATAATATTCAGGGCTCCCTCTAGTTACAGAATCTAACATTCTCACTCAAATCTTTGCTTAAGCAATGCAAACATTAATTCTGGTCATTTGCTAATGTACCTGTCCTATAACTTTCATCCAGAAGTTTCTGCTACTGGCTAGGAAATGTGCTGCTGTTTTTGAAATGCCATCTGTTACATAAGCTTTCAGATAGCCTGAGTAGTGAGGAGTAAGCTCTGATCCCACTATCAGCACGATTAATTGCCCTCTCTTCTCAAGTTGCCTTCTGAGGAGTGACCTTGATGATACTTTTTTCTTACTCCTCTCTTTGTCCCTGCTACTGCCTTCTCCTTTCCACTCCAAATCCACATTTTCTCTGAATGCATCTTATATAGTTATTGGTGAAGATATTTGCATCTAGGAAAAGCAGGACAATGTTTTCTTTCTCCTTAATCCCTTCTCATTCCTTAATCACTTGCCCTCAATTTCCACCCCCACCTTTCTGCTGACATTGCTGTCAGGGTCACCGCCCAGGTCAATCCAATGCCCTTTTCTCATTTTCTTCAGCTTCACCATAGTGCTCTTCATTATATCCTCTCTCATGAAAATATCACCTCCCTTGACTTCTTTTGACACTAATAAAAACGCTACCTTCACTTTAGTGTTCACAGAACGATCTTGTAACAAGACTGGAGAAAAATTTAAATTCTCATTCACAGAACCCTCAAGTTTGGGAGAGATGGTATGATGGTGTTTGAGATATGGGCTACATGGATAGGGGGATGTGAAGTGAGACTCCCCAAAAGGGCACACGTTGAGTAACAATAGAAGGTTGCCAAAGCTGTTTCTAAGGATGGAAGTGGTCTTCTTTACTTGAGAACTTTTATCTTGCTGAGTAGCCAGACGAGTAGGGATGCAGATCTTGGGCAGAGCTAAATAGTACCTCGTGGTGGAGGAACAACTGAGTATTGGCGGGGGTGGTGGGGGAAGACGTGCAAGGGGAAGAAAGGAAATGAACCACCAGCATCAGTGTAAATAGCAGGCATTGCTGATGGAAATGTTGAATAATTTACTATGGGATATGTAATATAACCTTCTTCTATGTCTCCCCTACAAAACCTCAGTAACATCTACATTGCTCATTTATATTTTGAGTGCTAGTGGATTATTTGCTATCAAGTTTGGCACAGACTAAAATCATACCGTTGGACATGGGCTAGAAACACACATCTAGAAGGCATATACGAGATCACATTTGATCCCCACAACATCGCTGTGACTTGAGCAGAAACAGAATTCTTTTTCTAACTTTGCAGCTGAGGGGCAAAACGCCAGAGTTGCTGAAAGAGGAGAGGTGACTTATCACAGTCAGCAAATGGCAGAAGTAAGATTCAGATCCACTTGGCTCTTCTGACTCCAACAAGATCTTGCTGATTCTTAATCAGATATTTGCTTCCTTGTAGAATGACCTTTCTTTGACGGTTTTTCTGTCTTCATTTTCTCCTCCCAACCCCTAAACAGGCATTCTATCTCTGAGAGCTCAACCTCCTCTGCATGGATGATGCCCCAGAACTGTATCTTCAACCCTGACTTCTCCTTTCAACTTTGAACCCATAGCTCTACCTGCCAGCAGGACATCTCTGCTATCATCTTGACCTCAATATGTGTAAAATCAAAACTTGCCTTTTCCTTTTCAGTATCTCCTTTGGGCTGATTGTCCTGCACCTAGATTCTCAGGCTGAAATAATGGCTGTATGAAAGGAAAGATTCTTTGATTCCTCTTCCTGTCTCAAGCCCGTCAGTGATCAAAGTCCTATCTATCCTACCTTCAGAATATCCCTTGAATTTTCTCCTTCTTTTAGAGCTATCTACTCTACTTAATTAAGGCCCTCTTCATTTTACACTAGGATTTTTTTTATATTCAATATAAGTGGAGTTTAATATCTTGAGTGGATTTTAACATATTGAAAAAATAAGCCTAGAGCTCACAGAGGTCTTAAATCAGCCCCAAAACACACTCTTTTCACCTCTTGGGATTTAAAAGTTCTCTTCTTGGGCTGTGTCTAAATGGGTCAGTAAGGCAGAAACTCTACAAGCCCACACAAGACAGGCTCAGAGAAACCAGATCAGAGTCATTGTGAAAGCCAGTCTTCACAGTGGTGCTATGGAGAGTTTTAACACAGATCAGCATTAGCAGGGGCAGCCAGGGGTTAATTCTCAACATCTAACTGCCCTCCACACCCCACAACTCATCAGAGCCTGTGGAATCCTCTGCTTTTATCTCATCAAGTTTTATACCAAGATTTGTTCAATAGTTTCTGAACATTTCTAGGCCCCAGTGTCTCCACTCTCCATTATATCCTGTCATCAGTCCCAGATTCATATATACCATATGTATGTATATATATACATACAGTTTATATGTATGGATATAGTACATGTGTACATATATATTATATACTCTTCTTACTCACAAAACTAAAAAGGCCCCCTCAATGATCTCAAAATAATGTCCTGACTCCTTCACTTGGCACTAGAAACTTATCACAAACAAGCATCAGCCCACTTGTCCAGCTTCACACTTATTACACCCTAACAAATCCCCCAATGCAGCGAGGCTTATCCAGTTGAACTTCACGGACCACACACTGGGAAGTCTTGTTTCTAAACCATGACCCCTCAGTTCTCTAAGTGTAGAACACTCTCTCTATCCCTCACATCCATATAAAAGTCCCCTCCTTTTTAAAAGAGAGTAGAGGAGGTCCCCTCCTTTTTAAAAGAAAGTAGAGGAGAGAAGGAAGAGTATAGCTCTGAAATCAGTAACCTAGGGTTTCAATTTTGGCTGTTACCTACTAGCTGAGGGAACTTTTGGCCAATCACTTAATCCCTTTAGGCCTCAGTTTCCCCATTTGGACAGTAGGGATAATAATATATAAATAGTGTAAATCCCTCAAGATTGTAGAGAAAAGGAAACAATGAAATACTCAAAGATGCTATGTAAATTGGACACCACTACAAACAGATTATTTCCACAGTCACCATTCATCTCCAGATCTTTCCCCCTCCAAAGTAGTACAATTATCACTAATAACAATTCTGATAATATTTTTCATATACAATACACTTCATGGTTTTAAAATACTTTATACAACCATCTAATCCATTGTGCACCCCACGCATTTTGGCACTTAACTTATTATTGAGAAAGAGATTTATCTTTTTTATGTGTATGTACTCTTTTCCCATCTCCATTGTCAACTCCTTGAGGGCAACTTCTATCTCATATTCCCATTCCCCATTCCCAGCACAGAGCTCCATACTGTGTAGGCAATCAAAGATGAAGTGTTTCCAAAAGTGAGAGGTCATAGGCATAGACTCTAGGGCCAGAGAAAATTTGAAACTTATTTCTGCCACTTAGTAGCTATGTGGTCTTGAGCCGGTTACTTAAACTCTATGACTCAATTTCTTTGACTGTAAAATGGGGATGATATTGGCACCTATGTCCTAGAACAATTATGAAGATTCCATGAGCCACTATGGATAAAGTCTGGCATGTGGTGAGTTCTTAATAAATGTTAACTATTAAGTGAGGCTGAGAGTTAAATTCCTTTCTTCTCTGCCTTATCACTTCAGTCCTCTCTCAACACAGATTCGCTCCATGAATCTTCTAGCTTCGTTCATTCACCAGAACAAATATTTACTGAGTGTCTGCTACATACAAAAGGCTGTACCTTTGATAAAAGCAGCTGTAAGAAACAGAGAAAATTTCTACATGAGTTACATCTTTCAGCCCTCCCCTCTTGTCTCCAGAACCAGAGAACAAGATGATGTTTCAACATCAAATCTCCTTGGGAAATTCCAGGTGCAAAAAAAAAAATTCATCTGTAATTGAAGGGCTTCTCAGAGTCACTAATATACTATTTATGGCCAAACTTTAAGAGCAGGGAATAGATTTTCCCACATATCCTAAACTCATCTACCTATGGGTCATTTATTTCATGGAGTTTCCCTCAGAATCAGGGTTCTGTCAAATTTACTTTGGAAAAATGCTCTGTGGAAATCCTATTCCTTTCTACTTCTCCTCTGCCCACAAATTAACTTTGGCTAATGCAACCTGTCCTTTGGAAATGCCCCCATTTACATGAGACTCTTCCTATGGAAGAGTCTTCAGCAAATATTAGTCATATAAATTGTATTGCGGGGGGCGGACGTGGCTCAAATGGTTGGGCGTCCGTCTGCCATATGGAGGGACCTGGGTTCGATCCCCGGGACCTCCCGATAAAATAAAAAAATATATATATAGAAGGTGCATGGGTTGCCAGGCTCTGTGTGCTGGTGAGCCACCAGGCCCCGGGAGCCATGTAGCAAGATGATGACGTAATAGGAGAGAGACGCAGGGGAGAGTCAAGATGAGATGCTCCAAAAACCAGGAACCGAGGTGGCGCAGGTAGCAGAACACCTCTCTCTTACATAGGAGGTCTTCAGGATCAAAGACTGGAGGAGAAGGATGAGAAGAGATGGGAGGAAACAAACACAGAGAATTGCCCAGCGAATGGACACAAAACAGCAAATGGGGAAGGGGGTGTTTTAAATGGATAAAGTAAATAAATAAATCTTTAAAAATAAATAAGTAAATTGTATTGCGGTAAATGGCTCAAACTTTTACATGTATGGCTGTTTCTACATATTCAAATGTCACTTACATTTTAGCAAAAAAGGCCCTAAGCAATCATATAAGTTGTCACAAAGACCATGTATTTTCACTAGAGTCCCCCCCCCCCGTCCCCCAAAGCTTCAACTCAGAACTTATTTACTCACTTTGGCCCAATCTTAGCTTTGTAATCTGTTTTCCAATCTTTAGCAGATTAGAAAAAAGCAAAGCCAGGCTGGTAGAGGCAAACCTGCTAACTACAGAAAGAAATTACATCTGAAAGGCTGGCCATGGAGGTGAAGATATAAATACTAAAGAGTAGATTAAAAAAATTCGTAGCAGTCTAGGAACAATTGGTGCACGGCAAAACCCACCAAGAATCTAATATTCCTAACGACTTCATTACATAGCCTCTAGGACCCCAACATGATCAAGAAATAGTTTACTTCTATTCAAGGTACTTGACTAAATAAAGCAAGACAATGTGCAATCTACATTTAGAAAGTTTTCCTTCTACAGTGGATTTTTAACAGTAAAAATAAGGCTGGTTGTGTTAAATGGTCAAGCGTAAGCTTTCTGGAAATTTCCAAGAGGCGTACACTGTCCCACAACAATGCTAGGCAAATGAGGTATAGTTACTGGACAGGCAATTGGTCACCCAGTGCTCCACAATTCATCCTGTAGTTTTGCCCTTCCCTGACCTTCTCCAGCACACTCTGCTCCAGTTCCACTCAGCCCCTAGGACTCTCTAAGTCTTAAAGATCTGTGTCCATCGTCAAAATCCCTATGCAGCTGACTTGGCATTATGCAGCCTCTGCTGGTCATTTATCCAAGTAATTTAACAAGAGTGAGAGATCAGGGCTACAACGCATTTACATCTAACCAGTAAATGGTGATTCTCCCAAAGATAGCCAAGTTAGAGTGCTGGCCTGGCAGATTTGGGAGTATAAAGAGAGCTGGGGGCCACCTCCCAGAACTGCTCCAAACTCAGCATCTCAAGGTAAGTGCTCAGGAGAGCCCACTTTTTCTGCTCCTTGCAGCTACAATCAAACCTGATCAGGTTACCGGTCAATGAGGGAAGGTGATGCAGGTAGCCTTTTCTGGGCCTACTAAGTATAACCTTAAAAGAGATGTGGGAGACAAGATAAACTAGACAAGATACCTGCCTTTCAAGAAAAGACGGGAGAAAAGATAAGTAATTATGAGACCAATAACCAAAAACCTGTGAAATCATATTGAATATGCTGTGTAATCTTCCCTTCCATTTGTTTTGGTTGCTATTACACCATTCAGTTAGCAAATAACTCTTCTGTGTTTGCCTTAAAAAAATCATTTGAAATTGTTACAGGTTATTAAAAAGTTTTCCCCATATCAGGACTTCTGGTAGATGACTTTGGGAAGAAAGTCATTTTATTCATCTGAATGCATTGTGTTCTTTCTGGCCGTTACGGACTGGTCTTGCATGGCATGCCTTATGGACTTTGGACTGGCTCATGTCTGACATCTTCAGCAGCATCCCTCAAAGTGACTCCAGCTTTGGGAAACTTGTTGTGCTTGGATTTCAGGCTACCATCTGCACCAGAGAACTTTTTGTCATCACAGGTTCTTTTTCTTTTTTTTTTTTTAAGAGGTACTGGGTTTTGAACCTGGAACCTTATTCATGGGAAGCAGGCACTCAACCATGGAGCTCCTCCTACTCCCCTGTCACAGATTCATAGGGCTGAGAGGAATTTTCAGGAAATGAAAGCCCCCCCAAAATCACAAGAGCTACTGAACCTGAAATCTCAGGTTTTGCCTCTAAGTCTTATTTCTTTTGAACTAAGGAACCAGAATATAATAAGTAATCATTTGGTTTTGTTTTTTTCTGAGAAAGTTATGAGAATTATAGGATACAGCTGGGGATTGTTAGAGATTCAGAAAATGAATGAGAAGGAGGCAAGCAAAGTAGTAAACCAAGTGTCAAAATTTCTCTTCCTGCCTACATGAGATTTCCTGACACATTCCTCTGGTTCCACAAAAGTACTGTATGGTCAATGGGACGTTTGCTTAAGTTAAATTTAATATGGAAAAATTTGTAGACTCCTTGAGACTACAGGCAGTTCCTTAAGATAGCCAGGTAGGTTATAAAACTCCTGGAGCTGTGAATCTTCATCTTAGATATGTTTTCAGCTGCTCTGCCTTTATCTGCTCTGGGAGACCTTCTTAGACCTCTTAAAGAAGTCTTTGTCCACTTTTCATAGCTTTTCTCCTATGGCCAAAAGAATTCAACAACTGGCTCTAAGCATGCAGGTTACAATCTGGATCATTACCCTCCTTTTTTTTCTTCCCTGATGCCCCAAACCTGCTCCCCCACCCCTGCCCAACCTCAATCAGAAGCAACATCTTTGTAAATTCCCATAATACTTCATTTAGACTCTTACAGAATTTGTCTTATTCTCATTTTTTCAGAGAGCTCTTTGAGCATCTCTCTTAACTCTTACTAAATTTTGCATTCCTGTAGGGCAGAGACCATTCTTTATCTTCCTCACACTCCCTCAAGGACCTGGCACCGTACTTCCCACACATAAGTTACTCAAAAACATGTTAAACAGATGTTGTGAATAACCAATTACTTAAATAACGATGATTTAACAGAAAGTAATATCCAAAATGGCAAATATATTTCCACCCCACACCATCTGCTGTTTACCTATTTAAATGTAGCTTAATTAAGCTCCTTATAGTTCGTTTGTTTTTCATTTTTTTGTTTGTTTAATTAAAGATGTTTGTAGATTTACAGAAAAATCATGCAGAAAATACAAAATTCCCATATTACCCCCCCCATACACTACTAACATGTTGCTCATTTATTTTTGTTTGTTTGTTTGTCTTTGATTTCCTAAATCACCCTCAAGAAGACACTTCATTCCTGAAGGACACACACCATCACTTTGGGAACCAAGAAGGTAAGACTTTCAACTTGATCATGATTGCAATAATCACAACTGGCAAACATTATTTTCCACATTCTCATTTTTGCCACATTCATAAGAAGCTGAAATTGATGACACTGTAACCAATGACTTAAATATCTGTAAAGGCAGATTACAAAATCATGCAGGTCTTTTACCAAAGGAAGAATGGCTTCCCAAATTTGCTCACATTCTACATGGAAAAGTATGCAAAATACAGTGCAGAACATTGACATGTAAACTCCAAGTCAATATTCTTAGTTGGCCCAGAGCATCATGGTCATAAGGCTTCACTTTTCCATTCCTTGAGCAGAGTCTGTGCCCCTGAATCCACATGGCTGTGCTTTCACTCACTAGTAATGCTGCGAGTAAGGAGGGACAGTTTCAACCTATCCCGGCTTGTGTTTATTGGAGGTAGTTCTAGATGTATTAGGACCAAAGAAACCAAAGTGTAATTGAGTCATGACCAAACTATGCTGACAAAACAGACTGGCTGGGAAATTCCCAGAGGAGGGATGAAAATCAAGAGTGTCGTCATGTGCACCAATGGCAAACAAAGGGAGAGGCGACTCGGGAAGATGGAGATTAACTGGGCTGGACAACTTGTCTCAACTAGAAGATTCTTAAAGACAGGAATGGAAGAGGTGGTTGAAGGGACATGGCTATGCTCTCAGAACATAGAAGTTAATTAAGGGGGAGGTAGAGTCATAGAGGGCACCACTAGTCATGCCTTGAGAGTGGGGTCAGATCTAACAAGGCAAAATTTAACAGTCAACAATGGATGGTTTTACCCTTGGGTCCCAAAATACAGTTGAGTAATTATAGGCAGAAAATTTGACTTAGCAACTGCATGTACCAAGAGGATTGAGGGGCTTTGCTTGACAGTGAGTGGTGAGTCAGCAGTGTGATGTGGCTGCCAAAGGGTGATCTCCACCTCGAGTGCCATACCTAGGTCAAGAGAGGTGAGGGACGTTCTGCTGGAGGACGACATGTGGTTTGGATATCACATTTTAAGAGAGATTAACAGGAGTGGGTTCAGGATAGAGTGCCCAGGACGGTAAAGGAGATTTGAAAGCCCACTGTGGAAGAGGCAGATGAAGCTTGAGCTGAACTGTTTAACATGGAGAAATGAAGATAAGGAGAACATAAGAGCAACTATCTAATGGGTGGAGAGTTGTCTCATGGGAAGAAGGTCTGAACTGCTGTTGCCACAAAAAGCTGGAATGAGGCTCAATCATCCTGAAGTTACAGAGAGCCAGGCTCTAGTTCAAAACAAGAGGAAGCTTCAGCCCTTTAAACTTGCTGCAAATGGAAAAGATTTTCTGTAAAGGTGTACAAGTAAGCTGGACAATACCTTTGCAAGAATATCGCTGAAATGATTTCAGCAGCAGTTGTTATAAGTAGTACAATGATGGGATACTGGGCTCTGAGTCATGTTAAGAGTAATAAATGGAAAGAGAAAAATCTCTACCTAAAAAGTAGTAGCAACTTAAGGCCCACATTGTAAAGTCCTCTTTTTCAAGGAGGCCTAAAACTATGGCTCAATCATCAGCTATTGTAGTCATTCCCCAATGTCAAGCATTTATTCTTATATTATTGTCCCAAATTTTGCAATATCCATTTAACACCATTAAGAATAATTTACTTAATTTTTAAAATGTATTCATTTTATTACTATAAATGTGTTTTTAAAAGATAATTTATGGGGAGCAGATGTAGTTCAGTGGTTGAGTGCCTGCTTCCCATGTTTGAGGTCCTAGGTTCAAACCCAGTACCTCCTAAAAAAAAAAAAAAAAAAAAAGATGCTGTGAAGGAGTGTTCCTTGGACCAGTTGCAAGCGTTAGCTGAGAAATTTGTAAGAAACTCAGAATCTCAAACCCCACCCCAAATTTACTGAATCAGAATATGCATTTGAACAAGATTCACAGTTAGATTCATAGGCACATTAAAGTTTGGGAAACACTGCCTTATAAAGTTTGGGAAGCACTATTATAGCACACCCCCTAAATAGGAGACATTTATTAGCCTGTGTTATCATTTCTAATTTTCCCCACATTTTTCAGAAAATATTATCTGAAATTGAGATGTATCTTAAAATCAATGAATGGCATATCATAGTTTAATTAACTGCATTTTTTTCTTGCTTTGTGGAATATAAAACAGTTTGTCTTACAACTATTTTTATACAATTTTTATACAATTCCATTATACAATGGAATTTTTATATTTTGATAAAATAAGTCAATACACTCTAAAATAAGCATATTGCCATTAAAATTAAGAAGTATTTGCCAAAAATCATTTTGGATATGCCCAGTGGGACTTTGCCATGGCTTTGGAAAGACTGGTTTAAGAAAAGCAAAATAATGCTCTCTCAGTGGTTCTCAAACAACACTCTGAGGTCCTGGTGGAAAATTCAGATTCTGTGGTTATAACCACAGAGATTCTGTTGCAATAGTTTTGATGTGGATAGTCTTCCAACAACATTTTGGTATCATGCTTAAACTAATAATATGAGTCTGTAAGCCTGTAACCTGCCAAGATTCCCTCATGCTATAGTGCAACAGTTCTCAAAGTGAGGTCGATGGATCCTTTCAGAAGGTACATGAAGTCAAACAATTGTCATATTAATACCCAGATATCATTTGCCCTTTTCACTGTGCTGACCTAATGGTGCAAAAGTAAGGATGGCTGCTGGTGTCTTATTACAAATCAAAGCCCGGCATTACACTAGACTAGTGGTTATTGTTTTCTTCACTGGCATATACTCTCACACACACACAAAATTAAGTCAGTTTCACTTAAAAAAAACTTAAAATTGGCAGAAGTAAAAATTATTACTCTTATTATATCTTAATTCTTAAATGTACATCTTTTTAATATTCTATATAATGAAATGGGAAATCTGCATAAAGCACTCCTGCTGCATACCAAAGTTTGATGGTTGTCTTAAAGAAAAACACCTGCGTGGTGGTTTGAGTTGTAAGCTAAACTAGCCGCTTTATTCATGAAGCACCCATTTTTACTTGAAAGAATGACTAACAGACAAACTATGGACTTGGGTATTTTGTAGACATGTTCTCAAAAGAAAAGGAAGTGTGCTTGCTGCTTCAAGGAAAACAACTGACAGTGTAACTAATGATAAATTTGAGATTTCAAGCAAAAATTAGAATTTTGGAAAACTTGTATCTGCCACCCTTACCTTGATGACTTCCTAATACTTAAAGAATTTTTTATGAGATAGGTGGTTATATTAATGGATGTAATTCTTTCACCTTGTATAATGAAATTTGGAATTTCTGAATAACTCAGTGAACCATTATTATCCAAATGACCAATGTACAATGTTGAGACATGGGAAGAAGATCAATTCAAAGTGCAATAAGATATATTTAAAAAATACATGTGATGCAATTTGAAAAAAAAAAAAAAACAAAAAAAACAAAGTGCAATGGATTGTAATGTAATAGGGAATAAAAAGTTTGTTATAGTTTCAGATTCCACATTGCAACTAGCCTTTAAGAAACTATCACTTGTCATGTTTTGGTATAATATCTAAAAAGAATAACCACAATTATTTGAAAAGGCTATTAAAATACTCTTTCCTTTTCCAAATTACATAATTCTATTAGGCCAGATTTTTGACGTATAGTTTAACCATAGCAACACATGGCAACAGACTGAATACAGAAGCAGACATGAGAATCCTGCTGTCTTCTATTAAGCAGATGTTAAAGAAATTTGCAAAAATGAAAAACAATGCCACTGTTCTCAATCAATTGTTTTTGTTTCGGAAAATACAGTCATTTTCATTAAAATATGTTATGTGAACATGTAATGGATTTGATAGTTATTTTAAATGAATCAATAAATGTTTAAATTCCCTCAGTTGTAATTTCTAATATGGTAAATGTCAAAGTGAAAGCTCACTGGGTTCTCAGTGATTTTAAAGAGTGTGAAGGGGTCCTGAAACCACAAAGTCTGAGAATCACTGCTGCAGTAGAATCCATTTAAGCCACTACACTAGGACTGCACTTAGGAAAATGAGAGGCGAAAGCAATAACGGAAGAATTCTTCCTCATCCCCCAGGTAGTAACTGAGAAAAGTTAAATTAGCATGCTAGGAGCCCTCTCTATGAATGTTCTGTTGAAGTCTAGTCTTTTATAAAGAAAACTTAACCACAATTCACAGATGGTCCAGTAGACCCACTGGCCACAGTAAAACTAAAATGAAACTTAACTGAATAAAGCCAAGAGGGAAGTGGATGCTTCTCTTTCTATACAAATAGAATCCCATTGAATCATTAGAAGGGATATTTAAACAATGGCCAGTTGTCAATGAAACACAATTTCATAAAGAGTGAGACAGGGATAGGTGACTTTCAAGCTACAGTACTGTAAAATGTTCAATTTTTCCACTTTTAAAAGGGAACTTAAGACTCTATTCAACAAATATGAACTGTTTTTAAAGATATGTATATAAACACATATATATTTTATATATCATTTCCATTTATGGTCAGTTACAGGAGAGTGAGTAGGAAGGGAAAAATGAGAAAGAAAGGGAAGAAAAAGAAAGAAAGAGATGTGGGGGAAACAAGTACAGGGGTTGACAGGAAAGAGATCCAGGGAGGGAAGGAGAGAAGCAAATGAAGAGAGGAAGACAAGGAATCATAAAGCCACATGACCTGCATGCAGGAAGCTTGGAAATGAGCAACACTTGCTTCTTCATTTTAAGTGGGAAGAGACAGGGACCCAGAGAAGTGAGGTGGTCTGACTATGGTCAGGGGTAGGATGTTAAGTCAGATTTTCTAGCTCCTAATCAGGAAAAATGCAGTAAGAGAAAGGTGGGAGAAAGGAGATGTATTGGAGAGAGAAAGAGTGACCTGAGTATGAAAGAGAGTTAGAGACAAAGACAGAGAGATAGAGATAGAAGAAGAGAGGAGTGAGTACACATCACATGTATACACGCCGTAAGTCCTAAGGTAGGTGTTAATCTCATTAAACAGTGTTTAACACGCCCTGAAACTGCTGCACACAACTAAAGTTTGGGGATCCCTGAATTAGGTCCGGTATTTCTCAACCCGATGGTGGCTAGGAATCACCTGGCCATCTTGTTAAAAAGCAGGTTCTGATTCGGTAGGTCTGTAGGTAGGGCTGAGAGTCTGCATCCTGAGTGATGCTGATGGGGCGGGATCAAGGACCGCAGTCCAAGTAGGAAGGCAGCAGTGCTCAAAGTATGGTCCAGGGACTAGCAGCATCTGCATCACCTGAGAGCTTGTTAGAAATGCAAATTCTCAGGTCCCACCTGGGACCTACTGAATCAGAATTTCTGTGGGTGGGGCCAACAACGTGTTTTAACAAGCCAAGCGGGATTCTGGTGAATGTTAAAATTTGAAACCATTGCATTAGATTACTTACTCACGTTAGGTTAGCTACTTACCCACGTTAGCTAAACAAGTGTGGTGTGTCTTTGTGTTCAAGTCATGTATTTTTCGCCGGGTCTTCTGAAATTTCTATTAGAAATGATCAATTTTCAGACACTCTTAAGATGGGAGCTGTATGTAATGTTCTGGAAAATGAGGCATGGCTTGGAGAGGTTGAGGTCACAGGGGCTCAAAGATGTTGGGCCACTTATGAAACGCCTCCTGAAGCCTCCTTTATTGGACTCACCTTGACTTCTTCTCATTGGTTCAGACCCCATTCGTGGGTCTAAACTAAGAGACAATCCCAAAATTAACACTCAAAAATGAAAACAACCTCTCAAAGTTTTTTCTTAGAGTAAAATATTCCACTTAGCTCATTTCCAGTTGCCTGCTCTGAGCCTAGCCATGGATCCCTCAGGGAGGAGGTAATCCTGGGAGCCTCTGAGTCTGCCCCCCTTGCCGAATGGAAATAATGGAATAGTCACCCCAGAACGAGACTCAGCAGGCCCCCTGGTTTTCCCAGCCCACTGCAGCCATGAGCTCCGATGCAGAAATGGCCATTTTTGGAGAAGCAGCTCCCTACCTCCGAAAAACAGAAAAGGAGAGAATTGAGGCTCAGAATCGCCCGTTTGATTCTAAGAAAGCCTGCTTTGTAGTGGATGATAAGGAAATGTACGTGAAAGCCTTGATCCAGAGCAGGGAAAATGACAAAGTCACAGCCAAGACCCTCAACGACCAGGTAAGTGTTGATCTCAGATGTCTCTGGTAATATGGGCATCTTATTTTTTTCCTTTGGAGGGGAATCATATTTCAGAAATTGCATGCTTGGTCAATAAAAAACTGAAGGCGAAACAACACTTGTGTTTATTCTGTAGTGAATTAGCAGGTGAAAACTACCATTGCACATACCTTCACTCCTGCCTCTTTCCTTTGTAGTGCTTGTTTTGGAGGAAAGGGAAGGGTGAGGGTGGAAGAGGTTTGACTATTTAAGAAAGAGATTGATGTGGACTGCTTCTGGTTACAGAGTAACTCTTACAGTCTGGAGGCATTGCATGGTTAGTATAGAGAATTGCAGTAGAACATTCCATTCAATAATTATTGAACACATACCATGTCTAGGTCACAATGTTAGCCACTTTGCAAATATAAGCAAAAAGCTCAGCACCTGCCTTTCCAAAGTTTACCACCTAGTGTAGGCATTAAGATGTACATGGCAGATAGGAATTTTCGATCACAAGCTCAGCCATACACGACAGACCTTTCTTTCATTTTTTAAAAATTGTATTTAACCTCTGATTCCAGCCCATTTTCACTGAGCTGGCAAAAAAATTTTTTTTCTTCACTCATTCTTGGGGTCCCCCCATTCTGCCACACTAAGACCTTGCTGCCTCCCTGGAAATCTACTTAGAAACCAGACGCAGTCCCTGAAGCTTCAGGATACAGACTTTTTGTCTCCCCTTGTGCCAATTTGGGGTCTCTCTCTAGGCTACGGTGGTGAAACCAAAGGATGCTCCCCCCCCCCCAAGAGATTTGTTCTATACTTACACATCTTTTATTTCTTCTGTAAAACTCTCTAAACTCTTCAAACAAAAGCCAGAAAGCCTCATAGGCTCCTTCTACTTTCTGCCTTATTTTCTATCTCCCCTGAGGAATGGAGTGCAAAACCAGTGATAGCTTGAATGAGGGAGAAATGCAAATAAGAGAAAAAATAAAGAATTTTCAAAATATGTGTTATGGAACCATGGACCATGATTCAAGTCCAAATGCTTTAACTTTTAGAGCAGAGACATAAAGAGTTATGGGAGCCTTGAAGACAGGCGAGGGAGGAAGCAGGTCCTTGAGGAGGTGGCTCTTGAGCTGAGCTGTGATGGTTTCTAGACATAATTGCAATGAGGGTGTTCCAGGCAAAGGAACCCCCCTGAGCAAGGGCTTTGAGGGAGAAATGCATCAGACACACAGAAGCAGTTCTTTCCACATTCCAACAGCCCTCTGAGCAAACAGGGTAAATAGGGGCCACCCTGGGCCTTAGTCACCCTGAAGGCTGAAGGGCTTTTTACCTCTGCATATCTGTAACTCCCTACTCCTGACAAGCACAATGTTATGCTGAGTGGGAGGCCTTAGCCCAGAATTAGGGTGATCAAGGAAATTATTTATGGATGATCTCTGGGCATGGAGATGCTCCATAATGTCATCCGTGGTCATGGGGGAATCACACCACAGTATCTCACTGCTTCCATCATACTAGCAAAAGTGGGGTTCAGGATTGTTGACTGTCCCCTTTGTCATGTGCTTTTCCTCTCAACACCCAGACAGTCACACTGAACAGTGACCAGGTCTTCCCCATGAACCCTCCCAAATTCGACAAGATTGAGGACATGGCCATGATGACCC
This sequence comes from Tolypeutes matacus, assembly GCA_026826555.1. NCBI lineage: Eukaryota > Metazoa > Chordata > Mammalia > Cingulata > Chlamyphoridae > Tolypeutes > Tolypeutes matacus. Next base: position 7,129,703 of record JAKSZT010054052.1, on the reverse strand, counting down.
ACCTGCACGAGCCAGCCGTGCTGTACAACCTCAAAGAGCGCTATGCAGCCTGGATGATCTACGTGAGTGCCCCCTCCCCAACACACACACATGACAGTGTTTTTTTTTACCAACTCCAGGTAATGTGTTAGCTGAAGCAAATTAAGGACTTCATTTGCAAATATTGCTACTGCAATAATATCTTAAAACCAATTGTTTGGTTAGTGTTGTAAATATTGATGTAATTGAAAATGGACATGCTTAATACTGAACTATTTGGAAAATGGAAGCATTTTAAGTTGGGGAGGGGAGGAGATCAACAAATGAGTGAAACCCCAATCCTTTTGAGAAATAACATGACATTTAGGTCCCTCTCCCCTTGCACTTAGAGCACTATTTCCAAGGCAGATTAATGAGGTGACTGCTTATTGAGCAATCTTGGCCTCGCCCACAGACCTACTCGGGCCTCTTCTGTGTCACTGTCAACCCCTACAAGTGGCTGCCGGTGTACAACCCTGAGGTGGTGGCTGCCTACAGAGGCAAAAAGCGCCAGGAGGCCCCGCCCCACATCTTCTCCATCTCTGACAACGCCTATCAGTTCATGCTGACGGGTGAGTAATTTCTTCAGTCCATATTATTTAAAGTAGCTTTGAGTTAACTATTTAAGCCCTTTAATGGGACTGGTTCTTAGTTAATTATTCAAGTCCTTTACTGGCCAAGACCATCTCAGTGATACAATGATCAAGGTATCCTTAGGTGATTCAGGTGATTTCATGATGGAAAGTCACAGGTACAATACCACCCATTACCAGTCATGAGGCACAGCAAGGCCAGTGATCTTGGCTGAAGCCACACTAAGAACCTGCTTAATTGGGGAATGTGGAACACAAGAAGATGTCCTGCCCTTAGCCCCAAAGAACCCCCCAATATGGACCTTTGCCTCCTACTTGTGGAAAGTGACACTGCTCATCCATTTACAATAGTGAAGAGAAACTAGATTAGTAGCCATTTAAGGAACAGAGAAATGGGAACTGCAGTGCCCCTTCACCTGCCTTCTTCCCCCAACTCAGGCTCCCCTTTCCTTTTCCCTACATTTCCAGAATGGCACAGGAAGTGGATTATGGTAATAATGTCACACTGCCATGCCTAATATCACTTCTGTCTGTTTCAACTTCTCCTGACTTGACTTGACACAGTTACAAGAAGTAGAAGCAAGCATTCGAGATCTGAAGACCCTTAAAACTCATCTAATAAAATGTTGCCCAAACTTCAGTCATCCCTCTCTCACTTCACAATCCTTGCCATTTCTGCATACTTAATATTTAGCTCAATATTTTTCTTTAAACTGATTAAAGTTCCAGGAGTTTGAAAGGGAAGATTAATATCACTATTGTAAAAGGATGATCAGTGTCATTTTCCATAAGCAGAAGATAAGGGTAAAAGAAAAATACAATGACAACCTAGCAGTGAGCTTAAATTCTAATTAGAAACAATAACTTTATGCAATCTCTGAGCCTATGACTTGATTTCTTTATTGAAAAAGAGAGGTGTTAAAGATCTATTAACACAAGTAAGTTTCACACTGTGCAATTCACTTCTCACTCTCCAGCTGCCCATGTTACACATCCCACACTTTGGGAATCTGTACAAAATTGTCCCAAAAAAGACTAGACAGCCAAAATCACACTGCTAGTTAATAATGGCAGAGCCAGACCTAAAGCTCATGGTTGCTCCTGCTTTTCTGGTTCTTTCTTAACCACCCCCAATGTTGACCTATTTTATATCCTATCTATTTGTTGTTTTGTTTTGTTTCTCTCTCTGTTTCTAGATCAAGACAACCAGTCCATCCTCATCACGTAAGTAACTCGCGTTCGCAGCACAGTTTGGAAGCCAGTGCCGTCCCTTCCACGCTCCTTCAGCCCATTTACTTTTAAATCAACAGCGGAGAATCCGGGGCAGGAAAGACTGTGAACACCAAGCGTGTCATCCAGTACTTTGCAACAATTGCAGTGGCTGGGGAGAAGAAGGAGCAGCAGCCAGGCAAAATGCAGGTGAGCAGTTATGTGCACGGGAAGCTTGTCAGAATATGGATAACTTAATCAATGCTGGGTAAGTACCATACATATGCAGGGCATTGTACTACAGCATTGTGCCCTGTGGGTGTTTGCAGGGTAAGGCAAGAGGCGGATCCACCTAGTGGATTCAGGTTCTAGCCCCAGCTCCATCAGAACAGCTGTGAGACCTTGAGTACCTCCGGATCTGCCTCTGGAGAAGGAATGGGTTAAACTAGTGGCTCTCAAACTCAAACACGGGTTATATTACCTGGACAGCTTGTTAACACAGGTTTCTAGGCCCCACACCCAGAGTTTCTGATTGAGTAGGTCTAGGGTGAGACCTGATATTTTGTATTTCTAACAAGTTCCCAGGTGAAGCTGATGCTGCTGGTCCAGAGACCCCATTTTGGGGGTCACTGGTTAGACAGTAGTTTCCAAGCCTCATCTGGAGGCAGAAGGATGAGCAGTCATGGGGGAAGAGTAATAATGCTTAGAAGTAGTTTTGGCTACTTTTAAAAAGTTGGAAGATCACTGTATCTATTGTATGATCTCTAAGGTCACTTTCATTGCTAATAGTCTATTTCTACTTTTGAACACGGATGTCTATAATATTAGAAAGGTCACAATACATGCGGTAACAGAGGTTTAAGTTCTAAAAATCCCTGGTTTGCTATGAAATGTTATCAAAGAAGAAAGGCAGCCTGGGAAATGAAGACAGAGGGGATAATGTCCCAGCTTGGAATCCAGGATGACCAGAAGTCACTTCAAAGCTGTACTAGTAAGACCTCCCCCAGATGGTACCTTGAAGACTCCTTGGACTTGGGTGGGGGCTGAGAGGGGGCTGTGAGAACCTCAGCTCAGCAGCACTGCTACCAGGCTGGGCTGGTCAGCATCTCCCCCTGGAACCAATAGCCCGGTCCCAAGTCCTCTTTTTCCCTCTTCTTGTTTATTACTAGGGAACTCTGGAGGATCAGATCATCCAGGCCAACCCCCTACTAGAGGCCTTTGGAAATGCCAAGACTGTGAGGAATGACAACTCCTCGAGATTTGTAAGCTTCAGTCCAATTTTAGACTATCCCCTGAAAGCTATACCCTCTCCTCAAATGCTGGATACAAAAAATTGCCACATAAACTAGAATATACCAGGCTTTTTTTTAACCCCCAAGTGATTCAGATCAATCTACCCAATGGGGATATTCTGATACCCTTTGAAGAATGTGCTAGCTTATCCCTGGCAGAGGGAAGAGTTAGCTATCTTTTCAAACCAATCAATATCACCTCATAACATCCTGAAATCTCAGTGATTCAAATTGCGCAATTAGATAATAATTCCTTTATGCTCAACTTGGTCTCTCTAGGTGGAAACATTTGAAAATGTAAATGTCCATTGGACAATGTCCATTGACCTATTGGCCATGGAAACTGTGAATTAGGAGATTTGACCTCCTCCAATTAGGAGGCATTGGGAGTAGAGAAAACCTAGAGAAGGAAGGACTCAAAAAATTGGGACTAGGAGGATATTGATGATATCGAAGGATCAATATCCTTCAACGTTTCATTTAGGATTAGCTCAACCAAAGAGGCTTCTACCTCCACATTACTAAAGAAACAAACATCCAGCCCTTGACTTAACTTCACTGGCCAGTGGAACAAGTAACCAGAGGTGACGCCCTCATTTATGCCTAGACTTGCAAAAGTACATCAGAACTTCACACATCTCAGTGGTGGGATGATCTCAAGCTTCTATTTTATTGTCACCTCACAAAGATGAAATGGTTAGTGATGAGAAAGTAAAGGCATCCACCATGGCCATCACATGAGCCCTGGCCTTCCTTCCTTTCTCTGGCCATACCCTTTATCCCCTGTGCACTGACCATTTGAACGCCAATCTACCTGGATGCACAATTAAACTTCACTTCCTTATGGGGGGGGCTACATGTTACACAGCAGAGATGTGTTATACTCACGTGGACCATGTTAGTTATTGCTCTACAGTGGCACTAGTTTAAATTGGAAGACAGTTTCTTCAGGCACTCCCTGTTATCACTACTCTTTATTAAGTTCACAGGCCTCTTCTCTTGTCCCAGAAATCAAAATCATTCTATCCAGCTTCCACCCTCCAGAAATTTGCAGGTTAAGGGAGATTTCCATTGCTTTCCATTAAGCAGGAAAAATACAGAAGACCAAACATTTGCTATTCACACGTCTCCACTGACCCTTCACTAACTCTTTTATTAAATTTCGTTCAATAAACATTTGTTGAGCACCTACTACATTCCAGGCTCTGTAGGTGAACAAGGAAGGTGACATCCTTGCTCTCAAATTTGCTCACAGTATATACTGGACCAGTTAAGCAGATAATGTGAGAAGTGCTGATAGATTAGAGAGAGAGAAAAAAAATAGATAGAAAGATAGACAGGTTGATGATAGATTAGATAGATAGATGATAGATAGATAGATAGATAGATAGATAGATAGATAGATAGATAGAT